>SMMW01000040.1:1552500-2240000 GCA_004794655.1 Marisa cornuarietis
CTTGCCGGGAAAACAGATCCCTGTTGACCTTGCCTGAACCGATCACTTTCGCTGGCTTGTGTCATGTTCTCTTGCTTAGCATCAAGTTACGAAAGGTAACTCATATTGGCGATATTTCTTCGGTCGTGAGTGCTTCCTCTCATTATCTGTTCTCGTTGTTCGCACCACCGACACCCGACCTTCAGCTTTGTCTCTTTAGCTCATTCACATTGTGTGGCTCTTGTGTTGTTTATGCCGTTGGTATTAATATTATTCAATCAGATATGAGTAGAGACAGAGACAAGGACAGAAAATATCATTCCGGCGCAAAGAAAGCAAAACAGAGGAAAGAGTGAGACGAATTCGAAAGAAGTCAAAGAGGGTCTTTCGAAAAATTCTTAGTGATTAGGCATTCCTCAGTTTCATCAAGTCATCTCCTGGAGGAAACCACAAAGTGCTGATACAAATTAAGCAGGAGAAGAATCTTAATGAGCGACCTGATGCTCCACTTTCGTTTATTACGTGCAGTGATTTGGATAATCAAAATATTGAGTAACAGAAAACTTTTTCTGCCAAGGATGGTGAAGCCACTGAACATGACATCAACGAAAACAAGAACGAATGTTCAGCTATTAGTGAAGTGTTTGAAAGTAGTTCAGACTCTGAACAGGACACTGATGACCACAAGGCAGGCCATGCGAGAAACAACTGCTGCTGGTGACACAAACATAGATATATATGACCCCGGTAACTGGAACCACGTGAACATGTGAGAGCATTGTTACTATGTTGGTGGAGAAAGGCCCTTTAAGAATCACTAGCGAATGGTGAGTTCCGCTGGATGAGAAAAATATGTATTTTTGTCCTGTCTAACGGGCAATGTGTAGACAGAAAATGATTGATATATTCCAAAGCCAAAGATGCGGCCTTTTGCTTTTGTTGAAAGCCCGTGACAATAACCAAAATAATAAACTAACACACGACGGTAACCGCGATTGGAAGGTTTTTTCCACGACTCTAAAAAATCATGAAATTTCCAAAGAGCACATCACAAATTTAAAACTGTGGCTGGAATTTCAGCAACGGTTAGCCACAAAACCACTGCGGATCAGAATCTTCAGGAAAAGAAAGAGAAATTGCACTGGCACTCCGTTCTTCATCGAATTTTGGCAGGAGTGAAATATCTTGCATCCTTCATTATGGCGTTTCGGGGTACAAGAGAGAGGCTTGGAAACCACCAAAATGGTTCTTTTCTGAGCTTAATGGAAATGCTAGCAAAGTAGGATCCCACAATGAAAGAACACATTCGTATAATTAAAAACAAAGTAATATTTGACCACTACTTGGGCAATCAGATTCAAGACGAGTTGATTCAACTAATGTCACCAGAATCTCAGAAGAAGATATCTCAGAGAAGGCACAAAAAAGAAAAGTATTTTTCTGTTATTCTTGACTGTACTCCCGACTTGAGTGATAAAGAACAAATGAGTTTAGTGCTGCGATTTGTCGATGTGACTGAAAATGATGTAGAATGTAAATGATGTCAGAAGACTTCATCGAATTTTTACATGCCCTGTGGTTGCCAAACCTTAATTAACCTTTTGGTGGACATGGCGAAATGCAATCTTCAAGTCTTGACGTTCTTCGGTGTGCTGCAGAGAATATACTGTCTTTGCAAGTCGCCCTGGCAGGTGGAAGATATTAACAGACAATGTCCCGTTTCTTACACCAAAAGCGTTGTCAGAAACAAGATGGGAATGTCGCACTGAGAGCGTGAAAGACGTACCCTCTCAAACGGCTGAAATTCAAAATGCGTTGCTAATCATTTCTGAGTCGGCAAATGATCCAAAAGTGGCAAGTGTAGCTGGTTGCCTTCAAACTACGAGTTGGGGAATTTTGAATTTCACGTTGCGGTCATTGTGTGGTACGACATCCTCTTTGTCGTCAACACCGTCAGCAATACCTTGCAGTCGTCAAATATGCAGTTTGATGTAGCCTTTAAACACGTTCAGTCTCTTATAAATGTCTTCATTCAGTATAGAGACAATGGATTTACGTCAGCAACATTCACGGAAAATAAATAGCATCAACAATGAACATCGAAACTGTATTTAAAGAGTGCCGCCTTAGGCGAAGGAAGAGGCAGTTTGAATATGAAGTCATGGATGAACCACAGCAGACATCTGAAGAATCTTTCAGGTTAGGGTATTTCTTGTGAATCGTCGATCAAACGTTGGGATTTCTGAAGAAACGTTTCGAGTAACTAGAGCATTTGGCTTCCTTTACAGTGTTTCACAACAATTAATGAATTGACCGAATATTGCATGGATTTGGATTTGGCATTGAGAAAAGGTCATTTCCGTGATTTGGATGGAGCGGACCTCTTTGAAGAAATAAAAGTGCTAAGAGAACTGATCCCACAAGAAGCAAAAAACAGCATTTGACTGCCTTCCATTTGTTGTCCACTTGAAAGATTCTTTCCCTATTGCTACTATTGCCTTCGAAATACTTTTAACTGTAGCCACAGCAGAAAGAAGTTTCTCAAAACTGAAATTGATAAAGACCTATCTCAGATCATCAATGTCTCAGATTCGATTGACTGGATTAGCAATTCTGTCAATCGAACAAAAATATTGTTTCTTCATTAAACTAAGAACAACTCATAGAACAGTTTGTCACAAAAGAGACAAGAAAAGTGAATTTTTAACATTTGGCCTGTGTGACCGATCTAGCTTTTTTTCTTACTCTTGGGTTCATGATAGAAACAACCGGAAGATTAGTTACGGTGATCTATATGCTGGTCCACAATGGAAGAAGAAAACAGCCAACTCGAAAATATGTGTATGTAAAGTACAAGTAGTACAGTGTACTATGTGTCCAGTGCAGTATGAAAACAATGTACAGAACTTATGTGTCTGGTGCGGAAGTGAATAATCTATTTTGAAAAATATTTTGACTACTCCCACATGACATGTTGGGCGAACGTGAACCCGTGAACGCTGTCAACTGTTCGGAAGATTTAAACGACTTGTCTCGGAAAAGGTAAGAGCATTCCATTAAAAATACTAAATGTAACGTCATGAAAAATTAGCACTTCTGTGTGGTTTGCTTGTCTCGACCTCGTCTCGTCAGGCAAACACCGCCTCGGAATGTTATGCGCATCTGGTTCCGCGGAATGTATACTATTGTTATAAATCTGATATGGTTATTCACTTTTCGGAATACATCCAGCACTTTTTATTGCACTGCTACGTGTGTTGTGCTTGCTTTCAAAGGCACCCCGATTCTATTTGCCCAAAACCCCACACCCCACTAACGCCAGCTCTGCTCTCTAGTATAGAATAAAATGCTCGTGTGTATAAAGTCTTCTATGATCTGTTCTTTGATTTTTCTGCCCATAGTATCGAACGCTTGCGATAAAATAGTTGATACGTAAAACATATTTTTAAACGATTGTAAATTTTTTTTGAGTTGCAATAGGTTTCATGCTTTTAAATGTTTTATAGTGTCTTCTGTGCTGGTTAAAGAAAAATTTAGACTTTTGTCCAAAACATTTTTTTTAAAGAACAACAGGAGTGCCACATTATTTCTTTATGATCGGGTTGAGTTCGTTTTAAAATAATAATTCCCAAAATATGAGTGCATAATTATCATTAATTTTAAAGATATAAGCCTTCAAACATCGGCATTTTCACCTGCAACTAGGAAGGTGGAGAAAAAGTACTCTCCTGTACTGAAGATTCTCTCACGTGATCCAAGTATTTGTAACAGCGAGTGTGCATGTCTTCGAGTGAAATGAAGAAACCTCGCTCAGGTTGTCGTGTTCAAGAAGCGATTTTGTTCGATCAAGAAATGAAACAGCTGAATTTGGAATACAGCCCTAAAGATTGGAATTTTATGTAGAAGCTTTGAATAAAGTTAAAAAAATAATTAAATTGTCCAAACTGAATTCATTCAACGGACTGGTAAGTCAGTCAGATCAAAATTGAATGGGCAACAATAGTTACAACTGACTGCTGATAAGTATTTTTTTACAATGAAAAATATAATGATAGTTTGAAACAAAAATGTAAAAACTTATTTTTTCCTCATTTAGCTGCATGCAAAATTTTATATTTACTTACTGATACTCGATCGCACGTGTTCCCGTTTAAGCTCCTTCTAATATGTTTATCACCTTTAATTCTTTTTCTTTCCTTTTTCTTTAGCTGTTTCGATCACGCACATCAATGGTGCCCTCACACTGTCAGTTGTTTTCAGCATTATGCTGGATAAAGATACGACTAATGATGTGTTTGTGACTGTCACACGATGTTACTTGTAGACCAGACGGTGTAGAAACTGTCGATGTTGCATATCTGGTGCTTGATCTACCAGCAGTCGTAGTTGGTTTTAACATCTCGTTTTTTTGTATAGTAAGCACTGCTGTAGGAATAAGATTTCTTCGGTTTACTTAAAGTCCAAGACTTGCTTGTACTGTATCAGTGACTGGATAACAATCATTTTGAAATGTTTTGAGCAAATTCATGAGTATGCTGTGGGGACCGAGTTCGCATGGCACGTTTGAACAAAGTTAATCCACTGGCGTTTGCTGCCATTATCTTTAGGATTTCCCTCCTGAGTACAAACTAACTCCTTCTGAGTGTCGAAGAGAACATTCTGCAACAGCACGATGTGTCCTGGTCAGTTTTCTTTTACCGAGGATTGCATCTTTTCTTATCGACTTATGCTAGTGCAAACAGTGCTATTTTTAGAAATACGTTCGTTTCGTCACTTCACACACGCTTGAAAATTTTTTGAAAATGTTTGAAAAGTTTTGACAGCTTTTTCAAAAATTTATTTTGTTACAGAAAATGCAAAAGATGATGATGATGATGATGATGAGGATGATGATTAAATTAATAATAAGTAACAAGATAATCAAATGTCTTAAACGTAGAGCTTTCGATGAAAGTTGTTACAAAGAAGAGTAAGAGATGGTCTGGGAGTCAAAGAGAGGAAAGGGAGATAAAAATACAGAGAAGTGATTGGCGGAATTGCAGCAGTGCTTACCTCCCCTGCAGCGCAGTCAGCAGCAGAACCTGCAGAAACAACCTGCCAACAAGGACCCAGTTGCACAACATTTTTCTAAACCTTCAAACTGTTCTAACAAACCAAAATCTCTTCTCTGCCATTTAGCTGCATTGCACAAGAACATACAAAAAATTGTACTGAGAGTATCAAATCTACGGAAAGTAGACCAAAGCAGTACATTTTGAGGCGTTCGTTTGGAAGGGATAAAACCCAGCCTTTGTTATTGAAGAAAATGCGCTTTGAGCCTTCCTTTTATGGAGTGGAAAAGCGCTATTCAAATCATCATCATCATCATCATCATCATCATCATCATCATCATCATCATCATCATCATCATCATCATCATCATCATCATCAGTTGAACGGGCATTAACAGCACTGTAACATTATAAGGGGGAAAAGCACAGACAAAACTGGGACCCCCACTCCCAGACGATCTAAAATGTTGTATGTGAAATAAATCTTTTTTTGTTTCACTTAAGGTCGCACGTCTTTCGTCGGGGAAGAGCAGTGGTGGGGGCTCGTGAGCCTTGTATTGACAATTGTAAGAGACTGATGTATGTTTATTATACATAGTGTTCCAATCCAAGATTACGTTGACGGGGTCAGATGGACTTAAATCCTGTCTCCCACGAGCCCAGTTCCCCGAAGTGTTCGGGTTTTAATGTAAGATTTGAACTAGAGAATACATGTCCGTAAGACTATTCCGTGTTCATCGCTCAGTTTACAACTTGTGCAGGAAATTCCTTTCACTACCACTGAGTTACTTCTAGGACTCTGCGAGCTGCAGCAGTCTGTAGAAAAACTAGGTCATGACATCAGTTATTTGTTGTTTGTCTTTTTCAGTAGGTGCTTCAGCTCACTTAGTTCAGACCTGACATACACAACAAGCTTTTACATACTATCTCTAAAACATCAAAATCGTTTATTTGATACAACAGGTATAAAACATGATTTTTTCTGTATATGTATAAAGACATAGAATTGAGACTGTTTTTTAAAAACTATATTTGATTATACAAACTAAAAAACAAAAGGTTCTTTATTTTAGGTGTGATATATTGAGTCATCTCTATGTATGATGCACTTTTTTTTTAACTTTCATAACTATTTCAGCAGACTGCATGATAGCCCACTGTCCCTGCCTAAGCTGCAGTTTAATCAGTCGGGAAGCATGCAGGTGGAACCAGCTTCACAGCCTTCTGCTTTTTAATCTGTGAGCATGAAACTACAACCTGCTGTTTCTCAACCTGTTAACATGGGGCCACAGCCTGCTGCTCGACCTCTAGGACTGCGACGGCAGCTTGCATCACAGTTGTTGGCCAGACCACAGAGATCCAGTGAAGGTACTACACTGCACACTACTTTCTTTGCTAGAGTACTATTCAGACCCACTATCCCAAGCAGCACAGTTACGGTTTCTTGAAGTTCATAATGTTCTAGCGGTTTCAACTCCGTGTTTTTTTACCACAGTAAATACTATGTGGTTTCCTTCATTAACCTATTTTCACATGGAATCTTTCACAACCTTCCTCAATGGGTCAAATAAAGATAAATGGAACTATTTCTAACATAAATCTGTTTGCTACTCCTTAGCATTTACATTAATACAGTCCATGTTTGCTTAAATGTTTGAAGTTATATAAAGTGAGAGACTATGCATGCCAATTTTCCTTTGACACAGAAAAGTGCAGATATTTACAGCAAAGAATAAATTAAAAATATTTATTTGCAGATCACATTCTCACTGGTTCAGGTGCCAACTATATGACTAGTAAGTTTATTTTCTGGCTCCCTCAATAATTTTATTAATACTAAACAAATATGAATGTTGATTACTTGTATCTTCTTATCATTCTGAAGCTTCTGTTAAATTTTTAAGAATATTGTCGATAACCTAAAATCCCTCATTTATGATCAGATAAGGACTAATAATAATATTTTGATTCCAGATACTTTGGTGACTAGCCCCATAACGACCGTAGAGGAGCAAAATGAGCTTCTAAAACATATATCACAACAATTAAGCCAGAACACAATCCTTCTGTAAAATCTGGCTACTCAAGGGATGCTTCTGGCAGCAGTTCCGGATGGGTTGTCGCTACCGCTAAAATCCCACGAGGAAGTCAATCAACTGGAGGAGAAGTTGGCAGATGAGTTTAGGACAAAGATGGTATGATGTTAAATATTGTTTTAGTAACAGAATCTCTTTTTAGCTACCGTTTCTGATTGTATCTTTGGCCATAAATGACAAATCAATCAAATTGGAAATGTATCCAGTGAGTTGCAAGAGAAAAGATATATTCATCTTCTTGAGACAAATGAGTCACGACATCTATTTCCTACAAGAAACACACTTGAAAGAGTCCTTAGATAGTTTGTGCGGGCCAGCTAGAGCTAAACCTTATGACTTGAAGGTGCTGATTCCATCAAGAATGGTGTTGCAATCATCATCATCATCATCATCATCATCATCATCATCATCATCATCATCATCATCATCATCATCATCATCGTCGTCGTCGTCGTCGTCGTCGTCGTCATCGTCATCGATTTTAACATTAATTATACAACGTTAAATGGCTGTTCTATCATATTGGACATAGAGCTCTTGCAGAAAAGAATCTCATTAGTTAATTTATATAGACCAAGTGACAATGACATCCCTAACTTTTTATATGAAAGAGAGTTATCTTGAAAAATTGTAAACGGGATTATTATACTAGGTGGAGACTGAAATTTTATATTAAATATAAAAATTTATGTACGCAGCTATGCTGTTATAAACCGACAAAAAACAAGAGCAAGAATTAAAAATGTAATGACTTTTTGGAGCGCCACTCTTCTTCCTTTTTCACACAAAAAGGCCCGGCCAACGATTCCAACTGTCTAAAACTGATGGACAGTTAGGGTATCCACGGCAATGTCACCTGTCTGCTTTGTCGATTTGACGGCGATAAAGGAGTCTCCACGAACTGTCGTTCTCCTAATTGTACCCCATGCAGGTGAATTGTCCGCACAGGCGTTTTCTCGAACTGTTAATCCGCAGGTATATCTAAGGCAGGTGAATTAATGACCGGGGAACTATATCCAAAACAGGTGTATGTTTGTGCAGAAGAAGCCCATCCATAAATTTACCTTGTGGTGTAGTCGGCTTGGATTCTCAACTGAATTAGACCGCGTCAGCCGAAATAACACCACGCCGTGTGGAATTCCAGATGAAATCTTGTTTACCAAAGAAGTCTGGAATTCCCCTATCACGTCATAGCGTGATGTAATTTTGTAGTTTGCGTCACACGGTCACGTGGCTTGCCGAGAACCTGCCACTGATCTACTTATGCTTTGAACAACTAATAAAAATAAAAAGGAGTTTGAGCCGCGAAACGTTACAGGTACGGTGGCTGTTAGAGGGACAAAAACCTACAAAGTATTTCTGTAACTTGGAAAACAAGAATTTTGTAAGCAAAACAATGAATTTTCTTAGATAAAGGGGAGGACACTACCATATCTAATCAGAAAGAGATATTAAATGAAGTATATCAATTTTTCGAAAAACTGTATAGCTACAAGGAGGTAGAGTATATGAATACTTAATGCATCAAAGCGGTCCCCAGACGAAGCTGGCTTACTAGAAGGCAAAACCACGAAGCAATATCAGTACTAAAGGACACGAAAACCAAAAAAATCACTGGCCAAGATAGATTTACTCCATAAATCTATGGGTTTTTTTTTAACTGATCTTGGCAGTTTTCTGGTTCTCTCTTTGAATGAAGGTTTGTTGAAAGGCAAACTATCAATAACCCAGACTCAGGGGGTGATAGTCTGTTCCCCAGCGTGGCCTGGGTGTTTATTGAAAAAGGCACTCAAGTTTTTTAATTTACCTTTAACAGTCATTAGAAGCGCAGCGAAGGAGATCCGAGTTGACCAGAGTAGACAAGTGCCGTGTGGTAGATGACCCTGTAATTATAGTGTCCCTGTTACACTATGACTCAATGTTTATTAACGAACGTTTACTTGTTAGACTACCTGTGTTAGAAAACCTTTGTTGCTTCCTTTTGGTGAAAATGTCAAAACTTTATTTTGCATCTGATACATCAAAACGCAAACGAAAAGCGGAGGAGGAGGCGTTTCTTTCAACACAAAGAGGTGCTTTATTAAATTTCGTTCCTTGTCAGCCGCAACCACATTCGGCAGCATCAACTTCGCATACTCAGAACGAAGAAGATACATAATCTTCTTCCCAATCACTAACAAGTGGTCAAAGTAGTCAGATGCCTTTAGAAGAAGTGGTCAACGAGTCACCTAATTTGCAGAAAGAAGTCACGGAAGATGTAGGTTCAAGCGATCAGACAAGAACCAGCATATTGACTTCGATTGGAACGATCCAGGCTTATGGCCATCTTCAATTAGCAATTTAGAACGTGTTTACGTGGTCGAAAAAGGACCGTTTCGTGATTCTGGAACAAAGTATCCGCAAGATGAGAGTTCTGAGAAGCGACATTTCTCTGTGGCATTCTTTTTGAGGAAGTTACGAAATGGTGAATGCTCAGATCGTCTTTGGTTAGTTTATTTGAACCATAAAAATGCTGTATTTTGTTTTTTGCTTCGGATTGTTTTCAGATCTAAAAATCAAGCTAATAATAATTGAAGGAAACATGGATTGGAAAAACATGTCCAGTGTTCTAGCTGCTCATTAAGCATGAAGCACATTTGTGCTATCGGCGCTTGGATTGAGCTGGAAAATCGGTTTAAGTAAGGAAGGAAAGACAGTTGACAAGAAAACACAAAATTTGTGCAAAAAAGAGACTCAGCACTGGAACAATGTTTTACAAAGAATCACTTCAATAGCAGTTTCTTACAGAACGTAATTTAGCACTTCGTGGCACTGTGAATCGACTGTTTCAACCAAACAGTGGAAAGTTTTTGGGATCTTGCTTAGGACTTTTCACTGGATCAATGTGGACCATGCCGCTTTTCATTTTTGATTTACAAACAACGTACGTAGCTAAATGTTTTATCAATTAGTTTCTGGATCTGTGCACTTCAGCGATATTGTCTGGTGATGAGATGTGTTTGTGTCATCCTGCATCTTGCTCCGTGTGTGTAACTGCACTACTGTCGGCTTTGTTTCTTCAGTGCCGGGACTGTGCTCTGTTTCTCAACTGTGTTGTCCTAATACTTTCAATTCGGTTTTCCCAGTAATTTTTCTTTTCACTTACCTACACTTGGAATTCAAGACATTGGTTATACCGATCCTTGTTTGCGAAGATCAAAGGAAATTTCGGTGCTGGCGTGAAGGGAGTGAGTGTAAATAATGATAAGAACACTGAAGCTTTTTGAGACCAGCATCCATTATGATTATTTTTTTTGTATGGTTTTTTTCAGTAAAAAGCTTTGAGCCTGCGTTTAATGATGGGAAAAAGGCTATACAACTCAACTTTATTGTTTATTATTAATTTTAGTTTATGATTATGCACGTTTATTTACTTGGAAGTATTTTAATTAAAATTGTTGAACAAATACAATATTTAAGGCATAAGAATATTAAAATATTGAAGGAACTTTATAAACCGTGTCCATTTGCCATTAAGTCTCTTAGCCCAACACATAAAGTGCAAGATAACGCATTAAAAATGATCATTGATTTCGAAATATTTACGGGTATAGATAACAACAGAGAAAGTTTTATCGTTTAATGTGTGTGATATTTTTACCCCCAAATGTATCTCTGATACTCTCTTATTGGGGAGAATATACGTAGTAATTGTGCTCTTGGTCATCATGTGTACACGATGTGAAAGCGTGTTTTATAAAAATACAGTAAACATATATAGCATCTTAATCTGGTCCTATGAGCAGGTTCATGACGCTTTGTAGAAATAAAAGACAGACACACGGACGAACGCAGCACAACATGCACAATTGTTGTCTAGAGGATGACATATGAGATGAAAGATATGTAGCAAGAAGCTGCTCTAGCCTGCGCAAGTCCTTCGAAAAATTATGATCCAGGCTGCAAAAGTTCCTGTCCACACTACAAGTCCAGTCATAGAACGGATCTGATAGGCAGAAGTCTTTTAATAATTTGGCGGCTGGTTGTGTTCCCTGCTGAATGCCTATTTGAAAAACTAAAAAGAGTTTAAGAGCCGTCGAAAAAAAAGCAGTGATATCCACCGATATCAAACTGTCACGGCGTTTAACTGTTCGTCAACCTTAATAAGTTACAAAACCAAACAATTTAGTTTTAGTGGAAAAATTGTCAAGACACTACAATATTTTTCAGCAAAAAAATGATATAAGGGAACACAGAGGTCTAGGGCATGTATGCAAGTGCACCAATCAATTCATTAAAAGTTAAAAAAGTTAAATGCAGTAATGAGGCATCTTTTCACAGATTACAATGTGCAAGAGGTACTGATCGAAAGCTCCTTGTACAGAGTCATATAAATTTGTAATAAAAGAAGATCAATATATATATATATAAATCTCGAAATATCACTGGATTTAGTTCCTGTCTATAGAGAAAATCATCGTATGATCTACATAACCAGAGAGGTAAATGGCTAATGCACCCCTGTTGTCGTCAGCGGCTAGTGGTCCCTAAATCTACATCAAAGCGAGTCAACAAAAACACTTAGTGAACTTGCTTTGTGTTGATTGTGTATGCATTTACCACTCATCTAGATGGCTCCTTCTGTGCTTGCACCACACGGTTTTCATCTACACACCACCTCACAGCGACCTCCCACCATCGACTGCCTGCCTCCTTTATCTCACCATAACGGGTTCTTCGTACAGTTCGCCGCTGAGAAGGTCAGATCATCGATACATTGTGGTTTAACCTCTCTGGTCATGTAGATCATACGATTTTTGAAATACGATGATTGGCACTGAGCACTTATTTCGGCATATAAAGGAGTTCATCAGTGTTGGCTTTATTCTTGACGGTAAACCACGTGACACTTCCTCCGCAT
This sequence comes from Marisa cornuarietis, assembly GCA_004794655.1. Lineage (NCBI taxonomy): Eukaryota > Metazoa > Mollusca > Gastropoda > Architaenioglossa > Ampullariidae > Marisa > Marisa cornuarietis. The sequence continues at coordinate 1,564,527 of SMMW01000040.1, forward strand.
ATACGGTCCTGCACACGATTCTTTCCATAATTCTGTAACAAAAAATGCTACAATGTAAGTGAATGTTTTTTTTCATATTATCACACACGGGTTGTTGTCGCCAAAGTAGAGATAACTCTGGAAGCCCCATTGCAGAGATCGTGGTTCACCCTCAAGAATAAAGCCGACACTGATGAACAATCTATATTTAGCCGAAATAAGTGCTCAGTGCCAATCACTAGAGTGATGTAGCAAGCTGTTCTAAGGAACACAAAAGGTTCCTGTTATTGTTTTCTATTTCCACACGCGAAATGCGTACTTTACGAACGGTAATATCTAAACGGATGCCTATTTCTGATATTAACAGGTCATGTTGAGACTCAAGTGGCAAAAGCTCGCGTTATTGATGATTGTGTTTGTTAAACAGTCTACTAAAAGGTAGACATCAACAGTTATTAGGGTTTTTAAAAAATAAATTCTAAATCGACATGTTTTGACATATTACATGTCTTCAATAATCATTCTGCGTATCATGCTATGTCTGAAGGTGTGTGTATCTATGCCAATATATTTGTACACTTCTATTTAAAATGAATACTGTTCTTTGTCTAATTACATCTGGGATCTGGGATCAACAACTAGAAATACAAACTCGGCTTGTATATGCTGTTAGTGACCGCGGTATTCGGTCTAACTTATCTTTTGAAACATCACGTACTTCAACGTTACATTTGTCAGGGTGAACACACTATGACCCATCCACCTCCATGAATTCATCATGTTATGAAGTTGTTATACAAAAAATCTACGAAAGGCAGTCTCTTTCTTGTAAATATGTAACTTAGAAAAGTCGTGGGAAAAGTTACTGGGTTCCACACATGTATTATTGAAGTAAAGCCGCTAAATTATCGAAATGTCTGCCATGAAACTCTCTAATAACATTAATGTAAAATAAAATCCTCAGTGAAATCCTTAAGCTGCAGAAATTGCAGCTAAATCACATATATGATCGATTGCCCTATTGTTCTGAATCACCTTTCTGAGACACTTGTTAAACTTCTCACCCCTGTTCACAATAGAATGAACTATTAGAATGTATGTATTCACCAATGTATGTATGCATGTATTTTCGATTCTATGTACAAAGGTTTTATGCTTTCAAATATGCAAACATTTACACATACTACTGCCTGGTGTTAGACAAATGAAGGTGTAAAATGTCCTTTTCCTCAATACAACTCTTAAGTATTTCAAAAATTGAAAACTATAGCCGACAATCTCACCTTTGTTTGCACGAGAATTTTTCTTACCAGAAATTCTTGATGCAACAAGTAAAACATGTCCGTGTGAACACACGTTTCCTATAGTATCCTATTCCAATGCCTGCCCTCACCCTTCTCGCCTTGCAGAAACAGCACTTTCTGGTAGTAATGTAGAAAATTGTTTATTTCCAACCCGATATGTCTACTGTTAAATCTGAGATTTATCAAAATGTCTGCCTGGAAACCCTCTAAAGACCTGAGTTTAAAATAAAATTATTAGCGTAATAAAGGCTTATAAATCCCAGTTAGTTCCCATCTATGTTTGATCGTGTTATAAGCAATATTTTTCACATCGGAGACAATTGTGATTCTCCTTAACGATGTTCAAAGTAAAAAGGGACTGAAAAGGTAAACATACTAATGAAATAGTTCTTTCCGTCATTCATACCCAGGACAAATGTCTGGTGCACGCAGCTGCTCCTTTCTTATCGCTGTTATTGTCACTGCTCTGGTCGCTGGCATATGCACAACAGGCTGCATGTCTAATACATCAGGTAGGGTATGTTTCTACATTGGACCGTAGGTAACCTGATGACTCTTGAATATCAACATTCCTCCATTGACATCTGCACGAATGTTTTTACAACTCGAACGTCAATGACTGTACAATTATAAGCACAGTTTACAAAGTATTTTTTTGACCTCCTGTCTGTATTTAAAACCTGTCAGGATAAAAAGAAAGAAGGTGGTAGCAAAGCGTATTGTCCATAACACATCTATGAATGATATCGCAATCTGCTGTCTTTTAACCTGTTGATAGTCCACAATTCTGTCAGTAGACACATAAGAGACGACTGTTAGGAGAAAATTTGGCAAAAAGGTAATGAAGACAAAAATAGACAAGACCGTGACAGTGACCAGCAGATGGCGAGCACTATCACCTCGCATGCCCAAGTGTTTATCCTGACGAAGTGCCAAAGCTCTTTGCGCGTGTTTTACACTCGAGAAAACCTTCGACACGAGAATCACATTGCTGAGTAGAAGGGCAGTCAGAGGAACCCCGTCTAAAACTATAACCTCTGTCCACCACCAGTAGTGTTTAAGAAACTGAATGTAATCTGCTTCCGCTGGCAGACATATTAGCCCGATAGTAATATTTGTTCTGCCCCAACGCTGTCCAACAAGGTTATACCCGTACAGCACATGCGCATGGACGCTCAGGCTGACTAGAAACAGAGTTCCGATGATAACAAAATTTCGTTTTCTCGTGACCAGTGCACTAACACGGTGTGGCCACATGACGGCTACGGCACGGTGACTGGATATGAATGTTATTATCAGTCTACTAAAAGTGTCAGCAACATTTGGGACAAAATGAGTAATTTTACAGATGGCCGCCGGCATCTCGTCCATAGGTTTGTACGACTCCACAATACTTACGAATGTGTCCGAACAAATATAACAGAGATCTGATATCGCGAGGAAGAGAAATGAAATGTGGATCGTTGATCTACTTTTCCGGAACCCGAATGTTATCAGAATGAGCATAATGTTGTTGAATACTCCTATAAAAAAAAGAATATGCAAATATACAACCCAAAAAATCCGAAGGTTTTCCATGAAATCCCTGTAATCAAGCATTTCATAATAAAATTCTGTTATATTTATCCCAGGCAAATGTACAAGTGTTTCTGTGGTCTCCGGCACAACAGAGTTAATTTTGGTGACAATTTTTGCGCTCATTGTTGATCCTTCTGCCGTTTATTTGTTTTGTGACGATTTTATTTGTTTACTTTAAAATGTTCAGGGATCCATCTCTCTGCAGGTAAATAGTTTGTACTAACCCAATTTGAAAATTTTTCTGTTTTGATTGCATTACCTTTAGTCTTGCTTGAGCATTTTCCTTTTCTCGTAAAAACTATGATTCGAACTACCATAACTGACCTGCATTGGCTGTTATTAACAGAATAGAAATGTGTTTACTGGCGCATAAGTCTCTTCCGTTTTATTTCTCTCACAAGATTTAGGTCTCTTTCTTTCTATTTAAACCGCAGTGATTCAAAACGAGATTTGAGAAAAGCAGACCATGAGCTCAGTGTTGTGGAACATCAAATGCCGTTTCATGAAGTGAGCTTCGTGCTCTGTCTTCACTAGGAGAACGGATTAAGAGCACCGAAAACCTCAGAGACGAAACTGCTGAACTTGTGTTCTTCTGCATTTTTCAGTTTTAGATAAAATCAGTATTTCGAAAAAAGGTTTTCTTTCATATTTCACCTGGAAAGGAAACACACGGTTCAGAACATCTTTCACAGCTTAGATTTTATCGTTGTGACTCTCTATCAGTGTGGCACTAGACATTAAGTCAACTAATGGCTCAAAGCCTGATAAATCGGCTCAGCTTCCAAAAGCGATTATCACAATGTGTAAACACACGTCTGTCGTCTGGGCCACCAAACAGTAAGTCTTTCTTGGAGAAGATTTTCCTCGGGAGAGAAACGAGCGATTTTCGTCCTATTTATAATTCCCCGAGGGTGTGGTTTTCTTTGTCATTTCATTCTGTTGATAGTACGATAAACTTTAAAAAAAGTCCAATGGAGTTTTTGTCGTTTAAGAAGCCTTCTAAGTAAAATCTTTATTTTAAATTTAATTTTAACGCTACAAAATATTTTTAGTTTTAAAACCGGTGTTGCTGTTTCTTTGGTTTCGTTTCTTTGACATGAAACCTGATATTTTTCTCTGAGGCTTTTAACGGCACGAAAAGACAGGAAAAGAAAGTTCAAAGGAAACTGTTTAAAGGCAAACACAAAGCTTGATAGTGTAAACTCCTTTATGTTTTTAGTTGTATAGTCTTAACGATCTGAAGTCTCTTCTGTTTGTTACAATACGACGAACTCACGCTGTGAAACACAGCTCTTAAGAGAACAGCGGTATTTAGAATTTTAGTATTTGCCAGTTAAACAATTTCTTTTTAGTTTTTGTCACTGCTTTTGAGGGAGGTGTTTTCTTTAAATTAGAACTAAGCATTTAAAAATAATGTAATGGCTTTGTCTCTTTTCTTTTCTGGTGAAAACAGAGCGAGTTAGTTTAAGCTACACAACATAATGCGTTCGTTAGCAGAGATTAAATTGATACCAGCACGAAATTAGAAACTGAAACTACATTGTTTGAGATACACTCCTCCCGTTGTTTATGTCTTCTTTTCCACTTTTAATTTTCTGCTTTCTATAGTATAGGTTTTTGTTTTATTTACTCGTTTTACAGCAATCCTGCCAACATGGCTGCACAAACTACTTGATGTATGTATGTATGTATGTATGTATGTATGTATGTATGTATGTATGTATGTATGTATGTATGTCATAAATTTCAACTGTGCAGTGAAAGTGAAGTAGTCAAGGTTAAAGTCAAGTGCTCGGACCCATGGTTATCAAATGTTTCGATTGTGGTAGCTTAGGTAGGAAACAGCAGGTAAAGTTCACCCGATTCACGAGTCAAGGAGGAGGTAAAGTGACCGGTACAATGAGAATACTCGTAAAGGGTTTTAATCATGTAACCTGGAGCATGGGATGATGACAACAATTTCAGCACGTGCATCGTAGTTTCTATTCATCTGCGCCTGATACATACATTACATTCATACATACATACCAGGCGTCCAAGCGGGATTGTCAGATGCCAGTAAAGCTGATGAATAAAATTAGAATAGAGTTTCTACTCGTATCCTTATGTATAAGCTGAATAGCAATCTTAAAACATTAAAGCATTGAATGTTTTGCTGAAAATTACCTGTTCATTCATCATTCTAGACATTTTTATTAAATACATAAATATACATTTAAAACATAGCACACGGGTTTAACAATTTAACAAACAAAATCATCATTATCCATCCCTAAGGTCAAGGACGCTCACCACGAGGGCGACTTGCTGTGGCTCGCTAGCATTTAAGCTTTATTACTGTTTTTCTACATATTAATTGCTTAGTTAGTTTAGTTTATCGTATTGTTAGGGTTCGCTTCTACGGTAGTGGACTTGTGAACGTTATGCAGTGTGCTTGGTTGTGCTGTGTTTTGTATATTTTCCTGAACTTCGAGTGAAACTGACTAACAAGATGGCGGACCTCCACTATGTTGTACAGCCGTGAGTACCTTTTCGCACTCTCTTCGACTTCGGCGACCCTCCACCCTGATACTTCCACCTTTCCAACTGATATCCTACCTAAAGACTCGGCCGTCCATCAGAAAAAAAAGCGAAAGAGAGGTAGGAGAGGAGGAGTTCAGCGCCGGCTGAGGAAATACGGTCTTAACGACAAACGTAAATTTCCACCACCACTACACCTAAGCACCATACGAGGTACACATGGTAGGGAAAAGAAATGTGACCGAAATTTTAATGAGATTTTTCCTTTGTCAAAGAGTGGAGGACATTCAATAGAAACGAAAAATGTGACAAGTATATGTGTTGGTCACCTAAATGTGCAGTCAGTTTGCAACAAGGCTGTGGACATTCATGATTTAGTGCTGGAAAATGACTTTGATGCATTTTTTCTTGTCAGAGACATGGTTAAAAGAGATAGGCGATGAACCAGTAATCAAAGACCTTACACCACAGGGCTATACGTTTGCACATATTCCCAGGAGTGGTAGGAGTGGAGGTGGAGTTGGTGTCTTATTTAAACTACATCTGAAGTTTACAGTGCTGAAGAGACAAACACAGTACAGGTCCTTTGAGTACATAACAGCCAGACTGACATTAGCCAAGCAGTCATTAGAGATCATTTGTTTATATAGACCTCCTCCATCTAAAAAGAATCAGCTTTCAGATTCTGTTTCATGAGGAGTTTGCCATGCTGCTGGACAGTTTACTCACAAAGGAGAAGTTTCTTATTTTGGGGATGTAAATTTTCATTTTGATAGACCTCAAGATAGTGATGTGAAGCGTTTGATTGAGGCTTTAGCTAGCCGTGGTCTTTGTCAGCTGATTGAAAAACCAACTCATAGACTTGGACACATTCTTGACTGGGTTATCACTCGTGCGCCATCAGAGTCACTGGTCAAGTCAGCTGTTGTCGAGGAATTTTTGATTTCAGACCATTTTGTGCAGTCCTTGGTGACTGATCTTTCTCGACCAAGGCGTAAAAAGATATCTGTTTTGTGTAGAAATTTGAAGAAGATTGACCTGAACGCTTTCAGAGAAGACCTGCTTCAGTCAAAGTTGTTATTAGATCCTCCCACAGATGTTGATCAGTTAGCAGAGTTATATAATCAAACTCTATCAGGGCTGCTTGATAAGCATGCTCCTGCAGTTAGCAAAATTGTTGTAGATAGACCAGATTGTGCGTGGTTTTGTGAGGGGGTGAGTGAAGCCAAGAAACAGAGACAACTGGCAGAGAAAAAGTGGAGGAAGACCAAACTTGAGATTGACAGACAGCTGTATAAGTTAGCCAGAAATAAATATGTGTGTGCTGTAAAAAAGGCTAAATCGTTATTCGTGCAGAAGCAGCTAGAGGCTGCGAGTGGAAATCCCAGAAAGACTTTTGACATTGTGAACAGCCTGCTGGGTAAGAACGGAACTAGTCCGGTTCTTCCTGAGGTGGATGTCAAGTCAGCTGCTGATCAGTTGTCTTCCTTCTTTGTTAATAAGATAAAGGAAATTAGTGCTGGACTTGAGAGTGCAGCTTGTGAGTTGCCAGAGTGTGAGGAAGACTATTCGGTGCCATTTGCTGGTGTTCCGCTGACTTCTTTCACGTCTATTGATGAGAGCTACTTGAGGAAACTTGTAGCAAGATCAACAAAAACTTCATGTGCTGTGGATCCTGTACCAACTAAATTTATTATTCAACTTCTGGACATTCTATTTCCTGTCATTTTGGACATTATTAATGCCAGTTTGAGAGCAGGTTGTGTTCCACGGTGTTTTAAACAGGCTGTTGTCAAGCCCTTGTTGAAAAAGGCAAACATGGATCCCTCTAACTGTAAAAACTATCGTTCAGTGTCAAATTTATCATATACTTCCAAGCTACTTGAGAGGGTGGTCGCAGAACAGCTTATGACCCATTTTATTACTCATGGCTGCCTAGATAAATTTCAGTCAGCATATCGTCCTGGCTTCAGCACAGAAACTGCTCTTCTTCGTGTGACCAATGACATTCTTTGTAGTGTCAACTCTGGCAACTTAGTGCTGTTAGTATTACTCGATCTGAGTAGTGCATTTGACACCATCAACCACCGCCTGCTGCTCCAGAGACTGTCGTCAGAGGCTGGTATCCAGGGCGCTGCGCTGCAGTGGATTGACTCCTATCTTGCCGAGAGATCTCAGAGAGTGATTGTCGGCTCTGCAAGCTCTGAGGCAGTTCCTCTGGTGTGTGGCGTACCACAGGGATCCGTTCTGGGTCCATTATTATTTTCTGTATATACTTCACAGCTTGGACAGGTAATTGAACGCTTTCAGATGGGACGACAGTTCTTTGCGGACGATACACAGATTCTGAACAGTTTTCCCCCCGACCCAGCAGTGGCTAGGAATGCGCTTCAACGACTTGAATCTTGTTGTGTTGCGGTGAAGGCGTGGATGACCAGGAATCAACGACGACAAGACAGAAGCGTTACTGTGCGGCTCCAGGGCCAGAAGGGAGCAGATCGGCATTAGTGCCGTGCAGGTCGGTGACGCCTCCATAGCCTTTGCTGACTGTGTACGGGACCTGGGGCTGTTTATTGATGCAGAGCTCTCCATGTGTAACCATGTTAGTTCTGTTGTGGCAAAATCCTACTACTTTTTGAGGACTTTAGGTAGACTACGGCCCATGCTGACTCAAGCTGCTGCCAACTCACTTGCTGTGGCTACTATCATATCAAGATTAGACTACTGTAATAGTGCATTGTGGGGTATACCTGCTACACAGTTAGATCGACTCCAAAGAGTTCAAAACACAGCCGCCAGGATTGTCACCCGTGCAAAGTCGTCCACTGAGCACATCACGCCTATCCTACAGAGCCTTCACTGGCTCCCAGTGAACAAGAGCATTGATCACAAGGTGCTTTCGATTGCACAGTCCTGCATTTTTAAAACTGCTCCTGAATATTTACAAGAGGTAGTTCCTCCTTACCAGCCGTCACGTGGTCTTCGCTCTGGCTCCCAGTCACGCTTCTGTCTCCCTGCAGTGGAAGACACAAACAAGAAGCGCACTGGAGCCAGGGCCTTCAAAAACGCGGCACCTAAACTGTGGAATGCTCTGCCATCGTCATTGTCCACCATCACCTCACCAACCACGTTTCGAAAAAGACTGAAGACCCATCTGTTTATTTAAGACGGACTTAAATTTAAACAACCAAGCAGCACTGGTGTCTTTATTTTTTACTTTCCTGGTGTTTATTTATTTACATTATTTTTATTTCTTTATTTTTTTTTTTGCTGCGCAATGAGCATTCTTCCGAATGGATACCTGCGCATTACAAATGGACATCATCATCATCATCATCATCACCCTAATAACAGCTCCGCAGACAGATGCATAGACTCAACCCTGGATCTGTCTGTTAGGGATACACACTATTCCTTTAGTTCCTTGGATAAAACAAAGTAGGGAATAACACTACAGCGTATGGCAGACATGTATGTGTAGTTACTTTAAGTCCTCCACACATAACATCATCTATTAACAAGACAAACATCTTACACATGTGTCGCGATAAATACCAAAATATCATCATTGCACACACATTCTAACTGGCAGTCGATTTTTGAAATAAGTACGACCAGTAATCGTTATAGCAAGAATATTCTCACCGGCAGTTACATTAGAAGCACCGAGAAATATAAATAACACGTTTTCATAAAAGTATAATGATAGCAAGAATACAGTCTTCTGACACTGATAAATGGTTAAGTCACGTGGTGACACATCGCCTGTGTCAAATGTCTTGGTACTCATGTGAAGGGCAGCAACGATCGACGAGGTTACAGCAACGGATTCATGAACGTCAACAAAAATTGCACGAACCTCTACGTGGAAAGAGACAATCGTGTGTAGAGATAAGTGGCGAGTTTGTGTTGTTTTGTGTGTGTGTGTGTGTGTGTGTGTGTGTGTGTTTGTTTGTGTGTGTGTGTGTTTGTGTGTGTGTGTGTGTGAGAGAGAGAGATGAGTGTAGTGCATTGTGTGAAATAGTTAAGGTAGTGACCCCCGATACCTGGATTAGCCACAGGGATGGTGTCGGGACAACTAGAAACGAGGTAGAACTGGAATTTTGCAGCACTCTATCTTTTATGAGTAATTTGTCAAACTCTCTATCATTGATATTTTTCTTATTACACTAAATTGCCTTGAGTTGTTATTGGGGACGTACGCTGGGGGTTTGGAGTCAGACTTAAATCAGTAATTAGCAATTTAGTGTAAGTGTTCGCGGGCACGTAAATGTCGGCGTGAGATGGTAGAGGTATCGAGAGTGTGATTAGCCCGAGGCAACGGCAGTCGCAACCTCTGACCATCTTCACGTACTCATTCCTCAGAGTTTACCACACACACACACACACACACACACACACACGCGCGCGCGCGCGCGCGCACACACGCAACCACGCACGCACGGACGCATACACATACGCACAAAGACACATACACACGCATACATAAGCACCTTGATTGATGACATTGATGACAAAAGCTCCAGGAGAAAATTTCAGTAGTGGATTCAGAGCGGACATCTTTGAAGAAATTAAAGTGCTAAGAAAACTGATCCCACAAGAAGCAAAAAACAGCACTGGACTGCCTTCGATTTGTTGTCCACTTGGAAGATTCTTTCCCTAATGCTACTATTGCCTTCGAAATACTTTTAACTGTACCGGTCACTGTAGCTACAGCAGAAAGAAGTTTCTCAAAACTGAAATTGATAAAGACCTATCTCAGATCATCAATGTCTCAGATTCGATTGACTGGATTAGCAATGAGGGTATTTCAGCAGGGTCGGTGATGTACGGGAACATCCAATTAGAATTTAGTAGCTTTCATACTGCGAACAACTAGTCGGAAGTCGGGTACACGCGTAGCGGTCTTTCGAGTAGTTTCACTGTAAGCATCAGCCATGGCTAAAGAAAGTTTTGAAGCAAAAAGAAGTTCCGAGTGGAATAAATCACTTATTCTGCCACTGGTTGTTGGCGATGTAACCACTATTTTACACAGGGAGCAGAAAAACAGCAAAACCAAAAAAGCCATCAAGTTTGTACGCGATGGCCATGTACAGCAAGTGTTCGTTGCTTCCATCAGCCAGGAAACTTTCCTGATTAAATGCAGAGTTCTTGATTCCATGAAGCAGATTTTTATATGGTTTATGTAGAACTGTCTGCCGATGGATCGATGAAGGAAGCTTACTGCGAATGCGTTGCAGGGTGAATAAAATTCTATTTATTAGTTTTTTCAAGAGCTAATATACTAAGAATCCATTCTCTTGAGCCTTTATTTCTGATTAAAGGGTGTGTCCTCAAGTGTACTTTATTTTTAAAACTATGTATTATAATGTCAAAAGTTTGTTTTTTTGCATTTTTTCTACTGTACTACGCAAACAGGTCAGTGAAACTTTAAGATCAATGTGCTTGCTCCCTTAATGTGTACATGTATTTTATGTTGTAGGAAAGGCCAATCATGCAATCATATTGCTGCGTTACTATATTTTTTCAAAGAGGCACAAGCTGAGGGAATAGAAAACATTCCCGATGTTCCTTTTGTGACCAGCACTGATCTCCCATGTAGCTGTAAAAGGGTTTCGCAGAAAAAAACTGTACCAGCCCCTCTTAATGAAATTAATACTGTAAGGCAAGTAAATTACCATGTCTGGCATAATAATATTTATGTGTTCACTTAATACAGCATCTCACACTTTCCACGTGCACATACCAGACACAATGCAAATAAAAGGATGCAAGCACTTTACTGCACAAAAAAATATTTTCTGTATTCTTACTGGGACAATACAATCATTTAGTATAGAAAATTTCTTTGTCATGAGTACATGGCAAGCATGATAAAGAGAATGTATTTTTTAATCTGTTACATTACTTAGTAATTAATAACAACAGTGTAGCAAAACTCTTACTTTCTATCTTTTTAAGTAGCAGTTTTTTCAATGATGGAATTTCTGTGAAAAAGATTTGTTAACACTTATTCATGTTATATATGACAGGCATGAAAGTTTTTGCAGTTACGCCATGATTTCACTGAAGCGATCCACTTTTGCAAAAAATGAAAGAGCTAGTTGCACAATAATTCAAATAGAATAACACTGTCGAAAATGTTATGCCATTACCATGGATGCCATCTAAATTTTTATTTTTTTTTTTTAATTTTGAGATTAACCCGTACTAGTCCCAAAATTTGAGATGCCACTCTAGTTTGTGATCATATAGATGGTAGCATACATCATGAAACAAAGAAAACTTCTAAAATAAATGCACATATGGACAAATTATGAAATTCAAAAAATGTTCTTCTGTTGCAGGCACAAAGAAGGAAAAGAAAACCATGACAAAAAGCAAACATTACAAAGTCTTAACTTTGACCCACGACATCCTGATGACCGGGCTCTAGATCCAGAAGCATTCACACAATTCTATGAAGGGCTAAAGAAAATCCACCCACTGCTTGGATTTTGCAAATACTGACCTTTTAAACTGATTTCTTTGGATTCACCTAAGTATAAAACTTCAGGCTTAATACATAGTCTACATGACATGACCAGGGCTGCCGAGAGTGAGCACGGCCCCAGGGCATACCATTCCGGGGTCCTTTTAATTGTAAATTATTTTCCCAGTATATAATAATATGCTTATAATTTGATTGTCAATGTCTACATTTCATTAATTCAGTAACATAATATAGACTGCAAACATTAGGACAAGTGCACTAGGCTCTACATCACAGCTTGAACAGAGTTGTTTAAAGGTGAGTTGTTTACAGGTGAGCAGTTAGTAAACGAGGAACAATGAGGTTAAAGGATCAAACTTGCAGCACCCTGCTCTATAGAAAAAAATTCCCAGAGAGAGGAATGTAATGTCAACCTCCTCTAAAAGAAAAGGAAAATGAGAATGGAAAAAATTCGCTGACCAAGGCCGGGCCCCCCTTTACAGCAGTGGGCCTGGGTACACCAGACCCCCTGTCCCCCCTTCTCATCAGGTGTCACAGAGGGGTGACATGGAGGCTAATAGCCTGTACAGCGAGGATGCCCAAATCGCACCTGGCGCATGAGTCAGTGATTTTTTTTAGAGAGTGAGAAAAGAAAGGAGGAATAGTATTTAGTTAACTGTTGCCGGCCAGCGCTTCACTTCTCAGAAAGACACGCAAGTGCCGAGACACTGCGTGTGGGAAAGTGAAGGCTGCGTCTTCATAGAAAGGTGCGTTATTGTGTTTTTGTTAGCAACTTGGATTATTTTGCATAAGGTGAATTTTTCCTGTATTTTTTAAATAGAGATACAGATCTATAAGTAGTAATAATTTCTTTTGTTGTAATTTTGTTATAGGCGCAGTTAGCATGAAATGGAGTTAGCATGGAGTTGTATAACGCCTGTTCCGAGAGACGGCGTCAATAAAGAAAAGGTTGGGTCGCTCGTCCCCAAGAGGCAGCGCCATTTTTAGTTCAACGTCTGACCCCGAGAGGCAGCGTTTGTGGTATGATGTTGGGTGGCTCGTTCCGAGAAACGGCACCTTATTAAGAGAAGCGTTTGTGGAGTAGAATATTTGTTTGTGAATCATCGAAGAGTGACTTTGTGCCTGGTTATAGACTTTTTGATATTTAGATACCTTAATATTTCTTGTAAGTATTTTTGCCATATTTTGATCATTTAATTAAATGTATATATGTTTAAAAAGAAAAACAGAGTTGTTTTGTTTAAAAGAAAATGAACGCGCAAATGTCCAGGCGTTAAGTGAACGCAGAGGCTGTGACATCAGGCATGACCATAAAGACAATTGATACAACACATGCTGTATGCAGCACATCAAAAACAGTATTTTGGAGAGTGATCAGATAAGCAAATGAAGTGTCCATGTTACATGTAGCTCTCTGCGAAAGATGAAGCTACTCAAGCACTACTCATAATCAACAGGGGTGGGGGTTGGATTATGCTGTAATAAGGGAGAGATCTATAAATGAAGCAGGAACATTATGGATTAAGTTATAAGTTTTATTTTAAATTTATTCCAAATGTTTCACTAACAGTGTTTGTGTGTGTATATATATAAACATAAATTTGTCATACTGTTTGCTGCTACAATGTTAGCAACTGGTGACAATATTGTTGAATTATGTTACATTAAGGAAGGATATACAAAATGAGTTTGTGGTACCATCTTCAGTTGCTTTTACTTTACAACGTTTGTTTCCAGATATGCAGTGCCTCTTCCACCATTTCCTGCTCCTGATCCCACAAATGATACTGTAGCGGGAGCGCTAGATAGCTTGTACCGCTGACGGTGCTTTCTTCCCTCTACCCTGCACCCCCTTCCACCCCACGCTGGGTCGCGCGAGCGGAGCATCGCGAGGCAGGCTGACCACACAACGGGTGACGTAGCACCCAGCTATTTCCGTATAAATACCAGAGAAAAGTCATTCTCTGGACCTGGTTGTCGAAAGGCAACTGGTCCTGCTTGGACGAGCAGTAAACTGATGGTTCGAGGTGCGAGAGAAGTATCAAGTCTACCGCAAGGTAGCTTGGTCCGCTGAAAAGAGGCTCTCGTCACTTCAGCTACCTCCCCAACCTTGCCCCTCCCACTCGAGTGCGAGAGAAGTATCAGGCCTACCGCAAGGTAGCTTGGTCCGCTGCAAAGAGGCTCTCGTAGCTCCACCCCACCTTTCCCCCACCCCAGGGAGTTAGGTGTTAGGATTTAGCTAGGTAGGTAAGTTAGGATAGGGATACTAGTAGTTATAGGTGTGCATTATGTAACTTTGAACTTACTCACTGGTGTAAGTGTCTTAGTCCGTATGCTAGAGTGATGTATGTGTCCTCGTCGTGTGAACGAGACGAATGAGAATCGGTAGAGAGAAAGAAATTGTGTCGTCCAGTGTAATGGTGTCGAGCAGCAGAACGCGCACGAAGATCAAGGAGCTGAGAGATACACCGCAGAGAACACACTTTTGGTTTAGAGAAAAGCAGGGTCTTTTGTGAACTCCAAGGTCGGCTGAGTGCGGGTGTAGTAGATGAAAAAAAATGAACACAATGCGAGGCAGTATATGACACAACCCACCCGACTAATGAGAGCTAGAACTTTAGAAAGAAAGTTCTCCTTGGTAACTTCCGTCCTCTCCCCTAGAACTAAAAAGAGGAACGGACTGATTTATGGCGCTAGGGCAGTGTAGTGTGAATGTGTAGCGACCGGTCAGTCCGGTTACAATACTAAGAATGAATCATGTATTCTTCAGCATCCAGCAAGTCTTCACGACATCAAAACAGCCTGTAATAGCATGAAAGCTTCAGTGCAACTCACTGCACAGGAAATCAAAGACCTAGAACAAAAAACAAGAGAACAGAACATGTCAGAAATGTGCCATGAAAGTCGAAGAATAAGAATTACAGCCTCAAAGTTTCATCAAGTTATAAACATGCGAAGAACAACATGTCCTTCTGGATTTCTTAACTTGCAGCTATATTCCGACAACAGATGGAAAACCAAAGCTATGAAACTTGGTCTAGAAAGAGAAGACTCTGCAGCCCATCGCTACCAGCTTCACAAACAGCTTGAAGGTGAGCACCTCACCTTATCGAAGGCTGGACTGCGCATTTCAAGCGTTAAGGGATTCCTTGGGGCATCAGTTGACAGGATCGCCACAGATACCTCTGGAAAGATGATTCTGGTGGAACTGAAAAACCCAGATAACACTTGGAATGTAGGTGACATCTCAGAGCTACCGATCAAGCAAAAATGCCTAATTAAAATGATGGGTCCATATCCGTAAGAATTAGTAGGAAGCATTCATACTATACTCAAATTCAAGGACAGATGTTTGTATATAATTATGACGTGTGTGATTTTGTCATGTGTACAAAATATGTTATATTTATTTAGCGTGTTGAGAGAGATAACGATTTTATTAATCAAATGTTAAATAAGCTGAAAGCTTTCTATGATAATATATTATTGCCAGAAATTGTGTATCCACGTGTTAAATATGGACTTTTTCCGCTCAATCTTCATAACATGTAAAAAAAAATGTAATACCTGTGCAGAGACTGGACTCTGTAACTTGGTAAGATGTGCACAGGTGTGAATTATATCCTCAGCTATGCTGTACAGAGTCAGTGGGAGAGTTCCAGATAAAATATGATAATATTTTATGCGCCCAATCGGGCATTCCACTCGTATCCTTGCTTGATCAATGGATCTGGTTTGCTCAACCTGAAATTATGATCATGATCATAATCAGGTACACATTTCAAAACAGTTTTTGTTGCATAGTTACAAATAACATTGGTTTTGGGTTTCTTCAAAAATGGTTACCTTTCAACTGTACACAGTTTTCAAGTATTGCAGTTGAAAATTAATTCAAGATCACCATACTAATTGTAAACTTGTAATACTGAAGATGATTTTCACTATATTCTAGTCTGTGAGTGTGACAGGAAAACTCCTGAATTTTATTCTAAATATCCTACAAGCAAATAAATTGCTGTGTTCTCGCTGCTGTAGCGACGAGTCTTCCATTTCTAAATTTCATTGCTTTGGCTTTGCATCTGCTGTCTGGATGTACTTGTAGTGTTAGAAATCCAGTTGGAAGTATTGTTCTTTGCTTATTTAAAAAATTGTGGAATTTTGAAGCTGTATTCCTCATTTGACGACTATTATTCTACACATTTCAGACAAGCTAGTGTTCTCTTGGGGATTTTTTGTTGTTGTTCTAGGCATTCAAAAGTGTATACTGAGAAAATAAATTCAATATTTTTTAAAACTGCATTATGTTTGATAAGTTATGGCACTGGTTTAACATTAACATCATTGTTGTACATATCTTTAGTAATTTTACATTTTCTTGATCTTTGACACTTTTATATTTACTTCTTGTACATTCATTTAATCTGTATATCAGGAAATTGAGTGAGTAAATAAAATTAACATCTAATGCAATAGACAAAATTTTTTTATGTTTGTCGTCTACACAGGACATTGGTTACATAGATAAAAAAAAATCCACTAAATGAATGGGGATAACGATTTCAACACATGAAATATCTTATGAAGGCATGCTTGTTTGTGAGATTAGAACAGTATTTGAATAATTCCTTATCCTTGGCAAAATGTGGTTGTCCGGGGATGCGGAAAGGTGGAAGATTCACAAAGGCTTGTTTCTGCCTGACTAGATCATCAATATTAAAACCTTTGTCGGCCATTATGCTGTCGCCTGGTTCCAGCTGTTCTAGGAAGCCAGAGCCAGTTGTCACAAATCTATCTGAGGCTGCACCTCCATACACGCGTGATATGTAGGAGAGAGTACCATCAGGTGTGCATGCAATGAGAACCTGAAATCACAATTGTTTTTGTTTTTTAATGAAGAGTGCACAAAACAGAAAGAAGCTACATTTGACTTAAAATTAATATTCAGCCCATTTATATCAACCTTCTATTATTTGTTTTCCACTTATTTACCCACCTTAATGCTTAAAAATGCTAAGAATAAAGTATTCCCTTGACAGAAAACAAGTGTTGTCATGTTTTGTATGTAACTGTTGTTCTGATTTCACGGTGGTATATTTTTGGCATGCTTCATTCTGTCCGGTCTGTGTGCAGAACATATCAGCGACGCAACTTAATCACTGTACACTTCACATGAACAGCTATAAATCTTACCAGTAAATGCCCTCTCAGATTTATAAATGTCTTTCTTACCATGTTACAGTAAGCAGTGTCTTTAAATTTACACATTCATCTTTATATATGTGAATACATTATTTAAAATTTCTTCATTTTTTAAATTAGTGGGTAAATATGATACAGGCATACTTACTGCCTGCTTTGCAAGGTAAACTGTGCGGAAAGAACCACCAAGCATTAAAATAAACAATAACACACATCAAAGTAAATACAGCTGCTATGAAGACATCCCTGTAAATGTCAACAAAATTAAGTCTAGAGAACATACCTTGAGAGTGTTATGGCTTTTATATGCACACCATGTCTCTCGCTGTGCAGTCAAAGATGATGGTGTTTCTATGAGAAATTCAGTGCAGTCAATGATTGCCCTGAGATTTGTATATTTAATACAGTCCGGTGGCATAAAATGTTTTACCTCCTCACGTGATGGAAATCGATTAATTGCCTCCAGTTCAAGGCGTAAAAATCTAACCCAAGTTGTAAACATGCGACTGAACTGGGATGGGCTTATCCCAAAGTGAATTTTAGACATTTGGCCTGTGTGACCAATCTAGCTTTTTTTCTTTCTTTTGGGTTCATGATAGAAACAACCAGAAGATTAGTTACGGTGATCTATATGCTGGTTCACGATGGAAGAAGAAAACAGCCAAATCGAAAATATGTCTATGTAAATTAAAAGTAGTGCAGTATACTATGTGTTCAGTGCAGTATGAAAACAATATACAGAACTTACGTGTCTGGTGCGGAAGTGAATAATCTATTTTGAAAAATTTTGACTATTCCCACATGACATGTTGGGCGAACGTGAAGCTGTCAACTGTTCAGAAGATTTAAACGACATGTCTCGGAAAAGCTAAGAGTATTCCATTAAAAATACTAAATGTAACGTCACAAAAAATTAGTATACATAAGGTATCGTCTCGCCAGGCAAACACCGCCTCGGAATGTTATACACCTCTCGTTCCGCGGAATGTATACTATTGTTATAAATCTGATATGGTTATTCACTTTTCGGAATACATCCAGCACTTTTTATTGCACTGCTACGTATGTTGTGCTTGCTTCCAAAGGCACCCCGATTCTATTTGCCCAAGACCCCACACCCCACTAGCCAGTTCTGCTCTCTAGTATAGAATAATGTGCTCGTGTATATAAAGTCTTGTATGATCTGTTCTTTGATTTTTCTGCCCATAGTATCGAACGCTTGCGATAAAACTTTTTGATACGTAAACATATTTATAAACGATTGTAAATTTTTTTTGAGTTGCAATAGGTTTCATGCTTTCAAATGTTTTATAGTGTCTTTCGTGGTGGCTAAAGAGAAATTTCGACTTTCGTCCAAAACATTTTTCTTAAAGGACAACAGGAATGCAACATTATTTCTTTAGGATCGGGTTAACTTCGTTTTAAAATAATAATTCCCAAAATATGAGTACATAATTATCCTTAATTTAAAAGATATAAGCCTTCAAATATTGGCATTCTCACCTGCAACTAGGAAGGCGGGAAAAAGTACTCTCCTGTACTGGAGGTTCTCTCACGTGATCCAAGTATTTGTAACAGCGAGTGTGGATGTTTTTGAGTGAAATGAAGAAACCTCGCTCAGGCTGTCGTATTCAAGAAGCAATTTTGTTCGCCGAAGAAATGAAACAGCTGAAATGGGAATACAGCCTTACAGATTGGAACTTTATTTAAAAGCTTCGAATAAAGTTAAAAAAATAATTAAATTGTCCAAACTGAATTTATTCAACGGACTGGTAAGTCAATCAGATAAAAATTTAATGGGCAACAATAGTTACAACTGACTGCTGATAAGGATTTTTTACAATTAAAAATATAATGATAGTTTGAAACATGTTTATCAATGTAAAAACTTATTTCTTCGTCATTTAGCTGCACGCAAAATTTTCTATTTACTTACTGATACTCGATCGCACGTGTTCCCGTTTAAGCTCCTTATAATATGTTTATCACCCTCAATTCTTTTGTTTCCTTTTTTTTTAGCTGTTTCGGTCAAGCGCATTAATGGTGCCCTCACACTGTCAGTTGTTTTGAGCATTATGCTGGATAAAGATACGACTGATGATGTGTTTGTGACTGTCACACGATGTTACTTGTAGACCAGATCCGGTGTAGAAGCCGTCAAAGTTGTATATCTGATGCTTGATCTACCAGCAGTCGTAGTTGGTTTTAACATCTCGTGGTTTTGTATAGTAAGCACTGCTGTAGGAATAAGATTTCTTCGGTTTACGGAAAGTCCAAGACTTGCTTCTACTGATGATGATGATGATGATGATGATGATGATGATGATGATGATGATGATGATGATGATGATGATGATGATGATGATGATGATGATGATGATGATGATGATGATGATGATGATGATGATGATGATGATGATGATGATGATGATCGTTTGTAATGCGCAGGAATCCATTCAGAAGAATGCTCATTGCGCAGCAAAAACAGTAGAGAAGAAAAAAAGTAAAGCAACAGGACAGTAAAAAAATAAAGACAGAAGAATATTGTTAATGTTACCAGCCTTTTTCCAAAGATGATGAAGGAATTAAATTAATAATAAGTAACAAGGTAATCAAATGTCTTAAACGTAGAGCTTTGGATGAAAGTTTTTACAAAGAACAGTAAGAGATGGTGAGGGAGTCAAAGAGAGGAAAGGGAGATAAAAATACAGAGTAGTGATAAGCGGAATTGCATTGCTTACCTCCCCTGCAGCGCAGTCACCAGCAGAAGCAGCAGAAACAACCTGCCAACCAGAGCAAACCAAAACAAGTTGAGAAAGAATAATTAAGAAATAATGTGTTAATTAAACAATATGATAATGTCATGGTAAGTGAAATCACACATTTTTTGATATGTCAACCAGAACACCAACTGTTTATTGCTACAATGTAGAATATGTAAACAACGGAAAAAGAGACCCCTCAAACCAGCTATTTAATGAAGTATAGCAGTGTATGTGTGGACTCGAGTGCTGCTTCTCACCTCACCACGAACTTGCAAGCTGTAGGGAGGCAGGAGAGACTGGCAGTACGAGGACAGCTGTAACAACTGAGAGCTAAGCTGGTGTGCGAATGGATGTGAGAGTGAATGATTGACCTTGTATCAGTTAGTGGCACTCCAACTACAAGCAGTGACCCAGCTATGATACAGCCCCTTACAGCTGAGACATTCGACCTTGCCCGATACCAGATGAGCAGTATTCAGGAACGCACTTCCAGTGCATGTAGCCCACAGTAGCCAGACCAGCTGGGTTGACTACACGCAGCAAGGCAGCAAATCGACAGATCCCACATTTATGACGACCATAGCACCACAACGAAGCAGCACCACTACTTACAGTAAGAATCGCTCCCTCTTCTCCTGTAACCGATGTTCTGCAGAGCCACAAGCTTGTCAAAGTGAGCTGTGACTTGTGGCCTGACCCTCAGACGACAAGGTTAAAACGCTCAGTTTTGTTGACGAATCTCACAAAACTTCCTAGTCACAAGTTGATCCAGGATATCAGGGCCCTCTCACCCCCCCCCCCCCACCCATGACTGAGGAAAGGATGGTTGGTTGTTTACGCCGTGTCCATCAAGACCACAACTGCGCCCTTGGGTTTCTGATGTCCGCAAAGACTTGTCGGAAAAGGGAAGAAGTCCATAGTGAAACTCAACCATGTAGTGTATATGACATACCAAAACTTATGTCGGATTATTAATTTAAAAGAAAAAAATTTCTAAATCTCACGAGTATCAAATCTACGGAAATAGACCAAAGCAGTACATTTTGAGGCGTTGGTTTGGAAGGGATAAAACCCAGCCTTTGTTATTGAAGAAAATGCGCTTTGAGCCTTCCTTTTATGGAGGGGAAAAGCGCTCTACAAATCATCATCATCATCATCATCATCATCATCATCATCATCATCATCATCATCATCATCATCATCATCATCATCATCAGATGAACGGGCATTAACAGCACTGTAATATTAGAAGGGAGAAAAGCACATACAAAACTCGGACCCCCACTCCCATACGATCTAAAATTTTGTACGTAAAATAAATCTTCCGTCGGGGAAGAGCAGTGGCGGGGGCTCGTGAGCCGTTTAGTGACAATTGTAAGAGACTGATGTATTTTATTGTGCATAGTGTTCTAATCCAAGATTAACGTTCACGGGGTCAGCTGGACTTAAATCCTGTCTCTACCGAGCCCAGTTCCCCGAAGACTGTTTTCGGGTTTTAATGTAAGATTTGAACTAGAGAATACATGTCTGTTAGACTATTCCGTGTTCATCGCTCAGTTTACAACTTGTGCAGCAAATTCCTTTCACATGCGTCGCACTACCACTGAGTTACTTCTAGGACTCTGCGAGCTGCAGCAGTCTGTAGGGAAATTAAGTCATGACATCAGTTGTTTGTTGCTTGTTTTTTTCAGTAGGTGCTTCAGCTCACTCCGTTCAGACCTGACATAGTCCGTGTTTTTGTACCACAAACAACAGTCAAAACTATGTGGTTAACCTGTTTACACATGGGATCTTCCACAACCTTCCTCAATGGGTCAAATAAAGATAAATGGAACTATTTCTAACATAAACCTCTTTGCTACTCCTTAGCATTTACATTACTACAGTCCATGTTTGCTTAAATGGTTGAAGTCATATAAAGTGAGAGACTATGCATGCCAATTTTCCTTTGACACAGAAAAGTGCAAATATTTACAGCAAAGATTTAATTAAAAATCTTTATTTGCAGATCACATTCTCACTTGTTCAGGTGCCAACTATATGACTAGTAAGTTTATTTTCTGGCTCCCTCTATAATTTTATTAATACTAAACAAACATTCATGTTGATTACTTGTATCTTCTTATCATTCTGAAGCTTCTGTTAAATTTTTAAAATATTGTCCATAACTTAAAATCCCTCATTTATGACCAGATAAGGACTAATAATACTATTTTTATTGCAGATAATCTGGTGACCAGCCTTATAAAGACCGTAGAGGAGCAAAATGAGCTTCTAAAACATATATCACAACTGTTAAGCCAGAACACAATCCTTCTGCAAAATCTGTCTACTCAAGGGATGACTCTGGCGACAGTTACGGATGGGTTGTCGCTTCCCCTCAAATCCCACGAGGAAGTCAATCAACTGGAGGAGAAGATGGCAGGAGTTTAGGACAAAGATTGTATGATGTTAAATATTGTGTTAGTAACAGACTCCCTTTTTAGCTACCTACCTTTGGCATTAAATGACAAATCAATCAAATTGGAGCTGTATCCAGTGAGTTGCATTTCTATAGTCAGCGTCAACATTCTGGAAATGACATAATAATAATAATAATAATGTGAGCTTTTATAGCGCAGTTCCCCAGAAAAAAACAGGCTCACCGCGCTTTACAAAGAAAAATCTGTCAACAAGAAAAGAGAGAAAAGTGCCCTTGAAGCAACCAGCAAAAAATTAAAATCATAAGGGTAATTTCAACACACACGTGGACAAATAGACACACGGACACGTCAACATGAATAAAAACATACATAGGTTTCTCTACATCGTTTCACATGTACAGATAACTTTTCTCACCCATGCACTTGCTTGTTGTTGAACATGTTAGTATTACCAGAGGAAAAAATAACCTTTAAATTGATACCAAAAACATGGGGACTAAAGCATAGTGCTCTAAAATCAACTGTGAAAAAATAGATAGCGATTTTTATGGACACGAAATACACACATATTAATATTGGCATCAGAAGATGTCAAATTCCATAAACTACAAAACAAGCAGGTCTTTTGCTCAGAAAACAGCTCTCTAATGTGTGGAGATCTGCTGTAAAGGTAAAGCCGGATTGCGCTCCAAACGTCAATCGCCGCCATGGCCGACAAGGTAACCTTGGAATCAATGCAGAGGTTTATGCAGGATGTTTCTTCCTCCATTATTCGCATCGTTCTGTGTGAGAAGGATTGTCGGTGAGCTCACACATTTATTTCATGATTTTGCAGTTCATTTAGTACGGAAAGCTCAATGACATGGATGTGCTATTGCATGTGCTAGTTTTAGAACAGTTTTAGACATGAATTTTTTTTTCTTTTTAAACAGATTTAGCACCTCTCCTGCATTGGGGGGATCTGTGAACTCGTTTGTGAAGAGGGTTTTGAAAAGAATACTTAACCAAGAGCTAGCCCTAACCTACAATTTTAGTGGAGCAAAACGAAAAAACAGCTTCCATCTCCTTCAGATGAGGGGAGTCATCATTAGTGCGTGGTTGGTTATATTGGAATGCTTTGTTGTGTGCGAAAGTCTGAAAAGTTTAAAAACTGATTTTTGAAGTAAATACAAGTATTATTTTACTCTCCAGTTACAAATTTATTACTACATAAATGCATTTATAGTCGTCCTTCCATTATGATTTCCTTCTGTGAATAGCTGCAGTAAGAAGAACTTTTAACAGCGTTTAAGAAGCTGATATCGACAGCATAACCCCTAAGTGGTTTTCTGATACCAGAGACGGGGATGGAGGGAGAGCCATAACGACATGGTAAGTGCATTTATACAATTCTTTTAAAGTGAACGTGAGGCTTAGAAAAACAAAAAATGATAAATCATTCAGAAAATTAAACATTTGTTTTGATGTGAAATAAGTAGAATTGAAGTTAAAAGGGAACCAGCAATTACTAACCTGATTTTCACAAAAAAAGTTTGGCGAAAACAACAGCAAATCACTCTCACTCACATCAAACCTTTTAAGATTCGCAGGTTTAACTTTCTGTTGTGGGCATGCTTTATTTGTTAATGGTTTGCATTTAAGAAGCACGTTTATCTAACTTGTGCACTAGAAATAACTTGGCTATAGGCAGATAGCAGCCAAAGCCTCAGTATTTAGAACCTTAGGATAAACCTACTCACATCAGTTTAAACAATTAATGGTCTTTTCTAACATCCTGCTGAAGCTTTTCATTCTGATTTTATTAACATTTTCTTGTGAAAGTGTAAGTGGGAGTTTTTAGAATCAAAATTTGTGAGGTTGAAAATTGTAATGATTTTTTTTTGTCAGACACTTGCGGTAACTAGCCTGGGACCCAGCATCTCTAGACTCTTGGATATAAATAAATATTAGCTCATTGCGGTCGCACTGGTTATCGATCTTTTGCTTTTATGTAAATATGATGTTTAAAGGTTGATAAGTGTTTCGAATGGGGCTTCTGCAGGTTTGAAAAGGGTTTTGAGCTGGGCTCCTGCGGGTTTGATGACAGGTGGTTGAGGTATATTGAAGGGTTTGATGAGGGTAAATGAGGTATAGGGGCGGGTTTGATGAGGGTGAATGAGGTATAGGGGTTGGGAAATTACGATTAGGCCTCCGAAAACCAACAAGGTGCCCATGCAGATCCCGTTTCTATCCTCCGCCGGGCTAGAAGTGTACTATCCGTTAAGGGCCCGACTCCTTATCCCGTAGGGGGCCCAAGAACTCTTGCAGGCTGGGAAGGGACGCTTCTCATAGCTTCATGGAGTGTTATTGTACGAGCTTCTTTGTTTCTCCCTTCACAATATGCAGAGGATTTTAAGCAAAGTGCGGTGGGCACCAGTCCAGCTACTTGAATTTCTTCCACTAAATAGATTTTTCTGCAGCAACTGTAATACTCTGTCCATTAGTAAAAATTTCCCTTTTAGTTTTGATAGTTTCTTTTACAGAAAATTACTCTTATCAATTAAATTCTGATGCCCAGGGCAGAACAGATGCTCATACCAGCTATCTTCAGGACATATAGTCTTGTCCATCTAATTTGTTAAATGTCAAGATTAATATGTCAATTGTTTTGTCATTGTGTAACGTTATTTTCCTTAGTTATGTAATCGGTTATTTTGTGAATGATTGTAGTGTTTTGTCCTGTTATCTTTGAAGACTTAACAAGTCTTTTAACTGATTGTTTGCAACCAGGTACCCTCACACACTTATCAACTCTATACTGTTACCCACTTTTTTTGTTTTGCTGATCTCTTACACTAGGATTTCTTTTATGTCACCATGCCATGCAAATCAATTATGCTATTTTTTCCTAACCAAATTCCAATGATAACTCAGGAGTCTTTCCGAATTATTACATTTAATGGTAATGGTTTAAGCAATGGAAGCAAGAGAAAAGATATGATCAACTTCTTGAGACAAATGAGTCACGATATCTATTTCCTACAAGAAACACACTTGAAATAGTCCCTAGTAAGTTTGTGCGGGCCAGCTGGGGCTAAACCTTATGATTTGAAGGTGCTGATTCAAACAAGAATGGTGTTGCAATCATCATCATCATCATCATCATCATCATCATCATCATCATCATCATCATCACCATCATTCGGCAGCAACCACTTCGGATCATGATCATTACTTGGGCAAAATAATTGAAAATGAGCTAATTAATCTGATCAGTGATGCTGCCTTGAAAAAAATTGTAAATAATATTCAAAATTATTACTCCATCATTTTGGACTGCACACCTGATGCTGGTCACCAAGAGTAAATGACTGGATGATTTTGCGAATATGCAACATTGTGAGTGCACCAATAGAAATCAATTTTTGTGGGATTCCTAACTGTCGACGAAAGCACTGGCATAGGTCTCGGGGAAGCATGCTTTAAAAAGCTTGAAGATCTGAATTTATGTTTGCAGAGGCCAAGGATATGATAACGGAGCGAATATGAAAGGCTGCAATCGTGGTGTACAGAAACGTCTAGATGAACTCATTCCGAAATCATTTTATGTGTCATATGGATGTCACAGTCTCAATCTAATTCTCGAGACATGGAGAAATTTTCAGTTGTTGAAACGACACTCTTTGGAGTTTTGCAACAAATTTTATCTTTTGTTTTGCGCTTCAACACAGCGATGGCAGATCTTGAAAACTCATGTAAAAAATCTGACAGTAAAGCTTCCGATATACGCTGCGAATGCAGGATGGATAGTGTGAAAGCTGTTCGTTTTCAAGCAGCAGCAGTGTACGATGCATTGGTGGAAGTGGCTGAAAATGCCAATGATCCAAAAGCAAGGACCGAAGCAACTGGATTGGCGTAACAACTAAAAAATTTCCATTTTTGGTTACTTTAGCCATCTGGTACGATTTATTGGCTCAAATGAATATGATCAGCAAATTGATGCAATCGAAAGACATGCAATTTGAGACTGCAGTGGTATGTATAAAAAGTGTAACCGACTTCATGAAAAAATAAAAAGATTTAAATTCGCTGAAATTTAGGCCAGAGAATTTGCTCAAGAATTAGAAATTAAACTGGATGAAATCACATTTCCAGCTACCACAAGCCTGAGACTACGAAAAGTGCGCAAACAGTTCGATTATGAAAGCATAGATGAATCATCGACGACAAATCACACAGAAAAATATCGAGTGGAATTTTTTAATGTTTTATAAGATCAAGCAGTTATGTCGTTGACTCAACGTTTCGAGCAAATGGAACGTCACTTTGGTTTTATTGGATTTCTGCATAATATAAAAAAATTGCAGAATTCTACCAAAACGATTTGATGAAATGTTGCGGGGATTTAAATATTGCACTCACCGATGCATCTGGTCCAACGATTTATGCAATGAATTGCAAATATTTTCCAACATTGTTCCAGATACTGTTTCGTCTTCTCTTGATGCTTTACGTTTTACGTTTTATTTATGATCATGGTTTGAATACTGCTGAGTACTGTTGTTCCAAATGTCGACATAGCCCTTCGTATAGCATTGACAAATACGATCACTGTTTCATCGGGTGCAAGGAGTTTTTCCAAATTGAAATTAATCACAAACTATTTGAGAACGACCATAACACTAGAACGCCTGAACAACCTGGCAATGATATCTATCGAACTAGATATCGTCCAGTCTCTGGATTATTCACAATTTATTCGAGACTTTGCTGCTATCAAAGCACGAAAAGCTGATTTTTGCTGAAGGTTTATGACATCTGCACGAATATGTTTAACAAACTTACGGAACGCTAGTTGAACGCTACGGAAATTGCGCTATGTGAATTTCAGTTTTTTGTTGATTTAGATATAGATACAGGTCGGTTTTTAATAAATTGCGTCATTTTATTTTTTCGGTGATTATTTTTTACTTTTTTATTTCATTTGGGGCCACCAAACTCACTTCGCCTAGGGCCTCCAATTACCTAAGGCAGACCCTGATTTCTTTTGAGTTTAAGAACATCTTGGAAACGTTTTGAGTAAATCCATAACAGTCCTTAGCGATTTGGATCAGCTTTTTTACCAAATGCAGGCTCTCGTTGTGCCGAACATGCCGCACGGTTGAGAAACTTAGGCAAGTGGTTAGAGCTCTGGCGTCTGAAATGAGAGCACGCCGGTGCGATTCCCGACTAGCACAGCAAATTTCCCCCAGTCGACTCAGTTGGCGGGATTGTACACAAATCACATCGTGGTCACTAGTACTCAGGAGTTACTCGTCTCTGTAGCTTTTCTGTGTTCAGTGCCCACTGTAGGAAAAGTTTAGAATTTCTTCGTTACTCGAGAAATCTCTACCAAGACGCTTTAAGAACACATTTACGACAACCGCTAGATGCACATTCACATGGAATTTTTTTCAAGAGGCACAAGGTGTAAAAGCATTCAAAAGGTTCGTATCTTCAGTGCCAGGACTGTGCTCTGTTTCTCATGATAACTTACACATTGAACACATCGCTATTATTTTCTTATGAGGCCACCCACCAATGACATGGATGTGCTTACAGTTGCATGGGTTAGTTTTAGAATCATTGAAACATAGCCGAATTCTTGTAGTACGATCATCAGGTTACCAAATGCAGGCTCTCGTTGTGCCGAACATGCCGCACGGCTGCGAAACTTAGATAGGCAAGTGGTAAGAGCTCTGGCTTCTGAAATAAGAGCGCGCCGACTAGCACAGCAAAACTTTCCCCAGTCGACTCAGTTGGCGGGATGGATACCTGACTCCATGGAGAACCTGGGAGGAAGGGCGGCGAGGGAGATGTGCACCGCTCTCACGTAAAGCTGGCCCCGAGAAAAGTGAGGTCTCCCCCCAACGACCTAAACAAGCTAGGGGTTTACCTTTACTGTGGAGCCATATATGCTTTTCCAAAATATTGTACACAAACCGCATCGTGGTCACTAGTACTCAGCACCTAATCGTCTCTGTAGCTTTTCTGTGTTCAGTGCCCACTGCAGGAAAAGTCTAGAATTTCTCCGTTACTCGTGAAATCTCCACAAAGACGCTTTAAGACCACATTTACGACAACCGCTAGATGCACATTCA
The DNA here is from genome assembly GCA_004794655.1 of Marisa cornuarietis. NCBI lineage: Eukaryota > Metazoa > Mollusca > Gastropoda > Architaenioglossa > Ampullariidae > Marisa > Marisa cornuarietis. The sequence continues at coordinate 1,592,907 of SMMW01000040.1, forward strand.
CATGGAATTTTTTTCAAGAGGCACAAGGTTCAAAAGCAAGAGGTAGGCTTCTGCGATTATCTCCTGTTCTTCGTTTTGCCATCTTGCTTAGGACTTTTCACTGGATCATTGTGGACCATGCCGCTTTTCATTTTTGATTTACAAACAACGTACGTAGCGACATGTTTTGTCAATTAGTTTCTGGATCTGTGCACTTCAGCGATATTGTCTGGTGATGAGATGTGTTTGTGTCATCCTGCATCTTGCTCCGTGTGTGTAACTGCACTACTGTCGCCTTCGTTTCTTCAGTGCCAGGACTGTGCTCTGTTTCTCAACTGTGTTGTCCTAATATTTTCAATTCGGTTTCCCCAGTAATCTTTCTTTTCACTTGCCTACACTTGGAATTTAAGACATTGGTTATACCGATCCTTGCTTTGCGAAGATCAAAGGAAAGTTTGGTGCTGACGTGAAGGGAGTGAGTGTAACTAATGATAAGAACATTGAAGCTTTTTGAGACCAGCATCCATTATTATTATTATTATTATTTGTATGTTTTTTTTAGTAAAGCTCGTTGAGCCTGCGTTTAATGATGGGAAAAAGGCTATACAACTCAACTTTATTGTTTATTATTAATTTTAGTTTATGATTATGCACGTTTATTTACTTGGAAGTATTTTAATTAAAATTGTTGAACAAATACAATATTTAAGGCATAAGAATATTAAAATATTGAAGGAACTTTATGAACCGTGTCCGTTTGCCATTAAGTCTCTTAGCCCAACATATAAAGTGCAAGATAACGCATTAAAAAATGATCATTGATTTCGAAATATTTACGGGTATAGATAACAACAGAGAAAGTTTTATCGTTTAATGTGTGTGATATTTTTCCCCCAAATGTATCTCTGATACTCTCTTATTCGGGAGAATATACGTACTGATTGTGCTCTTGGTCATCATGTGTATACGATGTGAAAGCCTGTTTTATAAAAATACAGTAAACATATATAGCATCTTAATCTGGTCCTATGAGCAGGTTCATGACGCTTTATAGAAAAAAGACAGACACAGACACGGACGAACGCAGCACAACATGCACAATTGTTGTCTAGAGGATGACATATGAGATGAAAGATATGTAGCAAGAAGCTGCTCTAGCCTGCGCAAGTCCTTCGAAAAATTATGATCCAGGCTGCAAAAGTTCCTGTCCACACTACAAGTCCAGTCATAGAACGGATCTGATAGGCAGAAGTCTTGTAATAATTTGGCGGCTCGTTGTGTTCCCTGCTGAATGCCTATTTGAAAAACTAAAGAGTTTAAGAGCCGTCGAAAGAGAAGCAGTGATATCCACCGATATCAAAGTGTAATGGCGTTTAACTGTTCGTCAGCCTTAATGAGTTACAAAACCAAACAATTTAGTTTTAGTGGAAAAGTTGTCAACACACTACAATATTTTTCAGCAAAAAATGATATAAGGGAACACAGAGGTCTAGTGCATGTATGCAAGTGCACCAATCAATTCATTAAAAGTAAAAAAGGTTAAATGCAGTAATGAGGCATCTTTTCACAGATTACAATGTGCAAGAGTTACTGATCGAAAGCTCCTTGTACAGAGTCATATAAATTTGTAATAAAAGAAGATCAATATATATATATATAAATCTCGAAATATCACTGGATTTAGTTCCTGTCTATAGGTAAAATCATCGTATGATCTATATGACCAGAGAGGTAAATGGCTAATGCACCCCTGTTGTCGTCAACGGCTAGTGGTCCCTAAATCTACACCAAAGCGAGTCAACAAAAACACTTAGTGAACTTGCTTTGTGTTGATTGTGTACGCATTTACCACTCATCTAGATGGTTCCTTCTGTGCTTGCACCACACGGTTTTCATCTACACACCACCTCACAGCGACCTCCCACCATCGACTGCCTGCCTCCTTTATCTCACCATAACGGGTTCTTCGTACAGTTCGCCGCTGAGAAGGTCAGATGGACGATACATTGTGGTTTAACCTCTCTGGTCATGTAGATCATACGATTTTTGAAATACGATGATTGGCACTGAGCACTTATTTCGGCTAATATAGGAGTTCATCAGTGTTGGCTTTATTCTTGAGGGTAAACCACGTGACACTTCCTCCGCATATATGGTCCTGCACACGATTCTTTCCATAATTATGTAAATAGTTAATGCTACAATGTAGGTTAATGTTTTTTTTCATATTATCACACACGGGTTGTTGTCGCAAAAGTAGAGATAACTCTGGAAGCCCTATTGCGGAGATCGTGGTTTACCATCAAGAATAACGACAACACTGATGAACTCCTATATTTAGCCGAAATAAGTGCTCAGTGCCAATCACTAGAGTGATGTAGCAAGCTGTTCTAAGGAACACAAAAGGTTCCTGTTATTTTTTTCTATTTCCACACGCGAAATGCGTACTTTACGAACGGTAATATCTAAACGGATGCCTATTTCTGATATTAACAGGTCATGTTGAGACTCAAGTGGCAAAAGCTCGCGTTATTGATGATTGTGTTTGTTAAACAGTCTACTAAAAGGTAGACATCAACAGTTATTAGGGTTTTTTAAAAATAAATTCTAAATCGACATGTTTTGACATATTACATGTCTTCAATAATCATTCTGCGTATCATGCTATGTCTGAAGGTGTGTGTATCTATGCCAATATATTTCTACACTTATATTTAAAATGAATACCATTCTTTGTCTAATTACATATGGGATCTGGGATCAACAACTAGAAATACAAACTCTGCTTGTATATGCTGTAAGTGACCGCGGTATTCGGTCTAACTTATCTTTTGAAACATCACTTACCTCAACGTTACATTTGTCAGGGTGAACACACTTTGACCCATCCACCTCCATGAATTCATCATGTTATGAAGTTGTTATACAAAAAATCTACGAAAGGCCGTCTCTTTCTTGTAAATATGTAATTTAGAAACGTCGTGGGAAAAGTTACTGGCTTCCACACATGTATTATTGAAGTAAAGCCGCTAAATTATCGAAATGTCTGCCATGAAACTCTCTAATAACATTAATGTAAACTAAAACCCTCAGTGAAATCCTTAAGCTGCAGAAATTGCAGCTAAATCACATCTATGATCGTTGCCATATTGTTCTGAATCACCTTTCTGAGACACTTGTTAAACTTCCCACGCCTGTTCACAATAGAATGAACTATTAGAATGTATGTATTTACCAATCTATGTATGCATGTATTTTTGATTCTATGTACAAAGGTTTTATGCTTTCAAATATGCAAACATTTACTCATACTACTGCCTGGTGTTAGACAAATGAAGGTGTAAAATGTCCTTTTCCTCAATACAACAAGTATTTCAAAAATCGAAAACAATAGCCGACAATCTCACCTTTGTTTGCACCGAAATATTTCTTACCCGAAATTCTTGATGCAACAAGTAAAACTTGTCCATGTGAACACACTTTTCCTATAGTATCCTATTCCAATGCCTAACCCTTTTCGCCTTGCAGCAACAGCACTTTCTGGTAGTAATGTAGAAAACTGTTTATTTCCAACCCGATATGTCTACTGTTAAATCTGAGATTTATCAAAATGTCTGCCTGGAAACCCTCTAAAGACCTGAGTTTAAAATAAAATTATTAGCGTAATAAAGGCTTATAAATCCCAGTTTGTTCCCATCTATGATCGATCGTGTTATAACCAATATTTTTCACATCGGAGACAATTGTGATTCTCCTTAACGATGTTCAAAGTAAAAAGGGACTGAAAAGGTAAACATACTAATGAAATAGTTCTTTCCGTCATTCATACCCATGACAAATGTCTGGTGCACCCAGCTACTCCTTTCTTATCGCTGTTTTTGTCACTGCTCTGGTCGCTGGCATATGCACAACAGGCTGCATGTCTAATACATCAGGTAGGGTATATTTCTACATTGGACCGTAGGTAACCTGATGACTCTTGAATATCAACATTCCTCCATTGACATCTGTACGAATGTTTTTACAACTCGAACGTCAATGACTGTACAATTATAAGCACAGTTTACAGAGTATTTTTTTGACCTCCTGTCTGTATTTAAAACCTGTCAGGATAAAAAGAAAGAAGGTGGTAGCAAAGCGTATTGTCCATAACACATCTATGAATGATATCGCAATTTGCTGTCTTTTAACCCGTTGATAGTCCACAATTCTGTCAGTAGACACATAAGAGACGACTGTTAGGAGAAAATTCGGCAAAAAGGTAATGAAGACAAAAATGGACAGGGCCGTGACAGTGACCAGCAGATGGCGAGCACTATCACCTCGCATGCCCAAGTGCTTATCCTGACGAAGTGCCAAATCTCTTTGCGCGTGTTTTACACTCGAGAAAACCTTCGACACGAGAATCACATTGCTGAGTAGAAGGGCAGTCAGAGGAACCCCGTCTAAAACTATAACCTCTGTCCACCACCAGTAGTGTTTAAGAAACTGAATGTAATCTGCTTCCGCTGGCAGACATATTAGCCCGATAGTAATATTTGTTCTGCCCCAACGCTGTCCAACAAGGTTATACCCGTACAGCACATGCGCATGGACGCTCAGGCTGACTAGAAACAGAGTTCCGATGATAACAAAATTTCGTTTTCTCGTGACCAGTGCACTAACACGGTGTGGCCACATGACGGCTACGGCACGGTGACTGGATATGAATGTTATTATCAGTCTACTAAAAGTGTCAGCAACATTTGGGACAAAATGAGTAATTTTACAGATGGCCGCCGGCATCTCGTCCATAGGTTTGTACGACTCCACAATACTTACCAATGTGTCCGAACAAATATAACAGAGATCTGATATCGCGAGGAAGAGAAATGAAATGTGGATCGTTGATCTACTTTTCCGGAACCCGAATGTTATCAGAATGAGCATAATGTTGTTGAATACTCCTATAAAAAAAAGAATATGCAAATATACAACCCAAAAAATCCGAAGTTTTTCCATGAAATCCCTGTAATCAAGAATTTCATAATAAAATTCTGTTAATTTTATCCTACGCGAATGTACAAGTGTTTCTGTGGTCTCCGGCATCACAGAGTTAATTTTGGTGACAATTTTTGCGCTCATTGTTGATCCTTCTGCCATTTATTTGTTTTGTGACGATTTTATTTGTTTACTTTAAAATGTTCAGGGATCCATCTCTCTGCAGGTAAATAGTTTGTACTAACCCAATTTGAAAATGTTTCTGTTTTGATTGGATTACCTTTAGTCTTGCTTGAGCATTTTCCTTTTCTCGTAAAAACTATGATTCGAACTACCATAACTGACCTGCATTGGCTGTTATTAACAGAATAGAAATGTGTTTACTGGCGCATAAGTCTCTTCCGTTTTATTTCTCTCACAAGATTTAGGTCTCTTTCTTTCTATTTAAACCGCAGTGATTCAAAACGAGATTTGAGAGAAGCAGACCATGAGCTCAGTGTTGTGGAACATCAAATGCCGTTTCATGAAGTGAGCTTCGTGCTCTGTCTTCACTAGGAGAACGGATTAAGAGCACCGAAAACCTCAGAGACGAAACTGCTGAACTTGTGTTCTTCTGCATTTTTCAGTTTTAGATAAAATCAGTATTTCGAAAAAAGGTTTTCTTTCATATTTCACCTGGAAAGGAAACACACGGTTCAGAACATCTTTCACAGCTTAGATTTTATCGTTGTGACTCTCTATCAGTGTGGCACTAGACATTAAGTCAACTGATGGCTCAAAGCCTGATAACTCGGCTCAGCTTCCAAAAGCGATTATCACAATGTGTAAACACACGTCTGTCGTCTGCGATACCGAACAATAAGTCTTTCTTGGAGAAGATTTTCCTCGGGAGAGAAACAAGCGAATTTCGTCCTACTTATAATTCCCCAAGGGTGTGGTTTTCTTTTTCATTTCATACTGTTGATAGTACGATAAACTTTTAAAAAATCCAATGGAGTTTTTGTCGCTTAAGAAGCCTTCAAAGCAAAATCTTTAATTTAAATTTAATTTTAACGCTAAAAAATATTTTTAGTTTTAAAACCGGTGTTGCTGTTTCTTTGGTTTTCTTTCTTTGACACGTAACCTGATATTTTTCTCTGAGGCTTTTAACGGCACGAAAAGACAGGAAAAGAAAGTTCAAAGCAACCTGTTACAAGGCAAACACAAAGCTTGAAAGTGTAAACTCATTTATGTTTTTAGTTGTATAGTCTTAACGACCTGAAGTCTCTGCTGTTTGTTACAATACGACGAAGTCACGCTGTGAAACACAGCTCTTAAGAGAACAGCGGTATTTAGAATTTTAGTATTTGTCAGTTAAAAAATTTCTTTTTAGTTTTATCACTGCTTTTGAGGGAGGTGTTTTCTTTAAATTAGAATTAAGCATTTAAAAATAATGTAATGGCTTTGTCTCTTTTCTTTTCTTGTGAAAACAGAGCGATGTAGTTTAAACTACACAACAGAATGCGTTCGTTAGCAGAGATTAAATTGATACCAGCACGAAATTAGAAACCGAAACTAAATTTTTAAAATACATTTCATCCCGCTGTTTATGTCTTCTTTTCCAATTTTAATTTTCTGATTTCTAAAGTATAGTTTTTTTTTATTTACTCGTTTTACAGCAATCCTGCCAACATGGCTGCACAAACGCCTTGATGTATGTATGTATGTATGTATGTATGTATGTATGTATGTATGTATGTATGTATGTATGTATGTATGTATGTAATGTGCAGTGAAAGTGAAGTAGTCAAGGTTAAAGTCAAGTGCTCGGACCCATGGTTATCAAGTGTTTCGATTGTGCTGGCTTAGGTTGGAAACATCAGGTAAAGTTCACCTGATTCACGCGTCAAGGAGGAGGTAAAGTGACCGGTACAACGAGAATACTCGTAAAGGGTTTTAATCATTTAACCTGAAGCATGCGATGATGACATTAAATTCTGCACATGCATCGTAGTTTCTACCCATCTGCGCCTGATACATACAGAGAGACAGAAATACATATATTACATTCATACATACATACAAGGCGTCCAAGCGGGATTTTCAGATGCCAGTAAAGCTGATAAATAAAATTAGACGAGAATTTGTACTCGTATTCTTATGTATAGGCTGGATAGCAATCTTAAAACATTAAAGCATTGAATGTTTTGCTTAAAATTACCTGTTAACTCTTTGTTCCAGACATACTTATTAAATACATAAATATACATTTAAAACATAGCACACAGATTTCACAATTTAACAATCAAAATCATCATTATCCATCCCTAATAACAGCTACGCAGACAGATGCATGGACTCAACCCTGGGTCTGTCTGTTAGGAACACCCACTGTTCCTTTAGTTTCTTGGATATTACAAAGTAGGGAATAACACTACAGCGTATGGCAGACATGTATGTGTAGTTTCTTTAAGTCCTCCACCACACATACCATCGTCTATTAACAAGACAAACATCTTACACATGTGTCGCGAATAAGTACCAAAATATCATCATTGCACACACATTCTAACTGGCAGTCGATCTTTGCAATAAGTGCGACCAGTGATCGTTATAGCAAGAACATTCTCACCGGCAGTTACATTAAAATCACCGAGAAAAATAAATAACACGTTTTCACAAAATATTAATAGCAAGAATACAGTCTTCTGACACTGATAAATGGTTAAGTCTGTATTTTTGTAAGAAAAAGAATCAACTGGAGGCATATAGACAACCAGTTAACTTATATCAGAATCAGTTGCATAAGCGTTTCGAAACTCACACCGTAACTTTGTTGCTACATTCTTTTGAGTTTTGCCGTGATGATGCAAAATATTTTTAATGAGAAAATTTACAGCACCACAAGACACACAGTTTTAGAGCAGGAGAGACAAACACTTTATAATCTACAAACAGGTGTAATGAAACTACTCATGAAATATTTCGACTATAGTGAGAGAAATCAAAAAATATAGTCTAATAAAATATTTCATACCAATACCATAGACATTACCTACGACAAATGTTGCATCACTGCCTGATTGGGTGTCCTCGATTTTCCTCTTCTGTCTTCATTGTCCGATGTATTACCTGCTACTTAAAAGGCTGCTCTGTCACTGCCGGAGTTAGACACGGAGCAATGCTTTGAGCAAGACAAATGTTTAGGTGGGTTTTATATTAGTCTTACATAATTGACCCACTGAACTAGCATCATAAACATTAATAATGTTTAGTGTGTCCACAGAATGAGCAACAGTTTCTTTACTTTGTGGACTCGTGACAAACATTTTATAAAATAGTCTTAAGTCACATCATCCCTGGATGTTTAACACTGTCATGACAGTTGACTACAGTCAGAATATAGGTAAGGAATGTAAGGATGGGATAGATGATTAAATCGATGGTGGAATAGATGCAGCCTCTGTCACTGGAACAACAGTCACAAGGGGGATTGCTAACACGTGGACATTATTTAGGGCACGGCACCAAACAAGAGATTGTGCCATGCTGCAGGAAACACTTCAAATTAAATTCAACACTTGCTGTAGGATAACTGACCATGAACACAAGAAGCTCTATTTTAAATGTAAAAGCTAATGTTCCGTATTTTTTACTTTTTATCAAACATGTACTAACCACATACAAGTGTACACACCCAAGAAACAGTTAACATATCTACGTGTTTTATATGCGTTGTATCAAATGATAATATTTTGTTATTTTAAAGAGAGCTAGTGAAAGCTTGTTATCGATCTTGTCTATGTCAGGTCTGAACTGAGTGTTAGGCACGACTGAAAAAAAAACAATAGGAGCCATGGGAACTGATGTCACGACCTAGTTTCCCTGCAGACTTTGTTTACTCATGATTATAAGTTTTATAAGAAAGTCTAATGGCACTTCTTCCTTGGATATGTTTAACGGTGTCAAGACAGTTGACTACAGTCAGGATGTCGGCAGCTGATAAGGAATGTAAGGATAGGATAGATGATGAAATAGATGATGGAATAGATGCAGCCTCTGTAACTGGAAAACAGTCACATAGGTAGAACATCTAGAACCTAAACAACTGCTAGGACACGAGACGGAACGGGAGATTGTGTCATCCTGCAGGAAGCCTTTGACTGTAGGATAACTGACCCTGAGAACAGGAAGCGCCATTCTATATTTGAAAGTTTATGATCTCTTTGTCACTTTTTATAACACATGCAGAACAAATGCATGTTTTAAACCTGTTGTATCAAATAAACAATTTTTAAGAGATAACATGTAAAAGCTTGTTGTCTATGTCAGGTCTGAACTGAGTGAACTGAAGCACCTACTAAAACAATCAACAGTAGCCATGGCAACTGATGTCATGACCTAGTTTCCCTGCAGACTGCTGCAGCTCACCGAGTCCTAAAAATAAGTCAGCGGTAGTGCGACGCACGTGAAAAGAATTGTTGCACAAGTTGTAAACTGAGCAATGAACACGGCATCGTCTAACAGACACGTATTCTCTAGTTCAATTTTTTTTTACCTTTTATTGTTCATAAATTCTGATCATCATTATCATTATCGTCATCGTCGTCAAATAACTACATTGCAACATTAAACCATACATGTACAATGTCATTCAACCACATGCTTATGCAAATGTAAATTAAAGCACCCCCCAACCCACTTCAAAAGAAAAAGTCTTGCAAGTCTTTTTCACAGGGCACAAATATCACATAATTTCTTCTTTCCCTCAAACACTCACATATGTACATGAACTCACATATAACCTACACTTAAAATGAGGAACTCACAAAAAAATAGGACCCTGTGCCACAGCGACAAGGCAGCCTGGCACAAAGTTCACACACAAAATTACAGCAAAACAGACTGCAAGGCAGCTTTTCCTCTTGACAACATGAGCAAAAAAAAATAATTACATAAAAAGGAGAAGATGATCTTCTCCCTGTATTTTGACATGCAGGCACAAGAGGAAAATGATTAACAAGAATGGCCAACAGTAAGAGAAATCTTCATACAACTGATTATTAAGCAATGGCAGCATTATGTACAAGCTAATCTTAAGTGTTTTTTTCCCTTTCTTTCTTTTTTTCCCATGCTTGATGTATGTTTACAAATAGAGCGATATGATGGAGATGGCGATAATGACACTATAAAGACTTACATAGAAGGTATAATGATCTTAACTTATCATACTGTACATGTGTTTGAGAGAGTAAATAACGAATACTAATTTAGTAAACATTCAATAGTATTACACATTATGCACATTAAAACTATAGAGTCGTCAAGTGTTGATCACATTACCCAAAAACAAACACAAAAACAAAGTTCAAATCTTATGTTTAAACGTCAACACAGTCTTCGGGGGAACTTGGCTCATGGGAGACAGCATTTAAGTCCTGCTGACCACGTCAGCGTAATATTGGATTGGAACACTTTGTACCATAAACATACATCAGTCTCTTATAATTGTCACTACACAGCTCACGAGCCCCAACCACTGCTCTTCCCCGAACAAAAGGGCGGTCCGGTGGCGCAACGGTTAGCGCCTGTCACCAATACAGTGAAGGTTGGCTGTCCTTGGTCTTGAGACTGGGAGAAAAGCGTTAGTCCATCGTTAGACGCTGTTAAGTTTGAGACAGCAGGCCGGCTAACAGGGAAGAGAGAGACACGTGAGAGAGAGAGAGAGAGAGAGAGAGATGAGTGTAGTGCATTGTGTGTAATAGTTAAGGTAGTGACCCCCGATACCTCGATTAGCCACAGGGATGTGTCGGGACAACTAGAATCGAGTTAGAACTGGAATTCTGCAGCACTCTATCTTTTCTCTTTTACGTCCTGCTGACCACGTCAGCGTAATATTGGATTGGAACACTATGTACCATAAACATACATCAGTCTCTTATAATTGTCACTAGACAGCTCACGAGCCCCAACCACTGCTCTTCCCCGAACAAAATGGCTGTCCGGTGAAGCAAACGGTTAGCGCCTGTCACCAATACAGTGAGAGTTGACTGTCCTGGGTCTTGAGACTGGCAGATAAGCGTTGGTCCCTCGTTAGGCGCTGTTATGTTTGAGACAGCAGGCCGGCTAACAGGGAAGAGAGAGAGACACGTGGTGACACATCGCCTGTGTCAAGTGTCTTGGTACTCATGTGAAGGGCAGCAACGATCGACGAGGTTACAGCAACGGATTCATGAACGTCAAGAATATCGCACGACCTTCTTCTTGGAAAGAGATAAGTGGCGAGTTTGTGTTGTTTTGTGTGTGTGTGTGTGTGTGTGTGTGTGTGTGTGTGTGTGTGTGTGTGTGTGTGTGTGTGTGTGTGTGTGTGAGAGAGAGAGAGAGAGATGAGTGTAGTGCATTATGTGTAATAGTTAAGGTAGTGACCCCCGATACCTCGATTAGCCACAGGGTTGGTGTCGGGACAACTAGAAACGAGTTAGAACAGGAATTTTGCAGCACTCTATCTTTTATGAGTAATTTGTCAAACTCTCGATCATTGATAATTTTCTTATTACACTAAATTGCCTTGAGCTGTTATTGGGGACTACGCTGGGGGTTTGGAGTCAGACTTAAATCAATAATTAGCAATTTGGTGTAAGTGTTCGCGGGCACGTAAATGTCGGCGTGAGATGGTAGAGGTATCGATAGTGTGATTAGCCCGAGGCAACGGCAGTCGCAACCTCTGACCATCTTCACGTACTCATTCCTCAGAGTTCACACACACACACACACACACACACACACACACACACACACACACACACACACACAGAGACACACATATATATATATATATATACATACGCACACATACACACACATACACAAGCACCTTGACAAGGTGTCATGTCGGTCCACTTTAGCTTTTGGCCCTTGGCGGTCGTGAGGTCTCTGACTATAGTTGGTCTCTATGCATTCCGGAGGAAACTTGTGAAACACTTCAACTCAAACCCCTAAATATGCCACTTCTGCTAGCAGGGTCCACGTTTCGCAGCCGTACAGCATTTTTGAAACAGCGAGAGCCTGAACTTAGTGAAAAAACTAGGGACTCGTCACTGTTATGGATTTACTCAAACCGTTTCCCACAATTATTTATGAATACCAGTATTACTAAGAATATCACAAAGCATGACCAATGTTTCAACAAAAAGCATATGGTAAGTTCCACACAAAATAAATCACTGATTCCCAGGTGTTATGCGTCAAATACATTAGTTGCTCACTGACATATTATACTAAGACTGCATATACTTAAGCCAATTCTATGCATTACTATATTTTTATTTCACAAGATGTAAAATTGATGCCTCAATACTTTATAAAAAGTGTCAAGGTTTAGCATTTTGATCAGAATTTTTCCATTGAGAATGAAGGAACAGTCTTTCCGGCTTTGTTAATATGTATTATTTCTTTAAAGACATGAAAGAACTTGAATGTTGCTCAATGTTGCGTAGAAGAGCCCAAACAGTGCTGCATATGCCGGGGAACCAGATCCCTGTTCACCTTGCCTGAACCGATCACATTCGCTGGCTTGTGTCATGTTCTCTTACTTAGCATCATGTTACGAAAGGTAACTCATATTGGCGATATTTCTTCGGTCGCGAGTGCTTCCTCTCATTAACTGTTCTCGTTGTTCGCATCACCGACACCCGATCTTCAGCTTCGTGTGGTTAGCTCATTCACATTGTGTGGCTCTTGTGTTGTTTATGCCATTGGTATTAATATTATTCAATCAGATATGAGTAGAGACAGAGACAAGGACAGAAAATATCATTCCGGCGCAAAGAAAGCAAAACAGAGGAGAGAGTGAGACGAATTCGAAAGAAGTCAAAGAGGGTTTTTCGAAAAATTCTTAGTGATCAGGCATTCCTCAGCTTCATCAAATCATCTCCTGGAGGAAACCACAAAGTGCCGATACAAATTAAGCAGGAGAAGAATCTTAATGAGCGACCTGATGCTACACTTTCGTTTCTTACGTGGAGTGATTTGAATAAACAAAATATTGAGTAACAGAAAACTTTTTCTGCCAAGGATGCTGAAGCCACTGAACATGACATCAACGAAAACAAGAACGAATGTTCAGCTACTAGTGAAGTGTTTCAAAGTAGTTCAGACTCTGAACAGGACACTGATGACCACAAGACAGGACGTGCAGAGGAAGAACTGCTGCTGGTGACACAAACATAGATATATATGATCCCGGTAACTGGAACCACGTGAACATGTGAGAGCATTGTTACTATGTTGGTGGAGAAAGGCCCTTTAAGAATCACTAGCGAATGGCGAGTTCCGCTGGATGAGAAAACTATGTATTTTTCTCCTGGCTAATGGGCAATGTGTAGGCAGAAAATGGTTGGTATACGCCAAAGCCAAATATGCGGCCTTTTGCTTTTGTTGCAAATTATTTGCCCGTGACAATAACCAAAACAATAAACTAACACACGACGGAAACCGCGATTGGAAGCTTTTTTCCACGACTCTAAAAAAAATCATGAAATTTCCAAAGAGCACATCACAAATTTAAAACTGTGGCTGGAATTTCAGCAACGGTTAGCCACAAAAACTGGTGCTCCGTTCTTCATCGAATATTTGCAGGAGTGAAATATCTTGCATCCTACATTATGGCGTTTCGGGGCACAAGAGAGAGGCTTGGAAACCACCAAAATGGTTCTTTTCTGGGCTTAATGGAAATGCTAGCAAAGTATGATCCCACAATGAAAGAACACATTCGTAGAATCAAAAACAAAGAAATATTTGACAACTACTTGGGCAATCAGATTTAAGACGAGTTGATTCAACTAATGTCACCAGAAGCTCATAAGAAGATTTTTGAGAGAAGGTACAAAAAGAAAAGTATTTTTCTGTTATTCTTGACTGTACTCCCGACTTGAGTGATACAGAACAAATGACTTTTGTGCTGCTATTTGTCGATGTGACTGAAAATGATGTAGAATGTAAATGATGTCAGAACACTTCATCGAATTTTTACATGCTGAAGATTCCACTGGGAAAGGGTTGACAGACTTGAAGCACTTCCAAAACATGGGTTACAAATAGCCTTGCTTTTTACATGCCCTGTGGATGCCAAACCTTAATTAACCTTTTGGTGGACATGGCGAAATGCAAAACCCTAGTCTTGACGTTCTTCGGTGTGCTTCAGAGAATATACTGCCTTTGCAAGTCGCCCTGGCAGGTGGAAGATATTAACAGAAAATGTCCCGTTTCTTACACCAAAAGCGTTGTCAGAAACAAGATGGGAATGTCGCACTGAGAGCGTGAAAGACGTACCATATCAAATGGCTGAAATTCAAAATGCGTTGCTAATTGTTTGTCACACGGTAAATGATCCAAAAGTGGCAAGTGTAGCTGGTTGCCTTGCAAACTACGAGCTGGGGAATTTTGAATTTCACGTTGCCGTCGTTGTGTGGTACGACATCCTCTTTATCGTCAGCACCGTCAGCAATACCTTGCAGTCGTCAAATATGCAGCTCGATGTAGCCGTTAAATACGTTCAGTCTCTCATAAATGTCTTCATTCAGTATAGAGACAATGGATTTACGTCAGCAACATTCACGGCAAAAAATAGCATCAACAATGAACATGGAAACTGTATTTAAAGAGTGCCGCCTTAGGCGAAGGAAGAGGCAGTTTGAATATGAAGTCATGGATGAACATCAGGAGACACCTGAAGAATCTTTTAGTTTTGGGTATTTCTAGTGAATAGTCGATCAAACGATCAAACTGTGGGATTTCTGAAGAAACGTTTCGAGCAACTAGAGCATTCCTTTACAGTGTTTCACAACAATGAATGAATTGATCGAACATTGCATGGATTCGGATTTGGCATTGAGAAACGGCGATTTAGCGGATTTGGATGGAGCGGACCTCTTTTAAGAAATTAAACTGATCCCACAAGAAGCAAAAAGCAGCATTGGACTGCCTTCGATTTGTTGTCCATTTGGAAGATTCTTTCCCTAATGCTACTATTGCCTTCGAAATACGTTTAACTGTACCGGTCACTGTAGCCACAGCAGAAAGAAATTTCTCAAAACTGAAATTGATATCTCAGATCATCAATGTCTCAGATTCGATTGACTGGATTAGCAATTTTAGCAATTTTGTCAATCGAACAAAAAGATTGTTTCTTCATTAAACTAAGAACAACTCATAGAACAGTTCGTCAAGACAGAGACCAGAAAAGTGAATTTTTAACACTTGGCCTGTGTGACCAATCTAGCTTTTTTTCTTACTTTTGAGTTCATGATAGAAACAACCAGAAGATTAGTTACGGTGATCTATATGCTGGTCCACGATGGAAGAAGAAAACAGCGAAATCGAAAATATGTCTATGTAAAGTAAAAGTAGTACAGTATACTATGTGTTCAGTGCAGTATGAAAACAATCTACAGAACTTACGTGTCTGGTGCGGAAGTGAATAATCTATTTTGAAAAATATTTTGACTATTCCCACATGACATGTTGGGCGAACGTGAAGCCGTGAACGCTGTCAACTCTTCAGAAGATTTAAACGACTTGTCTCGGAAAAGCTAAGAGTATTCCATTAAAAATACTAAATGTAACGTCACAAAAAATTAGTATACATAAGGTATCGTCTCGTCAGGCAAACACCGCCTCGGAATGTTATACACCTCTCGTTCCGCGGAATGTATACTATTGTTATAAATCTGATATGGTTATTCACTTTTCGGAATACATCCAGCACTTTTTATTGTCCTGCTACGTATGTTGTGCTTGCTTCCAAAGACACCCCGATTCTATTTGTCCAAGACCCCACATCCCACTAGCCAGTTCTGCTCTCTAGTATAGAATAAAATGCTCGTGTATATAAAGTCTTCTATGATCTGTTCTTTGATTTTTCTGCCCATAGTATCGAATGCTTGCGATAAATAGTTGATAGGTAAAATATATTTTTAAATGATTGTAATTTTTTTTGAGTTGCAATAGGTTTCATGATTTTAGATGTTTTATAGTGTCTTCTGTGCTGGCTAAAGAGAAATTTCGACTTTCGTCCAAAACATTTTTCTTAAAGGACAAGAGGAGTGGAACATTATTTCTTTATGATCGGGTTAAGTTCGTTTAAAATAATAATTCCCAAAATATGAGTACATAATTATCCTTAATTTAAAAGATATAAGCCTTCAAACATCAGCATTCTCACCTGCAACTAGGAAGGCGGAAAAAAGTACTCTCCTGTACTGGAGGTTCTCTCACGTGATCCAAGTATTTGTAACAGCGTATTTGTTGCATGTCTTCGAGTGAAATGAAGAAACCTCGCTCAGGCTGTCGTGTTCAAGAAGCGATTTTGTTCGCCCAAAAAATGAAACAGCTGAATTTGGAATACAGCCCTACAGATTGGAATTTTATTTAGAAGCTTCGAATAAAGTTAAAAAAATAATTAAATGGTCCAAACTGAATTTATTAATGGGCAACAATAGTTACAACTGACTGCTTATAAGGATTTTTTACAATTAAAAATTTAATGATAGTTTGAAACATGTTTATCAATGTAAAAACATTTTTCTTCGTCATTTAGCTGCACGCAAAATTTTCTATTTATTTACTGATACTCGATCGCACGTGTTCCCGTTTAAGCTCCTTATAATATGTTTATCACCCTCAATTCTTTTTTTTCCCTTTTTTTAGCTGTTTCGGTCAAGCACATTAATGGTGCCCTCACACTGTCAGTTGTTTTGAGCATTATGCTGGATAAAGATACGACTGATGATGTGTTTGTGACTGACACACGATGTTACCTGTAGACCAGATCCGGTGTAGAAGCCGTCGATGTTGTATATCTGATGCTTGATCTACCAGCAGTCGTAGTTGGTTTTAACATCTCGTGGTTTTGAATAGTAAGCACTGCTGTAGGAATAAGATTTCTTCGGTTTACTGAAAGTCCAAGACTTGCTTCTACTGATGATGATGATGATGATGATGATGATGATGATGATGATGATGATGATGATGATGATGATGATGATGATGATGATGATGATGATGATGATGATGATGATGATGATGATGATGATGATGATGATGATGATGATGATGATATTCGTTTGTAATGCGCAGGAATCCATTCAGAAGAATGCTCATTGCGCAGCAAAAGCAGAAGAGAAGAAAAAAAGTAAAGCAACAGGACAGTAAAAATATAAAGACAGAAGAATATTGTTAATGTTACCAGCCCGTTTCCAAAGATGATGAAGGAATTAAATTAATAATAAATAACAAGGTAATCAAATGTCTTAAACGTAGAGCTTTGGATGAAAGTTTTTACAAAGAACAGTAAGAGATGGTGAGGGAGTCAAAGAGAGGAAAGGGAGATAAAAATACAGAGAAGTGATAAGCGGAATTGCATTGCTTACCTCCCCTGCAGCGCAGTCACCAGCAGAAGCAGCAGAAACAACCTGCCAACCAGAACAAACCAAAACAAGTTGAGAAAAAATAATTAAGAAATAATGTGTTAATTAAACAATAATGATAATGTCATGGTAAGTAAAATCACACATTTTTTGATATGTCAACCAGAACACCAACTGTTTATTGCTACAATGTAGAATATGTAAACAACGGAAAAAGAGACTCCCTGAAACCAGCTATTTAATGAAGTATAGCAGTGTATGTGTGGACTCGAGTGCTGCTTCTCACCTCACCACGAACTTGCAAGCTGTAGGGAGGCAGGAGATACTGGCAGTACGAGGACAGCTGTAACAACTGAGAGCTAAGCTGGTGTGCGAATGGATGTGAGAGTGAATGATTGACCTTGTATCAGTTAGTGGCACTCCAACTACAAGCAGCTAGTGACCCAGCTATGATACAGCCCCTTACAGCTGAGACGACCCCTGACAGCTTCCTGCGATATATTCCCGGATGACGCCACGAAAACTCCCTCTGTTACTACAGACATTCGACCTTGCCCGATACCAGATGAGCAGTCTTCAGGGAACACACTTCAAGTGCATGTAGCCCACAGTAGCCAGACCAGCCGGGTTGACTACACGCAGCAAGGCAGCAAATCGACAGATCCCACAACTATGTCGACCATAGCACCACAACGAAGCAGCACCACTACTTACAGTAAGAATCGCTCCCTCTTCTCCTGTAACCGATGTTCTGCAGAGCCACAAGCTTGTCAAAGTGAGCTGTGACTTGTGGCCTGACCCTCAGACGACAAGGTTAAAACGCTCAGTTTTGTTGACGAATCTCACAAGACTTCCTAGTCACAAGTTGATCCAGGATATCATGGCCCTCTCCCCCCCCCACCCATGACTGAGGAAAGGATGGTTGGTTGTTTACGCCGTGTCCATCAAGACCACAACTGCGCCCTTGGGTTTCTGATGTCCGCAAAGTCTTGACGGAAAAGGGAAGAACTCCATAGTTAAACTCAACCATGTGGTGTATATGACATACCAAAACTTATGTCTCATTATTAATTTCAAAGAAAAAAGTTTTTAAATCTCACGAGTATCAAATCTACGGAAAATAGACCAAAGCAGTACATTTTGAGGCGTTAGTTTGGAAATGATAAAACCCAGCCTTTGTTATTGAAGAAAATGCGCTTTGAGCCTTACTTTTATGGAGGATCATCATCATCATCATCATCATCATCATCATCATCATCATCATCATCATCATCATCAGTTCATGTTTCCGTTGAGCGCCTTCTTCTTGAGCCAAAATTCATAGCCATTATGAACTAGTATAGATCTACCTTTACTACTTGTTATGAACTCAGGAGGCATTTTGTTTCAGTATTCCTGAGTTCTTAGCTCCGTCCAAGCCGCCGTCGTGGCGAGAAGTGTCTTGCAATGTATTCTTCTCCCTATTTTACTCTTCACATTTGTACAGACACATACAATGATGGATGCCATTGGTCACTCCCTCATCATCCAATAATCAACGAAGTAGCCAATTCGACAAGAGGAGATCCTCCCGCCCCTGAGGTGTCTCTCTCTCCCCAGACGTCATTGGCGCTGTCATGAACCATTGTTTTTTACAACCAATGGTCTGGTCTTGGTCAGTATGGCCTTGGAACTGGCTGGTTATGTTAGGGAGTCCACCTAGTATCGCCTAGAGGGTAGATCGCTAATTGTAAACCCAGTGCAATCCAGTCTTACCAAAGTTACCCAGAGTTACCACGCCACACATTTCTCTTACGGTTATAATATTTCAAGTTCACAAAATAGCAGTTTTGAGTGTTGTGCTGCGATTTGGGGATTAAGTGTCTGGGGATTAAGTGTCACGGGGATTAAGTGTCGAGGATTAAGTGTCGGGGATTAAGTGTCCGGTCACCTGTTTCTCAAACTGTTAGCATGGGGCCACACCCTGGTGTTTCTCAACCTGTTAACATGGGGCCACCGCCTGCAGTTTCTCAACCTGTTAGCATGGGCCCACCGCCTGCTGTTTCTCAACCTGTTAACATGGGGCCACAACCTGCTGTTTCTCAACCTGTTAACATGGGGCCACAACCTGCTGCTCGACCTCTTGGACAGCGACGGCAGCTTGCATCACAGTTGTTGGCCACACCACAGAGATCCAGTGAAGGTACTACACTGCACACTACTTCCTAGAGTACTATTCAGACACACTTTGCTAAAGTACCATTGAGACCCACTATCCAAAGCAGCACAGTTACGTTTTCTTAAAGTTCATAATGTTCTAGCGGTTTCAAGTCCGTGTTACCACAAACAACAGTAAAAACTATGTGGTTAACCTGTTTACACATGGAATCTTCCACAACCTTCCTCAATGGGTCAAATAAAGATAAATGGAACTATTTCTAACATAAAACTCTTTGCTACTCCTTAGCATTTACATTAATACAGTCCATGTTTGCTTAAATGGTTGAAGTCATATAAAGTGACAGACTATGTATGCCAATTTTCCTTTGACACAGAAAAGTGCAAATATTTACAGCAAAGATTTAATTAAAGATCTTTATTTGCAGATCACATTCTCACTGCTTCAGGTGCCAACTATATGACTAGTAAGTTTATTTTCTGGCTCCCTATATAATTGTATTAATACTAAACAAATATTAATGTTGATTACTTGTATCTTCTTATCATTCTGAAGCTTCTGTTAAATTTTTAAAATATTGTCTATAAAATCCCTCATTTATGATCAGATAAGGACTGATAATAATATTTTTATTGCAGATACTCTGGTGACCAGCCTCATAAAGACCGTAGAGGAACAAAATGAGCTTCTAAAACATATATCACAACAGTTAAGCCAGAACACAATCGTTCTGCAAAATCTGTCTACTCAATGGATGACTCTGGCGGAAGTTACGGATGGGTTGTCGCTACCGCTAAAATCCCACGAGGAAGTCAATCAACTGGAGGAGAAGTTGGCAGGAGTTTAGGACAAAAATGGTATGATGTTAAATATTGTGTTAGTAACAGACTCCCTTTTTAGCTACCTACCTTTGGCATTAAATGGCAAATCAATCAAATTTGAGCTTTATCCAGTGAGTTGCATTTCTATAGTCGGTATCAACATTCTGAAAAAGACATGAAATTTTTTTATGAAGCAAAAGGGAAGAACAGCTTCCATCTCCTTCACATGAGGGGAGTTATCATTAGTGCGTGGCTGGTTTTATTGAAATGCTTTGTTGTGTACAAAAGTATGATTTTTGAAGTGAATACAAATATTATTTTACTCTCCAGTTACAAATTTATTACTACATAAATGCTTTTATATTCATCCTTCCATTATGATTTCCTTCTGTGAATAGCTGCAGTAAGAAGAACTTTTAACAGCGTTTAAGAAACTGATATCGACAGCATAACCCCTAATTGGTTTTCCGATACCAGAGACAGGGATGGAGGGAGAGCCATGACGACATGGTAAGTGCATTTATACAATTCCTTTAAAGTAACGTGAGGGTAAGAAAACGACAAATGATAAATCATTCATAAAATTAAACATTTGTTTTGATGTGAAATAAGTAGAATTAAAGTTAAAAGGGAACCAGCAATTACTAACATGATTTTCACAAAAAAGTTTGGTGAAAACAACAGCAAATCACTCTCACTCACATCAAACCTTTATTTAAGATTCGCAGGTTTAACTTACTGTTGTGGGCATGCTTTATTTGTTCATGGTTTGCATTTTAGAAGCACGTTTATCTAACTTGTGTACTAGAAATACCTTGGCTATAGGCAGATAGCAGCAAAAGCCTCCGTATTTAGAACCTTAGGATAAACCTACTCACATCAGTTTAAACAATTAAAATATTCTTTTCTAACATGTTGCTGAATCTTTTCATCCTGATTTTATTAACATTTTCTTGTGAAAAGTTAATTTATGGAAGTGGGTGTTTTTAGAATCAAAATTTGTGAGGTTGAAAGTTGTAAAGATTTTTTTTTTGTCAGACACTTGCGGCAACTACCCTGGGATCCAGCATATCTATACTCTTGGATATAAATAAATATTAGCTCATTGCGGTTGCACTGGTTTGCTTTTGCTTTTATGTAAATATGATGTTTAATGATTTGATGAATCGTGTCTATCTTCCGCTTGCTGGTATTTATCAAGAGTAAGAGATGAATGATTGAATGTGTGAAAGATATAAGATTGTTGTTTGGTGTGCTCAGTGGTGGTGAGAGTGAAAGCTTGGGACAAGACAATGGTTGATATTTGTTTCGAATGGGCTTCTGCAGGTTTGATGAGGGTTTTGAGCTGGGCTCCTGCGGGTTTGGTGACAGGTGGTTGAGGTATATTGAAGGGTTTGATGAGGTGTGAATGAGGTATAGGGGCGGGATTGATGAGGTTGAATGAGGTATAGGGGTGGGGAAATTACGTGTAGGCCATCGAAAACCCACAAGGTGCCCATGCAGATCCCGTTTCCATCCCCCGCCGGGCTAGAAGTGTACTATCCGTTAAGGGCCAGACTCCTTATCTCGTAGGGAGCCCAAGAACTCTTGCAGGCTGCGAAGGGACTCTTCTCATAGCTTCATGGAGTGTTATTGTACGAGCTTCTTTGTTTCTCCCTTCACAATATGCAGAGGATTTTAAGCAAAGTGAGTTGGGCACCAGTCCAGCTACTTGAATTTCTTCCACTAAATTTAATGGTAATGGTTTAAGCAATGGCAGTAAGAGAAAAGATATATTCAACTTCTTGACACAAATGAGTCTTGATATCTATTTCCTACAAGAAACACACTTGAAAGTGTCCCTAGAGAGTTTGTGCGGGACAGCTGGGGCTAAACCTTATGATTTGAAGGTGCTCATTCCAACAAGAATGGTGTTGCAATCATCATCATCATCAATTTTAACATTAATTATACAAAGTTAAATGGCTGTTCTGTCATATTGGACATAGAGCTCTTAAAGAAAAAAATCTCATTAGTTAATTTATATAGACCAATTGACAATGACAACCCCAACATTTTATATCAAAGAGAATCATCTTGAAAAAATTGGATACGGGATTATTATAGTAGGTGGAGACTGAAATTTTATATTAAATATAAAAATTGATGTACACAGCTACGCTGTTATGAACCGACCAAAAACAAGAGGAAGAATTTAACATGTAATGACTTATTGGAGCCTAACTGACATTTATAGAGAACTTTACCCAAACAAGCAGAATTTACGTGGCAAAGGCTTAACTCAATTAAGCAAGACCGACTGGACTACTCTCTGCTCTCCCACCATGTCATGCATAAAGTAAAATTACAGTGGGTTACAGGTCAGACCATTTGAAGTAACCTTGCTACTTAAGCAGGAACAATTTAAATGGGATAGCCATTTTTGAAAGTTTAACAATTCATTGTAAAGGGATAAAAAGTATATTGAACAAATAAAGAATCTAATAAATTATATTAAAAATATACAATCCCAATATACAACTCTGAGAGACTTCACAGTCACATCCAATGACGTTCAAATAACTCTCTCAGACCAGCTTTTCTTTGAAATACTTCTTTTTGACATTCTTACAAGAAGAAAACTTGAAACCGAAAGAGAAAAATATCTTTTAGGCGGACCAAATAAAGCTGAATAAAATTATTCTGTAATGACAATCCAAGATATAGATAACATTAGAAATGAGTTACAGAGCTCGCGGCACTCTACTTCCTTTTTCACACAAAAGGCCCGGCCAACAATTCCAACATTTGATGTTTTAAAAGAAAGAAAGAGAATGGTAAAGAGAAATAGTGAAACTGTCTAAAACTGATGGACAGTTAGGCTATCCCCGGCAATGTCACCTGTCTGCTTTGTCGATTCGACGGTCAGGTAATCCTGCAACAACAGTCAGATGAGGTAGTGTTCGAGAAACAGGAGTGTACTTCGTCGATAAAGGAGTCTCCCCAAACCGTCGTTCTCCTACTTGTTCCCCATGCAGGTGAATTGTCCGCACAGTTTTCTCGAACTGTGGATCGGCAGGTATATCTAAGACAGGTCAGCAAACCGCGTACAAGTTTACCTGGATTGATGACCGGCGAACTATAAATATCCAAAACAGGAGTATGATTGTGCAAAAGAAGCCCATTCACGAATTCAGCACTGCCCTTCGGCAGGAGTGTTTCAGCGTCTGTAGTTACCGCTGTGCAAGTCCCGAGAGTGTCAGGGATCTCACATGTTTTCCACTCAGAAGTAGAGTCCTCGTCGGATTGCAATGAGCATCTGCCGTCTCCGTGTCACCCAGTTATCGCTAGAGAGTTGCTGCAGAAGGGCTTGATGATGATGGAATTATAATGCTCAGGTATCCATTCAGAAGAATGCTCATTGCGCAGCAAAAGCAGAAGAAAAGAAAATAATAAAATAACAGGAAAGTAAATAAATAATAAAGAGAGAAGTAGAGTCCCTGACGGATCGCAGTGAATGCCTGCCTCCTCTGTGTCACCCGATTCTCTTCAACGGCTCGCTTGTTACAAGTCCCTCACTGACCTCATGTCTTATCTAAAATGTATTTCAGCTGAATGCCGGGGAAACGTTAAGCTGACTAACATAGGTCTGCCTTTCCCGCTAAGACCAATGGGACGCTAGGCTACTCGGTAACTATGACGATCAGCTAGCGGCCCTATAGCTACGTGGGATCCACGCTTACAAAATATATAAATTTACCTTGTTGTGTAGTCGGCGTGGATTCTCAACTGAATTAGACCGCGTCAGCCAAAATAACACTACGCCATGTGGAATTCCAGATGAAATCTTGTTTACCAAAGGAGTCTGGAATTCCCCTATCACGTCAAAACCTACAATGTACTCCTTAACTTGGAAAACAGGAATTTTATAAGCAAAACAATGAGTTTTTTAGATAAAGGGGATGACACTACCATATCTAATCAGAAAGAGATATTAAATGAAAATATAAATTTTTCGAAACACTGTATAGCTACAAGGAGGTAGAGGATATGGATACTTAATGCATCAAAGCTGTCCCCAGACGATGATGCTGTGTTACAAGAAGGCAAAAATCACAATCCAAAAAGCAATATCAGTACAAAAGGACATGAAAACAAAACATTACTGGCCCAGATGGATTTACTCCATAATTCTATCAGTTTTTTAAACTGATTTTGGCAGTTTTCTGGATCTCTCTTTGAATGAAGGTTTGTTGAAAGACCAGCTATCAATAACCCAGACTCAGGGAGTGATAGTTTGTAGCCCACCGGCCAAAAAAAACCTCAATCAGTTTATCAAAAATTGGACATCAATCTCACCACTAGCTTTTTCTTATAAGATATATGTACTCTCAGCATGCATTGTTAAACGCTTACAACAAGTACTTCCACAGATAATCCATAAAAAAACAGAAATGCTTCATTTTAGGAAGATACATAGGGGTAAATGTTTGTCTACTATACGAACTACTTTTGTAAGCTGAAAAAGAACGCATTCAAGGCTTACTGCTTATGGTTGACTTTGAAAAGGCTTTAGACAGCGTGGCCTGGGTGTTTATTGAAAAGGCACTCAAGTTTTTTAATTTACCTTTAACAGTCATTAGTTGGCTACAAACTGTATAATAATGCATCGTCCTGTGGGCTTATACATAATATCCTTTTATGTTAATATCCTTTCAAGAAAACATCCAACAATGAAGGGAACAAACTTTCTACTATATGAAGGCATAATACATGCAAGCAGACAATATCAAAACAAATTGTGATGTTTACTTACTAGAAAGGAACAAACTCCGAATGGTCTTGTATGGTCACTCATTGGCAAAGGCAACCATGCTTTGAAGTACACTGCAGTCTCTAAGTGAAATCTTAAATTTGATAAACTAGATTGGAAACTGTTTTTGTGTTGTTCTATAAAACTACCCTTGACACCAAGTTAAGATGGTCCCAAACAAGATTATGGCACAGGATTCTCCCGACACAGAAATATCTTTTCAATTTGTAAACTAGGTGACTCTCCTATGTGCCGCCTATGTCATGACGAGATAAAGACCTTAGAGCATCTTTTTTGGCATTGCCAGATTACCCAGAGATTTTGGAAAGAACATAGTAGAGCTATATGGCTCTATGTCTACTCTCCTAGCTCTAAGTCTCTAATGTTGTAGAGGCTGGTCAAGGTGCTAGCTTGGGGCCAATTGGTCGGTGGCGAGAGCGGATGTCGCTGATTGGCGCGCGCTGGTGCTGCCGTCCTTCAGGCCCGAGGCACATTACACCTACACATTACCCATGCCGGGAAATATAAAAGGAGGGAAGAAACGCGAGAGATCCGAGTTGACCAGACTAGACCAGTCCCATGTGGTAGATGGCCCTGTAATGACAGTGTCCCTGTTACAGTATGGTTCAAGGTTTCATCATCATCATCATCATCATCATCATCAAAACGCAAACGAAAAGCGGAGGAGGAAGCGTTTTTTAACACAAAGAGGTGCTTTATTAAATTTCGTTACTCGTCAGCCGCAACCACATTCGGCAGCATCAACTTCGGATACTCAGAACGAAGAAGATACACAATCTTCTTCCCAATCACTAACAAGTGTTCGAAGTAGTTAGATGGCTTTAGAAGAAGTGGTCAACGAGTCGCCTAATTTGCAGGAAGAAGTCATGGGCAGGGTCACGGAACATGCAGACGAGAGCCAGCATACCGACTTCGATTAAAAAGATCCAGGCTTATGGCCATCTTCAATTAGCAATAAAGAAGTTTTTACTTAGTCGAAAAAGGACCGTTTCGTGATTCTGGAACAAAGTATCCGCAAGATGAGTTCTGAGAAGTGGCATTTCTCTGTGGCATTCTTTTTGAGGAAGTTACGAAATGGTGAATGCTCAGATCGATGGCTGGTTTGTTCGAACCATAAAAATGCTTTATTTTGTTTTTGCTGCCGATTGTTATCAGATCTAAAAATCAAGCTAACAATTGAAGGAAACAGCGATTGGAAAAGCATGTCCAGATTCTAGCTGCTCATGAATCATCCATGAAGCACATTTGAAAATAGAAACTCAGCACTGGAACAATGTTTTATAAAGAATCACTTCAATTGTACGGTTTCTTGCAGAACGGAATTTAGCACTTCGTGGCACTGTGGATCGATTGTTTCAACCAAACAATGGAAATGTTTTGGGATTGTTAGGAAAGTACGTTTCAGGCACAGAAGAGCATTTACGACGAAAACGAAAAACATTCATGATCATTACTTGGCCAAAATAATTCAAAATGAGGTAATTAATCTGATCGGGGATGCCGCCTTGAAAAAAAATTGTAAATAATGTTCAAATTTGAAATATTACTCCATCATTTTGGACTGCACACCTCATGCTGGTCACCAAGAGCAAATGACTGGATAAATTTGCGAATATGCAACATTGTGAGTACACCAGTAGAAATCAATTTTTGTGGGATTTCTGTCTTAGAGATCGCA
The DNA here is from genome assembly GCA_004794655.1 of Marisa cornuarietis. Lineage (NCBI taxonomy): Eukaryota > Metazoa > Mollusca > Gastropoda > Architaenioglossa > Ampullariidae > Marisa > Marisa cornuarietis. The sequence goes on from SMMW01000040.1 coordinate 1,619,740, forward strand.
GGAAGCAAGAAGAGTTCAACTGTGCAGTCAAAAACAGATTTGAGGCACTGGAGGGATTCTTTGAAGAATCAGTGGCCAACCACTGGACAGGATTACAGGAGACCTGGAAGGCTGACTGCACAAGGAATGGATGACCCTAGGGACCTGGATGTCACGGACCAGTCCGTGCCAAAGTCTTTTTTTAAAACTATTTTAACCCCTTACCGACTTAAGGTTTACAAATGTGGATAGTGTATACGGGAATGAGCGTGATTGGTATAGAAGGGTTAATTTTGGTGAACACTGTTCAGCAGTTGAGTTGGGCGAGAAAGAAAATCCATAAAATGTGCTTAGGCCCGGGATACTAGAGGAATGTCAGGGAAGGGTTATTTCCCTTGGATATGTAGTTAGCGAGTGTGTGCGTGCAGCCGCTAAAAGTAGTGACGAGAGTTCACCACATGATTTTGACTGGGTGAACGGGTAGTTAGGATTTCCGAACGAAACCGCCCAGACGGTAGGTCTTGCTGTACTGGTGGATGTACAGAGACCGGGAATCAGAGAACTACGTTCCTTGCCTAGACAAGGTAATATATTAGTCTTTTTCGAAATTCGTAATTTCAGTCAGGATTTTACTGCAGTATACTAAAAAAAATTGTTCGTTAGGAATCGTAATTTCAAAAGAAGGAAAATAAATTGTCACTTGGCGTTTTGGCACAGTACATAAGAGTATTAGTAGACTAATTAAACACCTAGTTACAGGAACTTCCAGGGGACCCACTAATGTGAAGGAGTTGTGAGCGAGAAGTCCCTAGCGGCGGCTAGGCCCGAGAGCCTCCGCTGCACGCGGACCCACCCAGGAGTGACTAACTACAACAGGGAGGGACCGCTAAGACGAAGGTGTCGACCTGGGGTCGGGTGAACCCCATAGTGCGTCTTGTGTCGGGCGTCCGGGGACGGGGAGCAACTCGTCGACGTCCTGACGAGTGTTACTTCGACCCAAGAGCTCGGAATAACAGATTGGAGTGAGTGTGGCAGCTACGGTGATCCGGGTGGAATATGTGACTTAGTGTGTTCGAGAGTCTGTACATGAACCAGTGCGCTCGACGTGTGTTTGAGTGGGAGCGTTCCGGACGCAGAGACACGTCAGACTTTGTGTTAGCCGGGGCGCCACGGGTGGACTGTAACAGTAAGTGTTTTGAAACTTACTGTAATTTAATTGAGAGGCGACTTTACACTGGACCCAGTTCCAGGACGGTACTCCATTTGTCTAGTTCAAGACTGTGGTGTGTTAATGACTAGTGAATGGGTGTTGTGATTTTTCTGGCTACCTGAGTCAGCTTGGTGAAAACTTTATGTATGACTATTATATGTGATAGTAGCTATTTTGCTTTTTGGTGTGTGTACGACCTGTTGCTGAATATTCACGAGAAAGACAATAAGAGAAAGAATTGAAAAGGAACAAAAAAACTAAACAGTAGACAGCGAGTTCGTTTAGTAAACAGAAGACGAGAAGCCCATTGGCAGGTCGTTGTGTTTTGTGTTGTACGAATGCGCGTGCACACCGTGTGTGTAGCGGTGACGTCAGTGAGCACACCGGTTGTGACACTGGAAAAAGATAGAGGAAAGGAAAGAGCTGAAGCAGAAGATCAACCAGTGTCAAGACCAGCAGGAAAAAGAAGAGCTCAGAGCAAAGTACTGGAATTTGAACCGAGAAGCGAAGAAGAGTGCAAGAGGCGACACGAGACAGTTCGCACACAGGATGACAGAAGAGGCAGAACAAGCAGGTGGTCAAAAAAATATGAAAAGACTATATGGAATTACAAGAACTCTGTCAGGAAGGAAAAACATCAATGCATGCAGGCCAATAAAGAAAAAGAATGGCAGCGTCATTACTGGGGATGCAGAACAAAGATCTTGTTGGGCAGAACATTTTAAAGAAATACTGAACCGGCCACCATCAGCAACAATTTTGGACATTGCCCCAGCCACCGAGCAACTCCAGGTGAACACCAACCCACCAACCAAGGCAGAAATCATCAAAGCCATCAAGTCTCTGAAAGCTGGCAAGGCGGAAGGCCCACATGGCATTCCTGCAGAGGCGTTTAAGGCAGACCCAACAGCCGCAGCCGAGATGCTACACCCCCTGCTGCAGAAAATTTGGGAGCAGGAGCAAGTTCCAGCAGACTGGAAACCTGGCTATCTGGTAAAGCTACCCAAGAAAGGTGACCTGACCCAGTGTAGCAGCTGGCGTGGGATTACTCTACTGTATATTTCTAGCAAGGTGGTGACCAGAATCATCCTGGACAGACTGAAGAATGCCCTAGACAAGAGACTGCGGCAAGAACAGGCAGACTTTCAGCAGGGTAGATCATCATTATTGAACAGTCCATTGAATGCCAGTCCCCACTCTACATAACATTTGTGGATTTTGAGAAGGCATTTGACTCAGTAGACAGAGAGACCATCTTGACGTTGATGCAGCACTACGGATTTCCACCAAAGTTCATTGGCATCATCCAACAGCTGTATTAAGACTCGACATGCCAAGTGATCCACAATGTGAAGCTGACGGACCCCTTTGCAGTGAGGACTGGAGTAAGGCAAGGTTGCATGCTCTCGCCGACAATCTTCCTGATCGTCATAGACTGGATCACGAAAAGAACAACCTCTAATAGCAACACAGGCATTCAATGGACCTTTGCCATGCAACTTGAGGATCTTGACTTTGCAGATGACATCAGCCTGTTGTCCCACAAGCAACAACATGCACAAGCAAAGCTCACTTGGCTCTCAGAAGAAGCAGCGACAACTGACCTGACAATCAACATCAAGAAGACAGAGGTAATGCAAGAAGCCCCACTCCAGCTACATGGGGAATGTATCACAGAGACTGACCGCTTCACCTACCTAGGCAGCATAGTCACGAAGGATGGAGGCGCAGATGAAGATGTAAGAAGCCGAATAAATAAAGCCAGGCAAGCATTCCACATCCTGCGACCCATCTGGAATTCCAAGGCATTATCTCGGCACACCAAGATCCGCATCTTTCATACGAAGGTAAAATCTGTCCTTCTATATGGGTCTAAGACATGACGTGTGACAAACACCATCACCAACACGCTTCAAACATTGATCAACAGATGTCTGCGCCCCATTTTCAACATCAGATGGACCGACAAGATCTCCAATGCATACCTGTGGGAGAGAGCCAACCAAAAACCTGCCAGCCAAGACATCAAGAAGTGCAGCCGAGTTCATGAAAAAATAAAAAGATTTAAATTCGCTCAAATTTAGGCCAGAGAATCGGCTCAAGAATTAGGCCTAGAAATTAAACTGGATGAAATCACATTTCCAGCTGCCACAAGCTTGAGACTTTGGAAAGTGCGCAAACAGTTCGATTATGAAAACAAAAATGAATCATCGACGACAGGTCCAAAAGAAAAATATCGAGTGGAATTTGGTTTCTTTTTTAATATCAAGCAGTTATGTCGTTGACTGCACGTTTCGAGGAAATGGAACGTCACTTTGGTCTTTTTGGATTTCTGCACAATATCAAAAAAAATTGCAGAATTCGACCAAAACGATTTGATGAAATGTTGCGGGGATTTGAATAATGCACTCACCCATGCATCTGCCCCAAGGATTTATGCAATGAATTGCAAATATTTTCCAATATTGTTCCAGATACAGTTTCGTCTTCTCTTGATGCTTTACGTTTTACGTTTTATTTATCATTATGGTTTGAATACTGCTGAATACTGCTGTTCCAAATGTCGACATAGACCTTCGTTTAGCATTGAAAAATCCGATCACTGTTGCGTCGGGTGAAAGAAGTTTTTCCAAGTTGAAATTAATCAAAAACTATTTGAGAACGACGATAACACTAGAACGACTGAGCAGCCTGGCAATGATATCTATCGAACTAGATATCGTCCAGTCTCTGGATTATTCACAATTTATTCGAGACTTTGCTGCTATCAAAGCACAAAAAGTTGATTTTTGCTGAAGGTTAATGACAACTGCACGAAACTTACGGAACGCTAGTTGAACGCTACGGAAATTGCTTTATGTGAATTTCAGTTATTTGTTGATTTAGATATAGATACAGGTCGGTTTTTAATAAATTGCGTCATTTTATTTTTTCGGTGATTATTTTTTATATTTTTATTTCATTTGGGTCCACCAATTTCACTTCGCCTAGGGCCTCCAATTACCTAAGGCAGACCCTGATTACTTTTGAGTTTGAGAACATCTGGGAAACGTTTTGAGTAAATCCATAACAGTCCTTAGCGATTTGGATCAGCTTTTTTACCAAATGCAGACACTCGTTGTGCCTAACATGCCGCATGGCTGCGAAACTTAGATAGGCAAGTGGTTAGAGCTCTGGGGCCAGTTGCACAACACATTTCTAATTTTAAAAACTTTTAGGCCTTAACTCTATTTAGATAAGTAGTTTAAAGTGCACACCACAATTTTAGAATGTTTAAAACTTAAACGGCTTGTCAGTACAATGTTTTGTATGTTTTTCTGCAATGAATCAAAATGGCTAAGAAGAGATTTTTGCTTTTTTAGAACAGTTTTAAGGTTTAGAAACGCTTTGTGCAACTGACCCCTGGCGTCTGAAATGAGAGCACGCCGGTGCGATTCCCGACTAGCACAGCGAATTTCCCCCAGTCGACTCAGTTGGCGGGACTGTACACAAATCACATCGTGGTCACTAGTACTCAGCAGTTACTTGTCTCTGTAGCTTTTCTGTGTTCATTGCCCTCTGTAGGAATAGTTGAGATTGTCTCCGTTACTCTTGAAATCTCTACCAAGATGCTTTAAGACCAAATTCACGACAATCGCTAGACGCACATTCACGTGGAATTATTTTCAAAATGCACAAGGCTCAAAAGCTAAAGGTAGGCTTCTGCGATTATTTCCTGGGGCTTTCTTTATAAGTGAATGTGTATCTTCTGTTGTATGTTGAAAGAACGAACGCGTAAATGTCGCAAGCCTGTTGTTGGTTAAGTTGTGAAACAAGGCTCGGATGCACGAGCGAGACTATTAACTATTACTTGATACTTTCGTCATCATTCACTGCGCTGTGTGTGTGTGTGTGTGTGTGTGTGTGTGTGTGTGTGTGTGTGTGTGTGTGTGTGTGTGTGTGTGTGTGTGTGTGTGTGTGTGTGTGTGTGTACTTGCGTGCGTGCGTGCGTGTATGTGTGCACGAGATACTTTGACGTGTTAAAGGGCAGACAAAGGTTTTTGTGCAAATCGGTTGGCTGAGTGATGTCCCCTCGCCTAACTGACCTGAAGGGACGAGCTCTCTGTCATTTGGTCTAGTCCGTTAATGTACGTGACGTTTGTTGCGCAGTTCGCCACTTGTTCATCCGTGCTTGTGCCAAGCAGTCTCTTACTATAGACATCTTCCTCCACTAAAGGCTTTTCTCTCCTGTTCTTCGTTTTGCCATCTTGCTTCGGACTTTTGACTGTACAGGATTCTGCGCCTCCCTCACCGACACTTGTATCTCATCTGGCACTGGTGACCATTCTGGATCATTGTGGACCATGCCGCTTTTCTTTTTGATTTACAAACAACGTACGTAGCTACATGGTTTATCAATTAGTTTCTGGAACTGTGCGCTTCAGCGATATCGTCTGGTGATGAGATGTGTTTGTGTCATCCTGCATCTTGCTCCGTGTGTGTACCTGCACTACTGTCGCCTTTGTTTCTTCAGTGCCGGGACTGTGCTCTGTTTCTCAACTGTGTTGTCCTAATACTTTCAATTCGGTTTCCCCAGTAATCTTTCTTTTCACTTGCCTACACTTGGAATTCAAGACATTGATTATAGCGATCCTTGCTTTTCGAAGATCAAAGGGAAGTTCGGTGCTGGCGTGAAGGGAGTGAGTGTAACCAATGATAAGAACACTGAAGCTTTTTGAGACCAGCATCCATTATTATAATTATGTTTGTATTTTTTTAGTAAAGCGCTTTGAGCCTGCGTTTAATGGTGGGAAAAAGTCTATACAACACAACTTTATTGTTTATTATTATGATTATGCACCTTTTTTTCACTTGGAAGTATTTCAATTAAAATTTTTGAACAAATATTACTTTAAAGGCATAAGAATATTACAATATTGAAGGAACTTTATAAACCGTGTCCATTTTCTTTAAGTCTCTTAGCCCAACATATAAAGTGCAAGATAACGCATTAAAAAAATGATCATTGATCTCGGGTATATTATGCGGGTATAGACAAAAACAGAAAGCATGTGATCTTTTTTTCCCCAAAATGTGTCTCAGATACTCTCTTATTCGGGAGAATATATGTACTGATTGTGCTCCTGTTCATCATGTGTATACAATGTGAAAACGTGTTTAATAATAATAATAATAATAATAATAATAAAAATACAGTAAACTTATATACTATTATAATGGTCCTATGGGCAGGTTCATGGCACTTTATGGAAAAAAACAGACACAGACACGGACGAACGCAACAGAGCATGCACAACTGTTGTCTAGAGGATGACATATGAGATGAAAGATATGTAGCAAGAAGCTGCTCTAGCCTGCGCAAGTCCTTCGAAAAATTGTGATCCAGGCTGCAAATGTTCCTGTCCACACTACAAGTTCAGTCATAGAACGGATCTGATAGGCAGAAGTCTTTTTAATAATTTGGCGACTCGTTGTGTTCCCTGCTGAATGCCTGTTTGAAAAACTAAAAAGAGTTTAAGAGCCGTCGAAAGAGAAGCAGTGATATCAACCGATATCAAAATCTCACGGCGTTTAACTGTTCGTCAGCCTTCATGAGTTACAAAGCCAAAAAATTTCGTTTTAGTAGAAAAATTGTCAAAACATTACAGTTATTTTCAGCATACAATAAGGGAACACAGAGATCTAGTGCATGTATCAAATCAATTCATTAAAAGTAAAAAAAAGGTAAAATGCAGTAATGAGGCATCTTTTCACAGATTACAAAGTGCAAGAGTTACTGATCGAAAGCTCGTTGTACAGAGCTTTATCAATTTGTAATAAAAGCAGATCTCTCTCTCTATATATATATATATCGAAATATCACTGGAATTAGTTCCTGTCTATAGCACAAATCATCGTATAATCTACATGATCAGAGAGGTTAAACCACACTGCATCGACGGTCTGACCTTCTCAGTGGCGAACTGTACGAAGAACCCGTTATGGTGAGATAAAGTAGACAGGCAGTCGATGGTGGGAGGTCGCTGTGAGGTGGTGTGTAGATGAAAACCGTGCGGTGCAGGCACAGAAGAAACCATCTAGATCAGTGGTAAATGCATACACAATCAACACAAATCAAGTTCACTAAGTGTTTTTGTTGACTCGCTTTGATGAAGATTTAGGGACCACTAGCCGTTGACGACAACAGCGATGCCTTTATCTTATTCATATTAACACACCCCTCACTCCGTGACACTTCCTCCGCATATACGGTCCTGTACACGATTCTTTCCATAATTCTGTACATAGTTAATGCTACAATGCAGGTTAATGTTTTATTTTTCATATTATCACACACGGGTTGTTGTCGCCAAAGTAGAGATAATTCTGGAAGCCCCATTGCGGAGACCATGGTTTACCCTAAAGAATAAAGCCATCACTGATGAACTCCTATATTTAGCCGAAATAAGTGCTCAGTGCCAATCACTAGAGTGATTTAGCAAGCTGTTCTTAGAAACACACACGTTTCCTGTTATTGTTTTCTATTTCCATAAAATAGAAATGAGATGCTTATTTCTGATATTTACAGGTCAGGTCATGTTGAGACTCAAGTGGCAAAAGCTCGCGTTTGTTAAACAGTCTACTAAAATGAAGGCATCAACAGTTATTAAGGTTTTTAAAAAGTAAATTCTAAATCGACATGTTTTGACATGTCTTCAACAATCATTCTGCGTATCATGCTATGTCTGAAGGTGTGTGTATCTATGCCAATATATATGCACACATATTTAAAATGAATACTATTCTTTATCTATTTACATCTGGGATCTGGGATCAACAACTAGAAATACAAACTCTGCTTGTATATGCTGTAACTGACCGCGGTATTCGGTCTAATTTATCTTTTGAAACATCACGTACTTCAACGTTACATTTGTCAGGGTGAACACACTGTGACCCATCCAACTCCATGAATTCATCATGTTATGAAGGTGTTTGTTAACTAACGGGTCTTGGTAAACGACCGTTAATAGCTCGTTGCGTTCAGAATCTGACAGTGTCAACTTCAAAAGGGAACTCCGAATGTTTCGTTATAAAAACAAATATAATAACTCACAATTTCAAAACCAGTAATGCTAAAAACAGCAACACGCGTCTACCCTAAAACCTAAGTAACCACAGTGGCGACACACGCCCGTCCAAAACCGTGACACTAAACGGCGACACACGCCTGCAATACTCTCACTACACCTTCTCTCTATCTTTCACCGATCACACTAATCGTTACACATGCGCTCTCTTGCTCGAACATTTGACCTCAAAGCTTGCGTCATTCATCCAGACTTGCGTCATTCACCGATGCTCACGTCATTCACACTTGCTCACGCGCTCGCTAGGATCGACCCTGACCTACTAAACATTTCATTCATAACAGTGTTATACAAAATAATATACGAAAGGCAGACTCTTTATAGTAAATATGTAACTTAGAAACGTCGTGGGAAAAGTTGTTGGCTTCCACACATGTATTATTAAGGTAAAGCCGCTAAATTATCGAAATGTCTGCCTTGAAACTCTCTAATAACATTAATGTAAACTAAAATCCTCAGTGAAATTGCAGCTAAATCACATCGATTGCCATATTGTTCTGAATCACCTTTCTGAGACACTTGTTAAACTTCTTACCCCTGTACACAATAGAATGAACTATTAGAATGTATGTATTGACCAATGTATGTATGCATTTTCGAATCTGTGTACAAAGGTTTTATGCTTCCAAATATGCAAACATTTACTCATACTACTGCCTGGTGTTAGACAAATGAAGGTGTAAAATGGCCTTTTCCTCAATACAACTCTTAAGTTTTTCAAAAATCGAAAACTATAGCCGACAATCTCACCTTTGTTTGCACGAGAATTTCTCTTACCCGTAGTTCTTCATGCAACAAGTAAAACTTGTCCGTCTGAACACATTTTCCAAATATAGTATCCTATTCCAATGCTTAATCCATTGCTTACGCAGACTTAGAAGCAGTTAGAACCCTGACACGCATGAATTTACCCCTTTTTCATAAAATTAAAACGGAAAAAGATAGGATAAAAATTTAAATTGCTATTGAAAGATCAAAATGTGAACAAATGGAACAGCCTTACCTGAATCTTTCATGAAATCACACTTTTATGGTATTATGAACAGCAGAAGGTATGTGAAGTGGCATTTTGAAAAAGTTTTTTTTTTTTGCTCTTGTTTACACAGAACACATCACCTAAGAACATCAATATCTACTATCTCTTCTTCTTCTTCTTCTTCTTCCTCTTCAATCGCTTCCTCCTCCATTTCTTCGTCGGTATCGCCGAAAAACAAATCGACAACTTCTAAAGCTGTGAACATGCGTGACCTCCGTGCCATGTTTTCCGAAAGGAAAAGAGGGGTAGCGTAGGAAAAATGCGAAAACGTCCGGTCAACATGCTGTCTACGTCATGCAAGGGAGATAATTTTGTGCAGAAATGCCTAAACTATCGTATTTATTAGGTTTTTCTCGTAAACAACGCAATGTATATACTTAAAAAAATAAGAAAAGCCCCAGGCGAATTCACCAGGTGAGAGGCCAATCGTGACCCGCGCTCCCTGGCGAATGGATTAACCCTTTTAGCCTTGCAGAAACATCACTTTCTGGTAGTAATGTAGAAAATTGTTTACTTCCATCCCGATATATCTAGTTAAATCAAAGATTTATCAAAATGTCTGCCAGGAAACCCTCTAAAGACCTGAGTTTAAAATAAAATTCCTAGCGTAATAAAGGCTTAAAAATCCCAGTCAGTTCCCATCTATGACCAATCATCGGCTTGTTATAAGCAATATTTTTCACATCGGAGACAATTGTGATTCTCCTTAACGATGTTCAAAGTAAAAAGGGACTGAACAGTTAAACATACTAATCAAATAGTTCTTTTCCTCATTCATACCCAGGACAAATGTCTGGTGCATTCATCTACTCCTTTCTTATCGCTGTTATTGTCACTGCTCTGGTCGCTGGCATATGCGCAACAGGCTGCATGTCTAATGCATCAGGTAGGGTGTGTTTCTACATTGAACCATAGGTAACCTGTTGACTCCTGAATATCAACATTCCTCAATTGACATCTGCACGAATGTTTTTTGCAACTCGAACGTCAATGACTGTACAATTATAAGCACAGTTTACAAAGTATTTTTTTAACCTCCTGTCTGTATTTAAAACCTGTCAGAATAAAAAGAAAGAAGGTGACAACAAAGCGTGTTGTCCATAACACATCTATGAATGATATCGCAATCTGCTCACTTTTAATCCGTTGATAGTCCAAATTTCGATGAGAAGCCACAACGTAGTAGATTACTGTTAGGAGAAAATTTGGCGAAGTGGTAATGAAGACAAAAATGGACAGGGCCGTGACAGTGACCAGCAGATGGCGAGCACTATCACAACGCATGCCAAAGTGCTTATCCTGACGAAGGGCCAAAGCGCTTTGCGTGATTTTTACACTCGAGAAAACCTTCGATACGAGAAAAACATTGCTGAGTAGAAGGGCAGTCAGAGGAACCCCGTCTAAAACTATATTCTGTATCCAGCTCCAATAGTGTCTTACAAACTGAATGTACTCTGCTTCCGCTGCCAGACATATTTTCCCGATAGTAATATTTGTTCTGCCCCAACGCTGTCCAACAAGGTTAACCCCGTACAGCACATGCGCATGGAGGCTCAGGCTGACTAGAAACAGAGTTCCGATGATAACAAAATTTCGTTTTCTCGTGACCAGTGCACTAACACGGTGTGGCCACATGACGGCTACGGCACGGTGACTGGATATGAATGTTATTATCAGTCTACTAAAAGTGTCAGCAACATGTGGAACAAAGCTAGTAATTTTACAGATGGCCGCCGGCATCTCGTCCATAGGTTTGTACGACTCCACAACACTTACCAATGTGTCCGAACAAATATAACAGAGATCTGATATCGCGAGGAAGAGAAACGAAATGTGGATCGCTGATCTACTTTTCCGGAACCTGAATGTTATCAGAATGAGCATAATGTTGTTGAATACTCCTATAAAAAAAAGAATATGCAAATATACAACCCAAAAAATCCGAAGTTTTTCCATGAAATCCCTGTAATCAAGCATTTCATAATAAAATTCTGTTATATTTATCCCAGGCGAATGTACAAGTGTTTCTGTGGTCTCCGGCACCACAGAGTTAATTTTGGTGACAATTTTTGCGCTCATTGTTGATCCTTCTGCCATTTATTTGTTTTGTGACAATTTTATTTGTTTACTTTAAAATGTTCAGGGATCCATCTCTCTGCAGGTAAATAGTCTGTACTAACGCACATTTAAAATGTTTCTCTGTTTTGATTGGATTACCTATAGTCTTGCTTGAGCATTTTCCTTTTCTCGTAAAACTATGATTCGAACTATCATAATTGACCTGCATTGCCTGTTATTAAAAGAATAGAAATGTGTTTACTGGCGCTTGTCTCTTCCGTTTTATTTCTTTCACAAGACGAGATTTGAGAGAAGCAGACCATGAGCTCAGTGTTGTGGAACATCAAATGCCATTTCATGAAGTGAGCTTCGTGCTTGGTCTTAACTAGGAGAACGAAAAACCTCAGAGACGACTCGCTGAACTTGTGTTCTTCTGCATTTTTCACTTTTAGATAAAATCAGTATTTCGAAAAAAGTTTTTCTTTCATGTTTCACCGGGAAACGAAACACACGGTTCAGAGCATCTTTCACAGCTACGATTTTATCGTGCTTCTTCTCTATCAGTGTAACACTAGACATTAAGTCCACTGAAGGCTCAAAGCCTGATAAATCGGCTCAGCTTCCAAAAGCGATTATCACAAGGTGTAAACACACGTCTGTCGTGTGACACCGAACAATAAGTCTTTCTTGGAGAAGATTTGCCTCGGGAGAGAAACAAGCGATTTTCGTCCTATTTATAATTCCCCGAGGGTGTGGTTTTCCTTGTCATTTCATACTGTTGATAGTACGATAATCTTTAAAAAAAAATCCAATGGAGTTTTGTCGTTTTAGAAGCCTTCAAAGTAAAATCTTTAATTTAAATTTAATTTTAACGCTACAAAATATTTTTAGTTTTAAAACTGGTGTTGCTGTTTCTTTGGTTTCCTTTCTTTGACATGAAACCTTATATTTTTCTCTGAGGCTTTTAACGGTATGAGAAGACAGGAAAAGAAAGTTCAAAGCAAGCTGTTAAATAGCAAACACAAAGCTTGAAAGTGTTAACTCCTTTATGTTTTTAGTTGTATGGTCTTAACGATCTGAAGTCTCTGCTGTTTGTTACAATACGACGAAGTCACGCTGTGAAACACAGCTCTTAAGAGAACAGCGGTATTTAGAATTTTAGTATTTGTCAGTAAAACAATTTCTTTTTAGTTTTATCAGTGCTTTTGAGGGAGGTGTTTTCTTCAAATTAGAATTAAGCATTTAAAAATAATGTAATGGCTTTGTCTCTTTTCTTTTCTGGTGAAAACAGAGCGATGTAGTTTAAACTACACAACAGAATGCGTTCGTTAGCAGAGATTAAATTGATACCAGCACGAAATTAGAAACTGAAACTACAATGCTTGAGAAACATTTCATCCCTTTGTTTATGTCTTCTTTTCCAATTTTAATGTTCTGCTTTCTAAAGTATAGGTTTTTGTTTTATTTACTCGTTTTACAGCAGTCCTGCCAACATGGCTGCACAAACGCCTTGATGTATTATGTATGTATGTATGTATGGCTCATAAGTTTCAACAGTGCGGTGAAAGTGAGGTAGTCAAGGGTAAAGTCAAGTGCTCGGACCCATGGTTATCAAGTGTTTCGATTGTGCTGGTGTAGGTAGGAAACATCAGGTAAAGTTCACCCGATTCACGAGTCAAGGAGGAGGTAAAGTGACCGGTACAATGAGAATACTTGTAAAGGGTTATAATTATGTAACCTGGAGCATGGGATGATGACAACAATTTAAGCACGTGCGTCGTAGTTTTTATCCATCTGCGCCTGATACATACAGATAGAGAGAAATACATATATTACATTCATACATACATACCAGGCGTACAAGCGGGATTGTCAGATGCCAGTAAAGCTGATGAATAAAATTAGAAGAGAATTTGTACTTGTATAGGCTGGATAGCAATCTTAAAACATTAAAGCATTGAACGTTTTGCTTAAAATAACTTGTTCACTCATCATTCCAGACATACTTATTAAATACATAAATATACATTTAAAACATAGCACACGGATTTCACAATTTAACAATCAAAATCATCATTATTCATCCCTAATAATAGCTTCGCAGACAGATGCATAGACTCAACCCTGGGTCTGTCTGTTAGGAACACCCACTGTTCCTTTAGTTCCTTGGATATTACAAAGTAGGGAATAACACTACAGCGTATGGCAGACATGTATGTGTAGTTTCTTTAAGTCCTCCACCACACATACCATCGTCTATTAACAAGACAAACATCGTACACATGTGTCGCGAATAAATACCAAAATATCATCATTGCACACACATTCTAACTGGCAAACGATCTTTGCAATAAGTACGACCAGTAATCGTTATAGCAAGAACATTCTCACCGGCAGTTACATTAAAATCACCGAGAAATATAAATAACACGTTTTCATAAAATATTAATAGCAAGAATACAGTCTTCTGACACTGATAAATGGTTAAGTCTGTATTTTTTTAAGAGAGAGAATCAACTGGAGGCATATAGACAACCAGTAAACTTACATCCGAATCAGTTGCATAAGCGTTTTCGAAACTCGCACCGTAACTTTGTTGCTACATTCTTTTGAGTTTTGCCGTGATGATGCAAAGTATTTTTCATGAGCAAATTTACAGCACCACAAGACACACACTTTTAGAGCAGGAGAGACAAACACTTTATAATCTACAAACAGGTGTAATGAAACTACTCCTGAAATATTTCGACTATAGTCAAAGAAATCAAATTATAGTCTAATAAAATATTTCCTACCAATACCATAGACATTACCAACGACAAATGTTGCATCACTGCCTGATTGGGTGTCCTCGATTTTCCTCTTCTGTCTTCATTTTCCGATGTATTACCTGCTACTTAAAAGGCTGCCCTGTCACTGCTGGAGTTACACACGGCGCAATGCTTTGAGCAAGTCAAATGTTTGGGTGGGTTTTATATTAGTCTTACATAATTGACCCACTGAACTAGCATCATAAACATTAATAATGTTTAGTGTGTCCACAGAATGAGCAACAGTTTCTTTACTTTGTGGACTGCTGACAAACATTTTATAAGATAGTCACATTATCCGTGGATGTTAAACATTGTCATTACAGTTGACTACAGTCAGGATGTAGGTAAGGAATGTAAGGATAGGATAGATGATTGAATAGATGGTGAAATAGATGGAACAACAGTCACAAGGGGGATTGCTAACACCTGGACATCATTTAGGACACGGGACCAAACAAGAAATTGTGCCATGCTGCACAACACTTGACTGTAGGATAACTGACCATGAACACAAGAAGCTTTATTTTAAATGTAAAAGATATGTTCCGTATTTTATACTTTTTAACCCACGTGTACTAACCACATTCAAATGTACACACACAACAAACAGTTAACATATCTACATGTTTTATATGTGTTGTATCAAATGATAATATTTTGTTATTTAAAAGAGAGCTAGTGACAGCTTGTTGTCGATCTTGTCTATGTCAGGTCTGAACTGAGTGTTAGGCGAGACTGAAAAAACAAACAATAGAAGCCATGGCAATGATGTCACGACCTAGTTTCCCCGTAGACTTTGTATAATAATAATAATAATAATAATAATAATAATAATAATAATAATAGTGAAGATTTTTGTAGCGCATATTCACACTCATAGAGAGCATGCTCTTAGCGCTCAAAACGGAGAAGAGACGTGGACTAAGTAGATACAGAACAAAGGGACGAAAGAAAACGACAGTACTGACGACGAAACAGAAAACAAAAGGCATCAAGTAACAGGAACAGAGAATTATAGTGATTCTGCCGAGAAAGATGGATAAAGTAGCAAGAGGGAAGGGGGGATAAAAAGGACTAGCATTGTGGACTGTTTTAGGAGAAATGCTCAAGAAAGAGGTGCGTTTTCAGTGCAGATTTGAAAGATTCAATTGTAGGAAGGTGGCGGATATGGAAAGGAAGAGAGTTCCATTGTTTTGCAGCACAGTAGCCAAAACTCCTGTGACCATAGGTTGTTGTTCTGGTGACAGGAACAGTCAGAGTACGGTCGTCAGACCAAGAGCGTAGTTGTCTGGCCAGAGAGTAAGGAATGAGAAGTTCAGAGAAATAGCCAGGACAGGAGCCAGCAAAGAAATTAAATCACAGCACAGACAGTTTGTACTGAATACGAGAACAGATGGGTAGCCAGTGTAGAAAACGAAGGAGAGGAGTGACATGGTCCCGTTTCCTTGCTCTAAGCACCAGACGCGCAGCGGAGTTCTGTACTCTCTGGAGTCTCTGAATGAGGTATTCAGGGCAGCCTGCCAGCAAGGAGTTGCAGTAATCAAGTCGAGAAAGAACAAACGCACAGACAAGAGTGTTGGTAGCGCGTGTAGAGAGAAAGTGACAGATGGCACTGATCTTACGGAGCTCATAATAGGCAGACCGACAGACAGCTGGATTGGAACACTATGTACAATAAACATACATCAGTCTCTTACAATTGTCACTACACAGCTCACGAGCCCCAACCACTGCTCTTTCCCGAACAAAATGGTGGTCCGGTGGCGCAACGGTTAGCGCCTGTCACCAATACGGTGAAGGTTGGCTGTCCTGGGTCTTGAGACTGGGAGATAAGCGTTAGTCCATCGTTACGCGCTGTTAAGTTTAAGACAGCAGGCCGGCTAACAGGGAAGAGAGAGACACGTGGTGACACATCGCCTGTGTCAAGTGTCTTGGTACTCGTGTGAAGGGGAGCAACGATCGACGTCAACGAACGTCAAGAATATCGTACGACCCTCTACGTGGAAAGAGACACTCGTGTGTAGAGATAAGTGGCGAGTTTGTGTTGTTTTGTGTGTGTGTGTGTGTGTGTGTGTGTGTGTGTGTGTGTGTGTGTGTGTGTGTGTGTGTGTGTGTGTGTGTGAGAGAGAGAGAGAGAGATGAGTGTAGTGCATTATGTGTAATAGTTAAGGTAGTGACCCATAATACCTGGTTAGCCACATGGATGTTGTCGGGACACCTAGAAATGAGAATTGGAATTTTGAAGCACTCTATCTTTTATGAGTAATTTGTCAAACTCTCGATCATTGATATTTTTCTTATTACACTTAATTGCCTTGACGGACGCTGGGGGTTTGACGTCAGACTTAAATCAGTAATTAGCAATTTAGTGTAAGTGTTTGCGGGCACGTAAATGTCGGCGTGAGATGGTAGAGGTATCGAGAGTGTGATTAGCCCGAGGCAACGGCAGTCGCAACCTCTGACCATCTTCACGTACTCATTCCTCAGAGTTCACCACACACACACACACACACACACACACACACACACACACACACACACACACACACACACATATGCACAAAGACACATACAAAAGCACCTTGATTGATGACAAAAGCTCCAGGAAAAAATTTCAGTAGTGGATTCAGTATTGCAAAACATATTGTGCCTTCACGCTGCTCACAACACTCACTGTTTAATTCAGTTCGTCTCATAACTGGCGTCCTTGGCATGCACCAGTCGTATAGGAGCAGTCTAATCGAGCGTAGTAGAGGTAAACTCATGCCGGCAGGTCCGTTCATCTACCCGCTTGAAAGAGTTCCCCAGTGAACACCCGGTCCACTCCTTCGCGTTAATCACCCAGATTTTGCTTCTGTTTGCCTGGCGTCGTCCGCCCCCAGCGTAACCTTGTAGGACCGTCTTCGACAAGGTGTCATGTCGGTCCACTTTAGCTTTTGGCGCTTGGCGGTTGTGAGGGGATCCATCAGGTCTCTGACTAGGTTGGTCTCTCTAGGCGTTCGGAAGAATCTCGTGAAACACTTCACCTCAAACCCCTGGATATGCCACTTCTGCTAGCAGGGTCCAAGTTTCGCAGGCGTACAGCATGTTTGGCACAGTGAGAGCCTGAATTTAGTGAAAAAGCTCATCGCTGTAATGGATTTACTCAAACCGTTTCCCATAATTATTTATGAATACCAGTATTATTAAGAATATCACAAAGTATGACCAATGTTTCAACAAAAAGCATATGATACGTTTTACACAAAATAAATCACTGATGCCCAGGTGTTATGCATCAAATACATTAGTTGCTCACTGACATATTACATTAAGACTGCATTTACTTCAGGCAATTCTATGCATTACTGCATTTTTATTTCACAAAAATAAAAAAATTAAAAATTGTAAAATTGATGCCTCAATACTTTATAAAAAGTGTCAAGGTTTAGCATTTTGATCAGAATTTTTCCATTGAGAATGAAGGAACAGTCTTTCCGGCTTTGTTAATATGTATTACTTTTTTAAAGACATTAAAGAACTTGAATGTTGCTCAATGTTGTGTAGAAGAGCCCAAACTGTGCTGCATTTTCCGGGAAACCAGATCCCTGTTCACCTTGCCTGAACCGATCACATTTGCTGGCTTGTGTCATGTTCTCTTGCTTCGCATCATGTTACGAAAGGTAACTCATATTGGTGATATTTCTTCGGTCGCGAGTGTTTTCTCTCATTATCTGTTCTCGTTCTTTGCATCACCGACACTCGACCTTCAGCTTCGTGTGTTTAGCTGATTCATATTGTGTGGCTCTTGTGTTGTTTATGCCATTGGTATTAATATTATTCAATCAGATATGAGTAGAGACAGAGACAAGGACAGAAAATATGATTCCGGCGCAAAGAAAGCAAAACAGAGGAGAGAGTGAGACGAATTCGGAAGAAGTCAAAGAGGGTCTTTCGAAAATTTCTTAGTGATTAGGCATTCCTCAGCTTTATCAAATCATCTCCTGGAGGAAACCACAAAGTGCCGATACAAATTAAGCAGGAGAAGAATCTTAATGAGCGACCTGATGCTCCACTTTCGTTTATTACGTGCAGTGATTTGGATAATCAAACTATTGAGCAACAGAAAACTTTTTCTGCCAAGGATGGTGAAGCCACTGAATATGACATCAACGAAAACAAGAACGAATGTTCAGCTACTAGTGAAGTGTTTCAAAGTAGTTTAGACTCTGAACAGGACACTGATGACCACAAGGCAGGCCATGCAGAGGAAGAACTGCTGCTGGTGACACAAACATAGATATATATGACCCCGGTAACTGGAACCACGTGAACATGTGAGAGCATTGTTACTATGTTGGTGGAGAAAGGCCCTTTAAGAATTACTAGCGAATGGCGGGTTCCGCTGAATGAGAAAAATATGTATTTTTCTCCTGGCTAATGGGCAATGTGTAGACAGAAAATGATTGGTATACGCCAAAGCCAAATATGCGGCCTTTTGCTTTTGTTGCAAATTATACGCCCGTGACAATAACCAAACAATAAACTAACACAGGGCGGTAACCGCGATTGGAAGCTTTTTTCCACGAATCTAAAAAATCATGAAATTTTCAAAGACCACATCACAAACTTAAAACTGTGGCTGGAATTTCAATAACGGTTAGCTACAAAAACTGGTCAACGATGGAAGAAGAAAACAGCCAAATAGAAAATATTTATATTTAAAGTACAAGTAGTACAGTGTACTATGTGTCCAATGCAGTATGAAAACAATGTACAGAACTTACGTGTCTGGTGCGGAAGTGAATAATCTATTTTGAAAAATATTTTGACTATTCCCACATGACATGTTGGGCAAACGTGAAGCCGTGAACGCTGTCAACTGTTCAGAAGATTTAAACGACTTGTCTTGGAAAAGCTAAGAGTATTCCATTAAAAATACTAAATGTAACGTCATAAAAAATTAGTATACATACCTTGAGACGAGAGGCGATTTGCACTTGACTCGACCTCGTCTCGTCAGGCAAACACCGCCTCGGAATGTTATGCGCATCTGGTTCCGCGAAATGTATACTACTGTTATAAATCTGATATGGTTATTCACTTTTCGGAACACAGCCAGCACTTTTTATTGCCCTTCTGTGGTGCTGTTTCGTTGTGGTGCTATGGTCGTCATAGTTGTTAGATCTGTCAATTTGCTGCCTCGCTGCGTGTAGTCAACCCGGCTGGTCTGGCTACTGTGAGCTACATGCACCGGAAGTGTGTTCCCTGAAGACTGCTGATCTGTTATCGGGGAAGGTCGAATGTCTGTAGTAACAGAGGGAGTTTCCGTGACGTCATCCGGGAATATCTCGCAGGAAACTGTGTCAGGGGTCGTCTCAGCTGTAAGGGGCTGTATCATAGCTGGGTCACTGCTTGTAGTTGGAGTGCCACTAACTGATACAAGGTCAATCATTAACTCTCACATCCATTCGCACACCAGCTTAGCTCTCAGTTGTTACAGCTGTCCTCGTACTGCCAGTCGCTCCTGCCTCCATACACGTTGAGAGCTCGTGGTGAGGTGAGAAGCAATACTTCAGTCCACACATACACACACTGCTATACATCATTAAATAGCCTGTTTGAGGAAGTCTCTTTTCCCGTTGTTTATATATTCTACATTGTAGCATTAAACATTTCGTGTTCTGGTTGACATCTAAAAAAATATGTGATTTCGCTTACCATGACATTATCATATTGTTTAATTAACACATTATTTCTTAATTATTTTTTCTCAGCTTGTCTTGGCTTGTTCTGGTTGGCAGTTTGTTTCTGCTGATTCTGCTGGTGATTGCGATGCAGGGGAGGTAAGCACTCCAATTCCGCCAATCACTTCTCTGTATTTTTATCTCCCTTTCCTCTCATTGACTCCCTCATCATCTCTTACTGTTCTTTGTAACAACTTTCAGCAAAAGCTCTAAGTTTACTTGTCAGTTATTAATTCATCATCATCAG
Organism: Marisa cornuarietis; assembly: GCA_004794655.1. Lineage (NCBI taxonomy): Eukaryota > Metazoa > Mollusca > Gastropoda > Architaenioglossa > Ampullariidae > Marisa > Marisa cornuarietis. Next base: position 1,639,939 of record SMMW01000040.1, read on the forward strand.
TTGAACGAGCATTAACAGCACTGTAACATTAGAAGGGAGAAAAGCACAGATAAAACTGGGACCCCCACTCCCAGACGATCTGCTTTTCAACCTGTGAGTATGCAACTACAAACTGCTGTTTCTCAACCTGTTAGCATGGGGCCACAGCCTGCTGCTCGACCTCTTGGACTGCGACGGTAGCTTGCATCACAGTTGTTGGCCATACCACAGAGATCCAGTGAAGGTACTACACTGCACACTACTTCCTAGAGTACTATTCAGACCCACTATCCCAAGCAGCACAGTTACGTTTTCTTAAAGTTCATAATGTTCTAGCGAATTCAAGTCCGTGTTTTTGTACCACAAACAACAGTCAAAACTATGTGGTTTCCTTCATTGACCTGTTTACACATGGAATCTTCCACAACCTTCCTCAATGGGTCAAATAAAGATAAATGGAACTATTTCTAACATAAAATTCTTTGCTACTCCTCAGCATTTACATTACTACAGTCCATGTTTGCTTAAATGGTTGAAGTCATATAAAGTGACAGACTATGCATGCCAATTTTCCTTTGACACAGAAAAGTGCAGATATTTATAGCAAAGAACTAATTAAAAATCTTTATTTGCAGATCACATTCTCACTGCTTCAGGTGCCAACTATATGACTAGTAAGTTTATTTTCTGGCTCCCTCTATAATTTTATTAATACTAAACAAATATTAATGTTGATTACTTGTATCTTCTTATCATTCTGAAGCGTCTGTTAAATTTTAAAAATATTGTCCATAACCTAAAATGCCTCATTTATGATCAGATAAGGACTAATAATAATATTTTGATTGCAGATACTCTGGTGACCAGCCTCATAAAGACCGTAGTAAAAATAAAATGCAAAAGGAGCTTCTAAAACATATATCACAACAGTTAATCCAGAACACAATCCTTCTGCAAAATCTGTCTACTCAAGGGATGACTCTGGCAGCAGTTCCGGATGGGTTGTCGCTACCGCTCAAATCCCACGAGGAAGTCAATCAACTGAAGGAGAACACTTTTTGGGCAACTAGCCTGGGACCCAGCATCTCCAGACTCTTGGATATAAATAAATATTAGCTCATTGCGGTCGCACTGGTTATTAATCTTTTGCTTTCATGTAAATATGATGTAAATGACTTGTTGAATCGTGTCTATCGTTCACTTGCTGGTATTTATCAAGAGTAAGAGATGAGTGATTGAATGTGTGAAAGATATAAGATTGTTGTTTGGTGTGCTCAGTGGTGGTGAGAGTGAAAGCTTGGGACAAGGCGAAGAATGATAAGTGTTTCGAATGGAGCTTCTGCAGGTTTGATGAGGGTTTTGAGCTGGGCTCCTGCGGGTTTGGTGACAGGTGGTTGAGGTATATTGAAGGGTTTGAGGAGGGGTGAATGAGGTATAGGGGTGGGGAAATTACGGGTAGGCCTCCGAAAACCCACAAGGTGCCCATGCAGATCCCGTTTTCATCCCCCTACGGGCTAGAAGTGTACTATCCTTTAAGGGCCCGACACCTTATCCCGTAGGGGGCCCAAGAACTCTTGCAGGGTGGGAAGGAACTCTTCTCATAGCTTCATGAAGTGTTACTGTATGGGCTTCTTTGTTTCTCTCTTCACAATACGCAAAGGATTCTTAAGCAAAATGCGGTGGCTACCAGTCCAGCTACTTGAATTTCTTCCACTAAATAGATTTTTCTGCAACAACTGTAATACTCTATCCATTAGTTAAAGTTTCCCTTTCAGTTTTGATAGTTTCTCTTACAGAATATTAATCTTATCAATAATATTAATCTTATAAATTACATTCTGATGCCCAGGGCAGAACAGATGCTCATACCAGCTATCTTCATGACATGTAGTCTGTCCATTTAATTTTTTAAATGTCAAGATTAATATGTCAATTGTTTTGTCATTGTGTAACGTTATTTTCCTTAGTTATGTAATCGGTTATTTTGTGAATAATTGTAGTGTTTTGTCCTGTTGTCTTTGAAGACTTAACAAGTCTTTTAACTCATTGTTTGCAACCAGGTACCCTCAAACTCTTACCAACTCCATACTGTTACCCACTTATTTTGTTTTGCTGATCTCTTGCACTAGGATTTCTTTTATGTCAGCATGCCATGCAAATCAATTATGTTATTTGTTACTAACCCAATTCCAATTATAACTCAGGAGTCTTTCAGGATTATTACATTTAATGGTAATGGATTAAGCAATGGCAGCAAGAGAAAAGATATATTCAACTTCTTGAGACAAATGAGTCACGATATCTATTTCCTACAAGAAACACACTTGAAAGAGTCCTTAGAGAGTTTGTGCGGGACAGCTGGGGCTAAACCTTATGATTTGAAGGTGCTGATTCCAACAAGAATGGTGTTGCAATCATCATCATCATCATCATCATCATCATCATCATCATCATCATCATCATCATCATCATCATCGTCATCATCATCGTCATCGTCATCATCATCGTCGTCGTCATCATCATCATCATTATCATCATCATCAATTTTAACATTAATTATACAATGTTCGATGGCTGTTCTATCATATTGGACATAGCTCTTAAAGAAAAGAATCTCATTAGTTAATTTATATAGACCAAGTGACAATGACAACCCTAACTTTTTATATCAAAGAAAATTATCTTGAAAAAATGGAAACGGGATTATTATAGTAGGTGGAGACTGAAATTTTATATTAAATATAAAATTGATGTACAAAGCTACGCTGTTATAAACCGACCAAAAACAAGAATAAGAATTAAAAATGTAATGACTTATTGGAGCCTAACTGACATTTATAGAGAACTTTACCCAAACAATCATGAATTTACGTGGCGAAGGTTTAACTCAATTAAGCAAGACCGACTGGACTACTCTCTGCTCTCCTACCATGTCATGCATAAAGTAAATGGGTGTAAAATTACTGTAAAATTACAGCGGGTTACAGGTCAGACCACGTGATAGTAACCTTGCTACTTCAGCAGGAACAATTTAAATGAGATAGGCATTTTTGGAAAGTTTAACAATTCATTGTTAAGGGATAAAAAGTATATTGAAAAAATCAATAATCTAATAAATGATATTAAAAATATTCAATTCCAAGATACAACTCTGAGAGACTTCACTTAGTCCCATTCAATGACGTCCAAGTAACTCTCTCAGACCAGCTTTCCTTCGAAATACTTCTCTTTTACATTCGTGAATACACGGTATGGTACTCTTCTTACAAGAAGAAAACCGAAAGAGAAAAATATCTTTTAGACGGACCAAATAAAGCTGAATAAAATTATTCTGTAATGACAATCCAAGATATAGATAACATCAGAAATGAGTTACAGAGCTCGCGGCACTCTACTTCCTTTTTCACACAAAAAGGCCCGGCCAACGATTCCAACGTTTAATGTTTTAAAAGAAAGAAAGAGAATGGTAAAGAGAAATAATGAAACTGTCTAAAACTGATGGACAGTTAGGGTATCCCCGGCAATGTCAGCTGTCTGCTTTGTCGAGCAAAACATAAAGATCCACGTGGAACACAACAGTAGATCCCGGCTTGTAGATCAGCCTTGCTGTAGATAATCCTCGGACTATGACGATTCAGCACTGCCCTTCGGCAGGAGTGTTTCAGTGTCTGTAGTTACCGCTGTGCAAGTCCCTAGAGTGTCAGGGATCTCACATGAATTCCACTCAGAAGTAGAGTCCTCGTCGGATTGCAATGAGCATCTGCCGTTTCCGTGTCACCCAGTTATCGCTAGAGAGTTGCTGCAGAAGGGCTTGATGATGATGGAATTATAATGCTCAGGTATCCATTCAGAAGAATGCTCATTGCGCAGCAAAAACAGAAGAGAAGAAAAAATAAAATAACAGGAAAGCAAATAAAATAATAAAGAGAGGAGTAGAGTCCCTGACGGATCGCAGCGAATTCCTGCCGCCTCCGTGTCACCCGATTCTCATCAACGGCTCGCCTGTTACAAGTCCTTCACTGACCTCATGTCTTGTCTAAAGTGTATTTCAGCTGAATGCTGGGGAAACGTTAAGCTGACTAACATAGGTCTGCTTTTCCCGGCTTAGACCAATGGGACGCTAGGCTAGGTGCAGTCGGTTTACCTTGTGGTGTAGTCGGAATGGATTCTCAACTGAATTAGACCGTGTCAGCCGAAATAACACCACGCCGTGTGGAATTCAAGATTAAATCTTGTTTACAAAAGAAGTCTGGAATTCCCCTATCACTTCATATAGTGATGTAATTTTGTGATTTGCGTCACACGGTCACGTGGCTTCCCGAGAACGTGCCACTGATCTACCTATGCTTTGAACAACTAATAAAAATAAAAAGGAATTTGAGCCGCGAAATGTTACAGGTACAGCGGCTGTTAGAGGGACAAAAACCTACAATGTACTCCTGTAACTTGGAAAACAGGAATTTATAAGCAAAACAATGAGTTTTTTAGATAAAAGGGTTGACACTACCATATCTAATCAGAAAGAGATATTAAATGAAAAATATAAATTTTTCGAAACACTGTATAGCTACAAGGACGTAGAGGATATGGATACTTAATGCATCAAAGCTGTCCCCAGACGATGATGCTGGCTTACAAGAAGGCAAAAATCACAGTCAAAAAACAATATCAGTACAAAAGGACATGAAAACAAAACATTACTGGCCCAGATGGATTTACTCCATAATGCTATCAGTTTTTTAACTGATCTTGGAAGTTTTCTGGATCTCTCTTTGAATGAAGGTTAGTTGAAAGGCCAACTATCAATAACCCAGACTCAGGGAGTGATAGTTTGTACCGCGCCCCGCAAAAAAAAACAAACAAAACTCAAACAGTTTAAAAAAATTGGACACCAATCTCACTGCTAGCTTTTTCTTATAAGATACATGTACTCTCAGCATGCATTGCTAAACGCTTACAGCAATTACTTCCACAGATAATCCATAAATCAAAGAAATGCTTCATTAAAGGAAGATACAAAGGGGTAAATGTTGTATACTATACGAACTACTTTTGAAAGCTGAAAAAGAACGCGTTCAAGGCTTATTCCTTATGGTTGACTTTGAAAAGGCTTAAGACAGCGTGGCCTGGGTGTTTATTGAAAAGGCACTCAAGTTTTTTCATTTACCTTTAACAGTCATTAGTTGGCTACAAACTGTATAATAATGCATCGTCCAGTGAGCTTATACATAATATCCTTTTATATTAATATCCTTTCAAGAAAACATCCAACAATGAAGGGAACAAACTTTCTACTATATAAGGGCATAATACATGTAAGCAGACAATATCAAAACAAATCGGGATGTTTACTGACTAGAAAGGAACAAACTCCGAATGGTCTTGTATGGTCACTCATTGGCAAAGACAACCGTGCTTTGAAGTTAATGCTCTAACACTGGAGTCTCTAAGTAGAATCTTAAGTTTGATAAACTAGATTGGAAAACTGTTTTTGTGTTGTTCTATAAAACTACCCTTGACACCCAGTTAAGATGGTTCCAAACAAGACTATGGCACAAGATTCTCCCGACACAGAAATATCTTTCAATTTGTAAACTAGGTGACTCTCCTATGTGCCGCCTATGTCATGACGAGATAAAGACCTTAGAGCATCTTTTTTGGCATTGCCAGATTACCCAGAGATTTTGGAAAGAACTTATCGACCTGCTACACCATACATGCAAACACACACACACACACACACACACAAACAAACAAACACACACACACACACAAATCGACTACATTAAGTGAAGAAAGTATTCTCTTTGGTATGGCCCCCAAAATTCTAAAAGATAAAGTAATGGACAGTATAATATTTTCAGCCACGTTCTTTTTATCTATAAGACTTTGTCATGTACAGCTTGCATTTTTATATATTCTATAGCATAGTTTTATCAACAAGAAAATGTTGCGAGCAAACAGCATCATTACATTGCAGAGCCGGCTTTAGGTGTAAGCAAACTAGACAGCCGCCTTTTAGAGAAAAAATTGCAAAACTTGAATCAAATCTCAAACATAGTAGAGCTCTTTGGTTCTATGTCTACTCCCCTAGCTCTAAGTCTCTACTTTTGCAGAGTCTGGTCAAGTTGGCAGCTGGGGGCTGATTCGTTGGTGGCGAGGGCGGATGTCGCTGATTGGCGCGCGCTGGTATTGCTGTCCTTCAGGCCCGAGGCACATTACCCCTGCACATTACCCCTGCCGGGAAATGTAAAAGGAAGGAAGAAGCGCAGCGAAGGAGATCCGAGTTGACCAGACTAGAGCAGTTCCATGTGGTAGATGGCCCTGTAATGACAGTGTCCTTGTCACAGTATGACTCAAGGTTTATTCACGAATGTTTACTTGTTAGACTACCTATGTTAAAAGACCCTTGTTTCTCCCTTTTGGTGAAAATGTTGAAACGTTATTTCGAGTCTGCCAGCGCATTTCATCATCATCATCATCATCAATCATCAATCATCATCATCAAAACGCAAACGAAAAGCGGAGGAGGAAGCGTTTTTTAACACAAAGAGGTGCTTTATTATTACTCGTCAGCCGCAACCACATTCGGCAGCATCAACTTCGGATACTCAGAACGAAGAAGATACACAATCTTCTTTCCAATCACTAACAAGTGGTCGAAGTAGTCAGATGGCTTTAGAAGAAGTGGTTAATGAGTCACCTCATTTGCAGGAAGAAGTCATGGACACGTGTCGGAAGATGCAGGTTCAAGCGATGCAGACGAAAGCCAGCATATCGACTTCGATTAAAAAGATCCAGGCTTATGGCCATCTTCAATTAGCAATAAAGAAGTTTTTACTTAGTCGAAAAAGGACCGTTTCGTGATTCTGGAACAAAGTATCCGCAAGAGTTCTGAGAAGTGGCATTTCTCTATGGCATTCCTTTTGAGGAAGTTACGAAATGGTGAATGATCAGATCGTCATTGGCTGGTTTATTCGAACCATAAAAATGCTTTATTTTGTGTTTGCTGACGATTGTTCTCAGATCTAAAAATCAAGCTAACAATTGAAGGAAACGGCGATTTGAAAAACGTCCAGTGTTCTAGCTGCTCATGAATCATCCATGAAGCACATTTGAAAAAAGAAACTCAGCACTGGAACAATGTTTTATAAAGAATCACTTCAATTGTGCGGTTTCTTGCAGAACGGAATTTAGCACTTCGTGGCACTGTGGATCGATTGTTTCAACCAAACAAGGGAAATTTTTTGGGATTGTTAGGAAAGTACGATTCATGCATAGAAGAGCATTTACGACGTATAAAAAAACGAAAAAAATTCATGATCATTACTTGGGCAAAATAATTCAAAATGAGGTAATTAATCTGATCGGTGATGTTGCCTTGAAAAGAATTGTAAATAATGTTCAAAATTTGAAATATTACTCCATTATTTTGGACTGCAAAACACCTGACGACAGGCTGACATTTACAATATTTGTGATGGCAGGAAGTAGAGTATCTAGGCACTCAAGCAGAAGGCTTGTGGGCATCGGATCTAACTCGCAAGTTGTTGGTTTAGCTTATAGAATAACCGCTTTCACATGTCTCAGAGACTGGTAGGAACTTGGTCATGGAGCATCCTGGGAGGGTCATCACAGGAGATGCTGTCAAGCGCCGACACAGAGTCTAAAGATGATCGAATGTCCAATATCTTGCTGGTGAAATAATCACTAAAAACTTGTGGCAGCAGTGAAGCAGGGTAGGCAGTAGGCAGTGGTGTTGCTGTCTTAGATCCAGTCATTTGATTGCAAATGGCAAAGAGCTTTTGGGAGGAGGTGCAGTTAATTATTTGGCCCTGAAGATATGATGCTTTAGCCGCATAAATGCGTTTTGCAACGCTTCGCTTTGCGGTATTATAAATTTCTTTGTGGATGGCGAGTCCAGTCTTCCGCCAAACACGTTCAGCACGCCGGCGCGTGCAGTTCAGGTCACGGAGTTCGACGCGGATCTGTGAATACCAAGGCGCACATTTAGACTGGCGCATCAGACGTCGAGACACTGGGGCGTGGTCATCAACTACTCTACGCAAAACACAGTCAAGTTGCTCGGCAGAGGGTGTTGGAGGAGCGCCATCTGCAGCTGTGCTTTGAATGCTAGCCTATCCACATTTTGTAATGACCGAGTGGGTCTGAAAACTGGCGCCGATGATGGGCATTTGCGATCCAGTTCGATTAGTACAGAGTAGTGGTCAGATGAGAGCTCATATCAACATTCCTCCATTGACATATGCACGAATGTTTTGGCAACATCAATGACTGTACAATTATAAGCACAGTTTACAGAGTATTTTTGAGCTCCTGTCTGTATTTAAAACCTGTCAGAATAAAAAGAAAGAAGGTGGTAGCAAAACGTATTGTCCCCAACACCTCTATGAATGTTACCGCAATCTGCTCTCTTTTAAACCGTTGATAGTCCAATGTTTTGTCAGAAGACACATAGTAGACGACTGTTAGGAGAAAATTTGGCAAAGAGGTAATGAAGCCAAAAATGGACAGGACCGTGACAGTGCCCAGCAGATGGCGAGCACCCTCATCGCGCATGCCCAAGTGTTTATCCTGACGAAGGGCCAAAACGCTTTGCGCGTTTTTTACACTCGAGAAAACCTTCGATACGAGAATCACATTGCTGAGTAGAAGGGCAGTCACAGGAACCCCTTCGAAAACGATATTTTCTGTCCACCACCAGTAGTGTTCAAGAAACTGCAAGTACTCTGCTTCAGCTGCCAGACATATTAGCCCGATAGTAATATTTGTTCTGCCCCAACGCTGTCCAACAAGGTTATACCCGTACAGCACATGCGCATGGACGCTCAGGCTGACTAGAAACAGAGTCCCGATAATAACAAAATTTCGTTTTCTCGTGACCAGTGCACTAACACGGTGTGGCCACATCACGGCTAACGCACGTTGACTGGATATGAATGTTATTAGCAGCTTACTAAAAGTGTAAGCAACAAATGGAACTAAGAAAGTAATTTTACAGATGGCCGCCGGCATCTCCTTCATAGATTTGTACGACTCCACAAGACTTCTTAATGTGTCCGAACAAATATAACAGAGATCTGATACCGCGAGCAAGAGAAACGAAATGTGGATGGTTGATCTACTTTTCCGGAGCCTGAATGATATCAGAATGAGCATAGTGTTGTTGAATACTCCTATAGCAAAAAGAATATGCAAATATACAACCCAAAAAGTCCGTAGGTTTCTTTTGAAATCGATGTAATCAAGCATTTCATAATAAAATTCTGTTATATTTATCCCAGGCGAATGTTACAAGTGTTTCTGTGGTCTCCGTCACCACAGAGTTAATTTTGGTGACAATTTTTGCGCTCATTGTTGATCCTTCTGCCATTTATTTGTTTTGTGACAATTTTATTTGTTTACTTTAAAATGTTCAGGGACCCATCTCTCTGCATTTTCATTTTCTAGTAAAAACTATAACTCGAACTACCATAATTCTGTCGTACATTGACAACTGTTTTTTCCATTGACCTGCAGTGGCTGTTATTAACAGAATAGAAATGTGTTTACTGGCGCATAAGTCCCTTCGGTTTTATTTCTTTCACAAGATTTAGGTCTCTTTCTTTCTATTTAAACCGCAGCGAGTCAAAATGGGATTCGAGAGAAGAAGACCATGAGCTCAGTGTTGTGGAACATCAAATGCCATTTCATGAAGTGAGCTTCGTGCTCTGTCTTAACTTGGAGAGCGGATTAAGAGCACCGAAAACCTCAGAGACGAACTGCTGAACTTTTGTTCTTCTGCATTTTTCAGTTTTAGATAAAATCAGTATTTCGAAAGAAGTTTTTCTTTTATATTTCACCTGGAAAGGAAACACGGTTCAGAGCATCTTTCACAGCTACGATTTTATCGTGCTTCTTCTCTGTAAGTGTGACACTAAACATAAAGTCCACTGATGGCTCAATGCCTGATAAATCGGCTCAGCTTCCAAAAGCGATTATCACAATGTGTAAACACACGTCTGTCGAATGGGACACCGAACAATAATTCTTTCTTGGAGAAGATTTGCCTCAAAAGAGAAATGACCGATTTTCGTCCTACTTATAATTCCACGAGGGTGTGGTTTTCTTTGTCATTTCATGCTGCTGATAGTACGATAAACTTTTTAAATAATCTAATGGAGTTTTTGTCGTTTAAGAAGCGTTCAAAGCAAAATCTTTAATTTAAATTTAATTTTAACGCTACAAAATATTTTTAGTTTTAAAACCGGTGTTGCTGTTCATTTGGTTTTCTCTGAGGCTTTTAACAGCATGAAAAGACAGGAAAAGACAGCTCAAAGCAAGCTGTTAAAGGGCAAACACAAAGCTTGAAAGTGCAAATTCTTTTATGTTTTTAGTTGTATAGTCTTAACGACCTTAAGTCTCTTCTGTTTGTTACAATACGACGAAGTCACGCTGTGAAACACAGCTCTTAAGAGAACAGCGGTATTTAGAATTTTAGTATTAGTAGGTAAAACAATTTCGTTTTAGTTTTCTCACTACTTTTGAGGGAGGTGTTTTCTTTAAATTAGTATTAGGATTTAAAAATAATGAAATGGCTTTGTCTCTTTTCTTTTCTGGTGAAAACAGAGCGATGTATTTGAAACTACACAACAGAATGCGTTCGTTAGCAGAGATTAAATTCATACCAGCACGAAATTAGAAACTTAAACTACATTTTTGAGATACATTTCATCCCTTTGTTTATATCTTCTTTTCCAATTTTTATGTTCTGCTTTCTATAGTATAGGTTTTTGTTTTATTTACTCGTTTTACAGCAATCCTGCCAATATGGCTGCACAAACGCCTTGATGTATGTATGTATGTATGTATGTATGTATGTATGTATGTATGTATGACTCATAAATTTCAACTGTGCAGTGAAAGTGAGGTAGTCAAGGGTAAAGTCAAGTGCTCGGACCCATGGTTATCAAGTGTTTCGATTGTGGTAGCTTAGGTAGGAAACAGCAGGTAAAGTTCACTCGATTCACGAGTCAAGGAGGAGGTAAAGTGACCGGTACAATGAGAATACTCGTAAAGGGTTATAATCATGTAACCTGGAGCATGGGATGATGTTAACAATTTCTGCACGTGCATCGTAGTTTCTATTCATCTGCCCCTGATACATACAGAGAGACAGAAATACATACATTAATGCATATATACAAGGCGTCTATGCTGGCTTGTTGGATGCCAGTAAAGCTGATGAATAAAATTAGAATAGAATTTGTACTCGTATCCTTATGTATAGGCAAGATAGCAATATTAAAACAATAAAGCATTGAATGTTTTTCTTAAAATTGCCTATCCACTCATCATTCTATACATACTTATTAAATACATAAATAGACGTTTAAAACATGGCACACGTAGTTCACAATTTATCAATCAAAATCATCATTATCCATCTCTAATAACAACTCCACAGACAGATGCTTAGACTCAACCCTGGAATTGTCTTTTATGGATACACATTGTTCCTTTAGTTCCTTGGCTAAAACAAAGTAGGGAATAACACTACAGCGTACGGCAGACACGTATGTGTAGTTTCTTTAATGTAACTGCCGGTGAGAATACTCTTTCAATAATGATTACTTGTTGTACTTATTGCGAATCTCTGCCAGTTAGAATGTTTGTGCAATGATGATATTTTGGTATTTATTCGCGACACATGTGTAAGATATTTGTCTTGTTAATAGACGATGGTATGTGTGGTGGAGAACTTGAAATCACCGAGAAATATAAATAGACAGTTTTCATAAAAGTATAATGTAGCAAGAATACAGTCTAATGACACTGATATATGGTTAACCCTTTAGTCTTTTAATAGCGAGAATCAACTGGAGGCATACAGACACCCATTAAACTTATATCAGAATCAGTTGCATAAGCGTTTCAAAACTCGCACCGTAACTTTGTTGCTACATTCTGTTGAGTTTTGCCGTGATAATGCAAAATATTTTTCATGAGCAAATTTTCAGCACCAAAAGACTGTAACGTTTCGCGGCTCAAACTCCTTTTTACTTTGTGAATTGTTGGAAGCATAGGTGGATCAGTGGCACGTTCTCGGGAAGCCACGTGACCGTGTGACGCAGACTTCGACTTGCATCACTCCATGACGCGATAGGGGAATTCCCGACTCCTTTTGTAACCAAGAATTTAATTTGGAATTCCACATGGCGTGGTGTAATTACGGCCGACGCGGTGAGAATCCACGCCGACCACACCCTAAGATAAATTAATGTATTTAGTCGGCGCATCCCACGTAGCTATGGTGATCGCCATAGTCACCGAATAGCCTAGCGTCTGATTGGACTAAACCAGGGTAAGGAGAATCAAGGTAGCGAGTTAAACGTTTCCCGGCATTCAGCTGACATCTTTTAGACGAGACAGACCTACACGAGGTCAGTGAAAGACTTGTAACGGGCGAACCGTTGGAGAGATTGGAGTGACACGATGAATCGTCGCAGACTGAGGAGACCTACAGCATGACTGGGGCCATATATTTTCGTCGCGCCGCTAAAGTACTTCGAGGCCGGAAAAGGTCAACTGAGCCTCTAGGTGCGGTAACCCTCGATAGTAGCGGCCACTATTGCCGGCTGATCCAGCCTTCAAGTCAGAGATCGTCACCCCAGCCTCTAACTCGCTAGAGGCTCACTGAAGATGGCTGTTGTTTACTTCATGCTGTTTGAAGAATAAAAAAATATTCGCAGAAATAGAATATTTCGTGACCAAACTAATCCCATCGATATATGGGATGATGTAGCACTCTATCAATGATTTTAAGATTTAAACCTCAGGACATCCTTGAGATCGTGGATGATATACAGGCGGACGTAGAACGTGCAAAGACAATGTTACACCGACATTGCAAGTGTGTCTTGCTCTTCGATTTTATGCAACGGGTGCCTTTCAAACTGTATATTATCTTGTCACAAACTCTTGATTATTTTCAGTCTGTTTGAGACGCTTGCTATAGTCACTCTCATCGACACTGACATTGCTGCCTTGTCAAATGTTATTCGAAAAGAAAAACAACTGAAAATCATGGAAACATCAACTACAAAAAGACTTTAATTTTTGAACAAAGTAAGTACCGCACGTCTCTCTCTCTCTCTCTCTCTCTCACCCACGTGAGTTTATTATTTGCGAATGCGAATTTCCCATTGTTCGCTTGAAAGGGGAACATACAAGAGGGACAAAGGGCCACAGGGCCACTACGCAATTGTGGGTCATAAAACTGGGCAATTATGGGTCGTAAAGCTGGCCGTCCTTCCACCGTGGCTTGCTTCAAAATAATGTAACCGAGTAGTGGGAAAGTAAAATTAAAGAACTGAAGACATTCAAATGACAAAGAGACACACCAAGAATAACGAGAATGATAAAAAAGTTGTACCAACAAAGTCGAGAATTGGAAATAAAAATACAGTTATTGAGCGTGTGTTCGGCACTTCATATTTTCACAGATAATGACTTAACCTATCGTAAATCGTCACAAATCTCTTCTAAAAGCATCCAAGCCTCTTTATTGGTTAAACAGACTTTCCTAAGTGATAGGCCGATGTTGAATTTTCTTTTGTTTATTTTTCTTTGCCTCTAATTGTGCATGCTAAGGAACGCAGGAAATAGCAGACCGCCGACTGTTGTGGTCATGTGGGCATGCGCAGTGACAGGATTTCCCTGACTGTAACTATGTAGGTCGAGTGTCTAAATATAAAGTGGCTGCTAGTTGACCTCCGGTCAAAACGGTGTGAACAATTGCGGGGAACTCACCTACGAGCTCACCGGCGGTTTGAGGTTAAGAGGAGTGTACACTGACCCACGGACAGAAATATGGCCCATGGTCTTCAAGCCGGGATCTACTGTTGTGTGCCGCGGGGATCTTTATTTTGTGATTCGTGAATTTGGATGGACTTTTTCCGTGGAATCTTACACTTGTTTAGGATACAGTTCGCCGGTCATCAACCCAGGTGAACCTATAGGCGGGCTGTCCACCTACCTTGGGTATACCTGACCGTCGAAAGGACAAAGCAGACAGGTGACATTTGCCGCGGAAAGGGGATCCTAACCTCCAGTATTTGTCAGTTTTTTTATTATTTTTATACAGTTCTCTGTTTTTTTCACCATCTCATTTCTACTTTTCGTTTGGAACATTAAAGGTTGGAATCGTTGGCCAGCCCTTTTTGTGTGAAAAAGGAAGAAGAGTTCCATGGGTGTAGCTACATGTAGATGTACACTCACGTTCGCATCCATTTATAAGTGCACTCTTCGCCCAAAACGTTAAAAATACACTTGTTTTTAGAGCAGGAGAGACAAACACTTTATAATCTACAAACAAGTGTAATGAAACTACTGATGAAATATTTCAACTATTGTGAAAGAAATCAAAATGTCTAAAATAGTCTGAAAAATATTTTCTACCATTACCATAGACATTACCTACGACAAATGTAGCATCGCTACCCGATTCAGTGTCTTCGATTTTCCTCTTCTGTCTTCATTGTCCGATGTATTACCTGCTACTTGAAATGCTGCTCTGTCACTGCCGGAGTTACACACAGTGCAATGCTTTGAACAAGACAAATGTTTATGCGGGTTTTATATTAGTGTTACATAATTGAACCCTGTACTAGCATCATAAACATTAATCATGTTTAGTGTGTCCACAGAATGAGCAACAGTTTCTTTACTTTGTGGACTCGTGACAAACATTTTATAAGAAAGTCTTAAGTCACATCGTCCCTGGATGTTTAACACTGTCATGACAGTTGACTACAGTCGGGATGTAGGTAAGAAATGTAAGGATGGGACAGATGATTGAATAGATGATGGAATAGATGCAGCCTCTGTCACTGGAAAAACAGTCACAAGGGTGAATATTTTTGGGAACAGGATGGAAGAAGATTGTGCCATGTTGGAAGAAACAATTGAAATTAAATTCAACACTTGACTGTAGGATAACTGACCATGAACACAAGAAGCTCCATTTCATTTGTAAAAGCTAATGGGTTCTATTTTTTAACTTTTTTAAAACATGCCCTAACCACATACAAATGTACACACACAACAAACAATTGCCGTAAGTACATGTTTTATATGTGTTGTATCCAATTAAAATATTTTGTTATTTTAAAGCTTGTGAAAGCTTGTTGTCGATGTCAGGTCTGAACTAAAAAAAACAAACAACAGGAGCCATGGCAACTGATGTCACGACCTAGTTTCCCTGCAGACATTGTATACTCGTGGTAGAAATTTTATAACAAAATCTAACGGCACATCTTCCTTGGATATGTTTAACGGTGTCAAGACAATTGATTACAGTCAGGATGTCAGCAGCTGGTAAGGAATGTAAGGATGGGATAGATGATGGAAAAGATGCAGCCTCTGTCACTGGAGAAACAGTCACATGGGTAAAATCGCTAGAACCTGAACATTTGTCTTGTTCAAAGCATTGTGCCGTGTGTAACACTAACAGTGACAGGATAGCATTTCAAGTAACACGTGATGCATCGGACAATGTTATTCACTGTGTGTTGGGTGAACATGCACTCTGCCGCTACCACACGCCTTTTGTATCTAAGTTCAAAAGCATCGTATACACTTTGGTCAGCTTTGCGGGTATACAGTAACAATAAACCTGATAACTGTATGAAATGTATAAGCTTTGGTTGAAAGTTGTCACAAAGACCGATAACAGACAAATTGTGAGGAAGAGAAAAACGGTAAAGGGAGAGAGTAAGAGCGAGAAGTTGCTGGCAGAGTCACAGTGCTTCTCTCCCATTCGCTGTAAACGACAACGGTCATTGTCAAAGAAACAATGAACCTGTCAAGTTTGATAAAGTAAATGGTGAATACACACGTACTTCCTTATTCCGTACCCAGATTTGCTAGACTCATTTTCTCCCTATTAATCACCAAACTCTCCCTCATTATATTTAGGATCCCGATACACATTGGATACACATATTAAGCACGATAGGACTTCCATACATAGACCATCAATTTGGTTTAACTTTTAACAAAGCATATTAGTTTGCCTAAAAATGACTGATACCTGTTGTTGGGGGAGGATGGTATACATGGATAGACGTGGCAGTTGACAGGGCCCGCCACACTTGCCTATTCTGAGCGATAGCGAGCAGGTCCTCTACGGGCCGACCTGTCCAGTCTTTGACCTTTGCAAGCCAACGCGGCGTCGACAACCTTCGAAGGTACCTTGAAGGACAGTTTTCGACAAGTTGTCGTGTCGGATCACATCACCAGAGCAGACCAGCTTATGTCGCTCGTGAGAGCTGAAGTTTCTTTCATAAAATGCAAACTATCTTCCATGAAAACTGTTATCTGCCGTTAGAGAATCTCGAGCAAGTGCGTAGTGATTGATTAAGTCATTGTCGTATATCATTTTTCCTTACTTTTTATTTCCTACTCATCTGTGTCGGGAGACAGTTTGCAATGACGGTCGATAATTAGGCCGCTTCGTGTCACTACGTTTAATGTTGCCGATCCAACGATGTCTCGCATTCCTTTATCTTCTACTATTTGTTTTACTGTATGAAGGTGATCTAGAACAAGTAGAGAAAAGGGTTGGGTTGAAATTCTCTACTTGTAAGTATACCTGATGGTGCTGCTGTGACAAATCTTGCTTAGCCTGGTCATTACTGATCCAGATGAGGGTGTCTGAAATGATGTTTGCCATGACTTTGCTTCTGTCAGTGAAGGTCTCCATTACATATAAGGACACACTAAAAAAATGACTGATATCTGTCGTTGGGGGAGGGGAAATCACATGATTAAATGTGGCAGCTGACAAGGCCCGCCCCTCTTGCCTATTGTAGGTGAGCAGGTCCTGTACATGACGACCAGTCCAGTCTTTGACGTTCGTAAGCCAGTTCTTCCTCTGGCCACCGCGGCGTCGACTAACCTCCAAAGAGCCCTAAGGATGGTCTTCGACAAGGTGTCGTGCCGGGTTACATGACCACAGAAGACCAGCTTCCTTCGCCTGACTGTTGAAAGTAAAGGTTCCTGGCGTCCTACGAGTGTAGCAATCTTGTTTCGTGCTATATGTGAGATCGGGAGTAGCCTGCTCAGGCACTTGTTCTCGAATGACTAGATTCACCTTTCCGTTTCGGCGAGCAGAGTCCACGTGTCATATTCATAGAGCATGATCTGTGCTACCAAAAATTTGTGAAGCTTGTACTTGGTAGTAAACCTTATCTTCTGGCTATACCAGATCCTCTCTTGCTTAGCTTTTGTCGCTGTTGCTGTTGCGATCCTAATGCGATGATGATGATGATGATGATGATGATGATGATGATGATGATGATGATGATGATGATGATGATGATGATGATGATGATGATGATGATGATGATGATGTCCATTTGTAATGCGCAGGTATCCATTCAGAAGAATGCTCATTGTGCAGCAAATCAAAATATAAAGAAATAGAATAAAAAAGTAAATAAATAAATAAAACACCAGGAAAGTAAAAAATAAAGACAGAAGTTATGCTTGGTTGTTTACGTTTAAGTCCGTCTTAAATAAACAGATGGGTCTTCAGTCTTTTTCGAAACGTTGTTGGTGATGTGATGGTGGATAGTGACGATGGCAGAGCATATCACAGTTTAGGTGCCGCGTTTTGGAAGGCCCTGGCTCGAGTGCGCTTCTTGTTTGTGTCTTCCACTGCAGGGAGACAGAAGCGTGACTGGGAGCCAGAGCGCAGACCAAATGACGGCTGTTAAGGAGGAACTACCTCTTGCAAATAGTCAGGAGCAGTTCTAAACATGCAGGACTGTGCAATCGAAAGCACCTTGTGATCAATGCTCTTGTTCACTGGGAGCCAGTGAAGGCTCTGTAGGATAGGTGTGATGTGCACAGTGGACGACTTTGCACGGGTGACAATCCTGGCGGCTGTGTTCTGAACTCTTTGGAGTCGATCCAACTGCGTAGCAGGTATACCCCACAATGCACTATTGCAGTAGTCTAATCTTGATATGATGGTAGCCACAGCAAGTGAGTTGGCAGCAGCTTGAGTCAGCATGGGCCGTAGTCTACCTAAAGTCCTCAAAAAGTAGTAGGATTTTGCCACAACAGAACTAACATAGTTGTACATGGAGAGTTCGGCATCAATAAAGAGCCCTAGGTCCCGTACACAGTCAGCAAAGGCTATGGAGGCGTCACCGACCTGCACGGCACTAATGCCGATCTGCTCCCTTCTGGCCCTGGGGCCGCACAGTAACGCTTCTGTCTTGTCGTCGTTGAGTTTAAGACGATTCCTGGTCATCCAGGCCTTCACCGCAACACAACAAGATTCAAGTCGCTGAAGCGCATTCCTAGCAACTGCTGGGTCGGGGGGGAAAACTGTTCAGAATCTGTGTATCGTCCGCAAAGAACTGACGTTCCATCTGAAAGCGTTCAATGACCCGTCCAAGCTGTGAAGTATATACCGAAAATAATAATGGACCCAGAACGGATCCCTATGGTATGCCGCACACCAGAGGAACTGCCTCAGAGCTTGCAGAGCCGACAATCACTCTCTGAGATCTATCGGAAAGATAGGATCGAGTCAATCCACTGCAGCGCAGCGCTCTGGATACCATCCTCTGACGACAGTCTCTGGAGCAGCAGGCGGTGGTTGATGGTGTCAAACGCACTACTCTGGTCGAGTAACACCAACAGCACTAAGTTGCCAGAGTTGACACTACAAAGATTGTCATTGGTCACACGAAGAAGAAAAGTTTTTGTGCTTAAGCCAGGACGATACGCTGACTGAAATTTATCTAGGCAGCTATAAGTAATAAAATGGGTCATAAGCTGCTCTGCGACCACCCTCTGAAGTAGCTGGGAAATATATGATAAATTTGACACTGGACGATAGTTTTTACAGTCAGAGGGATCCAGGTTTGCCTTTTTCAACAAGGGCTTCACAACGGCCGGTTTAAAACACCGTGGAACACATCCTGCTCTCAAACTGGCATTAATAATGTCCAAAATGACAGGAAAGACCATCCTTAAGGCACCTTGGAGGTTAGTCGACGCCGCGGTGGTCAGAGAAAGAACTGGCTTACAAACGTCAAAGACTGGACTGGTCGTCATGTACAGGACCTGCTCACCTACAATAGGCAAGAGGGGCGGGCCTTGTCAGGTGCCACATCTATTCATGTGATTTCCCCTCCCCCAACGACAGATATCAGTCATTTTTTTTAGTGTGTCCTTATATGTAATGGAGACCTTCACTGACAGAAGCAAAGTCATGGCTAACATCACTTCAGACACCCTCAACTGGATCAGTAATGACCAGGCTAAGCAAGATTTGTCACAGCAGCACCATCAGGTATACTTACAAGTAGAGAATTTCAACCCAACCCTTTTCTCTACTTGTTCTAGATCACCTTCATACAGTAAAACAAATAGTAGAAGATAAAGGAATGCGAGACATCGTTGGATCAGCAACATCAAACGTAGTGACACGAAGCGGCCTAATTATAGACCGTCATTGCAAACAGTCTCCCGACACAGATGAGTAGGAAATAAAAAGTAGGGAAAAATGATATACGACAATGACTTAATGTAATCCCACGGACACATGTGCGGTTCGTTGTTTATTGTACTTTATGATGACACTGTCTGCATGCTATATCTTCTGTGTTTGGATGCTTGTGTCTTTAATTAATGGAGCCATCACTATCAAGAACATGAGTCTACGGCAATGGAGGCTGTTCCTTGTTCACTGCCCTTGTTGTGGCCAGGGACAGTCGAGTCTGTTTCAAGACAACGCCCGTTTTACTACCCTCCCCCACTTTCAGGTCTGAGCTGACTGTCAAGCACCGATTGAAAAAGAAAACCAGCAGGTGACTTGGCTCCAGCTCCTAGGAACTGACGTCACGACCTACTTTTCTTGCAGGTTGCTGCAGCTCGACGAGTCCTAAAAATAAGTCAGCGATAGTGCGACGCACGTAAAAAAAAAAAAAAGGTGCACACATTGTTAACTGAGCGACGAAGACGTCATCGTCTAACAGACATTTACTCTGGATACGCAGCTAACAGTTTTAAAATATAAAACTAATAATATTTACACATTTTGGTGTTTTAATCATCATCATGGTCGGGTTTTATTTCGCATTTCCCTACATGGAGGTGAGATCGATGCGCTTCACAAGAGACCAGGGGCAGTGGCGGGCCCTGTCAGCTACCGCGTCTATCCTTGTGCTCCCCCAAACGCCAGGTGCCAGGCAAGGGGCGGCTGGCTGACTGACTGAGGGGCAGTGGGGAAAGAGTCCGTGTGATGTAGGCGTCACAGCTGAGTACAAACAAACACAGCATACATACAGGAATATGCACAATGCAGGAACAAGAAGGGTCGCAGAGATGGGGGTAAGGGGGAGAAGGAGAACAAGAAGGACGAAAGATAGTGGCACTTTTTCTAAGCAGCGCAAGGTGCGGATTCAAGAAGCAGTCTCCTAACTAGGATTTTCTATGGACGCTTTCGTCATCAATCACTACGCACTTGCTCGAGATTCTCTAACGGCAGACAACAGTTTTCCTGCAAGATAGTTTGCATTTTATGAAAGAAACTTCAGCTCTCACGAGCGACATAAGCTGGTCTGCTCTGGTGATGTGATCCGACACGACAACTTGTCGAAAACTGTCCTTCAAGGTACCTTCGAAGGTTGTCGACGCCGCGTTGGCTTGCAAAGGTCAAAGACTGGACAGGTCGGCCCGTAGAGGACCTGCTCGCTATCGCTCAGAATAGGCAAGTGTGGCGGGCCCTGTCAACTGCCACGTCTATCCATGTATACCATCCTCCCCCAACAACAGGTATCAGTCATTTTTAGGCAAACTAATATGCTTTGTTAAAAGTTAAACCAAATTGATGGTCTATGTATGGAAGTCCTATCGTGCTTAATATGTGTATCCAATGTGTATCGGGATCCTAAATATAATGAGGGAGAGTTTGGTGATTAATAGGGAGAAAATGAGTCTAGCAAATCTGGGTACGGAATAAGGAAGTACGTGTGTATTCACCATTTACTTTATCAATTTTGACAGGTTCATTGTTTCTTTGACAATGACCGTTGTCGTTTACAGCGAATGGGAGAGAAGCACTGTGACTCTGCCAGCAACTTCTCGCTCTTACTCTCTCCCTTTACCGTTTTTCTCTTCCTCACAATTTGTCTGTTATCGGTCTTTGTGACAACTTTCAACCAAAGCTTATACATTTCATACAGTTATCAGGTTTATTGTTACTGTATACCCGCAAAGCTGACCAAAGTGTATACGATGCTTTTGAACTTAGATACAAAAGGCGTGTGGTAGCGGCAGAGTGCATGTTCACCCAACACACAGTGAATAACATTGTCCGATGCATCACGTGTTACTTGAAATGCTATCCTGTCACTGTTAGTGTTACACACGGCACAATGCTTTGAACAAGACAAATGTTCAGGTTCTAGCGATTTTACCCATGTGACTGTTTTTCCAGTGACAGAGGCTGCATCTTTTCCATCATCTATTTCATCATCTTTTCCATCATCTATCCCATCCTTACATTCCTTACCAGCTGCTGACATCCCGACTGTAATCAATTGTCTTGACACCGTTATTAAACATATACAAGGAAGATGTGCCGTTAGACCACCATGAGTATACAAAGTCTGCAGGGAAACTAGGTCGTGACATCAGTTGCCATGGCTCCTGTTGTTTCTTATTTTCAGTTCAGACCTGACATAGAGACAATATCGACAACAAGCTTTCACAAACTCTAAAATAACAAAATAGTATCATTTGATACAACACATATAAAACATGTACTTATGGAAACTGTTTGTTGTGTGTGTACTTTGTATGTGGTTAGTGCATGTTTTAAAAAGTAAGAAATATAGAACATTAGCTTTTACAAATAAAATGGAGCTTCTTGTGTTCATGGTCAGTTATCCTACAGTCAAGTGTTGAATTTAATTTCAAGTGTTTCTTCCGACATGGCACAATCTTCTTCCATCCTGTGCCCAAAAGTATTTCTAGGTGTTAGCAATTCACCCTTTGACTGTTGTTCCAGTGACAGAGGTTGCACCTATTCCATCATCTATTCAATCACCTGTCCCATCCTCACATTTCTTACCTACATCCCGACTGTAGTCAACTGTCATGACAGTGTTACACGTCTAGGGATGATGTGACTTCAGACTTCTTTATACAATGTTTGTCACGAGTCCACAAAGTAAAGAAACACTAAACATGATTAATGTTTATGATGCTAGTACAGGTTTTTAATTATACAACACTAATGTAAAACCCGCATAAACATTTGTCTTGTTAAAAGCATTGCACTGTGTGTAACTCCGGCAGTGACAGGGTAGCCTTTCAAGTAGCAGGTAATACATCGGACAATGAAGACAGAAGAGAAAAATCGAAGACAATGAATCGGGTAGCGATGCTTCATTTGTCGTAGATAATGTCTATGGTAATGGTAGGAAATTTTTTAGACTATATTAGACATTTTGATTTCTTTCACTATAGTCGAAATATTTCATCAGTAGTTTCATTACACTTATTTGTAGATTATAAAGTGTTTGTCTCCCCTGCTCTAAAAACGTGTGTATTTATAACGTTTTGGGTGAAGAGTGCACTTATAAATGAATGCGAACGTGAGTGTACATCTACATGTAGCTACACCCATGGAACTCTTCTTCCTTTTTCACACAAAAAGGGCTGGCCAACGATTCCAACATTTAATGTTCCAAACGAAAAGTAGAAATGAGATGGTAAAAAAACAGACAACTGTATAAAACTAATAAAACTGACTATTACTGAAGGTTAGGATCCCCTTTCCCCGGCAAATGTCACCTGTCTGCTTTGTCCTTTCGACGGTCAAGTATACCCAAGGTAGGTGGACATCCCGCCTGTAGGTTCACCTGGGTTGATGACCGGCGAACTATATTCTAAACAAGTGTAAGATTCCACGGAAAAAGTCCATCCAAATTCACGAATCACAAAATAAAGATCCCCGCAGCACACAACAGTAGACCCCGGCTTGAAGAGATGTCATGCTGTAGGTCTCCTCAGTATGCGACGATTCATCGTGTCACTCCAATCTCTCCAACGGTTCGCCCGTTACAAGTCTTTCACTGACCTCGTGTAGGTCTGTCTCGTCTGAAAGATGTCAGCTGAATGCCGGGGAACGTTAAACTCGCTACCTTGATTCTCCTTACCCTGGTTTAGTCCAATCAGACGCTAGGCTACTCGGTGACTATGGCGATCACCTAGCGACACCATAGCTACGTGGGATGCACCGACAAAATACATTAATTTATCTTGTGGTGTGGTCGGCGTGGATTCTCACCGCGTTGGCCGTAATTACACCACGCCATGTGGAATTCCAAATTAAATTCTTGGTTACAAAAGGAGTCGGGAATTCCCCTATCGCGTCATGGAGTGATGCAAGTCGAAGTCTGCGTCACGTGGCTTCCCGAGAAAATGCCACTGATCCACCTTTGCTTCCAACAATTCACAAAGTAAAAAGGAGTTTGAGCCGCGAAACGTTACAGTCTTGTGATGCTGTAAATTTGCTCATGAAAAATATTTTGCATTATCACGGAAAACTCAACAGAATGTAGCAACAAAGTTACGGTGCGAGTTTTGAAACGCTTATGCAACTGATTCTGATATAAGTTTAATGGGTGTCTATATGCCTCCTGTTGATTCTCGCTATTAAAAGACTAAAGAGTTAACCATATATCAGTGTCATTAGACTGTATTCTTGCTATCATTATACTTTTATGAAAACTGCCTATTTATATTTCTCGGTGATTTCAAGTTCTCCACCACACATACCACCGTCTATTAACAAGACTAACATCTTACACATGTGTCGCGAATAATGATGGATGGATAATGATGATTTTGATTGATAAATTGTGAACTACGTGTGCTATGTTTTAAATGTATATTTATGTATTTAATAAGTATGTCTAGAATGATGAGTGGATAGGCAATTTTAAGCAAAACATTCAATGCTTTATTGTTTTAATATCGCTATCCCGCCTATACATAAGGATACGAGTACAAATTCTATTCTAATTTTATTCATCAGCTTTACTGGCATCCGGCAAGACT
This sequence comes from Marisa cornuarietis, assembly GCA_004794655.1. Lineage (NCBI taxonomy): Eukaryota > Metazoa > Mollusca > Gastropoda > Architaenioglossa > Ampullariidae > Marisa > Marisa cornuarietis. Next base: position 1,664,068 of record SMMW01000040.1, read on the forward strand.
GCATAGACGATTGTATATATGCATTAATGTATTATTTCTGTCTCTCTGTATGTATCAGGGGCAGATGAATAGAAACTACGACGCACGTGCAGAAATTTTTGTCCTCTTCCTATGCTCCAGGTTACATGATTATAAACCTTTACGAGTATTCTCGTTGTACCGGTCACTTTACCTCCTCCTTGACTCGTGAATCGAGGGAACTTTACCTGCTGTTTCCTACCTAAGCCAGCACAATCGAAAGACTTGATAACCATCGCTCCGAGCACTTGACTTTACCCTTGACTACTTCACTTTCACTGCACATTACATACATACATACATACATACATACATACATACATACATACATACATACATACATACATACATACATACATACATACATACATACATACATACATCAAGGTGTCCATGCAGGCATGTTGGCAGGATTGCTGTAAATAGAGTAAATAAAATGAAAACCTATACCATAGAAAGCAGAAAATTAAAATGGAAAAGAAGAAAAAAAACGGCATGAATTGTATCTCAAAAATGTAGTTTTAGTTCTTAATTTCCTGTTGGTATCAATTTAATCTCCGCTAACGAACGCATTCTGTTCCGTAGTTTAAAATACTTCGCTCAGTTTTCACCAGAAAAGACAAGAGACAAAGCCATTACATTATTTTAAAATGCTTAATTCTAATTTTAAAAAACGCCTCCCTTCAAGTCAGTGATAAAACTAAAAAGAAATTGTTTAACTGACAAATACTAAAATTCTAAATACCGCTGTTCTCTTAAGAGCTGTGTTTCACAGCGTGACTTCGTCGTATTGTAACAAACAGAAGAGCCTTCAGATCGTTAAGACTACACAACTAAAAACATAAAGGAATTTACACTTTCAAGCTTTGTGTTTGCCATTTAACAGCTTGCTTTGAAATTTCTTTTCCTGTCTTTTCATGCCGTTTAAAGCCCTAGAGAAAAATATCAGGTTACATGTCAAAGAAAAGAAACCAGAGGAACTGGAACACCGGTTTTACAACTAAAAATATTTTTAGCGTTAAAATTAAATTTAAATTAAAGATTTTGTTTTGAAGGCTTCTTAAACAAACAAAAGCTTTATTAGATTTTGTTTATTTTATCTTACTATCAACAGTATGAAATCACTAAGAAAACTCCGCCCTCGATGAATGATAAATAGGACGAAAATCGCTCGTTTCTCTCCCGAGGCAAATCTTCTCCAAGAAAGACTTACTGTTCGGTGTCCCAGACGACAGACGTGTGTTTACACCTTGTAATAATCGCTTTTGGAAGTGTATCCGATTTATCAGGCTTTGAGCCATCAGTGGACTTAATGTCTAGTGTCACACTGATAGAGAAACAGCACGATAAAATCTTAGCTGTGAAAGATGTTCTGAACCGTGTGTTTCCTTTCCAGGTGAAATATGAAGCAAAATCATTTTTCAAAATACTGATTTTACCTAAAACTGAAAAATGCTAAAGAATACAAGTTCAACAGTTTCGTCTCTGTGAGGTCTCCGATGCTCTTATTCCGCTCTCTTAGTTAAGACAGAGCACGAAGCTCACTTCATGAAATGGCATTTGATGTTCCACAACACTGAGCTCATGGTCTGCTTCTCTCAAATCTCGTTTTGACTCACTGCGGTTTGAACAGAAAAAAGAGACCTAAATCTTGTGAGAGAAATAAAACCGAAGTAATTTAAGCGCCAGTAAACACATTTCTGTGCTGTTACTAACAGACACTGAAGGGCAACCGACGAAGAACAGTTGTCAATGTACGATAGAATTACGGTAGTTCGAGTCAAAGATTTTACGAAAAAAGGAAAATGCTCAAGCAAGACGAAAGGTAATACAATCAAAACAGAGAAACGTTTTCAGATGTGCGTTAGTACAGACTTTTTACCTGCAGAGAGATGGATCCCTGAACATTTTAAAGTAAACAAATAATATTGTCACAAAAGAAATAAATGGCAGAAGGATTAACAATGAGCGCAAAAATTGTCACCAGATTTAACTCTGTGGTGCCGGAGACCACAGAAACACTTGCATATTCGCCTGGGATAAGAATGCCCGCATTTTATTATGAAGCGTATGCTAATATGGATTTCTTTAAAAAACTACGGATTTTTTGGATTGTATATACGCATATTCTTTTTGCTATAGGAGTATTCAACAACATTATGTTCATTCTGATATCATTCAGGCTCCGGAAAAATAGATCAACGATCCACATTTCGTTTCTCTTCCTCGCGGTATCAGATCTCTGTTATCTCTGTTCGGACCCTTTGGTAAGATTGGTGGAGGTGTACACACGTATCACGTATATGCCGGCTGCTTCGTGTAAAATTACCCTTTTTTTTGCAAATGTTGCTATTACTTTCAGTAAGCAGCTAATAACATTCATATCCAGTCACCGTGCCGTAGCCATCACGTGGCCACACCGTGTTAGTGCACTGGTCACGAGAAAACGAAATTTTGTCATCATCGGGACTCTGTTTGTAATCAGCCTGAGCCTCCATGCGCATGCGTTGTACGGGTATAACGTTGTTACAAGGTATCTGCGCACAACAAATATTACACTAGGGAATTTTTGTATGGCACTAGAAGCAGAGTACATTCAGTTTCTTAAACACTATTGGTCGTGGATACAGAATATAGTTTTAGATGGGGTTCCTCTGACTGCCCTTCTACTCAGCAATGTGATTCTCGTATCGAAGGTTTTCTCGAGTGTAAAAAACACGCAAAGCATTTTGGCCCTTCGTCAGGATAAGCATATGTGCATGCGTGGTGATAGTGCTCGCCATCTGCTGGTCACTATCACGGTCCTGTCCATTTTTGTCTTCATTACCACTTCGCCAAATTTTATCTTAACATTATTATCCGTTTATGTGCTTTCTTTCCAAGAACAGGACTTTCAACGGTTTAAAAGAGAGCAGATTGCGCTATCATTCATAGACGTCTTGTCGACGTTACGTTTTGTTACCATCTTCTTTCTTTTCACTCTGACAGGTTTTAAATACAGACAGGAGGTCAAAAAAATACTCTGTAAACTGTGTTTATAATTGTACAGTCATTGACGTTCGAGTTGCAAAATCTTTCGTGCAGATGTCAATGGAGGAATGTTCATGTTCAAGAGTCATCAGGTTACCTATGATCCAATGTAGAAACACCATACCTGATGTATTAGACATGCAGCCTGTTGTGCATATGCCAGTGACCAGAGCAGTGACAATAACAGCGATATGAAAGCAGTAGCTGCGTGCACCAGACATTTGTCCTGGGTATGAATGACGGAAAGAACCATTCGATCAGTATGTTTAACTTTTCAGTCCTTTTTACTTTGTACATCATTAAGGAGAATCACGAATCTCTCAAATGTGCAGAATATTTCTTATAACAAGCCGATGATCGGTCATAGATGCGAACAAACTGGGATTTATAAGCCTTTATTACGCTGAGGAATTCATTTTAAATTCAGGTCATTAGATGGATTCCTGGTAGACATTTTGATAAATCTCAGATTTAACAGTAGACATATTGGGGCGGAAATAAACACTATTCTACATTACTACCAAAATGTGTTGTTTCGACAAGGCGAATAGGGTTAAACATTAGAATAGGGGTACCCGGCCGATTCGACTAAGGTCAGTTCGACTAAGTCGTTTCGTCTAACGGTCGCTTCGACTAGGGTTAGTTCGACAAAGTCGTTTCTTCTGACGGTCGAGTCGTCTATAGGACCCATGAAATGCTATAGGATGAAATGTAAAAAAATTGAAGTGATTTGAATTTTAATAAACGATTTACATCTATCATATAAATAGTGCTAATTGTCGTGTTAAGCAATCGGACTCCAAACGTTCCCCTCTCGCATGCACGCTCCCAACCACACAGACTCAACAAGTACTCAAACGTCCGATGCCGGCGACGCATTCAACAGTGTAAAAATTGACGCGCAGAGGTGGGAACAGTAAAAAAACACGCGTTGATTAAAGATGGAAGAAAATTGTAAGAGAGAAGAGGAAATGACGAACACTTCCAAAAATAATGTCAAAATAACACATACAAATGAACGTCCCTGCAGAATGAACAAATTAATGGAAACCCACGCAGCCCAACGCGTACTAGGGTGCAACCACACGTAGGGCTGGTACAACATAAGACAACCCCCCCCCATCCCCGATCACAGTCTGGACCAACACGCCGCGGAAAATAATAATAACAATAATAAAAAAACTAACTAGACGAGCGTCCTATAGCATTTAATGCGTCCTATAGACGACTCGACCGTTATACAAAACAACTTAGTCGGAATAATATACTATAGGAAAAATGTGTTCACACGGGCAAGTGTTGCATCAAAAATTACGGGTAAGAGAAATTCTCGTTCAAACACAAGTGAAAATTTCGGCTGTAGTTTTCAATCTTTGAAATACTTAAGAACTGTAATTAGATAAAGGATATTTTACACATTTATTTATCTTACAAACACCCTGCAGTATTATGAGTAAATGTTGCATATTTGGAAGCAAAATACCAGTGTACATAGATTCGCAAATACAAACATATATTCGTGAATACATACATCCAATCTAATAGTTCGTTCTATTGTGAACAGTGCTAAGACGTTTAAAAAGTTTCTCCGGAAGTTATTCATGATAATCTGGCAATCAATCATAGATGTGATCTAGCTGCAATTCCACATCCCATCTTTCACGGAGGAGCTTAGATTACATTAAAGGTCCAGTGACAGCTCGCTTCGAATGCAAAATCGTCTTGTACTCAGTATTAACAGCAAACTACACACAATAGTCAATGTCATGATAAACTTTGAACTGTTTATTTGCCTTACGAAGACGAATTAGTACATGCGCGTGGAGAGGCCGCCATGCAAAAACGAGAGTGCGCGAGCTCTTGACCGGAACTACTTCTCGCGACGTCATCCACAGGACGATTTTAGTGTTTACCTCCAAGCTGCTTTCGGCCTTGTGCACCACGCGTTCTCTGTCATCTCTTACACACAACAAAATGGCTCAGCCATACGAAGACGAGCCCTTAGCGTCGAACTATGATTTAGGAATAACGTGGTCGGAATCTAGCGATGAAGAAACAGAGACGACCGACGATCCTCCATCAGTGGCAGAAACGGAAAAGTAAACAAAAAGGTAGATAAAAATATAATCTGATGTTTACATCTGTATTCGTAACTTTCCTTCTAGAGAGTTTCTCCGCACATATTTTGATAATTTAACGGCTTTACCTTAATAATACATATGTGTAAGGCAGCAATTTTTCCTAGGAGTTTTTAAGTACATATTTACAATAAAGAAACTCCCGTTCCTATCTTTGTGTAACACTTTCATAACATAATGAATTCATGGAGGGGGATGACTCACAGTGTGTTCACCTTGACAAATGTAACGTTGAAGTACGTGATGTTACAAGAGAAATTAGACCGAATACCGCGGTCACTTACAGCATGTACAAGCAGAGTTTGTATTTCTAGTTGTTGATCCCAGATCCCAGATGTTATTAGATAAAGTATAATATTCATTTTAAATATTAGTGTAAAAATATATTTGCATATATACACGTACCTTCAGACACAGCATGATGAGCAGAATGATGATGGAAGACATGTCATGTATCAAAACATGTCGATTTAGAATTTTTTAAAGAAAAAAAAACTCTTAACTATTGATGTCTAGCTTTTAGTAGACTGTTAAGGAAACACGATCATTAAAAAGCGCGCTTTTGTCACTTGAGTCTCAACATGACCTGTAAATATCAGAAATAGGCATACGCTTAGATATTACCGTTCGTAAAGAACGCATTTTGCGTGTGGAAATAGAAAACAATGACAGGAAACTTTTGTGTTCCTTCGAATAGCTTGTAAAATCGCTCTAGTGATTGGCACTGAGCACTTATTTCGGCTAAATATAGGAATTAATCAAAGATGGCTTCATTCTTGAATGGAAACCAAGTTCTCCGCAATGGGGCTTCCAGAGTTATCTCTACTTTGGCGACAGCAGCCCGTGTGTCATAATATGAAAAATAAAACATTAACCTGCATTGTAGCATTAACTATTTACAGAAGTATGGAAAGAATCGTGTACAGGACCGTATATGCGGAGAAAGTGTCTTTGGGTGAGGGGAGTGTGAATATGAATAGGACAAAGGCACCCTTGTTGTCGTCAACGGCTAGTGGTCCCTAAATCTACATCAAAGCGAGTCAACAAAAACACTTAGTGAACTTGATTTGTGTTGATTGTGTATGCATTTACCACTCATCTAGATGGTTTCTTCTGTGCCTGCGCCACACGGTTTTCATCTACACACCACCTCACAGCGACCTCCCACCATCGACTGGCTGCCTCCTTTATCTCACCATAACGGGTTCTTCGTGCACTTTGCCGCTGAGAAGGTCAGACGGGTTATGCAGTGTGGTTTAACCTCTTTGATCATGTAGATTATACGATGATTTGTTCTATAGACAGGAACTGAAGCCATCTTGAAAACTGAAAACCAGCGCGAAATTTTTAGAACGGGTTCTAAAGTGGCAAACCGACCGCATGCTTCTTAAATTCTTAGTTTTTTTAAAGAAATAAAACTTTTCATTGACTAGTACTCACCGGCTTTCGTGCAAGCTGTTTCCCAGCGTGACCTTCTCGTATTTTATCAAGTAAGAGATACTACAATTTGTTAAGTGTAAAAAGCCAAAAAGAAAGCAAGATTTAACAAGTTTCCTGCTTTTTTTCACCTTCGTTTTCCTTAACAAATTTTCTTGGGGTCTTTGTAAAGAGTTAAATCCCTGTAAAATAGCAGGTTACGTTTTAGTAAATTTTTTTATAAAGAGAAACAAAAATTGCCACAATGAACATATTTTTAAACGAAAATACTTGAGTTTTAAAGTAATAGTAGAGGTGTTATCCAAATATTTCTCTGCAGTAAAAGCAAAATTTTTTTTATAATTTTACCATCCAGCAACAACGTCGATGATCTGTCAAGGCCAAAGTGCTCCTTTGCTTTCTTTCAGCCAATCTCGAAAAGTGAGCTTGGGGCCATTATACTTCAGTAAAAACCCGCAACTTGTCCAGTTCCCACCCCACATATAGTAGACTGTCTTGGCATCCTACTCCCTGCCCTCACAGAGATACAAAATGATAGCTTTTCCTCTGACAGATGCCATCTACGTTCATAACAACCTTACTGAAGCCGCTGTTAAAAAACCTACTATTGACAGATCTCTGTTATTTTTCCTCGAATACATTGGAAAGCCTTGGTTTTGTTTACAGACGCACCACTATATTTCCAGTTGTTCTGTGTAAAATTAGTGTATTTGTTGCCTTTTCTGCTGAAATCTTGAGTAGACTGCTAGTAACTGTCATAGGCAGTCACCGTGCCCTGGCCGTCATGTGGCCACACCGTGTTAGTGCACTACTCACGAGAAGAAATTTTGTCATCTTCGGGACTCTGCTTGTAGTCAGCCTGAGCGTCTGTGCGCGTATACTGTACGGGTATAACGTTCTCATTACAGATGATATGGCTGCTTGTGGCCCATATGAGCCAGAATATTTTCAGTTTTTTAAATACTGTGGATACTGGATAGAAAATATAGTTTTAGACGGGGTTTCTCTGATTGCTCTTCTACTCAGCAATGTGATTCTCGTATCAAAGGTTTTCCCGAGTGTACGAGTATCCTAAGGTAAATTTAAATTTTTCTACATGATTAACAAACAGTACAGTTTCTGCAAAGCAAATAGGTTTAACGGGAATTGGTGATTTAACAGAAAATATTTCACAATGATGCCAGTGAAGACAAGTAAGAAAGTCTCGTACTTATAGCAAAGAGAAAATTAGGCTATATGTCTGTGATCATTGATATATCCCAGGTTTTTATTAGAGAAAGAACATTAGACATTTGTCTTACTATCGTTGGGCAAAATTATAAGTACATGTTTGCCAGATGATAGAGTCATACGCGCAAACCTTCCAAAATATATGCCTACCTACACACGCACAAAATACATTCGTGCCATCTCGGTAGGCAAAAACAATTATTTAGTATGACATATTAATGTTAGCAAATCCACCAGTAGAGTTTGCTGTATAGTTTTGTAACGGATGCTCAAACTATATTTGAACTACAGTAATTCAATGTATCTTTCGATTATTACTTGTGGTAACATATTTCTTCTGAAGGATTGGAGGAATTATTTACTGTAAACATTTTTAATCTTTGATTATCTATGAATAAAGTTGATTAGGACTCTGTTACGAATGAAGAATGAAGTAACTATTTTGTGTAGTCATACATAAAGTACAGTACATAAAGTAATCTGGGCTGCAGAAAACAGAAATTATTAGATGATGTGTCGTTTAAATGATAGCAAAGAAAAGACAGCCTGATACTCTGTGGATAGACACTAGGAAGTAGGAAAACAAACATCGAACTGAAAAAAGTGAGTGAAGGAGTTCTTGTCAATAAAATCAAAAGAAACATTCCATCGGTATGTATTTGTTTTAGTGTCATTAAACATCACGAGTTTCTCAGATGTGGGGAAAGGTTGATTACAACAAGCCACACTCCGACAGTCAGGATTCCATTTTACATTTGCAACATTAGAGAGTTGTCTGGCAGACAATATTTCAATAAATCTTATGTCCTTAGTGGTATAGGGATGTCATAAGGCAATTTTGTATAGATCTGCCGAAAAGTACAGTTTTGAACAGAGTAAATCGGCATTGAACTAGGTTTACAAGGACAAATATTAGTTTCAATAACGTGATGCTAGGAAAGACGGATGAGAGAAATTCTCGTGCACATAGCAAACGCAGGTGAGATTTTTTACTATAATCTTTGATCTTTGAAAATTTCAAGAATTGTAATTAGATAAAGCATTATACGCCTTTATTTATCTTTCTTGATGATTCTAAGTAGCGTATTATGTAGGGAGAGTGTGTATGGTTAGAATTGATGCATAGAGGATCCGAAGTTAGGAAACTGGTATCTGTAAGAATTGGGAGATTGATGTATGTATTTAAGAATAAAATCTTTCGGATTACTAGATGTGTATGGTTCTTTTAGAAACCCCGCCCTAGATGTTCTAGATCATATTCTAGCTCTAGTAAGAACTGTGTAATGACGAGGATTATTAAGAATATGTATATATTTGTGTTGTAAGCTGTAAAGTCCTGAGCCACAACGAAAGCAAAATTAACATGATTTGGGCAGCCTCAGGCAATCTGTTTCTTGTTTGTTGATTTTAATTTTTTGGCGTGAGTGTGTGGGTTGCACTACTAGAGACTTGACACCTGTTGTGTTTATTTTATTTTTATTTTTTTGTTTTTGTTTCAACTTGTGTCAGGCTTTGGAATGTTTTAAAGGAGTCTTTTTGATGCTTACATATATATAAATAGGAACAGAAAACAAACCATTTTAGATCGGTTTCTACTATTTATTAAAACAAATTAAAACAGCATCAACAACACGGCTGAGAGGTGGCTTTGTGAGAGTAGTGGAGGGTATAATACCATAGGAGTGTTACAGTCACAATATCTCGAAACATGACGTGCTGCTTAATAAAACGCAAAGAAATAAACCAGATGAACTGAGAAAATAGAATTTGTGGAATATGTAAAATTTTACTTGAAATTGTTATAATAAGAGTAATTACAACTTTATTGATATGTTCAAGAGAAAACACACACGCACACACACACACACTCACAGAGAGAGAGAGAAAGTGAGAGAAAATTAATACTCAGAAACTAAGACCGATTGAGTAGATTCATTTATTAAAGGATTTTTGCCCTTAATGAAAGGTATAAATAGAAACTATAATACAAGTTTACAATTTACAGACATAATAACTACTGTTATATAGATTTCACACATCTATATTATATGAAAATGCTTACGTGTGGAAACTATCTTAACTAATCTACTTCATTATTTCTTAATTGGAAAACCATGCACAAAGTTTAACTATATTCGTAATTACCGAAGCTAACAAAACGTTTTGAACGATCCTGCAGTGAATGATTTTTATATTTAAAACAGTGTTTGTAGCTAGTAGTCCAACTACATTTTGAATTTGTTACCACAATGCATAATAATTTTTGTGATCCATAATAATATTTGTCCTTTACATCTAATTGTAAAACACCCTCTTTATTCGATATTTATTTCCTGCTTGCTTTTTACAGGAAAATTCGATAGTTAGACAATAAAAATAAACTTTGTCATTAAATGTATTGTGATGTTGTTGATAAATGTCAGAATGAATATTGAGAGACTGGAATATAAAATGAGACAAAGAGTCAAATAGTTGTGCAAAGATATATCTAATCGCAAACTTAGGCATGACCATGTTGAAAATTTGGGGACGTAACTGGCGATAAATACACACCGCAATAGAATATTTCTGTCACAACCAGATGGATGCCTGTCTGATTTTAACAAAATCAATGTTATCGTCTGTACGTGCTCTGCACACTTGCATCCCCCTTCAAAAGTTCTAAAACGCGAACAGTCGTAATCTTTCATTTGATTTCAGTACTCGAAGACTAAACCCATGTATCTTAAAATTTACACCAAGTGAATGATCTTTAAAAGTGAATTGCTCTTTAAAACGGTGTATTACAAATCGTTGTCTTTACTGTAGGTTAATAAACATAAATTTTCAAAGCTGCCGGTTGAAATATCAATATCGGGTATTTGCTAGCCATTTTCCAAACAGAAAGACAGGTACCGTGGGAAAATGCAGAAAATTACTGGTGTAAATCGTAGCTGATAATTAATTAACGGTTGGGTTTGGGAGGCTAAAATTTACAGGTTAGTTTTATATCGCCTATATCTACCGATATCTGCTTAAAACGCAAACCATTCAGGCTGGTCTTTAATGAAGTTCGCATCGAAACTCTGTTATCTTCTGTATTTAGTTCTTGTTTATACATATATATGTAATATAGAACAGCTAGAGAAAAGAAGGGGGATAATTCTGTAATTGGTAGCAAACCTAATGGTGCCGCTGTGAAAAATCTTGCTTCATGTTAAAAGTTGCGATCCTGATACGGGTGTCTAAAGTGCAACTGCGTTCTTTGAAAGGGTGATTTTTGGATCAGCTAGATTTCTGCTTTTATATTTCTGTTGGTATTAGCCATTACTGTGCTCCTATCAGTGATGGTCTCCATTAAATATAAGTGCACACTATCAGTCTACTAGTAAGGTCTTCTAATTCGTTGCTGGTTTCTATCGCTAGAAGAATGTCGTCTGCTAAGTGCAGGTTGTATAGAGACTAGTATTAATAAATACTAGCATATAAGCTAGTAAATGTTCTGTGTAAACTATAAAAGGGGATCAAAATTAGAGTGAGACTCTCGAAAAGAAATTTGACAAGCCGGAGCGCTTTTCTTGAAGAGAAAACCTACAATTTCGATGTTTCGGACCTGATACGGATACGTTCTGGGATCAGTACTACCAGGCATTTGTACAACTTGTAATTGAGAGTGAACCTTATTTTATGGCTATGCCAGATCCTATCTAGCCTACCCATTGCCACTGCTGCTGTTGCGATTCTGAAGCGAATATCTGGCTTGGATCTGCGGTCCTTGGAGATGGTGGTCCCCAAGTACTTGAAGCTGCTTAGCTCTTCGAGCTGTACCCCGTTCATATCGATCTCTGCTTTGCCGCTGCCATTGATCATAACTTTGCCCTGTTTAGTCCTCGGGTCCATTCCATATGCGTTCTCTCTGTCAGTCTGTTGGTGAGGTCTTGCAGTTCTTTGTTAGTTCATGCTACAGATCTATGTTTTGTGAAGATCGGCATTCCACCAATAGAAATGAAAGTATGATTGTCGTGGAGGGCTTCAAGTATGATGTTCTCCAAGAACATATTAAACGCCACCAATGATAGGGGACATTCTTGACGTACGCCTACTGTGGTGTTAAAGTAAGCTCCTATTTGGTTATTCTGCAGTACTGCACTCGTTGAGCTTTGGTGAATTGAACGAGATCTTTGGTGTTGCATTTCCGCAACACATGCCAAACAAAACCCCTTGTTGCAAAGGTACCCCTCATGCTGAAGATACGTTTTTTTATAAGGATGCGACAGTTAAAGATCTGCTTCTGTCTTGTTCTTCTGCGAGCAGTTCTTCCAAGGTGGTGCTGATGCGGTGTTAGCAAGGTTTTAGCCCATTAGCCTTTATCTTTCCTAAAATTACCCTCAAGGCAGGGGGACCATTTTTCCTTGGCTATGGTTGTGGTACAAAAAATGTAAAATGGGGTAAGTTAATGCGAAAGACGGTCACAAACGTCGGTCGGCTTACAAGAGAAGTCTTAATGTGACCGCTGTACCCCTTCCCTCACATCGTTGTTCACGAGTTCAAAGACCAGAGTGAAACCAACAAAGATGGGGAAGGAATCACCTCAGCTATGATCACGAAGATTATGTCCATGGAGATACATCTCCGTAGGTAGATTTTGTCCGTTCTACACCCACATTCGCCGAGTTCTCTAACTACTAGTGTACGAAATTTAGTAGACAATAATATTCCTGTGTATGTAAATTCCTTAAATCACAATTTCTTTCATTTTTCTATTTATATGATTGTAGTCTTAGAAATGATCCCTATGAAAAACAGTTTAAGAAAAATTATTTTAGAATCGTAGATTGCAATAGGGGCCAAATTTCTTCATGCTTTAAAGAGGTGTGTCTTTTGCTCTTTAAAAAGAGCAATTTTGGCAATAATAAATTGATCAAGAATTATCTTGTTCACATTCTTTTTAATCAAAGTTTGTAACTAGTTTTTATAACACACCAAAACAATTACAAGAACAATGACAGTGAAAATACTTCTATTGCTTTCTCGTGCTCAATACACTTTCACAGAAGTGTCAATGCCCTCTTACTATCGATATGTCGGCCCCTCCGATAGCCAATGGTTGTGATAGAGCCTTTCGGTCCGAAAGCTATCGCAGCGACAGTCTCCCCACTAACGTGGTATGCAGAGACACGCCGATAGAGCTCCACTAGCTTTCGGCGCTGTAAGGCAGTTCTATAAATAGCTTCCGGGGAGGCTCGATTTTCATGCGTTACTGCGCATGTATTTGTGAGATGCAATGCAAACTAAAAAAAATGTGGGTTACAGTACAATGCCTCAGCACACACACATACTCCTGCAATAGGTGTACAGAAGTGAGATGCAATGCAAAATAATAAAAAAAATGTGGGTTACAGTACAAAGTCTCCACACACACAACCCGGCAATAGGTATTCAGAAGTGAGATGCAATGCAAAATCATAAAAAAAATGTGGGTTACAGTACAAAAGCCTCAGCACACAAAAACATCCCTGCAACAGGTATTCAGAAGTGAGATGCAATGCAAAATTTTAAAAAAATGTGGGTTACAGTTCAAAGCCTCAACACACACACACACATTCCAGCAACAGGTATTCAGAAGTGAGATGCAATGCGAAATAAAAAATATGTGGGTTACAGTACAAAGCCTAAGCACACACACACACACCTGCAATAGGTAAACAGAAGTGAGATGCAATGCAAAATAATAATAAAAATGTAGGTTACAGTACAAAGCCTCAACACACTCACACACACACACACATTCCTGCAACAGGTATTCAGAAGTGAGATGCAATGCGAAATAAACAAAATGTGGGTTAAAGTACAAAGCCTAAGCACACACACATACTCCTGCAATAGGTAAACAGAAGTGAGATGCAATGCAAAATAATAAAAAAAAATTGGGTTACAGTACAAAGTCTCCACACACACACACCCCTGCAATAGGTATTTAGAAGTGAGATGCAATGCAAAATAATAAAAAAATGTAGGTTACAGTTCAAAACCTCAGCACACACACACACATTCCTGCAACAGGTATTCAGAAGTGAGATGCAATGCGAAATAAAAAAAAATGTGGGTTACAGTACAAAGCCTCAGCACACACACACACACACACACACACACACACACACACACACACACACACACACACACACATATCCCTGCAATATGTATTCAGAAGTGAGATGCAATGCAAAATTTTAAAAAAAAATTGGTTACAGTTCAAAGCCTCAGCACACACACACAAACACACGCGCGCGCACGCACGCACATCCCTGCAATAGGTATTCAGAAGTGAGATGCCATGCAAAATAATAAAAAATGTGGGTTAGAGTACAAAATCTCCTCACACACGCTCCTGCAACAGGTATTCAGAAGTGAGATGCAAAGCAAAATAAAAAAAATGTGGATTACAGTACAAAGCCTCAGGACACACACACACCCTGCAAAAGGTATTTAGATGTGAGATGCAATGCAAACTAAAAAATTGTGGGTTACAGTACAAAGTCTCCACACACACAACCCTGCAATAGGTATTCAGAAGTGAGATGCAATGCAAAATCATAAAAAATGTGGGTTACAGTACAAAGCCTCAGCACACAAAAACATCCCTGCAACAGGTATTCAGAAGTGAGATGCAATGCAAAATTTAAAAAAATGTGGGTTACAGTTCAAAGCCTCAACACACACACACACATTCCAGCAACAGGTATTCAGAAGTGAGATGCAATGCGAAATAAAAAATATGTGGGTTACAGTACAAATGCAAACAAGGTAAATCCTATGTCAAATTCTAGAAAATTTGACTGTCACATTGCAGTCATGTTAGTCTGCACAATACCTAAGCCAGGATGTCAATTTGTTCTTTTTTAAATTTAAAATATTATTTAAAAAAGCAACTAATCACTGCTAGAATCAAATATACAACAAGCAGAACGAGTTTTAGCAGCAGCGTAGTAACTGATTTATTTTGTAACGCTGGAGAAAGCGCCCCTCGTCGATTCGATAATTCGATTGCTCCTGTAATCTCGTTAGTCAGTTGTAAAATATCTTGTCTTCTAAATCTAAATTTCTTGTAAAGTTCTTGGTCATTGTACCGGTCGAGGGGATGATTCCTGTCGTCGAATAGGGTTCAATACCATCCAGTCCGCCATCTTGTGCTTTCGGTACGATAGCGAGCTAACGGAGGGGTGATGCTCCATTAGCCTTAGAGCTACGATAGCCGGCTATCGGGGGTCCCTGCATGCGAATTTTTCCGCGCTGTCGTGACGATAGAGATATCGTACTTATAGAGGCGCTATCGGTGCTTCTTGCATACGGGGCCAGACAATTTCTCTAGAAAACTGATTTTTTATTGATAAAGTTTGTAGAACAAATTAATTGTACAGTAACACTGTTGTGATGGAAACTGATAAATGCTGTGATGTCAGAGGAGGTTGATTATGATCTGGACACTTAAACAAACTGCGTTGTCTAAAAAGGTTGCCTGAACCTACCTATAAATATTCCAGAAATTTCTTTTAATTTGAAAGTGTATACTATTTTAGCTCGTTGCTTCCCCAAAGATATATAGAGAGTATTTTTCCGTTGACGTTTCATTGTTTGATCTCTGTCTCTCTCTCTCAGTCTCTCTCTTCCTCTTCTTCTCTCTGTGCAGTCCCCAGGAACAGTTACAAATGTTCTGCTTCGAGACAAAAACCTTCCCACCCACCCCCACGCCATAACGAAACAGGTAGTGTACAGTTATTTTCAGTCTTTTACTTTCCCAGCCGCCCATTTAAAAAAGAAAGAACTAGCAGGATCCTAGGCACGCGTCATTCCATTGTAATTGATGTTACGACCCAGTTTCCTTGCAGACTGCAGCACCTTGCCGTGGGCTTAACAAAAAAGGTCAGAACAGTGTGAAGCTACACAGGACTGTATTTTATTAGCACTCTAGTTCATGCATCGCATGGATGGAATCGAGACAACAGAAATTCTACATTCATATAATGAATTATCCAGACTGCCGTTCCGTTACACGCTGACAATCAGTGCACCTTCAAAGATATCGAGTGTAGGGTTTCACCACCTCCTATGGATGTTGACAGTGTCTTCAAACTGTACATTAAAGTTAACAATTTGCAGAAAACGTTAGAGGCGGCCCTTCGTCATTACAAGATAAGATCGTATGGAAGGAAAATGAGGCACTGTCGATCTTTAAACCTGCGAGCGGCGATGAAAGGGATCAGGTGATAAAAATGATTCCCATCCTTGCGACAATGTCGCGGATCGACCCGTGACAGTTACCGTTATTTCCCTTATAGGTCTTAAGACGCAATACTAGTCTCCCTTTAATGTACGCCTGTGAATGTATGAGTGTGAGTAGGGTTTAAGACAGAATGTATGACTGAGCGAAGTATTCATGATAGTCCCTGTAAGCTATGTGAACTCCTTTTAGGCATTCCCTAGCCAGACGTCTATGGAGTAAGACGTAATGGTTCTGTCGGTGTGAACGTGAAATAGTTGGGAATCAGTAATTCCTTGCCTGGTCAAGGTACGGAATAAGTTTTCGTCATTGATTTATCTGTATAATAGGCAGTCAGAGAATGCTGTATGTTCTTAATATTTGGTTACGAATGTTGGGTATGAGAAAAGGTATGGTAGTTTAGTAGTTGTCGTTCGAATGAGTACTCGTGGAATTATTAAGAATTTCAGGAATTACTTGGGGGTGAAGTGCAGACTGCACCTTGATTTATGGAGTATATCGTCGCCTGAAGTGCAGAGTACACTTCGACTTATGGAGTATATCGTCGCCTGAAGTGCAGAGTGCACGTCAACTTAAGGAGTATATTGTCGTCGGAAGTACTGAGTGTACAACGACTTACGGAGTATATGGTCGTCCGAAGTGCTGAGTGCACGTCGACCTAAGGAGCATCGTCGTTAGAGGTACTGAGTGTACAACGACTTATGGAGTATATCGTCGTCTGGAGTGCGGAGTGTAAAGCGACCTATGGAGTATATTGACGTCTGAGGAGTATTGGAGTTGGGACAGTTTATATTCTACTAATAGTGCAGTCAGTTCGTCACAATATAGAAACAAGGGAGATAATTCCATGAGTGTGTGTATCCGAGAGTGTATGAATTCTAACCAGACTTGAAACTGTAAGTTTTGTTATTTCGTAAGTGGACATACGATTTTCGTGCGTGACTTTTTCTCTGAATACTGGTGGTATAACGGTTTGATGGGATTACTGGAGAAGGGTTGGATTAGTAGCCCTGAAGGCTGTTTGTTAACGATGCATGATTGGACGTTTGAGAGATGGTGATGATACCTTGATTCATGCGTGCTTATCGACACATTGACTCCTGCTGGATTATTGAAACCTATTGATTTATGCTTACCTATTGCTACGTTGATTCATGCATGTTTCCTGATTAGAGTGCCCTATGTTATTGAAAGGATTTATGCCTAATGTGAGAAGTGCGTGAGATGTTGATGTGATGTGGTTTGAAATTCACCAGAGGGTGGGAAAAGTAACATTTGTAAAGTGTACCTCTACCCTATAGATGGAAGTTAGAACACCCCCCAAAATTACACTTAACTAGGAACCCTCGTACAGATCTTTGTTTTGTGTTGCGTGAAAGAGCACGTGAGGAACGCCGTGTGGTCAGTGTGTGTTGTATATGACCTGTCTGCACGTTGCGTGGCTTAACAGACAACTGTGTCTGACGACCGAGTTGTACAGTCGCTTACACAGAGTCGCCTCCCTGCAGACCCAGCAACAACCAACTTCTGAAAAATTATGAGTTGCTCTACGAACACTGACCAATGAAAATGACAGGCCGTCGTAATGACGTAGCGCAACGCATTACTCGCGTGTTTAAAGGTTTCTAGCTTAGTTCAAAAAAGGTTTTTAGTAGTAAAACAGACATTTGGTTATTTAGCAGAACTAAGCTCGTTAAGCTATTATATAGCGCTTCGGTGACTTGAAAGGGCCTTCTTCGAAGTTGAATTTTCATATCACATGCCACAGCCTCTCGTGCTAGACTTTGTGAAATGCCCTTTTAAAGTCAATAAAGTTGTGGTAGAGGTTCATCTGATGCCAAAGATACTTTTCGATAAGGGTGCGACAGTTGAAGATCTGCTCAACTGTCCTTCAACGTACTCTGAAGCCAGCCTGTTCTTCTGTTAGCAGATCCTCCTCTGCTGTGGCGATGATGTGGTTCTGCATGACCTTCAGCATGACATTGCTTGGGTGGCTGATACGGCTTATGGTTCTGTAGTTCTGGCTGTTTCCTTTTTGGGAGGGTATGACTAGTGACTGCTTCTATTCTTTGGGCATTTCCTTGCGTTCCCGGACTCTTTGGCACAGGACAATCAAATCATACAAACGCAAATGCACAGTGAACATTGTGATGAACATGTAAGAAACACCGAGAAGGCAGAGAAAGTAACAGTCACGGTAAACCAATTTAAGTCTAGACCGAAAATCGTGTTCCCTCGTGTACTCCAAATGCTGCGGCCAGACGAAGGAATGAGCGACGACCGAACTTCTACAGTCTAATACGTGGGAAAGTAAGAAATTGAAGTTTGCTCTCTCTCACTCCCTCTCTCTTTCTCTCTCTCTCTCTCTCACATGTACGCACGCACACACACACGCCACAGGTGTCCATGGAGCCAAAGCTGTAGGCAGGCAGTCAAGCAAGATCTGACATTTAAAACTGAACAAAGCCAGAACAAGAAAGCGCGAATAAAGAAAGTCAAGTGTCAAATTAATCTCGGCTGAGAAACCCACTGTGCCCTTACTGTTTATAATACTTTGTAGAAAAATTGCTTTGATTCAGAGGAAAAAAGAAAGACAAAGTTACATTTCATTTATCTTAAATTCTAAGTTCTATTTTTATAAAAATAAAACTTTTCATTGACTGGCACTTGCGTACAAGCTGTTTCACAGCGTGACCTTCCCGTATTTTATTAAATAACAGATAATACAACGTGTGAAGAGTAAAGAACCAAAGAGAAAGTAAGATTTAACATTTTCCCCACTTTTGTTCACCTTCGTTTTTTTTAACAAATTTTCTCCCTGTCTTTCTATAGAATTAAATGCCTGTAAAATATCAGATGACGTTTTAGTAAATTTGTCTTTAAAGGAAAAACAAAAAATTGTCACATTTAAAAAGGCTTCCAGATTTTTAAACGAAAACCATTGAGTTTTGAATTACTAGTAGAGATTTTATCTAAATATTTCGTTGCAGTAAAAGCAAAATCCTATTTTTTAATTTTACCAGCCAGGAACAGAAAATGAAAAAAACAGCTGTGGAGGGATGAATAAATAGCTCAAGAATCTGTCGTTTCTCTCCCAGGCAAACTGTTTCTGACGAGGAATCAGATATTTGTTGTTTTCTGTGTCCCAGACGACAGAAATCAGCCTTTGTCTTTCTTGTGATCGTTGCCGTTGAAGCTGATCTGAATCGACAGTTGGTCCAGTAACTAACTACGAAAGACAGAGACAACACAATGAAACCTAAGGTGTGGGCAATGTGCAGAACTATATCTTTCTTTACCCAATACATGATTCTGTTTTGATTGTCTGCATGAAGACCTCTGAGCAGTTTGTTTTTCCACAAGCTATCCGGCAATGCATCGTATACTTACACCTGTAAACGCTGTTAAGCCTCAAGACGAGTGTTAGTATGTGAGCTCACCATTTCTAATGCAAGGAATCAACTCCTCGAGTTAAGTCTTCTGTAAATCTTCGACCAGCTAAGGGACCTGTCTCTCGAAAAATAGTGAATCCGCATGAACTTTAAGTGCCTTGTAAACGCAGTTTCAACTACTGGCAGTCACTCAATGTCTGTGAAGAAATACAATTGTAAATGTAATTAAGAAAGACAATAAGCTCAAATTAAAACTTTGTCAAGAGGAAGAAACACAAGCCAGCTGAGAAGGAACACTGACCTATATTTACACTTGTGCAATTACAGATTCAATTCCTTTAATACTGACAAATAAATCTATATTCATTAAAAATTAAACAAACAAAATCATCTTATAACAAATACAGCGCTGTAGCAGCATGGATTAGCTCAGAAATGATCATCAAAGTTAGCTCGCTGGTGCCGGAGACCACAGAAACATCTATACATTTGCCTGGCATAAATATCACAATCTATTCAAAATATAAAATAGAGGAATTATTCGCTTACTACCAATTCCTGAAAGTAATAAAGTATTTTTATTGGGTGTATCTGCATACCCTTTTCGCTGTGGGGGTATTCAACAACGTTATGATCATTCTCATTTCATTCAGGCTCCGGAAGAGTAGATCAACGATGCATCTCTCGTTTCTCTTCCTTGCGGTGTCAGATCTCTGTTATCTTTGCTCGGATACATTGGGAGACGTGGTTATGGCGTACATAAGTATCAAAATATTTCCAGTTGCTCTGTGTAAACTTACTAGGTTTGTTACAAGTTCTGCTAGTACCTTTAGTAAGTTGCTAGTAACTGTCATAGGCAGTCACCGTGCCCTGGTCGTCATGTGGCCTCACCGTGTTAGTGCACTGGTCACCAGGAGAAGACATGTCGCCATCATCGGAACTCTGTTTGTAGTCAGCGTCAGCCTCGAAGGGCATACGTTATACGGGTATAAGGTTGAAGTTCGTGACAAAACAAATAACTTGGTTCATTGTGGCCCATATGAGGCAGGATACCAAGAGTTTCTTACACACTATTTGTCGTCGACAATGATGATAGTTTTAAATGGGGTTCCTTTGATTGTCCTTCTACTCAGCAATGTGATTCTCGTATCGAAGATTTTTTCGAGTGTAAAAAGAGCTCACAGTGTTGTGGCACATCATCAGGATAAGCACTTGAGCATGCGCAGCGAGGGAGCTCGCCATCTGCTGGGCACTGTCGCAGCCTTGTCCATTTTTGTCTTCATTACTTCTCAGCTACAGTTTTTATTAATAATGCTGAAACTCTATGTCAACTCGGAGTTCAGAATGGAGTTGAGAATGATCAAAATTGTCAAAATTTGGGAACTACTTTTAAATGTATTTTTCACAATCCGTTTTGTTTTCAATTTCTTTCTTTTAATTCTGACAGGTTCCAGATACAGACAAGAGGTCAAGAAAATACTCTGTGGACTGTGCTTACAGTCACAGTGAGTGATCTTTGCTATAATAAAACCTTTATCCGATTGTGACCAGAATATGGGTATTAAAACAAGTTATCTGTGGCTAAATGTATTGACAGCAGGCTTGAAGTGTAAGACATTTTACCATTTTCACTGTAAAATTTATAATCACTTGTTATCGGGCAATTGAGTTTTTTAAGGACATTTTTAAAATGATGAATGAAGACGCAATTGTTTTGATGAGACATACATAAAATAATCACCGGTTGACTCATCAGAAATATAAGTATTTAATAATCCGTCATGAGCATGGCAACAAGGAAAAGACAACCCCTACTCCCTGGATAGACCATAGAAAGATGGAGTACAAAGTATGGTGACCAGACGTCCCGATTTAGGCGGGACAGTCCCGCCTTTGATCGCGTGTCCCGCCTGCTCGCGTGTCCAGGCGGGACGCCCAATGTCCCGCTTTCTGAATTTCATCTAAAAAGTCGATCAATGTCCCGCTTGTATTTAAAAATCTGATTACCGTACATTGAATTGCATCCGTGCCTTTGATTAGGCTTTTGCTTATCGCCGTTTGATCAATAGTTTCAAATTTGTCAACTAGTTTACTGCCGTTTTTGTCGATCCCTATTTACTGTTTGTTGCTCCGTGGGCTCCGGTGTTTGTAAGTAGATGGCGGATATGAAAAGGGAGAGAGTTCCTTTGGACAGTAACTAAAAATCCTGTGACCATATGTTGTTGTTCACATGACAGGAATAGTTAGGAGACGGTCGTCCAACAAGGAGCGGGGTTTCTGGCCGAGACGTAGGGGAAAAGAAGTTCAGAGAAACAGTCAGAGCAAGAGCCAACAACGAAATTAAAACACAGCACAGACAGTTTGTACTGAATGCGAGAACGGATGGGTAGCCAGTGCAGATAACGAAGGAGACGAATAACATGGTCCTGTTTCCTAGCTTTAAGCACTAAACGTGCAGCAGAGTTCTGTACTTTTTGGAGTTTATGGATGAAGTACGAGGGGCAGCCGTAAAGCAATGATTGCAGTAATCAAGCAGAGAAAGTTTGATTTTTTTTTTCTTCTAGAGCATAAGTAGAATTCCTTTTTATCATCGTTAAAGTTAAGTTTGTTTTTTACCATCCAGTCCTTGACGTCGCTAATATAAGTTTCTATAGTACTAGTACCAGTGGAGCAGTACAGTAGTACAGTTACGTGTCCTCAGCATATGATCGATGAGAAACGAGGTGAGACTGGATGCATGTTGAAAGTGGTTTTGTGTCCAAAATGGACAGAACTGGGCAAAGCACTAAACATTGGGGGACCACACGGAAAAGAGGAGTAGGGCGAGATGTTTGACAATCAACGAGCACACTCTGGGTCCTAACAGTGAGGTACGAGTTGAACCATGCTAGTGCGGGTCCAGAAAATCCACAGAGGATGTGAAGTCTTCAAAGGAGCAGAGAGTGGTCAATAGTGTCGAATGCAGCAGACAGGTACATTAGAGTTCAGACAGAAACATCACCACTGTCTACATGATCACCAAACAGTACAGTTTCTGCAAAGCAAATAGATTTAATGGAAATGGATGGCTTAAGAGAAAGTTTGCTCACAACGACAAATAGTAAACTGTTACAACTACGGGATGCCAGTAATATAAGGTAAGACAATATCTCTTGCTTATAGCAAAGTTGAATATTCAGCTATAGTCTTTGATACAGACTTGTTATTAGATAAAGAACATCAGTAACCTATATTGGAGTCGCCAATATATGCACACACACACACACACAATACATTCATTTCATGCACTTGCGCACAAATGTTCTAGTTGTTATCACAGACATGACGTGTTCACAAGCACATCAGGCAAAACATTAGTTAACAAAAACCTAACTCTTAATAATTTAAATTTCATATACTTTTTTCGTTGTAACTTTTATTTGAAAAACCGTCACTTGAGACAAAAAAGATGTTTTATCATGACATAATAATAGCAAATCTTCTTGCGCAGCTTTACTTTTTTGCTAAAGCTGTATTTGCCCTACAGTAAGGAAAACTATCTTTCGATGATGACTCCTACTAAAATTATTCTTTTAAGCGATTGGAGGAATTATTACGTGTAAAATTTTTAACCTTTGATTATCGAGGAGCTTAGGTTTTTAGGACAATATTACAAATAAGGAATGGAGTTACTATTTTGAGTAGTCACACGTAATTTAATCTCGGCTGCGGCATACAAAAATTATCACCTGATATGTTATGAACATGGCAGCAACGAAAAGGCAACCTAATACTCTCTGGACAGACACAAGGAAGAAGGAACACAAATATCGAACTGACAAACGTTCCTGCGGGAGTTTCTGTCATTCGATCAGTATTTTTGTTTTTTTGATCCCTTTCTACTTTAAACATTGCTGAAGACACAAGATTCTCAAATGTGAAGAAAGGTTGATTATAACAAGCCGACAATCTGTCTTAGAAACTCACTGGAATTCAAACGGTGATTATAGTCACGTCCTTAAAGAGTTTCCTAGTAGACAACATTGCGATAAATTCTATGTCTAACCTTAGTGGTATAAAGATGTAAATAAGTAATTTTCTACGTTTTTACCAGAAATTCCAGGTTTTACAAAGCCAATATGTTAAAGCATTGGACTGAGTTCACAAACACAAATACTATTTTCAACGGCGTGATGCTCCAAAAACGGGTAAGAGAAATTCTCGTGCTCAAAGCAAACACACGTGAGAATTTCGACTATAATCTATGATTCTCTAAAAATTTCCAGAACTGAATTTATCTTACTTCTCAGACAGCATTGAAACATTTTATAAACGCTTCAAAAGCGCTAACACTGTTGTAATAATGTTGAAGTTTTAGAAAAAATTAATAAACATGTTAGAAACATTTACCAATTAAACATTTAAGCTTAAACATTTTGCAAACATTTTAAAATTTTAGAAACGATAACATGTAAACAAAAATATTAAATAAATGCCATGCTGAGCCCGAATATCACGGAAAGCCAGATGCTACTGTCGTCCATTCTACGTTACCTGCATTTTGCTTTTTGGTCTCTTGGCTGAGGTCAGACCGTCCATCAGCTTAATATCCGATATGACCTCCACTGGAGGACTTCGATATCAAACTGATGTATTACCTGTGACGGAGTGGTAGGCGCCTGCTACACCTCTGTCACGGCTTGGCCTGTTCTTGCAGTTCTAGGAACGGCCAGGCCCCTTCTTGAGGAAGGTGGTCGGGTGGCGCAGCGGTTCTAGTGCCTGTCACAAATACAGTGAAATTTGGTTGTGATGGTTTCAGCTCTCGTCTCAGGCACGCTGTTCTTTCTCTGCATGTGGCATCTGTTTACAAAGCTTGCTGCCTTGCCATGACGCAGCGTTAGCTGCTGGCTAGGCGTAAAACACCAATAACCCTCCTCTTAAGGAGCATTCATATTCAATGTCAAATAACAAACTTAATTAGGTTTAGCCGCCCTGAGTCTGGCTGAGAAAAATTTATTAAATGGTTTGATAAGACTTTAACTCAGAAAAACTATTAAATGCTTCATAAAGGTTTTATAGTAAAATTTTTATAAAACATTTTCAAAAGGTTGGAAACAAGTTTGATTGAAACATTAATAAAACATTGCTTTGATGGGCATGATAAACATTTCAAAAACATTTTGCTGCAAACATTATTTTAACATTTCGCGAGAACCATTTGTGAACGTTTAAAAATGTTTAAATCCAATCTGGGTTACTCCTGGCGAAATTATAATAAAATGTTTGAATAGTTTGATGCACAGAAGATCGAAGCAAACATACATACCTCCATACATAAAACATGCTGAACAATTAAGCACTGGTGTTTCAATTATTATCACAGACATAACGTATTTGTAGATATATATATATATATCAGAAAAAATAACAGACCTTTAATACATCGCTTTTCTGGATGTTTTTATCGGAAGTGCTCAAAAACAAACACTTTTGACACTTCATTAAATAAATGTGCCTCAGCATTACAATTTAATGTTAGCGTGTTCCGAACAGCGGTTTGTTAAAAAAAATCGTTCGGGAAGACACAACGGAAACTAAAATGTCGTAAAGCAAATCTTTACAAAAATATTGTTCTGGGAACTTTGTGCGTTGTCTTTATGACAGTGATGCTCTCACATTCAAAGTTTTATTAGGCAGGACATGGGAATCACATTCAAGATTAAAGAGCTTAATTAATGAATGTAAGCCACAGGTCTTGTAATTGTGCTTCCAGATAATTATGCCTCGTCTTCTTTGGTAAGCGACAACAGCCTGAAAGCACTCTTGTCCTGCTCCACAAGGTTGCAATTCGGTTTCTACGCCGTGGGCGAATTTTTCAGCAGGTAGCGAAGTGATCCAGAATGCATGAATTTGGCATGATGGGTCGGGATAAATGATTTGAAACGGAGCTTTAATATTAATCAACATGAAAAAATGTAGTTGACCTTTTGTTACATTTCAAACCGTCCTGGCAAGCAAGAACATCTTAGCACATAAACAGACGAAGATAAATTATACAAATCATAATAACTATACGTAAGATGAAATTATCTCAAAATAATAATGTAGGTTAAAAGTTATGAGAAAGAAACTGTCCCTTCTGTATTCAATTGTGAAATTGTACTTCCTTGTATTTTAAAATTATTGTAAATAATTATAAAATTAAATTATCAAATCGTATTTTCAACATGAAAAATTTCCTGTTCATATTTATGTTTATCTGCAAAAAAGAAAACGAGCTGCTTGCTAAAATATTTATGTAAGATGAATACCTTTCTTTACCAGATAGTAAATGACTGCTCGGGCCTCCATTTTTTACATTTTTCGATTTGTCGCACTACGCTTTGCCTTTGGATGGGCCTTATGTGCACACAAATTAAAACAAAAATATTTATTAGTTCTTCAAGTTTTATAAGAAATGCTAGTGTGTTACAACAACAAAAATGATCAGCTATAGCTCTTTTTTCTGGGTGAGGCTTAGATTATTTAGAACGACCCTCGTATGTAAGTGTGTTGAATTTATTTATATTGCAGATGATCTTCAGTGAGTCTTTATCGAGCACATTAAATCAGAACGGTAAAAAAAACTTTTTAAAACGGCTCCTATTATGTATTACGACAAATCAAAATTAGCAACAGCAACACATGCTGAAATGTTGCTTTTGTGAGAGGGAGCGGCATAATATCATAAAAACAGGCTGCGTTACAGTCACAATATCTCGAAACGAAACAGGATCTGCTGCTAAATAAAAGGACAAAAACAAACTCGATGAATTGAGAAAAATTTTATATCAACAAAAAGAGAAATATGTATAATATTAAAGTACGATATGTATATAACAATTAATAGTGTTATAATGAGAGTAATCACAAGTTTTTTGGGAAATGTGAAAGAGAACACACACATATATATAAACAAAAGAGAGAAATTCTAAGAAACTTTGATTGAATGGATTATTTTATTCAAGGACTAAATTTAAAAGTAGAAATAAAATCCATAAGAAAATAAGATTACAATATACAGACATGATAGTAACTATTGTAACGCACTTATTTTAAAACACACACACATATATATATATATATATTGGAATGTGCGTATATTTGAATTATTTGATATAATCTACCGCCTCATATCTTCATTTGAAAGGCGCTGTAAGGAAGCCATAAACACCTTTCTTCTACATCTGTATCTGCTGAAGTTACCAACAAATCAAAACGATCCTGCAGGGAATGCCTTTTATATTTATAACAATAAACAGACCTGTAAGATGCTCATGTTCTGTAAATCTTGTCATTTTAGCGAAAATTGCAAGTACAAAATCATTTCATTTTAAAATCTTTTTAACATTAAACATAATAATATTTGTAACGCATAATAATATTTTCCCTTTGTATCTAATTGTAAATCATCCTTTACGTTAAAGAGATATATTTTTACATGGCGAATGCACCATTTACACAATAACATTAAAGTCGGTCAATAAATGTATGATTTCTTTTGTTGCAAGATGTCAGAATGAATGTTGAAAGACTGATATATAAAGTATAAAAAACAAGTTTGAAAAGTTGTATCCAATAAATATTTCTTAAAACAAATAAGTATAAAAGGAAAAACTAAGTAAACACCTAAATGCAGAAACAGACTTTGTGCGTATAGATACTCGCTATTCACGAAAAACAGACTTTTACTAGTCTCCTTAATACAGGATTTAACTAATCACTTGACAATAGAAACTTACAAGACATACATATTCTTCGGTGATCCTTACCTTAATAGACTTGCTTTAAGTAGGTACATGAAGTACACATTTGGAAGGAATCTGCCCGCAATCTACAGGCTCTGTTTTACCAGCAAACTTGACATTTGTCTATGGCGCAAACACTCAGGGGAACACTGGGATGGTCTGAGTTTATTTAAGCGACAAATGAAGAATATCATTCTGATCAACCATATGTACATACATTTTCTGCCCATGCGTCTTATAATTAAATAATTAAACGTTTAGGCTTTGCAGTCATTTCACTACTGAAAGTTGATAAGGCATTTCGTCTGACATAAAACTAATGACGACTGCCGCGGTTTGATTTGCGAGCACACACAAGCACACGCAGCAATTGGCGGTTTCCCGAGCAAAAAGGAATCCTTAAGAAATTATAATCTTCATTAGATGCTGTACTGCATGTTCCTGCGTCACTGAAAATTTGACAGATTCTGCCAGTTTCTGTAGCCACAACTCTATCAAAATGAAAAGTCATTTTTAAAATATCCAAAGAAAACAGTGTCTTACGAAAATTAGTATAGCCTTACAAGATATCCGTTTAGTATGACTTAGGAGGTTTCCACCAAACTTCAAAGAAAGTGGGGTGTTAATTTGATGACCAGCTTAGAGATTAATTATAAGATAACACTTTATTTATCCCAGAGGGCAGCACGGAGCAGCTCGATAAGAAAGCACGAAACTATACAACATGCTACAACATATTCATATCCGCCAAACAGAAAAATACATTCATGGTTCAGACAGCTCCATTCATCTGCACACAGTAACATTCAGAAGTGGTAAGGCCGAAACAACAGAGAACAGCCTCAGTCTGTTGGTCCTGCATGCAGGTACACACTGAATCGGCGGCCTTTGGGAATTGGACAAATTCTTTCGACAGGACATGCCTGACAGAGCGAAGGATTTCAGACACTTACAGAAGTGCCTGCCTGTTATGTAGGGTCGTAAAAGCATTCAGGGCTGTCCGAATGACTTTATAACAGGTGGATATAACACGATGTAAGCTGCAGTTCTCTTTCACTGATAAACTGTTGTAAAAACAAATACAAGAGAAGGACAGCACGCTCTTTTTATGCGATCTATTAAAAAGCTGAAGAAATCGTTGGAAGACAGATAAAAATACTTTACCTTCCGGAGAAGAGGCGCTTATGAGCCTTCGTAACGACAGCGTGAATGTTGCTATCCCAGGGAATAAGTGGAGAATTCCGACGGAAATCAAAGACAATCTATTTGGTCTTATTCATTTAGTTGTAAGAAATTGTTATCGAACCAGGCAACAAATTCATACAAAGCTACACAATGTATTTACTGGCCTGCCAAGAAGAGAGAGCAGTGCAGTGTCATCGGAAAATTTGACAAGATAGTGACCCTCATAGTTACTGCGACAACCCTTGGTATACAAAATTAAACAGAAGCGGAGATAAAACACAGCCTTTGGTGTGAGCCGGTGCACGTTGTGGAGTGGGGGAAGGTGCCATTGGCAAGTACTCGATGTTGTCTGTCAATCAAAAAGTGAAGGATCTTGTTAGTGGCATTTAGAATCAGTGCTTTGATGATTTCTCCGATACTTTAATATTCAACGATGTAAAGACCACTGGTCTAAACTTACTGAGATGCTGAGCTGAAGTTTTCTTCGGAACTGGGACAATGGTAGACAAGTTTCAAAGCAAAAGAAAGAACCAGCAGAAGCCTCGTCACGCGCCATCCTCTTGTGATTGATGTTACCACCTATAGTTTCCTTGCAGACTGATGCACCTCACCGTGGCCTAAACAAACAGTCAGGGATAGCGTGCAGCGACACGGGACTGTATGTGATTAGCAGTCTAGCTGCTAGCATCGCATGATGGGATCAAGCCAGCAGAAATTCTACATTAATTTAAATAAATAGATCAGACTGGCATTTCGTTACACGCTGACATTCTGTGCACCTTTAAACATATGAAGGGTCAGATTAAAACTCTGAACCTTCGTTTGAGGGTGTCAACCATGAATTAAATATAGGAAGGGACTCTCGATTGGTGCTGCGTGTCTGCCTCGTTTGTTATGTAAGTTGATAAAAAAGATACCTGATGTGCTTTGCTGTTCGTAGCAGCAAACACTTTTTTAAAATTAGGGTATTAACGAATCTGTCGATCTTTTGACATCGCTGTTGACGTAACAGGCCTACCTTACTCTGGGAATTTGTTTCTGTAGAACGGGGTACTACACGTTTGATCCTTTTTACATCATTTTTCCTCAGTTACTAACCACTCAGGTGTAAAAAAACTCTATGTTCAAGTAGTGCACTTTTCCCAATGTTTGCAGTCTGCATTTCGTTACTGAATGAAATTTAGATATTGATAATTGAATTGTAAACATATTATTATATACTGGGAAAATAATTTACGATTACAATTACAAGGGGCCCGGAAAGTCGTCTGTCCCGGGGCCCGTGCTGGCTCTCGCTGGGCCTGCTTTTCTTCAAACACTTTCCTATACAGCCTGAAATGTAGGGGGAGGATGGAAATGAATAGTAAAGAGTGTCTTAAAATCTGTGTTTTGAATAAATTTAAATTATTTATCCAAATGACTTGTTCCTTACAGAGACAAAGTCACATGCGATATTTGCACAGCAACAAAAGAAATTACTACAAGACCTAAAGAATGTTACAAGAATGAAATAAAAACAGAAAAAAGATAACAAAATCTGCCATGTTTTATGATTGCTCTGTTCATACTAAGAATTATATCTTGACAACACTCACCCCTTACAATAGCACATAATAGAAAAAGAAATAGCTTAATATTCAAATCATAGACATATTAGCCACTGTTTACCACTCATTTTTTCATCAAATCAGTGTTGAGGTTTAAAATGCTACAATATAATGAACCAAAAAACCCTGATTGTGATGGTATAATATTGTCAACTATACTGTGCTCTACCATTCAAGGCACATATTTATTTCTTTATATTTATTTATGTGCACCTATTTTTAATTGTAAAGTAAATGTATGAGAATACACAAATAAAGAAACACTAAGGACTTAAGGAATATGTAAAATGGGTTGAATTATGGATAAGTCATATGTAAAATGCCATTAACATCTCACTCTCTTGACAAACCAGCTGCAGATGTTAAGTACCTGTGGCAAAACTGCAGATCAGGAGAAACAGCTCTGTCAGCAGCCTGAAAAATGTAGTTCACTACATGTTCCATTTGGAGGTCCATCTTATGCATTTCAAGTGCTGAAGATGGAGAGTGACCCTTTGAAAAGAGTCCCATGAACTTGAAGATTGTCTCCTCATTTACATTTGTATGACGCAGACAATCTGCACTGTACAGACTATGGTTATGAATGTGTTCAATCCGAAGGCATGTAGGGAAATCTTTCCAAAGTGGGTCTATGTTCATTGCTCTGAAAAAAGGATGTAACATCTCATTGACTGTCCATTGATACAAAAAAACTAAAAAAGCATAGACCCAGCAAAACTTCAACAATGATCAAATGTCATCTTCCCTGTATCGACCATGTAAATGTTGAACGAAAGAAGTGTTCCATTGTTTTTTGTTTACCCACACGGATGCACGCAGACAATAGTTACTTTGTTTTTGAATATGAACAGAGAAAAATATGTGTGAACTTTACATACTGCTTTGCCCATCTTCCTTTTCTTTCTATCATCATAATATTTTACACTTCAAGAGTAGTACCTGCTGAGTTTTCCAAGTACTCTCTGTACAGCAATTGTTAGCAGAGCTGGACATTTTGAATTCTTGGAACCAAGACGGCTATCAGTTGTAGCAGAAACCGGGTTCATGTTATGCTGGCATTTAAAGTATTGTTTATAAATATTTTTGCGCCCTTCCTTTGCTGGAACACTGGCTCTAGAACGCAATGTAACCTTGCTTCTGTCTTGAAACTCCTGAAGCCACAATTTTGCAGCATCTTCATCAAACATTGCCAGCCGGACTTCACATGTGAATTTTCCCTCAGATTGTGGTTTAAGTTATGTCACTTTATACTTGTACCCATGTGACAAAATCTCCTGGAAATGTAAAGTAATAAGATAATAATTTTGTTTGTAATTATATACCTTTTGGCTATTCAAATGTTACTATGGCATGAATAATTGTAACTGATCTTGACAGGTTTTGTTTTAAAATAGAAATATCACTTTTGCAGCAGTGGATATGAAAACCCCAGGAAGAATACCAGTGGTTGTGACTGTGTTCTACACTGTTTAATCATTATATTTATATGTCTTTAAGATATATACCTAATATTAATGTTTTGTTTCACAATCCTTATGAAGATATATCAAGGTTTTATATTTTGGTATAATTGGAACACATGTATGAAAAAAGTTATGGGAAGTCTGGTTATCTGTGTCATTGACTTTGCAATCAGTTTCTATATATATTTCTTCATTTGTGTATATACAGTTTTAAATGTCCATTATAAAATAAACATGCAATTAAATTCTGGTTGTAGAATACCTTAAGGACACAGACACACATGCAAACTGTTAAATATATTTTAGGAACTTACAGCAAATTGACATTTGTCATTCTTTCTTCACATGTATAACATACAATTATCAACAGATGTATGTACTGTACACTTGTTGATTGTTACAACGTAGGATACACTCAGTTTTAAAATTTGCTTTTGTAAAATGTATTATTCTGATAAAAGTCTATTTTGCTTAGAAAGATATAATTATTTTTGGACCATTTAATTGTTGATTTAACCACAGCCCATAGTCGATTCGATCACATTATCCATGCAAGGATTTACTTATGAAATAAATCAGGGTTGATTTATAAGGCGTAAGTGACGGCAGGTGACTGCGTGTACTTTTAGAACTGATGATACCTTCTTACAATCCTTAATGTTAGTAAACTTTATTATTCGCTCTGTCTTGCATGCTTGTGTATTGATGAAAATGCCGCTCTAAAAAGGTGTGCTCGTGTGCCTATATGTAAACCGTCTTCAGTCTGGCTGACACTTGAAAAAGACGCTATAGAACTGATATTTATTTGTTTGTTTGTTTATTTGTTTATATATTTTTCTCGCTCTCTGTATTAGAGTGAGTTTTCAGTGATTCCAGATCACATATCAGTGGTTTTCTCTATAAAGAAAGAAGAAGAAACTGTTTCAGTCAAAACACGCGCACAAATTTTGAAAAAGTGATGAAGTTTTGAAATAGTTTTACAAGTTTTTTTAAATATTTTGCTACAAAAAGACTGATGCTAATGTTAACAGCCCTTTTCAGAATGATACTAATGAAACGAATGAGTAATAATAAAAAAGGTAATAAAATGTATTAAACGTAGGAGCTTTAGCTGAAAGTTGTCACAAAGAACGATAAGATAGAGATAGTGAGACAAACAAAGGAAAGGGAGAGAAAAAGAGAGAGAAATGATTGGCGGAATTGCGATGTTTTCCTCCCCTTCATTGCAAACAACAGACCTAGACAAACTGAGAAAACATAATATTGACATAGTGAGGTAATTAAATAATGTGGTATAATTTGATATGGTCATAGTAAGCGTAATCACAGCTTCTTTGAGATGTCAACAAGAACACAAACTGTTTTATGCTACAATGTAAACAAAGGTCAAAGGACCCTAAGCCAGCTATTTCATTAATTATATCGATGTGTGTATGTGGACTGGAGTCCTGCTCCTCACATGACCACGAGTATGAACTCGCAAGGTGTAGGGAGGCAGGAGAGACTGGCAGTACGAGGACAGCTGTAACAACTGAGAGCTAAGCTGGTGCCCGAATGGATGTGAGAGTGAATGGAAGTTGAACGGAAATTAACAGTACAGTACCATAAAAAGGAAGAAAACTACAGATATTGCTGTAACCCCCCCTCCCCACCTCCCCGATTATGTACATTGTTGTTTGTATGTTTTTGCCTGGTTTGTATGTGAACCATTGCGTCATCGTGCCGCCCTTTTGTTTGGAGAAGAGCGAAGTTGGAGACTCGTGAGCCATGTAGAGACAATTGTAAGAATAACTTATGTTTGTTGTACATAATTATTGTTCACATGCAAGATTACTTTGACGGGGTCAGCAGGACTTAAATCCTGTCTCCCAGGGGCCCAGTTCCCCGCAGACTGTGTTCGGATTTTAATGTAAGATTTGAACTAGAGAATACATGTCTGTTAGACGATGCCGTGTTCATCGCACACTTTACAACCTGTGCAGCAAATTCCTTTCACGTGCGTCGCACTTATTTCTTATTTCTAGGACTCGGCGAGCTGCAGCAGTCTGTAGGGAAACTAGGTCATGACATCAGTTTCCATGGCTGCGGTTGTTTTTTTGTTTTTTTTCACTCGTTGTCTCTCAGTTCAGACCTGATATAGACAACGAGATTTTACACCTTATCTCTAAAATAACAAAATAATATCATTTCATAGATCACGTATAAAACATGCATAGATATTAACTGTTAGTCGTGTGTGTACATTTGTATGTAGTTAGTACATTTTCAGTATGTGTTATAAAAAGTGAAAAATACAGAACATAAGCTCTCACAATAATTACTTGGGGCTTTCTGTGTTCAATGTCAGTTGTCCTCCAGTCAAGTGTTGAATTTAATTTCAATGTTTGCTGCAGGATGACACAATCTTTCGTTCCGTCACGTGCCCTAAAAGCTGTCCAGGTGTTAGCGCTTCCACCCTTGTCAAGGTTCTTCCAGTGACTAAGGTTGAATCTATTCCATCTTCTACTGATTCTACTCAATCATCTATCCCATCCTTATATTCCTTAGCGACATCCCGACTATAGTCAACTGTCATGACAGCGTTAAACATCCAGAGACGATGTGACTTGAGTCTTTCTTACAAAAAAAAGAAAAGAAATTGTTGTTTATTCTGTGGACAATCAGACATTATTATTGTTTACCTTGCTAGTACAGTGGGTCAGTTATTTTACACTAGTGTAAAACTCACCGAAACAAATATTTTATCAGACTATATTAGACATTTTGATTTCTTTCACTATCAGTAGTTTCATTACACCTGTTTGTAGATTATAAATAAAGTGTTTGTCTCTCCTACTCTAAAAGTGTGTGTCTTGTGGTGACGTAAATTTGCTCCTGAAAAATATTTTGCATTATCACGGCAAAACTCAACAGAATGTAGCAACAAAGTTACGGTGCGAGTTTTGAAAACGCTTATGCAACTGATTCGTAGTTTAATGGGTGTCTATATGCCTCCAGTTGATTCTCTCTAGTACAAAAACACAGACTTAACCATATATCAGTGTCAGAAGACTGTATTCTTGCTATCATTATACTTTTATGAAAACTGTCTATATTTCTCTGTGATTTTAATGTAACTGCCGGTGAAAATGTTCTTTAATTAATGATTACTTGCCAGTTAGAATGTGTGTGCAATGATGATATTTTGGTATTTATTTGTGACACATGTGTATGATGTTTGTCTTGTTAATAGACGGTGGTATTGTGGTGGAGAACTTAATGAAACTACACATGCATGTCTGCCTTTATTAAAAAAATGTCCGACGGCTGTCTGATGTTAACAACATTACGTTTATAAATGTAGCAAATGACATCTGTAATGCTCCAGGTTACACAATTATAACCCTTTACGAGTATTCTCGCTGTACCAGTCACTTTACCTACAGAATCGGGTTAACTTTACCTGCTGTTTCCTACCTAAGCTAGAGCAATTAAAACACTTGATAACCATGGGTCTGAGCAATTTAACCTTGACTACCTCACTTTCATTGCACAGATGAAATTTATGATACATACATACATACATGCATACTTACTTACTTACATCAAGGCGTCCATGCAGGCATGTTGGCAGGATTGCTGTAAATAGAGTAAATAAAATTAAAACCTATACCATAGAAAGCAGAAAATTAAAATGGAAAAGAAGAAAAAAAACGGCATGACTTGTATCTCAAAAATGTAGTTTTAGTTTCTAATTTCCTGTTGGTATCAATTTAATCTCTGCTAACGAACGCATTCTGTTGTGTAGCTTAAAATACTTCGCTCAGTTATCACCAGAAAAGACAAGAGACAAAGCCATTACATTATTTTTAAATTCTTAATTAAATTAAATTTAATTAAATTCTTAATTCTGATTTTAAAAAACGCCTCCCTCAGTGATAAACTAAAAAGAAATTGTTTAAACTACAAATACTAAAATTCTAAATACTGCTGTTCTCTTAAGAGCTGTGTTTTACAGCGTGACTTCGTCGTATTGTAACAAACAGCAGAGCCTTCAGATCGTTAAGACTATACAACTAAAAACATAAAGGAGTTTACACTTTCAAGCTTTGTGTTTGCCTTTTAACAGCTTGCTTTGAACTTTCTTTTCCTGTCTTTTCATGCCGTTTAAAGCCCTAGAGAAAAATATCAGGTTACATATCAAAGAAAGGAAACCAGAGGAATTGGAACACTGGTTTTAGAACTAAAAATATATTTTAGCGTTAAAATTAAATTTAAATTAAAGATTTTGTTTTGAAGGCTTCTTAAACGAACAAAAGCTTTATTAGATTTTTTTATTTTATCTTACTATCAATAGTATGAAATCACTAAGAAAACTGCGCCCTTGAGGAATGATAAATAGGACGAAAATCGCTCGTTTCTCTCCCGAGGCAAATCTTCTCCAAGAAAGACTTACTGTTCGGTGTCCCAGACGACAGGCGTGTGTTTACACATTGCGATAATCGCTTTTGGAAGCTGAGCTGATTTAAAGGCTTTGAGCCATCAGTGGACTTAATGTATAGTGCCACACTGATAGAGAAACAGCACAATAAAATCTTAGCTGTGAAAGATGTTCTGAACCGTGTGTTTCCTTTCCAGGTGAAATATGAAGCAAAAACTTTTTTCGAAATACTGATTTTACCTAAAACTGAAAATGCCAAAGAATACAAGTTCAACAGTTTCGTCTCTGTGAGGTCTCCGATGCTCTTATTCCGCTCTCTTAGTTAAGACAGAGCACGAAGTTCACTTCATGAAATGGCATTTGATGTTCCACAACACTGAGCTCATGGTCTGCTTCTCTCAAATCTCGTTTTGACTCACTGCGGTTTGAATAGAAAAAAAGAGACCTTAATCTTGTGAGAGAAATAAAACCGAAGTAATTTATGCGCCAGTAAACACATTTCTGTTCTGTTACTAACAGACACTGAAGGCCAATCGACGAAGAACAGTTGTCAATGTACGATAGAATTACGCTAGTTCGAGTCAAAGATTTTACGAAAAAAGGAAAATGCTCAAGCAAGACGAAAGGTAATACAATCAAAACAGAGAAACGTTTCAGATGTGCGTTAGTACAGACTTTTTACCTGCAGAGAGATGGATCCCTGAACAATTTAAAGTAAACAAATAATATTGTCACAAAAGAAATAAATGGCAGAAGGATTAACAATGAGCGCAAATATTGTCACCAGAATTAACTCTGTGGTGCCGGAGACCACAAAAACACTTGTATATTCGCCTGGGATAAGAATGCCCGCATTTTATTATGAAGCGTATGCTAATATGGATTTCTTTAAAAAACTACGGATTTTTTGGGTTGTATATACGCATATTCTTTTTGCTATAGGAGTATTCAACAACATTATGTTCATTCTGATATCATTCAGGCTCCGGAAAAATAGATCAACGATCCAAATTTCGTTTCTCTTCCTCGCGGTATCAGATCTCTGTTATCTGTGTTTGGACCCTTTGGTAAGTTTGGTAGAGGCGCACACAGGTTTCAAGTATATGCCGGCGGCTTCGTGTAAAATTACTTTTTTTTTTTGGCAAATGTTGCTATTACTTTCAGTATGCAGCTAATAACATTCATATCCAGTCATCGTGCCGTAGCCGTCATGTGGCCACACCGTGTTAGTGCACTGGTCACGAGAAAACGAAATTTTGTCATCATCGGAACTCTGTTTGTAATCAGCCTGAGCCTCCATGCGCATGCGTTGTACGGGTATAACGTTGTTACAAGGTATGAGCTCACAACAAATAAAACTCTCGGGAATTTATGTACGGCAGAGGACGCAGAGTACGTTCAGTTTATTCAACAATATTGGTCATGGATACAGAATATAGTTTTAGACGTGGTTCCTCTGACTGCCCTTCTACTCAGCAATGTGATTCTCGTATCGAAGGTTTTCTCGAGCGTAAAAAACGCGCAAAGCGTTTTGGCCCTTCGTCAGGATAAGCACTTGGGCATGCGTGGTGATAGTGCTCGCCATCTGCTTGGCACTATCACGGTCCTGTCCATTTTTGTCTT
Source organism: Marisa cornuarietis (assembly GCA_004794655.1). Lineage (NCBI taxonomy): Eukaryota > Metazoa > Mollusca > Gastropoda > Architaenioglossa > Ampullariidae > Marisa > Marisa cornuarietis. The sequence continues at coordinate 1,701,634 of SMMW01000040.1, forward strand.
CATTACTTCTACGCCAAATGTTATCTTAACAGTATTACCCGCTTATTTGATTTCTTGCCAAACAAATGACGTTCAACTGTTTAAAAGAGAGCAGATTGCGATATCATTCATAGAGGTCTTGTGGACACTACGTTTTGTTACCATCTTCTTTCTTTTCACTCTTACAGGTGTTAAATACAGACAGGAGGTCAAAAAAATACTCTGTAAACTGTGTTTATAATTGTACAGTCATTGACGTTCGAGTTGCAAAATCTTTCGTGCAGATGTCAATGGAGGAATGTTGATATTCAAGAGTCATCAGGTTACCTATGGTCCAATGTAGAAACACACCATACCTGATGTATTAGACATGCAGCCTGTTGTGCATATGCCAGTGACCAGAGCAATGACAATAACAGCGATATGAAAGGTGTAGCTTCGTGCACCAGACATTTGTCCTGGGTATGAATGACGGAAAGAACCATTCGATCAGTATGTTTAACTTTTCAGTCCCTTTTACTTTGAACATCGTTAAGGAGAATCACGAGTCTCTCAGATGTGCAAAATATTGCTTATAACAAGCCGATGATCGGTCATAGATGCGAACTAACTGGGATTTATAAGCCTTTATTACGCTGAGGAACTTCATTTTAAATTCAGGTCATTAGAGGGTTTCCTGGCAGACATTTTGATAAATCTCAGATTTAACAGTAGACATATTGGGGTGGAAAAAAACAAATTCTACATTACTACCAAAATGTGTTTATTCGACAAGGCGAATAGGGTTAAACATTGGAATAGGGGTACCCGGTCGATTCGACTAGGGTCAGTTCAATTAAGTCGTTTCGTCTGACGGTCGAGTCGTCTATAGGACCCATGAAATGCTATAGGATGAAATGTAAAAAAATTGAAGTGATTTGAATTTTAATAAACGATTTACATCTATCATATAAATAGTGCTAATTGTCGTGTTAAGCAATCGGACGCCAAACGTTCCCCTCTCGCATGCACGCTCTCAACCACACAGACTCAACAAGCACTCAAACGCCCGATGCCGGCGACGCATCCAACCGTCCCACAGTGTAAAAATTGACGCGCACAGGTGGGAACAGAAAAAAGCATCAAGAAGAAGAAATGACTAACACTGCCAAAAATAATGTCAAAATAACACATACAAATAAACGTCCCTGCAGAATGAACAAATTAATGGAAACCCGCGCAGCCCAGCGCGTACTGGGGTGCAACCACACGTAGGGCGGGTACAACATAAGATAACCCCCCACCCCCAATTCCCGATCACTGTCTGGACCAACAATAATAATAATAACAATAATAAAAAAACTAATTAGACGAGCGTCCTATAGCATTTAGTACGTCCTATAGACGACTCGACCGTTATACGAAACGACTTAGTCGAACTGACCTTAGTCGAACTGACAGGTTCCCGGAACAGGATACTATAGGAAAAATGTGTTCACACGGGCAAGTGTTGCATCAAAAATTACGGGTAAGAGAAATTCTCGTTCAAATACAAGTGAAATTTTTGGCTGTAGTTATCAATCTTTGAAATACTTAAAAATTGTAATTAGGTAAAAGACATTTTACACATTTATTTATCTTACAAACACCCTGCAGTATTATGAGTAAATGTTTCCATATTTGGAAGCAAAATACCAGTGTACATAGATTCGCAAATACAAACATATACTCGTGAATACATACATCCATTCTAATAGTTCATTCTATTGTGAACTGTGCTAAGAAGTTTAAAAAGTTTCTCCGGAGGTTGATTCATAACAATCCACAGCACATCTTACACGGAGGAGCTTAAGTTACATATTTACAATAAAGAAACTCCCGTTCCTAGCTTTCCTTGTATAACACCTTCATAACATGATAAATTCATGGAGGTGGATGACTCACAGTGTGTTCACCCTGACAAATGTAACAAACGTTGAAGTACGTGTCACATCAAAACATAAATTAGACCGAATACCGCGGTCATTTACAGCATATACAAGCAGAGTTTGTATTTCTAGTTGTTGATCCCAGATCCCAGATGTAATTAGATAAAGAATAATATTCATTTTAAATACAAGTGTACAAATATATTTGCATATATACACGTACCTTCAGACACATATGTCATATGTCAAAACATGTCGGTTTAGAATTTTTTTAAAGAAAAAACTCTTATCTGTTGATGTCTAGCTTTTAGCAGACTGCTAAAGAAACACGGTCATCAAAAAAGCGCGCTTTTGTCACTTAAGCCTAAACATGACCTGTAAATATCAGAAAAAGGCATCCGTTTAGATATTAACGTTCGTATAGAACGCATTTTGCGTGTGGAAATAGAAAACAATGACAGGAAACTTTTGTGTTCCTACGAATAACTTGTAACATCGCTCTAGTGATTAGCACTGAGCACTTATTTCGGCTAAACATAGAAATTAATCAAAGATGGCTTCATTCTTGAGTGAAAACCACGGTCTCCGCAATGGGGCTTCCAGAGTTATCTCTACTTTGGCGACAGCAGCCCGTGTGTGATAATATGAAAAAATCGAACATTAACCTGCATCGCAACTATTTACAGAAGTAGGGAAATAATTATGCACTGGACCGTATATGCGGAGAAAGTGTTACAGGGAAAGTCTGAATATGAATATAACGAAGGCTACTCTTTTGTCGTCAACGGCTAGTGGTCCCTAAATCTACATCAAAGCGAATCCACAATAACCCTTAGAGAACTTGATTTGTGTTGTTTGTGCATGCACTTACCACTCATGTGGATGGTTCTTTCTTTGCCTGCACGACACGGTTTTCATCGATACACCACCTCACAGCGACTGTACACAATCGACTGCCTGCCTCCTTTATCTCACCACAACATGTTCTTCGTGCAGTTCGCCGTTGAGAAGATCAGACAGTCGATACAGTGTGGTTTAACCTCTCTGATCATGTAGATCCTACGATGATTTTCTCTATTGCCAGAAACTAGTTCCAGTGATATATTGATATACATATTTACATCTATATAGATCTATTTTTATCACAAATATTGACTCTGTACAACGAGCTTTAGATCAGTAACTCTTGCACAATGTAATATGTGAAAAGATGTCTCATTACTGCATTTGACATTTTTAACTTTTATTGAACTGATTTGGTACATTTGCATACATGCACTAGACATTTGTGTTCCCTTATATCTTTTTATGCTGGAGATTATTGTAGTGTTTGACAATTTTTTCAACTAAAACGAAAGCCTTTGGCTTTGTAACTCATTAATGCAAACGAAGAGTTGAACACCATGACACAATGATATCGGTGGATTGGCACTGCTTCTCTAGCCACGGCTTGTGAACTCATCTTAGCTTTTTAAATCGGCATTCTTCAGGTAAGCCAATGAGCAACCAAATTAATAAGACTTCTGGAGCAACTTCTTGCTACATATCTTTCATCTCATATGGCATTCTCTAGACAACAATTGTGCATGTTTATGCTGCGTTCGTCCGTGTATGTCTTCTTTCTGTGTCTTTTTCTGTAAAGCGCCACGAACCTGCCCATAGGACCAGAATATGGCGCTATATACGTTCACTGTATTTTTATTGAGAAATGAGAACGAGGCTGAGCCTAACCGGCTTGACAGCTCCCGTGTTCCACATTTATTTCTTGTTATACTTGGTTGTAAGTAACTGCAGTTGATATCCAGTTTGTGCCAGTATTTTCGTCCCTGACTGAGCTTTAGTTTCTGCTGTGTTTTGTGGTCAATCGTAGGAATCACGCAGACTTTTGTTCTTCACCAATGTTTCGATGCCATGTCAGCCATTACTGGTCAGCTTCAGCGTTCTGTATGTACGGAAACCACGCGAACCTCTTCTTCCAATATTTTGCTAGAGTGCAGTTATTTTAATTATGACTGACATTGTTGTACAGGACAATTATTCTGGTTTCACTGTGTCTTTTTTCCAACTCCGTCGTTCATGTTCCCAGATCTATTGCTTGATCTACAGCTACAGACTTTGCATTTCCTACGCGATCATATAGATCTTTGCTACGCTGGATAAGAAAGCTTCCGGCAAACTGGGGCTGGGCACCATGATCTACTACATGACCACAACGCTGTAAGCTGTCATTCTTGGCATCTTCCTTGTCCTGTCCATCCATCCCGGAGACCCACGTGACATTAACACCATTCCACGCAGTGGCGCCTCTAAGAACAACAAATCGCTGGACGCTCTGCTGGACTTGACCAGAAACTGCTTTCCGGATAATTTAATGACGATGTGTTTTCAACGGGAGAAAACAGACGTTGATTTGATTAAAGCCGCTACCAGAAACGTGTCCAAAAGAACTGCAATGGTGAAAGACATTATAGAGAGCCTGAAGCTGGTCGTAAGCTCTGGCATGAACGTTCTGGGTCTGGTGGTCTGTTTCACTTTGTCGGTTGTGTGAATTTGTGTCTTTGAATTTCTTTGTAAAGCGCATTGTGCATTCTGTAAAGCAGGGAAATGCGCTTTATTAATATCCGTTATTATTATTATTATTATTATTATTATTGTATTATGGTTATTAAACACGTTTTCACATTAAATACACAGAATGACTAAGAGCACAATCAGTACATATATTTTTTGCGAATAAGTGAGGATAAGCAATACATGTGAGAAAAAAGCATTAGCCGCATTAAACGATAAAACTTTATCTATATCTGTAAATTTAGAAATCAATTATCTTTTTTTTCATGCGTTCTCGTGCACCATATATGTTGGGCTAAGAGACTTAAAGGCACATCTCACTTCAAGTCTGTTAAGGTGCGGACACACGACAAACCAAAGCGGGTTGGCAAACCTGGTTTTTGAAATCAGCGGTTTGCCAAGCCCGCTTGCCAATTGTTTCACAAGCCAGCTTTTGGGACTGCTGGTCACAGTAAAACGCTAAAGGACGCTGTTTTGAAAACGTTGTGCCCGACAATAGCGGATGACACAGTTCATGAATGCTGATCTGCTCATGTTAGTTTGCCGACGATTATATCGTTTCAACACATAGTTATCAATTAACTGTGTTCAGTTATGTTATTCATACCTTCCTTTAACGATATACTGCAGATTGTTTCATTTTTCCTTTATTTTGTGTTTATTTTACAAATTTATGGTGCCAGGAAAGCAGATATTGACTCGGACTCATACTTAAATTTAGATAAACAGTACATTTTAAAAAATCCACGTTAAAGTTTTGAAGTGAGGCTGGTCGCTTTCTTCAAATCGCCAAAGCAAGCGGCCATATATACTGCCTACCCAAAGGATGCGAAGCTTGTTTCTTCTAAAAGGTCCTAAAGCAAGAAAAAAAATGTCATGGGACTCAAAATTCATGATCAATTTATAAACAATTCACTTAAGTGAATCATTTAGTGTTCAGGCAAGTGGCGAGCGGCCATGGAAGCCATGTTGAAAACTGAAAACCAACGCGAAATTTTTAGAACGGGTTCTAAAGCGGCAAACTGACCGCAAGCAAGAGACAAGCAGGTTTGCCAAGCCGCTTCGGGTAAATTTGCAGAGTAGGTCACAAGGCAAACAGGAAAAACGGGGCTGTTTCGGTAAAGTTTTGGTTTTCTCCTGTGCCCACCTTTTAAGGCGAAGGGACACCACTCTCAACCAACCGACTTGCACAAAAACGTTTGTCTGCCGTTTAACACACACACACACACACATGGAGAGAGCGCAGTGAATAATGACGAAAGCGTCAAGCAATAATCTCAGTTAGTAGCCTCCCTCGTGCATCTGATCCTTGTTTCACAACCTCACCAACCACAAGCTTGCTACATTTACGCGTTCGTTCTTTCAACATACGATGCATATTCACTGATAACGAAACCGCCAGGAGATAATCACAGAAGCTTATTTCATGTTTTTAAACCTTGTGCCGCTTGAAAAAAATACCACGTGAATGTACATCTAGCGATTGTCGTGAACTTGGACTTAAAGCGTCTTGACAGAGATTTCACAAGTAACCGAGAAATTGTAAACGTTTCCTGCAGTGAGCACTGAACACAGAAAAGTGACAATCAATCAATCATTCCTCTTCGTGCTAGTTGCACATAAGGCCTCAACCAGAGCCACTGATGTCGACCGGTTGAGACCCGCTCCAGGCGACCCCATGTCCAGCCCTTTTCCTTTCATCTCCCTTTCTACTGTTCTTCTCCAAGTTTACTTTGGGCGGCCTCGTTTTCTTTGCCCGTCTGGAATCCATCGTAGGGCGATTCTGGAGAGGTCTGCTGTCTGCTGGCGGAGAAAATGTCCAGTCAATCGCCAACACGTTTGTTGAACCAGCGTGGTGATGGACTCGGTTTCAGTTCTTCGGTGGAGTTCTTCATTGGTGATGGTGTTTGGTATTTTTAGAAATACTTCCGTTTCATCAAGATGTCTTGTAGCCTGTTTTGGTCATGCAAAAGACGTGAACAGAACGATCGTAATTAACCACACCTGGATTTGTCGAGAAAACAGGAATTGACAAAATGGAAGTATTTCGAAAAATAGTGCCGTCTGCACTAGCTGGTCGAAGAGAAAAGATCCGATTCTCTGGAAAAGGAAACTGACCAGGACACATTGTGCTGCTGAATGAATTCAGTTTGGACCATTTAATTCTGTTTTTAACTTCATTTGAAGCTTCTATATAAAGTTCCAATCTGTAGGGCTGTATTCCAAATTCAGCTGTTTCATTTTTTTAGGCCAAAAAATCGCTTTTTGGACAGGACAACCTGAGCGATGTTTCTTCATTTGATTTGAAGACATGCACACTCGCTGGCGCGTAAGAGAGCTCTCCAGTATAGGGGAGTAATTTTTTCCCGCTTTCCTAGCGGCAGGTGAGAATGCCGATGTTTGAAGGCTTATATCTTTATAATTAAGCATAATTATGTACTCATATTTTGGGTATTATTATTTTAATACAAACTTAACCCGATCATGAAGAAAAAAGGTTGCGCTCGGTTTGTCCTTTAAACAAAGATCAAGGTCCAGACATCGACGGTTACCGTCTGGTCTACAAGTAACATAGTCGCATAGTCACAAACACAACATCAGTCGTATCCTTATCCAGCACAATGCTAAAAACAGCTGACATTATGAGGTCTCAAAGCAGCAAAGAAAGAAATGATGGTGACAAAGGTATGTGGAGCTTAAACGGGAATACCTGCGAGTAAATAATAAATCTTGCTTGCAGATTAATGATGAAGAAATAAGTTTTTATATCGATAAATATGTATTAAATTGTTATACCATAATTTTGATGGTAAAGAGTCATTATCAGCAGTCAGTTGTAACTAAAAAATAAATTAAAATGCAATCTATCGAATAAAGCAAATACAGGAGTTTATCATAGACAAACGCACATTTGAAATGTGTATATATTTTATTAACAATAATACACGTGAAAAATTTAGCTCAAATTGGCCCATATAGTAACAGAGAATAACACAACGCAGATTGCAATGTGTGTGATTGTTGCCAATTAAATTTTACTCTAGAGAAGATTTACTTACCAATCTGTCGAGTGAATTCGGTTTGGACCTTTTATTTATTGTTTTGTTAACTTCAGCCGAAGCTTCTAAATAAAGTTTAAATCTGTAGGGCTGTATTCTGAAATCAGCCGTTTCATTTTCTGGTCAAGAAATCGTTTCTTGAACACGACAGCCTGAACGATGTTTCTTCGTTTAGCTCGAAGACATACATAGTTTTGCTGAACTGAGCCACACTCACTGTTACAAATACTACTTGCTCGCAACAGAACTCTCCAGCATAGAGTAATTTTCTTCTGATTTCCTAGTGGCAGGTAAGAATGGCGATGTTTAAGGGTTTTATTTTGAAAATTAAACATCATTATGTACTCATATTTTGGGAAAAATTATTTTAAAATGAAATTCACTTTATCATAAAGAAAAAATGTTGCACTCGTATTGTCCTTTAAGGGGGAGGCATGGTAATTTTAGATGACTTTATAGTACAGTACTTTTGAACCGTCGTAATATATATGTATCGATATCTTGTAAATGTAGCCGTCGGTTGATGTGAAAAGGATCCAAAATGACCGACAAACATTTCAAAATTGAATCGCATCATAAGCATGCTACAAAGTAAAATTCTGGTGTATTTCGTACTGTATAAAATTTATATTTTAACTTAATTTATCTATTTTTCTAACATTTTATGTAATAAAATTACATTAAGTAACGAATGAAACATTATATCTCAGTTTATAATTATTAAGTTTCCTCACATAATTTCCTTCACATGTATAAATAGCCAGCCAATTTTCTTTTCTGTAGACCGCTCGTTTTTTAGAGAGGTTGTGTTTGAAAAGTAAAGTTACTTATTCTGGCTAAAAATAAATAAAATGTATACAACCCTACAGATAGACGCACCTATTTTTTACAACTAATTCTTAATACGCATCCAGAAAGTTACTAATTTAGTCAACAGCTCTCAATAAATTTCACAAACTATCTTAAAAAAATCACTGTCACCTCCACTGGAGAACAGGCGTTATACAAACTGGTGCTGCCTCTTGGGGACGTGCGACCTCAACTTTCCTCGGCCAAATACATCAGGATGAAAATACTGCACCTATGACAGTTTCAAAGAAAACAGCATTACTGAGACATAGCTACATAAAATACAACAGAAAATCAATGACGCCTCAACTGGGGAACAGGCGTTATACAAACTGGCGCTACCTCTTGGGGACCAGCGACCACAACTCTCCTCGGCCAAATACTCCAGAATACAAATACTGCGCCTATGAAAAAAAAAAACATTACTTAGACATCTCTATATAAAAATACGACAGAAAATTCAAATGTTACGAAAATCCAAAGTACAAAAGAAATGTGATTTTCGCACCTTACTTGGAAGACGCAGCCTCCACTCCCCCAACACCCAATGGTCTATGCACTTGGCGTGTCTCTATGGGAAGTGAAGCAATAGCCGGCAACGGTTAATTAAATTGTTGTCCCTATTCCTATCTAAAAAAAAACCTCATTCAACAGGTGCGGCTCGGACATCCAATCTGTGCTAACTAGTTAACCTCCTCACGTCACCCCTCTGCGACAAGGTATCTGTTGGTTGAATTTTGTAATCGATTTTTCACTCACTTCACATCGTCCTAGAGGTTTGAAATTTTCACCATTTACTCATTTCCCGTGACAATGCAATATTAAATTATTTCCAATAGTCCACGGGTAGTAATTTGTTTTTTATTTTGTAAGCAAAATTAGGGGAGATAGGTAACTCCCCCAAATCAGCCTATAAGAAGAAAATAAAGTCACAAAGTAAAAAAGAAAATATCGATAAACACTTGCGTGCATAACAGTGCGTGTTTATGTTTGCTGTTTGGGCCTGTCACACTTCAAAAATATCAATAAACCCTGGCATGCAGAAAGCGTGTAGACATAGAATGCGGCTCCTCAGTCACATGGCGGGATACTAGATTATCAACCGTCACATTGCGACGACACTCGGCCCTCTGGCGAGAGATAGAGAAAACACAGATGGGCTACATCGCAACACAAAGAAACGTAAATAAAAAAGAGGCAAAGGCATCAGGGAAAATTATCGTCGAAGACTGAAGCCTAGAAGCGTTTGCGATTGAAAGAGCGCCGTGATAAATATCGACGGCAAAAAGTTCAAAAAAACTCCACCATTGTCGGTCCCAAGCCGGATGAGAAAGGAGGAGGGTTGGGCATAGGGCTAGCAACCTAAACCTTTATGCTACGGAAACGACAGCTAGAGAAGTAATTTCATCTGGTAGAAGGAGTGAAGCAGACCAGGCAACTGGCCCTATGACGGCAAGGGATCAAAGTCAAAAGGAAGTCTCTGGCCCGACAGCGGAGCTCCTGACACCAAAACATCACATGCGAGTTGGTTGCTGGAATGTACGGACTTGCTCGCAGTGGCAGAGGCCAGATGGACAGGTACGGGAAAACAGGTACTTAACTCTGGGGAAACCATTATCTGGTCTGGCAGACAAGACGATCACCACGATGAAAGAGTCACCCTTATCATCAGCAGGAAACATGCAAACGCCATCCTACAGTGGAAGCCCATAAACCATAAACGAACGCCTACTTTACGTAAGGTTTAACTCCAAGTTCACAAAACTATCTATTGTAGTAGCTTATGCCCCCATTGACAATGCTGAGGAAGAGGAAAAAGACACATTTTATAGCGCACTTCAAGCGGCTTTAGACGACATTCCCAAGCATGATGTGATGTTCCTCATGGGCGATTTTAACGCAAGAGTAGGCAATAAAAACAAGAACAGAGAAAGAGTCATGGGGCGGCATGGAACTGTGGAACTTACAGACAATGGGGAGAGACTCATTAGTCTGTGTGAAGAGAACAATCTTATTATTGGTGGTACTCTGTTTGCACACAAAACAATCCACAAACTAACCTGGACATCACATGATGGAAGGACACAAAGCTAGATAGATCACATGATCATCAACAGCAAATGGGGGCACTCCCTGCAATCAAACGATGAGAAGACATTGGCAGCAACCACCACCTATTAGTTGCAGCTCAAACTGAAGTTGAGAAAAGCAAAGATTGGGCAGAAAAGAAACCAGTGTATGGACATGGCCAAACTCAGAGACCCAGCAATCGAAAAGGCCTTCGGCATTGCACTGAAAAACAACTTCAGCATCCTCCGAGATGAAGCAGCAATAATGATCGATACCTTTAACAAAGCCACATTAGAAGCAGCAAAAGAAACCATTGTCTACAGGACAAGCCCAAATGATGTATGGATATCTGTGCACACATAGAACTTGATAGAAGAAAGGAAAGAGATGAAACTCCTGAACACGAAGTCCTCCAGGCTGAAAGAGAGGACTGCTGCCCAATACAGGGAGCTAGACAAACAGATCAAGTCTTCCTCAAGGAGAGACAGTAGACAGTATATAGAACAGCTCGCAGCAGAAGCCGAAGCAACAGCCGAACGGAAAGACATGAAGGCGACCTATCAGAACACAAGGAAGCTACGAGGTGACAACCAGGACCTTCCGGTCCTCTTCCGCCTAACGACTAAGACTTGCTACTAGTTTATCCTAGGCCGCAAATCTGTAAGCAAGCTGCCCACAACTTCCCCATAAACACGTGAGTAATACGCTGCTATTCTATATGAAGTTCTCAGCTCTTGATAATCTGATGAAACCATCGTTAAACCTGCAGACAATCGTTGACAAAGACGTCGTCATGTGGCTCATGCGTGTACAAAATATCAGACGTTTAGGTATAATTATTTCCGCCACTCTAAACATCAACTCTAAACATCAAAATCTGTTCACTTTCTGAGTATGGAGGGTAAAACGAGTATGGATGCTTTGCCAAGAGAATAAAATATATAGATACTTTTTCATTTTTTCACTTAAATTAATGAGAACAATGAACCAAGAATAAATGTTAGGCGATGTGTCTGTGTTGAGAATATCTGGGGCAGTTTCATTCAAGTGACCTTTTTTGTAGTGAACGGAGAGTTGCAGTAGTCTGTTAGCAAATTAATTCGTGAGATCAGTTACAAGAAGATGGCGTCTGTCGAGACTCCTGCTGGATTTTTCTCTTTTTTTCAATCGTTACCTGATAGGGTTAAGTCAAGCAGGGTGCGGAAGCAACTACAAAGGCCCTAACTGTCCTGTGCCAAAGAGTCTGGAAGCGCAAGGAATGGCCCAGAGAATGGACGCAGTCACTAATCATACCCCTCCCAAAGAAAGAAAACAGCAAACAGTGTCAGAACTACAGAACCATAGGCCTTATCAGTCACCCAAGCAAAGTCATGCTGAAGGTCATACAGAACCGCATCAGAACCACCGCAGAAGAGCTGCTAGCAGAAGAACAGGCTGGCTACAGACCACGTAGAAGCACAGTTGAGCATATCTTCAACTGTCGTCTTCTTATATAAAAACATCTTCAACATCAGCGGGACCTTTACCACAACTTCATTGACTTTAAGAAGGCATTTGACAGAGTCTGGCACGAGGGGCTATGGCATGTGATGCGGAAATTCAACATTGAAGAAGGGCTCGTCCAAGTTGTTGAAGCGCTGTATAACAGCTCAACGAGTACAGTACTGCTGAACAACCAAATAGGAGCTTACTTTCGCACTACAGTAGGGGTACGTCACGGATGTCCCCTATCACCAGTGCTGCTCAATGTATTCTTGGAGAACATCGTGCTTGAAGCTGTTCATGACCATCATACCTCCATTTCAATCGGTGGAAGACCAATCTGCAACCTACGCTTTGCAGATGACATAGATCTGTTAGCATGTACAAACACGGAACTGCAAGACCTCACCAACAGACTGACAGACAGCTCAAACGCATATGGAATGGAGACCAGCACTCAAAAGAGCAAAGTTATGATCAATGGCAACGGCAAAGCAGAGATCTATATGAACGGGGTACAGCTCGAAGAGGTAAGTAGCTTCAAGTACTTGGGAGCCATCCTCTCCAAGGACGGCAGCTCCACGCAAGATATCCGCATCAGGATCGCAGCAGCAACAGCAGCAATGGCTAGGCTAGATGGGATCTGGCAAAGCCACAAGATAAGGTTCACTACCAAGTACAGGCTATACAAATCCCTGGTAGTGCCGATCCTGCTCTACGGATGCGACACGTGGACTCTGCTCGCCGAAACGGAAAGGAGAATCCAGGCATTCGAGAACAAGTACCTGAGGAGGCTGCTCCGGATCTCATACAAAGAACACAAAACCAACGACTTTGTAAGGAACAAGATGGCCACACTCGTAGGACACCAGGAACCTCTACTATCAACAGTCAAGCGACGTAAGCTGGTCTTTTTTGCCCATGTAACCCGGCACAACACCTTCTCGAAGACTATCCTTCAAGGCACCTTGGAGGGTGGCAGACGCCGCGGAGGCCAGAGAAAGAACTGGCTTACTAACGTCAAAGACTGATCCTTCAAGGCACCTTGGAGGGTGGCTGACGCCGCGTAGGCCAGAGAAAGAACTGGCTTACTAACGTCAAAGACTGGACTGGTTCTGTTGTACAGGACCTGCTGACTATCGCCCAAAATAGGCAAGAGTGTCGGGCCATATCAGCTGCCGCGTCTATCCATGTGCTCCCCCCAACGCCAGGTGCCAGGCAAGGGACGACTGACTGACTGATGGTTAAGACTCTCTAAAGATACCTGTACACTACCTTACAGTGGAATGGCAGAAGGGGGAAATTGCTTTGCTTTGAAGCAGAGCATTTGTAACTGTCCCGTGACAGTACAGAGCGAGAGAGATACACACTCAGATGAAACAATAGAGACAGACTTTTGTGAAGAAAACAATCTATGGTTTGGAGGCACACTCTTCCAGCACAAAGACATCCACAAGGCAACGTGGACATCACCAGACGGGATCACAAAAAACCAGATAGACCATGTCATCATCAACCGAAGATAAGGGAGCTCACTTCAAGATGTCAGAGCCTACAGAGGAGCAGACGTTGCCAGTGGCCACACTCTTGTGATAGCCGCAGTTTCTCTGAAGCTACGTCGATCGCGAGGAAAACAGGCACGTCAGCAGAGAGTGGACTCCAACAGACTGAAAGACCCAGCCACCAAAAGGGCCTTTGTATTGAAAGTTAAGAACAGGTTCTAGGCACTAGGGGACCAACAGGAGATGACCTTAAAGGTCTTCAATCGTGTTTTACAGGAAACAAGAGAGAAAATACTGGGCTTCCAACGAAAAAAGAAAGAACAGTGGATCAGAGAAGAGATATGGAAAAGGAAAGACGAGAGACAGTCAACCAAGCAGAAAATCAACAACACCAGATCTGAACGTCTGAAGGAACAACTCAAGCAAAGATATACAGAAATAAACAAAGAGGTAAAGAGCATAATCAAACCTCACGAAAGGGACTACATAGAGAAACTGGCATATGAAGCAGAAGAAGCAGCACGAAAAAATGACCTGAAGACACTGTATAAAATCAATAAACTGCTAAACAACAGGTTCAAAAACAGTGAAGTGCCAGTGAAAGACATGAACGGAAATTTTGTCCAGGGAGAGGCAGAAAAAGTACAGCGCTGGAGGGAACATTTTGAGTCAGTTCAGAACAGACCAGACCCCTTCAGCTCGCAGACATCCAGCCAGCAGATACAGACTTGCACAGACCCGCCAAGCCTGGAAGAAGTGACAGCAGCAATCAAGGCAATGAAAAGCGGCAAAGAACCAGGGACAGATGGAATAACAGCAGAGATGTTGAAAGCAGATGTGAAAGTGACGGCTCCCATATTGACTGAAATCTTCAGGCAAGTTTGGGAATCAAGACAGATCCCCGATGCGTGGAAGACAGGGCTCATCTTCAAGTTACCCAAGAAAGGAGATCTTGGAGACTGCAATAACTGGAGGGGTATAACATTTCTTTTCCTCACCAGCAAGGTCTTCACCAAGATTGTTCTGTCAAGACTGACGGCAACCATTGAGAAAGACCTCCAGCCCCAGCAAGCAGGATTTCGCCCTTTGCGATCCTGCTCTAAACTCATTTTCACTCTGCGTCAGATTCTGGAGCAAAGCAATGAGTGAAACGCACCGCTGTACATCAACTTCATCGACCTGGAGAAGGCTTTTGACAGCATCCACCGCGAATCCTTATGGAAGATCCTGAGGCATTGTGGAGTCCCTGCGAAACTTGTCCAGGTCGTTGCAATGCTGTACAGCGATTTCAAATCTCAGGTGGTCTGTGACACGGAGCTCAAAGCCCCCTTCAGCGTCAGCACTGGGGTGAAGCAGGGCTGAATTCTGTCGCCGTTCCTCTTCATCCTGGCCATGGACTGGATCATGAAGAATTTCACCGACAGAAAGATGAGAGGGATCAAATGGACCATGACTATGAAAGCAACAACAACGCTGAAGACTTCGACTTTGCTGATGACATTGCCCTGTTGTCACAATGTCACCAAGTCGTGCAGGAGAAAACAAATGCCTTCTCAGAAACAGCTGGAAACCTTGGCTTGAAGGTCAGCGCAAAGAAAAAGAAAAGTATGAGAGTAAACGCCAGAGTCCAAGAAAACATCAAACTAAATGGAGAAGAGATTGAGGAAGTTGACAGTTTTACCTATCTTGGGTCCAAGATGTCAAACACCGGGGATGCGGAGGTGGAGATTCGAGTCCGACTGGCGAAAGCCAGCCAGGTCTTCGCCTCACTCAGGAGCACATGGAAGGCAAAAAACATCAGCCAGAAGACCAAGCTGAGAATCTTCGTCAAATGTGATAAGCACCCTCCTTTATGGATCGGAATCATGGAAGATGACCAAAAACATCGGTAACAGGCTTGACGTCTTCCAAAACAGATGCCTCAGGAGCATACTTAACATCTTTTGGCCAAACACCATCACCAATGAAGAACTCCACCAAAAAACTGAAACCGAGTCCATCACCACGCAGGTTCAACAAAGGCGTTGGCGATGGATTGGACATGTGCTCCGCCAGCATACAGCAGACCTCTCCAGAATCGCTCTACGATGGAGTCCAGATTGTCGAAAAAAAAACGAGGCAGCCCAAAGGAAACCTGGAGAAGAACAGTAGAAAGGGAGATGAAAGGAAAGGGCTGGACATGGGGTCGCCTGGAGCGGGTTTCAGCCGATCGATATCAGTGGCGGGCTCTGGTTGAGGCCTTATGTGCTACTAGCACGAATATGATGATGATGATGATGATGATGATGATGATGATGATGATGATGATGATGATGATGACATGGGCATCAGTGATTTGGTTTGTGTTAAATGTCTTATACGCTTTGGGTTGAATCATTGGTCATGCTTTGTGATATTCTTAATAATACTGGTGTTCAGAAATAATTATGGGAAACGTTTTGAGTAAATCCATAACAGTGATGAATCCCTAGCTTTTTCCCTAAATTCAGGCAATGACCAAACACAAGGACAGAATGAAAGTCTTTTGGGCTTTCCTCGTCTGGTTTTTGCGTATCGCCAAGCTTTTGTTTTGTCCCGATAACAGAACATTTTGCGAATGTTTAGCAGAAATTAAGATGTGTCGTAAAATAATCACATTGTTGATAATGACTATCACATGTATAATAAAACCCATAACTGGACGTAAAAAGCGCCGGTAGCAAAGAAACATCAATATGTTTGTCGGAACAGTAAGGCCACAGGTTGACAACCCCGTTGCCATTTGTTCATCGGTCAAAGAAACTGAGTTAAGCCCATACAACAGGTGTGATTCATACAGAAGGCAGGTTTAAATTATCCCTCCAATAATCGTAAAGGTTTTGCGTCTCATGATCATGAAGTTAACAAGACTTGGCTTGGTGACGCCTAGAGGCCGATGGCAGGTTATGAAAGTTATTGCCCAATATCAGTATGCTTCACAGACTGCCATTGTAAAGCTAGCAACCTTGCTTTTCACATTCTCATCACCGAATCGCAAGCTTAGTAAGAATGAAAACAAATATCGCCCGCCAACAATAACGGTATCAAACAAAGCAACGGACAACATAAAAACGTCGATCAACGATCGCTTCTGACGTAGACGACAAATTCGAGCAACTCCCATGACGTTGTTGAACATTCCGGAAACAAGCCAACCCACGCCAAGTACTTCAGAAATTCGCCTTAGTAGTTTCATCCGTGTTATGTACTGATCAAATTAGTGAAATTCTTCAAAAGAAAAGGCAGTAATAGGTTCTATGTAAAGAAAACTGTTTTCGTTTTTTTCTGACATTTCTTCTTCCTTAATTGCTGTATACAATATCTTACTATTGAGGCGAAACCCTTTAGATCTTACTATTGTAGGTGATACACTTTAGGCAGGAAAATGTCAAGTACCCTCAATTTTCTCTCACAAGATAAAAGGTAAAGGTCATCCCATAACCCTTTCAGGTCGTTGGGGAGTGAGGTTAGAGACCCCACTTTTCTCGGGGCCAGCATTTACATGAGGGTGGTGCCAATCTCCTCTCCCACGCTGCCTTACCTTCCCCAACCCTCTAAGGAGTCAGTTACCCATTCCAGTCAGCTGGGTCGACTGTGGGAAGTATGCTGTGCTTATCGGGAATTGATCCAGCGCTCTCGGTTCGGACGCCAGCGCTTTAACCACTCGGCCATCCGCTTCCCAACACGCAGACTGTTTTGACAAAATCTGTTTCCTTCTGATGTAATGGCCTTTTCAGTTTCCGGTCTGCTTGATCTCCAGGAAAACGAAAGCAAAGCTGCTGCTGCTGCTGCTGCTGCTGCTGCTGCTGCTGCTGCTGCTGCTGCTGCTGCTGATGATGATGATGAGGTCCATTTGTAATACGCAGGTATCCATTCAGAAGAATGTTCATTGCGCAGCAAAAACAGAATAGAAGAAAAAATAAAACAAAAGGAAAGTAAAAAAAATAAAGACAGAAGTTTGCTTGGTTGTTTAAGTCCGTCTTAAGTAAACAAAAGGGTCTTCGGTCTTTTCCGAAATGTGGTTTCTGAGGTGATGGTGGACAATGACGATGGCAGGGCATTCCACAGCTTAGACGCCGCGTTTTTGAAGGCCCTGGCTCCAGTGCGCTTCTTGTGTCTTCCACTGCAGGGAGACAGAAGCGTGACTGGGAGCCAGAGCGCAGGCTACGTGACGGCTGGTAAGGAGGAACCACCTCTTGCAAATAGTCAGGAGCAGTTATGAACATGCAGGACTGAGCAATCGAAAGCATTTTGTAATCAATACGCTTGTTCACTGGGAGCCAGTGAAGGCTCTATAGTATAGGGGTGATGTGCTCAGTGGACGACTTTGCACGGGTGACAATCCTGGCGGCTGTGTTCTGAACTCTTTGGAGCCGATCTAACTGCGTAGCTGGTATACCCCACAATGCACTATTGCAGTAGTCTAATCTCGATAGTTGGCAGCAGCCTGAGTCAGCATGGGCCTTAATCTACCTAAAGTCCTCAAAAAATAGCATTTTGACACAACAGAACTAACATGGTTACACATGGAGAGCTCTGCATCAATAAAAAGCCCTAGGTGCCGGACACAGTCAGCAAAAGCTATGGAGGCATCACCGACCTGCACGGCACTAACGTCGATCTGCTCCCGTCTGGCCCTGGGGCCGCATGGTAACGCTTCTGTCTTGTCGTCGTTGAGTTTAAGACGATTCCTCATCCAGGCCTTCATCGCAACACAACTTTGAATAAGATTCAAGTCGTTGAAGGGCAATCCCAGCCACTGCTGGGTCGGGGGTAAAACTCTTCAGAATCTGTGTGTCGTCAGCAAAGAAGTGACGTCCTAACTGAAAACATTCAATTACACATCCAAGCTGTGAAGTGTATACAGAAAATAATAAAGGACCCAGTCACTCAGAACGGATCCCTGTGGCACGCCACACAACAAAGAAACTGCCTCGAGAGCTCGCAGAGCCGACAGTCACTCTCTGAGATCTATCGGCAAGATAGAAGTGATAAGACAGTCTCTGGAGCAGCAGGCGGTGGTTGATAGTGTGATGCTGGTTACTGTTAGGCGTCATCAAAGCAATTTCCGAATATCTTCTCTTTTTCTTTGTCAGTTATGACGTAAAGCACTCTCTTAATAAAAACATAAGGTTCCATGTTTAATCTTTAGCTGACATTATTATGGATTGAAAACGCAAAATTGAAAATATCCAATTCGAAGATATTGATCAAATCAACAAGATCAGGATGAGCTTAGCATTGCAGCAATAGCAGCATTATAATGAAGACAAATATGTCCTTGGTAATATTTGACATTAATAGCTACTTGTATCATCGGTGATCGATTCGTCCTCTGGTCCTGGGAAGATTCGGCTTTCGGTGTTGGGACGATGTGTCTTACTTCGGATAATAATGGACACAGTTGGGACGATTTGACTCAGGAAGTGGGGCGAAATGACCGGTACCCCCAGTGAAGCAGCTAAATTTAGTTCTGTTGTGGGTTACGCTCCATACGGCAGACTCTTGCGATTTGATCTCTACCATTTAGGACTCATCCCTGAAAATTTCCCACATGGTGTATTAACTTTATTCATATAGCTTACAGCACAAGTATAACCTTATTTCAAGTACGTTCATATTACAAATAGTGAAATAGCACTGAATACCTTTGTCTTACAAGTAAAAATCTTGGTTGATGTTAGCTTAAGTTTTTAGGAGACCATTTTGCTTCCGGTTGAGAGCCGTGCGCTACACTGGCTGGTAGCGAAAACTAGCTGCCTACTAGACATCGCTCTCGTCTGCACAGGATCAAGGAGTTCCGCAATGTGAGTATTTATCGATCATTATACTTTTTCAAGGCTAAAAATAAGCAGGGCCTGAAAGAATGTTGTAAAATATTCGTTCTGTTTAAGGCATATGTGAAATTGTCAAGTGACCAATGGCTCATGGGCCGTTGATCCGCGCTTTGTTATGGCCGGTCGGTGGCGGTTTAGTGTGGCTTAGTAGAGATAAAAAAAAAAGCAGTTAACAAATATTTCATGTTCAAGGTATTAGGTAGTTGAACAGACAGTGCTTTTATGTAATTTAAGAAATTATTCTTGGTATCCTCATTTAATTTCCAAATCAGTCACTGTAGTATAAATATTATTCACTGCCTGTTGTGTAACAAATCATTAAGATGATTCATCGTTTCTATAGCATTTGCCAGTGCTTTTACTTTCCTACCTCGTTTTTCATTTCATATGCGTGATCAAAGTGATGGCTGCAAATAAAAATATATGACGAGTTTAATCAGAATTGTCATGTTACATATTAACATTATTCTCGCACCAAATAAACACTTGTAATTAAATACTTGCATGTCTTGGTAAATACAGGAAGTTAGGAACATGTGGAAACGTTTTCGACGATAAACACGATCTAAAACGACGAAACCTTTAGTAATTTAAAGATACTGACCATTTTCCCCTCCATATCAGACCTCTTCAAGACAATAAGCGTGGTTTTAATCATCATTTGCTCATTTTGAAATGAGGAACCTACTTTTCCTCTGACAGCTGGTAGATTGGCTTTTTAACATCAGAAGTAATTTTTAGCGTGACAACTATTTCAGCATTTTGAATAAATTCCATACATACAAAGTGAACATAATCTTGTGATGTAGTAATACAGTGCCTGTCAAGATTTCAAAGATTCTGTATCATGGGTTGTATTATCATCATCAACATTTTATGTTGTGGCTTTAGTACAGTAACAGGGTTTCATGTTACTATTGTTAGGAGTCTCAGTGGAAACTCTAGTTTGGTTCCTCCTCTTTCATTTCATCAGTATACTGTACACTAATCAACAAACAGGAGATGAGTTCATTAAGACTAGCAGATGTACATGGGGTGGGTGGGGGAGAAAGGGGAATGTGCACTTAATGGTTGATTCACTTTTTTTGTCTGTCAGATTTGAAAATGGCACGTGGCCACCAGAAGCTTCAGTCTCAGGCTAGGGCTCAGAAAAAGGCAGAGAGCATGAAGAAACCTAACAATCTTCATGAACAGAAAAAGGCAGCCCAGAAAGCTCTTGTTCATTCCTGTCCGATATGTAGGGTAAGAAGGAGAGTGTGAGAATGTATGTTGTGCATTGACATTTTATGGGTACTTAAGACTAGGCTGGTGAAAAGTGGTATAACATTGTGGCATATTACGAATGTTCAACATGTCCTCTTTCCACTCTCCATGTGTGGTTTTTTTTTTTTTTTCATGAAACCATCTTGAAATTTTTATACTTTGTTACTAACGACAGTAACTGATTTCATATTTGCTTTGAGCGCAGAATTAGTGAGAATAGAGAATGTTTGGGACAGCCTTTGAAAAACTGGGTCATATTACATACCTTCAGAAAGAGAATTCATTTGCCTTTCAAAGACCATTTCATGGCTGATAGAAGTTTCTCGTGCTCTTTTCTAGACAAGGCAAAGGGCCAGAACATTCCTAATACAGACCATACGTAAATCCACTTTGAATATAACCAGTCAGAATTCAGTATTGCAGTAGCATCCATGTTCACTTTGTAAAACTGAAATAGATTAACATTTTTACTAGTTTTGCTGAAGTTATATGTAAAAAAGCATTAAAGGATGGTTATAGTTTCTATTAAATGCCTAAATTAGATGGAAAGAAATTATCCAACATTTCTTTGCTCATTTTCTCTCTTGTTTTTTTTTTTTTTTTACGGTTTGTTCACTTTGAAACCATATAACTTTATATTGGCATAGGATTCAACCTAAAATTTGGTTGTGTTCTTCATACGTATTTAAACATACCTATTTGTGTAATCTATGCTGGCTTAGTTTGAAAAAGATTAATAGTTGCAGTGTTTTAGATAATAATAATAATAACGGAAATTTATATAGCGCATTTCCCTGCTTTACAGAAGGCTCAATGCGCTTTACAAAGAAATTCAAAGACACAAATTCACTCAACCGACAAAGTGAAACAGACTAAAACATGTCCACAAACAATGGTACAGAGATATATCAACAAAATTAATACCCCCCCCACACACACACACACAAGAAAAACCTCTGGACAATAATAAAAACACGTACACGGACACACGCAAAGTAACATGCAAATGTAATGTCTATAGAAGGACGAATGGGACGAAGAAACACATGAAGCCAGTAGTCGGTAACAGTTTGCTCAACCCAAATTGAAAATCTGTCAGCGAGGCTGCAAATAATAATGAAATAATGATGTTGGCTTGTATAGCGCCAAATCGTGGCCTGTGGACAGCTCAAGGCGCTGACGGCAAAATGTGGGTGTGTAGCGGGCCGTCTCCTCCACGTCACAGGGCAGCGTCCACACACAGCAAGAACACAGTCCTCAGCACAAATATCCATCATGTCATACAGCCGGAATACACTCCATAGAACAAATATCAAACGTCATACACTCCACAGAAAATGCAACATCCAAAAGAAGGCACAAGTTTCACTTGAACGCCAGCACACACTCGTTCACTGATGAACAAAAGTCAAGCGGACATGAATCCCACACCACTGCGCCAGTCATGAAGTCTGAATTCAATAAGATTGTATCAAAGGCCATCATCAACTAGCACATTGTCATTCTTTCTTAAAAATAAAGATACAGTTTTACAAAAGAAATTCATAATTCTGCTTATTTCCTTGCATAGAAATGTAGATTCTTCCTTCAGCTAACCATTTTTAAAAGAATTTTTAGTTTAATTACAACAGAAAGTATTAAATTGTGTGGGTGCCATTTTGGATTGTTTCCATGGCAACTGGTTGTGTCACATGTATCAGAAAAACATTTTTGTCAAATTCCAATCAAAGGCAAATCAAATGATAACAAAACAACAACTATCTCTTGTAAATCCTAGATTTTTACTTATCAAACTTAATTAGGTCTTAAGTTAATGGCGCTAAGTCTGCCAAGACAGTCATAACTTAACAAGACAAATTTGAAGAACATTTTTGTAATGACGAAAAGAAATATTTTTAAAATTTGGTTTACCATCAGTTATCCCTGCAGTTCTCAACCTGTGGGGCACTCCCCTCTTAGTATGCACAATGTGCTGACAAGGAGGGCGTGAAGGTGGTCATTTTCTCATCCCATATCGGTATTAGTGGCTAAGGGGGGCACGCGGACATACCCTTCTTCATCTGGGGGGGGGGCTAGGGGTCACAAATAAAAGGTTGAGAATCGCTAAGTTATCCCTTTTACACCTTATGCGCAACCAAATTTGAATTTACACAACATGGAAATTAAATAGATTGTATAAACCACATGGACCTGTAGATTCTTTGTCAATGCATGATTTTGCAGGCCCAGATGCCAGACCCCAAGACATTTAAACAGCACTTTGAGAATAAGCACCCCAAGGAAGCTCTGCCTGAAGAGCTGAAGGATGTGTGACAGGTGAGGCTTTTCATGCATGTAAGGCAGACCACCCATTTGTGGTAGCGTGTGGGATGTTCCACCTTGCATATGTTCCCATCACACTCCACCAACCCTCTTCCTTCATAGAAAAAAGAAATCCATCATTGTGTACTCTCACATGATGTGTACAAGAAATTTTTTACCCTTGTGATTTATGTGTACCATCAAAGTAATGCAAGAGGATGGTTTGTCTTTAATAATAATAATAGTGAAGATTTTTATAGCGCATATTCACACTCATAGAGAGCATGCTTTTAGCGCTTAAAACGAGGAAGAGACGTGGACTAAGTAAATACAGAACAAAGGGGACGAAAGAAAACGACAGTACTGACGATGAAACAGAAAACAAAAGGCAACAAGTAACAGGAACAGAGAAATATAGCCATTCTGCCGAGAAAGAAGGGTAAAGTAGCGAGAGGGAAGGGGGAGGGTAAGAAGGACTAGCATTCTTTGCAACTAGTTTCTATTTATAGTGAGGTGTGTGTTCACTAAAAGAATTGTACGCCGTTTTTATGATTACAGAAGAGTATTTTTATATATTTTTTGTTGTTGATCACATATCAGGAGTGGTCAAAATTTATAAAATTGCTGTGTACAGTGAAAGATACTACATAATTGTTACATTACTTTTTGGAAATATCTGGAAGCAAATGTCTTAGACATAAAGAAATGTACCTTTTTTTCAGATACTGTTCAGTTATCTCTTGGGGACAAAATCATTCAGTTTTCCACCCTGTCCCCAAAATAAATCATTTGGAAAATGGAAATCTGTGTGTGGAACATCATTGTCTCCATGCACCACCGACATCAAATCAGCTACAGACTGGTCGCCTTGTCTATTGGTTCCTTGCAGTGTGCTGAATACCTCATTGTCGTCTGACATTCAGACAAGATATACATGTGATCTTACAATAAAGTTTCTTTGGGATTTCCCGGTGTATTATGTGTGTCTCACATGTGGGATCAGTTGGTGACTGTAATTCTCTCCTTTGGTGACTGCTGCTTGAAAGTAGGGACAAGTAGTACAAGAACATGGTGTGGTGTGCACACATTTATGCAATCAACAAACATTACTACCAACCTATTCCATCATCAAATTTCCATGACATCAATAAAGTCTCCTTGTACTTGCATATTTCTCAGATTTTCTCTTGTCATTAATGGCTTTAACTGTGGTGTACCATCAGAGATGGCTTTGGGTTTTAATATATGGTCAGGAGAGTGGGAGAAGAACTGAGCAACAGCTATTGAGTGGTGGAGAACTGTTCCCTACATGTTAACCTGCCCTTCCTTACTGCCTCCTGGTGATGTTCTGAATGATGGTCTTTATGTTTGAAGACAAAGTCACATGAGCAGTTTTGGCAAGCATGACCTTTATGTTGCCAAGATGGGTCAGCAAGAAGATGATGTCTTCATGGTGGTTAGTAAAAACGTGATCTCGTACCTCAGAATTGTATGAATCTGGTGACCAAGATATTTTACACAAAAGCACTTTAAATGATGCTTTATTTTCTTGCTCCTGTATCGAAACTATCGTATTAACTCTTTCATGCATAACAAATTTCAAGGTACCTATAAGATTTATTTTACATTTCAGTTAAGTAATTCCTTTGTCAAGGTCTCAGACATCAGCCCAAGAATGTTTCCTCCCTACTGGCCACCTTCATAATGTAAGCTTGTATGATATGTAATGGGCAGATTTCTTTAGGCAAAGAAGCTGAGCGTGTAAACACATTCAGTGTGTAAATTATAAAATCATGTAGTAAGCAGCATCATTTCTTGTCTCCTTTGTGGCAGATTCTATTAAACATTATATGTATGACATATCCTATACATGTGCATTTGGGGATTCAGGGAGGCGCACATGCTGGATGACATCTGAGTTAGTGGCACCAGCTTATCTGTAATAGTTAATCTTGCAAATGAAATTTTCACACCTGCAACTCCAGCTGTTAATAAGCAGCAAATGATCAGCCCCTCCTGAAACAGTTATGTGTTTATCAGAATTGACTTCAAGGCCAAATTTTCACCTTTCTAACTGGAAATAATGGTTTGACTGTCAAGGGCAATGTGGGTACTTGTCAGGCAAAATGGAAGTAATTAGCAAAGCTTAAGCAGGTGAATGGGTGAAGCTATGTGAACCTCACCTCCTTATCCTGGCTTCTTTCCCACTCGAGCATTAAAAGTCTACCTTAAATCACTCTAGAAACTGCTTTAGTAAAATACTAAAAGTAGACAACCATTGTGTACTGCTTAATTTTATTGGATAAGAAGGAAAACAATCTTCACAACCAAGTAATAAAATGCTACAAGAGCAAATAAAATAATTTGCTACAATTTCATATATGTGATGGAATACTCATACTGAGAAATAATTAAGATAGTGATAAAAATCAAATATACTGATGAATTGTATCCAAAGCAGTTTTATTGTATGTAGCCAAAATCTCATTCGTGGTCTATATGAAACTCTGGAAACATTACTGTCAAAGTTTTTCTAAATGTGTTTTCAAGTGCAAAAAACAAAATCAACAGCAAAGAATGGTGGTATGTGAGGGTTGAAAAGGGGGTCAGAAAGGAGAAGTTGACAGGACAACATTAAATGGACTGATTTCATTCAGCAAATCCCCAAAATGACATAACCAAGAGAACCTGTGGCAAATGCAATGTTGACGAATTGATAATGGTCATTGTGGGGAAAGTATCATGAGCATATTGCTGTTGTTGCATACAGCTGGTGTGGGCTTTGCACAGTTGTTCACCGATAATCTGTTCCCAACCATGCCCATTACTTAAACTATGCAGGGTGCCAAGCTTGATGTCTTGTTAATTATTTATTAAGTTGGAAAGTGCTTCCACATTGCGGTGATTTTGCACTATAGGAGAAAGGGAGAAAACCCCTGGCACCCAGCCCTGCGAACAGGTGTCACATACAGAGAGTGTCCCGAGACGATATCTGAACCCTAAGCTGCTCACTGCAGTGGTGACAAGCAAATGTTTTAACCACCACACTACTGGGAGCCCCGAAGCTTTATCCCCTTCACTTTTAGTCACTAAACTCTCATCTGATGCAGGACACTAAAGTTCATGTCTCTAATCACAGCTTTACTATTACCATGGGATATTCATCAAATCCTTTCTAAATGAAACTGATATGATAAATTTATACTTATAAAATGACAAGTGTTTGTGTTTTACACCATGCCAGCAGCTAAGGTTATATCACGGTGCAATCACAGGTGAATGATGAAAGGCAGGCAAAAAGCCCCACATCTGCAGGAGTTGTTCCCCCTTAAAGCACATTTATTTACTGGATGTTCACAAGTTTATACATTTTTCTTGAAGTGATAGATATGAACATGCACAGAAGATACTACCAAACATCGACTTTTTGTTGATGACGAAGGCAGTCCTCTGTGATTCCTCTGGCTGCCAACTCCTCTTGAACTCTTGATAAGTAGTGTGGGTCTGGATATCCAAACCTGTAGCAAATAGAATGTTCCCATACTCTGAATTCTGAAAATTATTGGTCACACATAAGAAAAAAATCCATAATTTGTTTTTAACTTGAAAGCTTTTATTTTTCTTTATGCTAGAAAGATGAGAGTCAACCCGAGTAAGCTAGAAGTTTCACCCATCACAAAAATAGTTCCATCAAGTGCTATAGGCTCATACAGAGAAGTAGCAAAACTCTGTGAAAAATGTTAAATGCCAGGTAGGTTTTACTTTTAAAAGCAAGTGCTGCGCTATCCCAGTTCATGGTTAACTCATAGTCTGCAAAAAAAATGATTTGGTATATTTTGTCACTCTTTATCATTTCAGTTTATTTCCATTTCTTTAGGTTTTTCTTTTATTAGTCACATCTATCGGTTTTCTGGTACTTTTTTACTTGCATGCATAATGCTGTTAATCAAATTGTTTTTAAAAGAGAGTAAAATTCTTTTGACTTTTAATCTTTAGTAATATACAAATACCATAAATTTGACACAATGTTTAGTTCTAATCCCATCAAACAACCAAAATAATAATTAGATTTTCAAAGTGCGTCTCCAAGGTTCAATCTGCTGTACAGATAAAAAACTAAAACACGAATGTACATTCAAAATCATCAAAGCACACATACATAGACTGAAACAAATCAATACATGTACAGAGGCAGAAGCAAGGTCTGGCAGTCAAGGTGATGTGAAGAAAGGTTAGCCTGAACATTTTGTTTCAACAACACAGGACAAACACAAGTGAGAGAAGAGCCCAATCCTGGCACAGAGGAAGCATTAGTGATCATGACAGAAGTCTCAAAATATTCATGGAACAAGATGCAGAACACATCTCCAGAAGGTCAGTTAGAACTACTTACATCCAGAGATTCAAAATCTAATCTGAAGAAAATGTACTAAGAAAGCAAATGGTATGCAGATCAGATAAAGGAAAGACTGCATGGCCTGTAGAGCTGAAAAAGTTAAATTTGCAGTAAAAACAATAAATCTCATAATGTAGAAAGCTTTAAACAAGATGACCACACAATAGGCTGCAGAAACCATTAGTGGATGAAGATGCTTTTAAGTAGTAGCAATTTGGCACAGGCACAGAATAGAGATTAATGGCACAATACATCAAAAACAACAGATCAATAGAAGACACAAAATGATGAAGCTGATCCATGGACAACACAAATAGTAGTCCCCTCGAGTCAGCTCTAAGCAACATGAAAAATGTGAAGTAATTAACATTTTGAATCAGAGCAATTCCTCCTTTCCTTGAGTATGGTCTAATCACTTTACTGACAAACTTTTGTAACAGCAGAAACAGGCAATAAGAAGCATTCCATAAGTCGAGCAATGAAATTCTATATTTACAATCTCAAGTTGCTCAAAACTGCAAATTAGATATCAGGGTGCTTTGAAGCTGGAATCATACTGTATGTTGATTACCACTTAATGAGTTGGTAAGTTTAATGAGGATTGAGAAACATCTACTAAAAATGCCTTCAGGGCTATATACACGAATGACGACTCTTTTAATCTATTTTTAGTTTCATATGAAACATGAATCTGAGGCATTTTGTTTAAATGTAGTAACATAAATAGCACACCTCAGCCCTTATGATTACTGTTAAATTAAAATCCACACTCCAGGGACCGTAGTTATGAAGGAAGAGTAAGTCGTTTCCCCAGGGCAAAATGATAAACTAAAGGAAAAGCATCTTGCTTCTGAAGTTATAAAACAATGTCAAAACCCTTCGGTGACTACTTCATATTTCTTGACCCCAGGGTACCTTTGCCACCACTTTATAACTACAGCTTCTGGGGTAAAACAGCATCTGTGGGGTCTGGACACCACTTTATAACTTTGGAAACAAGACACTAGTCTTTGACTTTCCCATATTGCCCTAGGGCAACAACTTACTCTCGCTTTATAACTACAGCCCCTGATGCACACAAATGAGGAGAAACAGAATAACTTACACTTGTACTATTGCAGACTTTAAGTTAATTTACCTTGTTGGGCCACCTTCAAGTGAAGTCTTGTGATGAATGTCATTCCATGTGACAACATTGTCTGCCCCGGTTGTCTTTGATGTCCCAACAGTGAATGTCAGCCGGTTGTCAAATGCCACACGAAGAAGTTGGCATACTTTCTTTCCCTCTTCATTGTTTGGGAGGTAAGCACGGCGCCAGGTACCTCTGTATGCATATCCTGGATTAGGATGCTCCTTCTGCATAAGACATTTTATGTCATTCACTTGAACTATAATAAGCTTTAAGAAATAAATTGCTTAATGGCTTAATAAGCTTCATAAACTAGGTAAGTCATGCAATTCCCATAGAACTGGATTATGTCGCAACTGTATTCTTTTTTTTTTAACTTTAAAAGACTAATGCCACAATAAAAGAAATCCAAAACCGTTAGAAGCATTCTAACTGGGCCTCAACTCGTAAAAAAGTTTACAAAGTACTTGACAGTCCCATTCATCCACATACATATGGACACAGTCTTGCTGCAAGCTTCTTGTGCTCTTACCCCTTGGATGCCATCCGGAAAAGAATAATCAATGGTAATTACACCACAGTTTCCAAAGCCAGGCACATGTCCATATGTTTGGGTCACATTCATGCATCCATGGATTGGCTGATTACCTATGATGACACCATACAATGTGTT
Source organism: Marisa cornuarietis (assembly GCA_004794655.1). Classification (NCBI taxonomy): domain Eukaryota; kingdom Metazoa; phylum Mollusca; class Gastropoda; order Architaenioglossa; family Ampullariidae; genus Marisa; species Marisa cornuarietis. The sequence goes on from SMMW01000040.1 coordinate 1,730,670, forward strand.
GCAGGTGGGACAAACTGGTTTGTGATGACGAAAAGTATCCTCTATGCATTCTGTGCAAAATGTGTGCCCACACTTGTCCAGCTTCTTTGGCTCTTTTATCTTGTCCAGGCATATGGGGCACTTTTCCTCCTCCTCATTTTTATGGGGAATATTTCTGTCCAGCACATCTTCAGGACTCATTTCAAAATCTGCATCTGTTCCATCTTCAGAATCCCCATTGTCATCATTTTCACTTGCATCTTTTGCATTTTCCTCATTATTAATGCAGTCAGATGCAAGATATTCTTCGCCTAGAATTAAGGCAAGGTTTGAGTTACCATCATCTAAATTTATCTTTGCAAATGTGCTCAGGGTCACTGATAACTTTTGGTTTCGCTTCTTTCCATTGTCTTTTTTTCTGCAGTCAGGATTTTTTGATGAAGAAGATGACATAGACGACGGCTTTTGGGTTACTGAAGATCTTTGTGTAAGCTTCTTGATCAGCTCTATTGTTTCTCTAAAAGCTTTTTGGTCCTTTGGATTAATGTAAAGGGAGACATCCTTCAGTGATCTAGGCTCTGCATCTTTCAATGATTGTATAAAGACCGTCACTGCATCAGCAACTGAAGCTTTTGCTCCTCCTGTAACACCAAAATGATAGATGGAAGAAAGCAGGTCAAAATGAATGGCTGGAGAGCAAAGATTCATGAGATGTGATCGCAAAGGATTTATTAAGTGGATTGTTTCTGAAGAGGATGGTGGAGGGAAGAGAAAAATGAAAGAACAAAATAGGAAGGAGGTATAATTTTAAAGATTAATTTTTTTTATTATTTTTCACTTAAGATCATAAAATACAGTCTTTGTCCTCCAAGTTCTTAAATTTAATTAATTAAAGAAATGCTAATGTATTTTTACTTTTTTATGTGAGTTAAGACTATTTATTCCAGCGTTCACAATACTCCAAGCCTAGATAGGGACCTTAGTCATTGCCAAAAGGGATACGAGTATTGGGAAAATGTTTTATTCAAATAGGCTTCTTCGCATTTTCTTTTCTTGCCAACTTTTGCTGAACCAGTTCTAATATGTACCATATTTTGTGAATCCTGTGAATCAAGCATTGTAAGAATCCAATGAATCAAGCGTAAATCCCCACACATTCTCTCACTCCTATTTTTTTCTTGCTCAAAACAAATTCATCATCTCTTATGCTTTCTCATAACCTCTCTCCCCTGCTCCACCCACCTCAAACTCAAAAAGACAATGATAAGAACTTACCACTTCCAAGTAAAGGCAACGCCAGCGAACTTTTACCATCGATACAGGCTTGATGAAACAAATTTTTATACAGTTCTGTCATCAAAGCTTTCCATTTCTGAGAATCTGAAGAAGTCATGGGAGGGACTATCACATAATAAACTGTATTAAAACCAACATGTTTACCCTTGCCAGAGACACTTTTCTTGAAGGTGCAAGGATATACTCTTCCAACTTCAAATTGTCTGGTCTTTTTTTTTAGACTGTCTCGCCTTTGTTTGTAATCATGAGGACAATTTTCAAGCAAACATGTAGACACAGCTCCTGCACCACAAAGACTCGTGTCTTCACCAACAGCAACTGTTGTAGCACTTGTGCATATGATGTTGTCACATGAGACAGTCAGATGTATGCCACTGACAATATCAAAGTGACTTGTCTCGATTCCCCCTGTTGCCATAACTGCAGGTGAATGTTTGAAAGAATTCAAGGCACAATGGCTTCTTTTTAACCTTTTTTAAATATCATTTATTCTTTTGCACATGATGAATGGCTTGAATTTCTGTCGGATTTCTGAAGGAAAAAAAATCGGGAAACATGCATAACAAAGTCAAGAGTCTTAGTTGAACATTAGAACCAGTACGTAGTGATTAAAAGTGCATGAGAGAGGGAGCTAGTGTATGTGGTAAGAATGTGACAGAGGCGGCTTGTTTATTTGATAAACATGACCATGGTACAAGAAAAATGCTATTCTTTCTTTTAAAAAGTACTGATAGCATCTGAACGAATTGCACGACTGACACGCAATCATTTGAATCCCACTGAACGTTTATGCCCCCTCATCGAATACAGACTAAAACATGCTTCTCCCAAATTATTACGTTACCCTGGCGTTGAGCAGTTCTTGATCAAGTGGATGAACCTATGTTGCCTTGGAATGTGCTCTTTCCCTGAACGTGACGTGTGATTTCTGAGAAGTAAATTTTTTGTAGGCAGCGCCTGTGCTTCGAGCCTCGAATGACAAGTCAACGGAACTATTTTCCTTAATTATGTATATTATTTACATCGGGATTTTCTTGAACGCTTGCTATCCTAAGTCCTCGATATTAGACTGTCACATATAGACATTCGACTCCAAATACAAACCAATCAAACATAGTAGCATACCTGCCCAAGATCGAAACTGAAAGTTGGTATTTTTCAGGAGAAGTAACTCTTATCCACTTTTTGTTTTCGTCCTCTTTGATTCTTTCTTTATAATATAACAATAGTGTGAGCTTTTATAGCGTACGTGGTATCCCAGCCACAGCCAGGCTTTCCACGATTTATAAACACAAAAACGCATGACAAAATTCCTGTGGCTCTATAAAGTTAATGAGAATGCCAGGTCGCTCTTATGTAGACGTAGATTTCGAAACTTTCATTCACAGACTGCAAGTCGGTGCTATGAATCGTCAGTGAAATGTTCTGTAAACTAATAATAAAGGTGTAAAAAGAGCTGTATGTGTTTCATTAGAAGTCTCAAGTACCGGCATACACAAACCAAGATATCTGATTTACGAAACTGAAAAGATGCCAAACGGCACGAAAGCACAACTAAATTTTAATTATACAGAGGCGGGGGGGTCTGGTGTAACCAGGCCCGCGGCTGTGAAGGGGACCTGGCCTTGGTCAGTGGATTTTTTTCCTTTTCTTTTTCTTTTAAAGAAAGGTTGACGTAAAATTCCTCACTCTGGTGATTTTTTTCTATGGAGCGGATGACTATATAAGATTGATCCTTTATCGTCATCTTACCTCATTTACTAACCAGCACTCACGTGTAATGATGATAATGATGTCCGTTTATAATGCGCAGGTATCCATTCAGAAGAATGCTCATTGCGCAGCAAAAACAGAAGAGACGAAAAAAATAAAACAATAGAAAAGTAAAAAAGAAATAATTAAAGACAGATCGATCAAAATGTGGTGCTTGGAATCAACTCAATGTTCAAGTAGATCCTATAGTACACTTGTCCTAATATTTGCAATAGTGAATAAAATGTAGATATTGACAATCGAATTAAAAGCATATATTATCATATACTGAGAAAATAATTTACAATTACAATTTAAGGGCCCCAGAGACCTCGATCAGTCTTATAGGAAACAGGTGAGAAAATATACTGGGCTTCCAACGAAAAAAGAAAGAACAGTAGATCAGAGAAGAGGCATGGAAAAGGATAGTAGAAAGTCAACCAAGCAGAAAATCAACAACACCAGATCTGAACGTCTGAAGGAACAAAGATATACAGAAATAAACAAAGAGGTAATTAAAAGAGGATGACCAAAACCGACAAAAGGGAATACATAGAGAAACTGGCAGATGAAGCAGAAGAAGCAGCACGAAAAAATGACCTGAAGACACTGTATAAAATCAAAAAACAGCTGAACAACAGGTTCAAAAATAGTGAAGTACCAGTGAAAGACATGAACGGAAATGTTGTAGAGGGAGAGGCAGAAAAACTACAGCGCTGGAAGGAGCATTTTGAGTCAGTTCAGAACAGACCAGACCCCCCTCAGCTTGCAGACATCCAGCCAGCAGATACAGACCTTGACATCTGCACAGACCCGCCAAGCCTGGAAGAAGTGACAGCAGCAATCAAGGCAATGAAAAGCGGCAAAGCACCAGGGGCAGATGGAATAACAGCAGAGCTGTTGAAAGCAGATGTGAATGTGACAGCTCCCTCCCATGCTGACTGAAATCTTCAGGCAAGTTTGGGAATCAGGACAGATCCCCGATGCGTGGAAGACAGGGCTCATCTTCAAGTTACCCAAGAAAGGAGATCTTGGAGACTCCAATAACTGGAGGGGTATAACCCTTTTTTTCCTCACCAGCAAGGTCTTCAGCAAGATTGTTTTGTCAAGACTGATGGCAACCGTTGAGAAAGACCTCCAGCCTCAGCAAGCAGGATGTCGCCCTGGGCGATCCTGCTCTGAACTCATTTTCACTCTGCGTCAGATTCTGGAGCAGAGCAATGAGTGGAACGCACCACTGTACATCAGCTTCATCGACCTGGAGAAGGCTTTTGACAGCATCCATCGGTAGTCCTTATGGAAGATCCTGAGGCATTATGAAGTCCCTGCAAAACTTGTCCAGGTAGTTGCAATGCTGTACAGCGACTTCAAATCTCAGGTGGTCTGTGACACGGAGCTCACAGCCCCCTTCAACGTCAGTACTGGGGTGAAGCAGGGCTGCATTCTGTCGCCGTTCCTCTTCATCCTGGCCATGGACTGGATCATGAAGAATTCCACCGACAGAGAGAGGAGAGGGATCAAATGGACCATGACTATGACAGCAACAACAATGCTGGAAGACTTGGACTTTGCTGATGACATTGCCCTGTTGTCACACCGCCATCAAGACATGCAGGAGAAAACAAATGCCTTCTCAGAAACAGCTGGAAACCTTGGCTTGAAGGTCAGCGCAAAGAAAACGAAAAGTATGAGAGTGAATGCCAGAGTCCAAGAAAACATCAAACTAAATGGAGAAGAGATTGAGGAAGTTGACAGCTTTACCTATCTTGGGTCCAAGATTTCAAACACCGGGGATGCGGAGGTGGAGATTCGAGCCCGACTGGCGAAAGCCAGCCAGGTCTTCGCCTCACTCAGGAGCACATGGAAGGCAAAAAACATCAGCCAGAAGACCAAGCTGAGAATCTTCAAGTCAAATGTGATCAGCACCCTCCTTTATGGATCAGAATCATGGAAGATGACCAAAAACATCGGTAACAGGCTTGACGTCTTCCAAAACAGATGCCTCAGGCGCATACTTAACATCTTTTGGCCAAACACCATCACCAATGAAGAACTCCACCGAAGAACTGAAACCGAATCCATCACCACGCTGGTTCAACGAAGGCGTTGGCGATGGATTGGACATGTGCTTCGCCAGCAGACAGCAGACCTCTCCAGAATCGCCCTACGATGGACTCCAGACGGCCGAAGAAAACGAGGCCACCCAAAGGAAACCTGGAGAAGAACATTGGAAAGGGAGATGAAAGGAAAGGGCTGGACATGGGGTCGCCTGGAGCAAGTTTCAGCCGATCGACATCAGTGGCGGGTTCTGATTGAGGCCTTATGTGCAACTAGCACAAAGAGGATTGATTGATTGATTGATTGGAGACCTCGATCTTCCCCGGGGCCCGTGCTGACTCTCGGCGGCCCTGTCAGATATTATTTTACAGCCTAATTTTCTGGTTTACGTCTCCAACTACCATATGCAGTCTTGAAAAGTCCTTCAAAACCTGATACAATGGCATTTTGTGCATTGAGCTAAAAAGTAGTTTGTAGGCGCTTGCAGTTTTGTGAACCAGATATATAAATGTTACCTGCAGCTCTTTGTGCAGTCTATATATATATATATGCTTTCCTATGTTTTTTAACTGCATGGTTATGTTTTAAGTTCTTTAGCTGGCGCATGATAAAACTAAATGGAAGTTTAAACATGTACTGGAAGCAATTGCATCAAACCTGTTTTTGGTGAGAAAATTATCTATAGAGTCACATATCATTGAGCCACACATATCCCTCCTTAAAACTCATGCCCAGTCACACATTATCATTGGACCATTCTCCACTCATGGTATCAAACATTATGAATCACTAGCTGTAATTTATGTCTACCCATGGGTTATATCCAATTATATATGTTTCCTTACCCAAATTCAGTAACAAAAATGTATAATCTGTATAATGTATAATCACTTGTATTGCTTATTCTTGAATCAACACAAAGTTTCACAATTTTTATTGGTATAAAATGTAAAAATAATCTTAAGTATGCATGCCCGGTACTTTCATTCTTGTAACACACATACACAAACAATGCTTGCTTGGAGAATTAATGGTTTCCCTCGATTCTAAAAATGCAAACCAGGTACTCTCCTCTGAAGTTTTTAACAATATGCTGTTATCTGGTGACACAAAAGAACTGCTTTTTAAATTCAGCCCACATTACCCAAGGTTTCTTTCCATATCCAATGCATAACATGAGTGTTGTGACAAAGCTCACAGTGAAACCAAAATTTCCAATAGAAGGATAACCAAATTGATTCAGCATGTAGCCCCCCAGAGTTGGAGAGACAGCTCGCACAAATGAGTTGATTGCCATGTTGAGACCAAGTACTGCTCCTGTAAAACAGCCTGCTACAGTAAATACCTCAAATGATGACAAAATATTATATATCTTCAGTAAGCTATTTAATAACACAAGCAAAAATGTTCATCTCTTTCATAAGCATTGATCCTAATTATATGAGCCATTATACATTTCTACTTTCCCATGGGGAGAAAAGAACTTTAAAATGTTTTCCCTCATGATGATTGTGTGTTGACCAAAATAGCAGGAAAATTTGTTTTATTGAGTTCAGGCAAATATTAAGCTGTGGCTATATTATGCTTAACTAATAGGCACTTGAAATCATTTGCACCCTCTGCAGTTTAGCTGATGAATTGCTTGTGTGTGCCTGTGGGTGTGTGATATTGTAGGTCTGCCTCAAGAATGGTTTGGGATGTAAGATTATGTTTTTGTGGTTTGCTCTAATGCACCACTTGCATTATTCTTATCTTGTAACTATTGACTTCTATTTTTTTCTCTTTGTTCTTTTTTCTAACTTTCGTAACTGAGAACATATCTCAAGTTATAAATGTCCGCTGGCTAATTAAGTTGGTCATTTATAAACCGATCTGCAAGTACATTTGTAGATGACAGACGATAGTATACAGTGGTATTTACGGTATCTTTCACAGCTTGTTATGCTTATACTGACCATTCTCTCTCCAGCCTTCTTCCCTCTCTTATACCATTTAATATTCAATTTATTAATCATATTCATGTTGTGTTAAAATAAAAGTATTGGTGGGAGGAAGAAGGATGGATTTCTTGGAAGAGATTTTTCTGGACAAGTTTTGAATGATTGTAATCCTAAATGTGATTTTATTCAAAGGATATCTTGAGATTTTTAATTCTGTCTCAACCAGTTTTATATAGAAAAACATTTTGAAAAAAAACGAAGAAAAGGCTTTACAAAATTTTACATAAAAATAAATAAATGTATGCTCACAAATCATTTTCTTTCATTTTGTGCCCCTGCCTCTTCTTCCCCTCCCTCCCCTTCCCTTCATTAATTATGCTTTTATTATCTGCCCCTATGATGCACTCACTAGATTTGGCCATAGATTTGCATTATTTATAGCTGTGTTAGAAATTTGTTTCCAGACATGACTGACATATACTCTAAATATAACAGGTAAATACTAACCTGTATTGTCACTAGAAACAGTGTGTGTAAGAGCAGTGGTGACAATTATGTTGAGGATTGTCAGACTCAACACTAATGGCATGCACACCAAATACAAATGCCACACTTTGGTTGTATGCGCCTGTCACAATTCATAATGATCACACACACATGGCATTGTGATAATTTTGATGAAAACAACTTTAATAAATTTGTAAAATTATTCAGTGCAGAAAGTAAATAAATTTTGTAGTGTGTATTCCCCCCCCCCCCCACTCGCTGTTAGTCACTGATTTCATAATGCTGCTATAAAGAAACTGGTTAATAAAAGTTTAACACGTACCTTTTAAAATAACTGCATGGTGTATAACACAGAAAAATGTCATCTGAAGTGGACAGAAACTTCAAACAACTTAATCTTTCATCATACATATCAATGCTCTTTAGACCATTTTTTTTTTTTTGTACAATATGATGAAAACCCAAAGCAGTGTGAAGAATGAGTGTACTCACCAAACCAAGGTATGACCAAATCAAGAAGAAGGATGAACTAATCAAGACAGTACTCTCACTAAAAATCTTTTCCACAAAGCCCACACCAATGCCTTCAGCAATCTGAAATCAGAAAAGGAAACAGTGCTTTTTGAAATATTAGAAGATAAGTTGTCAATATGACAATTTTGCATCCTTAGTTGCTGGCTCGGCGTAAAACATGAATTGGTGCCACCTTTCTGTTTAAGTATTGTCTACCAGAGAATTTCAGCAACTTTCCATTTTAAGGACATGCATTAAGAAAAAAAACATCCTAGAACTTACCATGATTGCAATGCCTATGAAAGACATAAAATACCCTCCTTGTTCTGGGGAAAGCCTGAAAGTATCAATAGCGAACACAGAAAATGTGCTCTGGAAGATCCCAATGGGAACAGCTGAACAAAGAATATTAGATTTTAATTGTTTCACTTGTAAGCATTTTGCTTTAAAACACTCAATATTGTTTTAATGTTAGCATCCTAAAAGCCTGAATGAGTAAGCAAAAGAAATGATTTATTAGGCCTCGCTGTACAATACAGCCCATTTCATTGCCCATAATTGGTGGATGAATAACAGTAAGTCTTAAATGTCGTTTAAATTCATTATGAAACGGGCTAGAGCTAAAACCTAAGATGGTTTCACTGAACACTCTTTCATATTTGCATAAAATGACAGTTTATGCATGCATACTTTTACATAAAATTATCATTTTAAACACCTTCCTTTAGATTCATCCCCTACCTGAACAAAGGCGTACCAAGACGAGGAAGATGACACCAGGTGTAGAGAAACAATGAATCATCTTTTGAACATTACCTAGACTTTTAGTGGTGTCTGCAACAGTTTAATATATCTTCAAAGATCTGACCCATTATGTAACAATTCTCTCTGGAAAATCTTACTATTTTTTAGAAAAATGCTTTCCTTTCAAGCAAGAAATGTCTCAAAGCTGAACAAAAACATTTAAAGCAGTTGTAACCAAAGGGAAAGCATGAACTTGCCAGTGTAGTGTGAAGCCATTGGCTTCATTTTCCATGGAATGACCATCCAGACAAAAGGTATAGTCAAGAGATTTCCTGCTCCTGCCATGAGGGCTGCAAGTTCTTCCCTGAAATGTATAGCCAACTTGAGATTGAAAAAAAATCGGGAAACCTATCAAGTATTTATTTCAAATACAGTTGAATATGACGTTGAATTCTACCTTGTCAGTATCACAATCTTAAGAACACATTGGTCTAGTATGATGCACAAAACATTTATAAAATATGCCTTTTCCACATTCATTTTTACTTTTTATTTTATAACAACAACAACAAATGTAAGAAAAATGTTTTTTTGACTCTCATAGGTAAGGATGGACTAGTTGCTATAATGAGTGCTGCTTATTCTTGTTTCACCCACTAAAACCATATTTTTGTGTGAATGCTTTTTCTTGTACACTACTGTGCAATACCCAAAGTTTTTAAAATCTAGAATGATTACAGAAAATTTGTACATAGACATGCCAAAGTAACACATATTCACACTGGCTGTTTTATATATATATATCCATGCACAATTCTGTTGTGTTGTTTGACCTCTTTCTGTACCTGTTGATGTGTGCAGATATGTATATCGAGATTAGAAAGAAGGTATTTACTCAGATTTGGGGAAACTGTATCTTCATGCTGAGTTTTACCCAGTCATAGGAAAGAAAGTAGAAATATGCATCCCACCAGACCTTTAAGGAACAATTGTTTTCAAGAAGCCAGGTGAAAGAAGGCTTACATGGAAAATAATAGTCATCTTGTACCACTCACCAAGACACTTAAAATTACCATTATATTCTATCCTGGGGTCAGTTTCTACTTTATCTAACATATCATCTAATAGTAAAATATCTATATGCTGACCCATACAACTTGGTTAGCCACCCTCCTATAAGTGGTCCAACAATCATGCCCACACCAAAGGAGACCCCAAGTCGTCCTAGAGCCTCTGCTCTCTTGTTTCTTTCACGTACACTGGTCACAAGCATCTGACAGGCTGCACAAAGATACCATATCATGCGTTTGCATTAGTTCTAATAGTTCACAATGCTGTTCTGAAATTCCTAAAGAACGACAGAATAAAAAAGACTACAGTCCGTTTAAAGTATCCTACTCCAAAAATAGTAGAGGAAGCTTAACGAGTCAAGTAGTTAAGTTTAACTGGTATCTTGGTGAGCTAAAAGGCTTTCTTCATGGAGCACATATTGCCAATACATGTCTGTTCAACTTTTATCTGACTGTTAAACAAAAAGTTAGTTAATCTTTGATTTCATATGGTAAAAAAAAACAGACATAATCAGTACATTCCTTATCCCAAATTTTCCAAAGAAAAGGTTCAAAGACTTGTCATAATAAATTAAAGTCAAATGAACATGAACCAAATTGTTGTCAAAAATGGAATACACATGCAAAGTAATAAATTTTAACAGGATATTTAATAAAATAAGTAAAATCCAAGAAATCAGATGGTTCCAGATTACAGTTGTGCATAAATATTATTGTAAAAAATGAAAATTTTAACTAATGTGTACTTTCTGTAAGTAAGAAAAAGAAACTATTGAACACAAATGTTTTTAAATGTACTCATGTTCAAGAATTTTGGAGTGCATTAGAAAATAGCATATAAAATGTGAACTTTAATAAATGTAAAAATAAATTTATATTAAATACTTGAATTTCAGAAGCAAAGTCAGTTCTTAATAATAGGCTTAAGATAAAGGTCATACCCTAACCTTTTCAGGCCGTTGTGGGGTGGGGAGTGGTGAAGTGTTAGAGACCTCACTTTTTTGTCAGGGCCAGCTTTACCTGAGGGTTTATTTTACCACCAGTTTTACTTCCCAACTGCAAGAACTTTAACCACACCTGTATGGCCATGCATAAAGATGGCAGGGAACCTAGATATCACAAGCATGGTCAGGTTTGTGGAAAGTCCTAAGCACACATGCGACAGGCCTGCTGAGGTCAGTGCAACAACCACTGCAACTTTAGGACCAAAGACATCTCCAAAGTGGCCAAAAAGCAGGTTTCCAATAAGCTGAAGACCTGCAAATAGTGTCTGGATCCAGCCGTAAATCACGGTATCAGCTCCTAACTTTCTACATAAGTACTGCAATCAGAATTGAAATTGAAATGGCAACCGCTTAGGGGAATGACTGAAAAATTTAATTCAAAGACAAATTAACATTCCTCGCTATATTGGTTATCATAGTAGAAATTCTAAGGAAAATTTACAAATTGATGCAGAATGGTAGTCATGAACAACATTCTGTTAATGTAGGTAACAACCACCAACTGACAGCCAATGAATTTAAATATATATAATATTTAGATTTACAATAAATTGAAATTTTACATTAAAATGTTTACAATACATAGCTGGTCTCATTAACACAAATAATTTTAATCCAGGTTTTACTCACTGGAAAGGCACTCGCCTGCATGAAGAAAGAGGTGCCATCGACAAAGTTGATGATATGAGTTAACGTCAAAATGCGCTTGTCTGAGCCAGGAAACCCATCATGGTGATTTCTCTGTTTAGGCCAATGGTCAGAATTCTCTTGGCTTTTAGTTCTATGCTGATCAAACAGCATTTCATCCTTATTGAAGACATCCATCGTCACACCGTCTTACCAATTCTCATTCATGTGCATCTTATGGCAGTCCCTACATTAATTAGGACGTCAAGGTACGTTCTAAAGTTATACAGGAGTTAGTATGCAAAATCTTGTCTTGAAGTACTGCAGCATGCTATTCTGGGGTTTTTCTATCACAGGTTGTTCAACTCAGCTCGCGTTTTTGTTATACGACAGCCCAATCGTCTCCTTAGGAAACAGGTTACATAGTTAATTGCGTATTCTATGTCAGTATGGAAGCTTCTCAAATAGCAAGCCTCGATGTGTTTGCAAGTAGCAGTCTAACAGATAAAGACAGTGGCGTAGGAACATGCTCAGCTTTGGGGGGGGGGGGGCAAGCCCCATACTGACAATGAAGAACGTTCACATTCTTGCCTTCCCAGCATCTTTTTTTTTTTGGGGGGGGGCGGCTGCCCCCCTTGCCCCCACTATTCCTACGCCACTGAAAGAGATGCATGAATCAACGACATTCGAGTACAAGGCCCTTTCATGATTATATTCATGAGGCCTTTTACAGAAAAAAATGTCATGTACGTCCCTTACTCAGTTATTAGCATTCTTCAATTTACTGTGGTACTCTCCGTTTGAACTTACAGAAAATGATTCTTTCGTGTATAATTATCTATATATATATATATAAGTGGTAATTAGTCAACTTGTGGGGTATTTTAATGGGGATTAATTTTAAGCGTTGAACGAACTGTCACCTCTGGTGGCCTTTGTCACAATCACGAACGTTTTTGTATGCAAACACTTTCATCTCTGGACAACTTGAAGCTAAGTGTCAACATATATAGTTAGTCTACAATAGGCATGCTTTTCCTCCGTTCGTGTCACGCGGGACGTACTGTCCTGACCTGACCTACGGCATCATACTTATGTTAGGACTGCTGCACCTGTATAGTACTTAATGCGTCTCGGGCGTCGGCCCCCTTGGCACAGTTTTCCAACTCGTATTTCAAAGAACCTATAATTGAAATGCGCAGATCAAAGAACAGCTAGTAAGCCACAATAATTGATTGCTAGTGTACCAGAGTCAAGGCTGTAAGTGTTTCTTTTAAGTTTGTTTTAAGATGCTGGACACGTTCTGGATGTGGTATATTTAAATGTTGTTTATTTCTAAAAACAGATCTTCACGCTTTGCGACGTTCGTAAGTCCCACTCTCAAACTCGCGATATCTATATATAGACATATGGTAACAATTAATGCGCAGTGTAGCTGGTAGTCTTTTGGACATGGTACGTGCCTGATCCTGTTAATCTGGCAACCCATTCATGATTATTTTTTAATGATTAACGATTGTGCTTGCCTGCTAATTTAACACATTATAGCGAATTGTCAAAGTAGCCCCCTTCCAGTCTGTATGTGTCATCATCGAGGATCACTCCCTTAGGAGATCGATCTCTCATTGGAAGCCCTGTCCATTCTTTCACACTGTGACTATACTCTCCGGCGCTAGTGGGGGGAGGGGTAGCCTTTGGAAGAATTACGGACTGTCTCATCCCGACGGTGTATACTTGTTAGCTCGGAGCCCCCATCAGGCTCGGGGCCTTGGGCGGTCGCCCCTGCTCACCCCTGCTTCCCCTAGCGCCGACTCTGCTTTCTGCTCCTTCAAAGACTCCATACCCTCTACAGAATATCTGGACCTGCGCTAGCATGGTTCAACTCCTATCTCACTGATAGGACGCAGACTGTGTTCGTTGATGGTCAAACATCTCGCCTGCTCCACTTACTTGTGAGGTCTTCCAGGACTCAGTACTCGGCCTAGTTCATTTTGTATACGAAACCCCTTTCATCTTGCATCCAGTCTCACAAGATTTCTCATCAATCATATATGCTGATAACACGCAACTGTACTGGTCTATTCCACCGGCTGAGTTTCAGTGTGCTACTAATATCATATAGAAGCCTGTATATGACTTGATGGTAACAAACTTACAATGATTAAACGAAAGCCCTCCCATGCTCGAGAAGAAGAAATTATCAACCTTCTCATCAGTCTCTCCAAATAAGGTGGGCTAAACCAACATTACCTTTGCGTCATCCATCAGGAATCTGGGATTTATTGTCACTGCAGACATGACCCTTACAGCTGTCTGTCAGTCTGCCTGTTGTAAGTTCCGTAAGATCAGCGCCATCCGTCACATTCCCTCTACACGCGCTACCAACAATCTTGTCTGTAAGTTAATTTTTCTTTCTCAGCCTGATTACTGCAACTCCTTGCTGGCAGGCTGCCCTGAATAGCTTCTTCACAAACTTCAGAAAGTACAGAACTCCGCTCCAAGTCTGGTGCTTAGAGCTAGGAAACGGAACCATCACTCCTCTCCTACGTTTTCTGCACTGGCTACCCATCCGTTCTCGCATTCAGTACAAACTGTCTGTGCTATATCTTATTATATATATATATATATATTATCTTTGCTGGCTCTTTCACTATTTTTGTGAACTTCTCTTGCCTTACATCCCAGCCAGACAATTCCGCTTCTCGTCTGACGACCGCCTCCTAATTATTCCTGTCACAAGAAACAACAACATATGGTCACAGAATTTGTTAGTTACTGTGCAGCAAAATAATGGAACTCTCTCCCTTTCCATATCCGCCACTTATACCCACTATTGAATATTTTAAATGTGCACTTAAAACGCACGTCTTCCTAACACCAGTTCCTACAATATTAGTCCTTTTCACATCTTCCTCCCCCCTTCCTTGTGTTGTGGGTTGTTTGATATATATATATATATATTTTGTTTTTGTCATACCTGATGACTTAATGCAAAGGAACACTGATAATTGGAGTTATTCATTAGGTATGACATTGAGTGAAAAAGCAGCACCCTTTAACTGTTTATATCTTCTCATTATTTGAGGCCTCAACTCTATAGTGATATTTTGCCTAGTTTTAATGCTATTTCATATGGGATACAAAAAAAAGAAGAAGTTACAGCTAGCCTCCTTCCCCGTTAGTTACACACCCTTTCTCAGAATTCATTGTCGTAAGAGAATGGTAACAATTTATATATGGCCTCACAAACCTGTACAGTTGTTATATCTACATGTCACATCTATCCATTTCATAAATGAGCCTTCCTTCACTACAGTTAAGAGTTCAAGGCTTACTGTCACTGTCAAATATTGTGTTATGATGCATTAGTTAATTATCTACCCTTGGAAGGCAGCCTAGTGGCAAAAGGTAGCACCTGTCAGGCTGACACCAATACAATATGAGGACTTGCTATCCAGGGTTCAGATCTCATCTAGGGCACACTGTGCTTTCTGTGCATTTGGCACCTATTTTTACAGGACCTGTTGCTTTGCTGTAACCTTAGTTGCTGGCTTGGTGTAAAACTCCAGTTAACCCAGTGCCAACCCTTTCAAAGTTTCCCTGATAGTGGTTTATTAACCCCATTCACCAACAAGAATGGAATCACTGATACAGATTTTATTTGTTTACTTGTTTACTTATCAGGTCAGGACAGCTTACTTATTGTTTACTGAATAACCATGACGATCCACTCAGCTTTATTTCTGCAAAGTTTTAAAATAATCTAAAGATAATAAATAATCAAGTTCATTTATATAACACCATATTCCATCAATATGCGCAAGCTCGTGGCATTTACAAATAACATTAATTATAACAATAATAATAATGATAAGGAGAAATTGAAGAAACCAACCAAGACAACAGGAAAGAAAATGAGATATAGCAAGAAATAAGAAAAAAGTGCTATCTGATTAACAACAGAATGAACACAGTACTCTGTTATTCAACATGCCTATGAAATCAAAATAATTACATAAATTATGGAAAAGAAATACTGTAGACAGAAGAAAACAGAGGACCAGAGTTGTCTGTGCAGCCTGGTTACATAAATTTCACCGCCCAAGACTTTAAATTAGAGTTTAAATCTGCAGTTGTCATCAAGGAAGTCATTAGAAAGAACAGATCACGAATGCTCAGAATAAACCTCCTCAGGTCAAACAAGCTGTAAACAGTAGATAGAGACAAAGACACTTTCATGCTAGTACATACACAGATGTATGCACATATATAACACATACACATATACAAAATGGAGAAGCCTGGTCATCTATGGGCTCATGGAAGATAAGTACACAAACAGTTTACACATGTATGGTCATGCTCACAGATAGGTATCCATCTATATCTATACCTCTACATCAGTCCCTCTGTATCAGTATTTACATAGGTGAACTCACCAATGAAATATGGCACCCTAAAACAACTGTTTACATTTAGCCCACACTGCCCATGGTTTCTACCTATAGCCAATGCATATAAGTGTTACAACAAAGCTCACAATGACACCAAAAAATCCAATAGATGGATAACCGAATGTATTGAGCATGTAACCTCCCAGAATTGGAGTGGCAGCTTGCATGAAATAGTTTATTGCCATGTTGAGACCAAGTACAGTGCCTGTAAAACAGTACACATATATTGTATAGTTCATGCGATGGCATAAAATATAGCTGTCTAATTATATGTCATTAACAAAAGGAAAACCTTTGATTTGCATGTCATATACTTTTCTCCTCATCTTACATGAGCCACAATACATTTCTACAGCTTGCTATAAACAAACATTGTTGTAAAATTATTTATAATAATGCTGAAGCATGCACCCAAACCCCACAACTAGTTGGTGCAATCCATCAATATTTAAGAGTGACCCAAAGATTTATCTACTTGGGCAAGGAAAACTAAATAAAAGTTAAATGTACCGATATCTTTTTCTTTCACTTGATGAGAACTACTGTGTTGGCCTCTATAAATCCCACAAGATGTACTTCTGTAGTATTTATAGAAGACAAATGATTTATCTCACATCTACTGACCATGTGATGACACCTCTCTCTCCTACCCCATTCTCATAACATCTTTTAACACATCATTAATAATCATATTCTTCTTAAAATAAAAATGAGGTTTGGTGGGTGTTACAATTAACAAATAAGATAATTCTAGCAAATTACTGTGCATAACTTGATATGTCCTGAATAATAATTAACTTTATTATGATTTTATTCAAAAGATATCTTGAGATTCTTAATTACCTGTCAAACAATTTCATATCAAGAAACAGATTTTTAAAGAAAAAAGAGTTACAAAATATTATGAAAGACAGTTCTACCTACTTATATGATCATACATAGCAATGCCTTTCATCACACTGACGCCCTCCCAGCTCTCTCAACCACACCCCTTACAGCTCTCTCAACCCTAGCTCCCCTCCCCCACCTGATTACTTATAAGATTAATCTTTCCAAAGATAAGCTTTACCAGATTGATTTATACTGACTAATATATATATATGTATATATTATGAACTTGATAGATAAATACTGACCTGTATTTTCACTTGAAACAGTGTTTGTGAGGGCAGTGGTGATAATTACATTAAGGAGTGTCAGACAACACAGTAATGGCATGCACACCAAATACAGCTGCCATACTTTGGTTGTATGTGCCTGTCACAAGTCACAAGACCAAGACACATGTATGGATAGATATATGCAGTTTATCTGTTTGTCACATGTATGGTCAAAAGTCGTGCTAAAACCAATTAAAGCAGCCATTATTATAATTCTGTTCAGAACAGCTTAAAAGGTTTTGGGAAATTATTTACTTCACTAATTAAATAAATGTTTCAGGGTGCATTTCGTTTCTCTGTTAACACTGTCTCCATTACCTGGTTGTCAACAGTCTGGAAGCATAGGTTAATGGAAGCTTAATAGAATATCTTTTTAAATGATTTCATTCTGTGTATAAGCTAGAAAAGTTTACTGATCTGATATCGCAGACACTCTACTTTGAGCAACAGTCCTCTAATCAGTTTCAAGGAGGTCATCTTTCTCATGTGTGCCAAATCAGTGTCAGCTTCATGCACTCAAGATTGCCCATACATTGCACAGTTATTTGCATTCAGAGGAAAATAAGCCAGCCAAAACACCCACACCAATTCTGTGCTGATACTTTTTGCAACCACTTAGACCACAGTTTGTGAAGTGCTAATTACAAAAAAGAACCAACCAAAAGCCATTACCCATTTCTTGACAAAGTTATCTACAGGGAAACTGGTTAAAAGTCTCTAAATCTCTCATTGTACATATCCATGTTTTACAAACCAAGATATCACAATGTTTGTTTGTGGACCACAATCAAAACCCTAAACATGAAGCAGTGTGAAGAGTGATTTGTCAACACAAAGTTATACTCACCAAAGCAAGGTATGACCAAGTCAAGAAGAAGGATGAACCAGTCAGCACAGTACTCTCACTAAAAGTCCTTGCCACAAAGCCCACACCAATGCCTTGAACAGCCTGAAATCAGAGAAGGAAATAACTTGTGCATATTAAAAACAAATTGCAAATATGACAATTTTGCATTCTGTGAGATAATATAACTTCTAGAACATACCATTAATGTAATGCCTATGAAGGACATGAAGTATCCTCCTTGCTCTGGGGAAAGCCCAAAAGTATCCATAGCAAACACAGGAAATGTGCTCCAGAAGATCTGGCTGGGAACAGCTGAACAAAGAAGTAAATTATTACATTTGGATTACAAATTAATTTGTAATTTGTTTGTTTAAAACATTACTGAGAGCATGTTTTATAACTGCTTTCTCAAAACATGCAAAAAAATGTTTCAGACACTTTTTAGCACAGTCTGTTTCTAAGCTTAAGCTCAAAAACTTGATTTCAAAATGAATAAGCATTAATCTTTAATATTCTATGAATTAATTTTGATTTTTCTATGAATATGTGCAATTGGTTATGATAATCAAGGAATTTGTGTTACTGATTTATTGATTTATTTGTATACCTACCAATTTTGATGCTTTTAAGTCTGGCCTTAACCCATCTTTTCTGGGAATAAAGCAGCTGCTGGATTTCTCTTCTCTCCTTTTATTCCTTCCACTACTATATGTGTGCATGTGTGTGTGCGGGTGGGTAAGCTGTTTGGGCACTATGTATGTGTGTGTATGAGACAGAGATATTCTTAAGCCAATTATTTATGTCAAATGCATTGACCTTGCTGCTGTCACCTATAAACAGACTTTTTAAAATACTATGTTTAGGTCTTTTCTAAAAAATAATCTTTATTTCTCAAAGCACCATATAGCTGTCACTGAAGCTGGACTGAGCAAAACATGATTTTTGGCACACTTTTACCATTATCCAAGCTGATGTTGACTTCTGTGTTAATTTTTTTTAAAGAAAGCTCAGCAGAGAATACATGGTTACTTTCTTCTCCTGACCCACAGTGAAAATGATCAGAATAACTTTTAGAATCACTTTGAGAGTGCTATCTTTTACAAGACACAATTTCTGCATACTCTTGATAACTATTAACGTAACCCTCATTTTAAGCACTCATTTAGATTTCTTCCCTACCTGAGCAGAGGCGTACCAATAAGAGGAAGATGACACCAGGTGTAGAGAAAAAACGAATCACCTTTTGAACACTCCCGAAACTTTTAGTAGTGTCTGCAACAAAAGTTTAATATATTTTCAATGATCTAACCCATTCTGCAACACCTCTTTCCAGAAAATGCTTCGTTTTGACAAATACCTTAGCTTAATAAGGTAAGAAATGTTTCAAAGCTTTACCAAAGCAACATAAAAAACCACTTAAAACAGCAAAGTGATAGTAGGAACTTGCTGGAATGATGTGATGATGCTGACTCGATTTTCTGTGGAATGACGATCAGGGCTAAAGGTACAGTCAAAAGATTCTCTGCTCCTGCCACGAGTGCTGCAACTTCTTCCCTGTGCCGACAGTATGAGGTTAAAGAAAGGCCTTTGTCAAAAGACTTCTCTGGTTCCATTTTTGTCTTTAAAATTCTTATTCTTGAAATCTTCTCATCTTTCAAAAATAATATTAAATAATAATAATATGATGATGACTTAACCACATACCTGAAGGCTTACATGGATGATAACAGCCTCATCTCATGCTTCTCAAAAAAGCACAACCATATATTCTATGCCAAATCTAGTTCTTAATGCATTTAAAATAAAAATAAATTGTACTTCTTAAGTTTGCAATGAAATCTATATGCTGACCCATACAACTTGGTTAGCCATCCTCCTATAAGTGGTCCAACGATCATGCCCACACCAAAGGAGACCCCAAGCTGTCCTAGAGCCTCTGCTCTCTTGTTTCTTTCACTTCTACTGGTCACAAGCATCTGACAGGCTGCACAAAGATACCATTACATGTTTTTGCATTAGTTCTGAAAGTTCCGGTGTGAAAAAAGGATGAAAACTTTCATCTGCTTAAGATACCCCTTTAACGGGAAGTAGTTAGAGACCTATGGCTCAATTGTTTCAGAGTGTTTCAGTTTGCAAGTCTGTGTGAAGGACTTACAATGACACAAGTTAAATACCTAGCTGCTATATAAGAATGCTTTCTTTACTAAACAAATATTGTTAATATAACTGTTCTTCAAAATTTTTTTAGACTTTCAAATAAAAATTTACCATACATAATTAAAAAGGATATGATCCGCACCACTGTGAAAGGCTGTATCATTTATCTGCCAAAATTTATAATCACTAGTTTGACTGTCCTTATCATACTCCTTTAATGTTTCCTACTACAATCAGTTTTACTTTTACCACATCTCTCACTGCAAGCACTTTAATCACACCTGTGTAGCCATGCATAGAGATGGCAGGGAACGTAGATATCACAAGCATGGTCAGGTTTGTGGAAAGTCCTAGAAGCATGTATGACAGGCCTGCTGAGGTCAGTGCAACAATCACCGTGACCTTAGGACCAAAGAGATCTCCAATGTGACCAAAAAGTGGGTTCCCAATTAGCTGAAGACTTGCAAATAGAGTCTGGATCCAACCATAGATTGCTGTATCTGCCCCCAGCTTTCTAGATAAGTACTGCAATCAGAATTAAAATGGACAAAGCTTTGATGCAATTCAAGAAGACATCAAATGAAGTAAATTTTATGCATTGAAATTTTATGCAGAATTACAAAATGACATTTAGTCTATACTCACTGGAAAGACACTGGCCTGCATGAAGAAAGAGCTGCCACAGACAAAGTTGATGATATGAGATATCATCATAATGCTCCATGGTGTAGCACAAAATCCACGATGATCTCTTTGTTTGATCATGGTGTCAGGATCTTCTCCCCGTCTAGTGCTGCGCACAACAATCATGATTTTATCTTCTGGTAAGAGACTATGATAACATCACCTTTGGAGTGCTCATACTTGTGAAAGTACGACTCTATAAGTCGTAAGACATACATGCAATAGGACACCATGGCATGTGCTAAATATACATACAGTCAATCATTAGTTTCAAAGACAGTGGGTACCTGAATCCATGGATGCTCAAGTATAAATATAAGTATATATATATATATAACATCATAGTGTTTTCACACAACTTACGTATGTCCCGTGTCCTTCCGTATACTTACAATTATTTTTAGATTATTTATAATGCCTAATACAATATAAATGCTCTGTTTTGTTTAGTGAAGTATGACAAGAAAATACATGTACATGTTTAGTACATACGCAACTGTCCGAGCTTATCTACCGGGGATACATCAGCAACACATGCTGGCGAGAGGCCAAAGATGTATGAAATGACGGGCGGCTTCAGCGTGGATTCAGCTTTTATTAGTGCTCGGCGCTGACTGTAGTTGTTAATATGCAACTAGATCTTATTGTCATAACCTGCTTTTAACTTTTTAGGTTCATCTATCGCACGTCGTCCGGGGTTTAATATATAGGCTCTCCTGTTCTACCACAGTCCAATCGATCTTATTCTCCTCTTCAAAAATGTAGCATCGTCTGTTTATATAGCCATTCTGGAAACCTCTGTATATATGTCAAGTATCATAGGCCTCTGGAAGTTGTGTTCGCAATGGCTATCAGGGTAGTCACGTTACTCTTCTACGTTACTCTTCAGATCGACGTAACCACGTTACTCTTGAGATCAACAATATTACCAATCAGAGTTTTAAGTAGTGACCTTTCCCTTCCCCTTCCCCTTCTCCCCTCTTAAACAGAAATCTCGCTTACTCGATCTGGTGGTGCTACTGTTGCATAGTTCATTTGTCTTGGACTCTCTTGCGCAGGCTTCTACTCGTGTTTTCATAGCACGTGACTGTAATCACGATAATCAATGATTGGTGGGGTTTTTTTCGAGTCTAAGCTCTTTGTTGAAGTTTTTTTCGATTTTACATGCTGAAGACGTTGTGTAAGTGCATATATATATATATATGGCTGTGATTATATGCTGAATAAAAACAAATCTTTATGTCGTATGTTCAACCCCCAACCACCCCACCACCCCCACCACCCAAAGTCTTGTAGTAAAGAACATCATTCTTGAACTGCGCTGTGACAAGAACAGATCGAAAAATAGTTTCAGCTTCAGTGTTGACGGATTGCTCATTGTGCCTGTTGGCCATGCTGTCATCGTTGTCGGATTTTCTTTAACTGGAAAATCCACTGTGGCACCGTGGTTTCCTAATGATTAACGATCGTGCCTTTCTACTAATTTCAACACAAAAATGCAGTTTAAGGTTTCCAACCCGGCAACCCCCATATACCCCCTTCCAACCACCCATCCACGTACCCCTTTCTCACGCATAATCGTTGACAGAATTTAATATCAGGGCTTACTTGCACAGACGTACGTGAAATGCGCCACGAATGTTGCATGACTGATTGACGGTGGAAACAAGAGAAGACGACGCCAGAAAGAAAGATGGAGATTTCGACTGCGAATTCATTAGGTCTGTAAGATACTCAAAGATGAAGACAGTCCCGTGACCGTTCGCCGTCGTAAGGGGAGTGAGCTGCGACTGTTAGAGTCTTCATTCATCTCGGGGCCAGCGTCTATGAGGGCGATGTCCATTTCCTCTGCCTCGCTACCTTACCTTTGCCGGGCCTCTATACTCAGGAGCTCACTCCCCAGCTGGGTCGACTAGGGAAAGCATGCTGCGACATCTCGTACCAGTATCGAACCTTTGGGCTTGGACGCCGCCTCTCTAACCGCTAGGACACCCGATCTCCATTGACTGACGCTTCTCAAATGGTCACAGGTTGATTCGACCAAGCAGATTTGACCACGACCACGATTCAACCTAATCCCAGCGTCGATCAGGGTGAGGTGGTCGGTCGATTCGACCATTGATAGTCGATTCGGCCACAGAAATTACTATTCATTGTAATGATACATTTGTTGGTCATGGCTGCAAGCAAAATGAAACAATATTTCAATACATATTAGCCACGTTATTATAGATAGGTCAGCTGCCATTTTTATTACATGAAAAATATATACTTTTTGAAGTAGTGTGGCTCATAGATACTTATGTTTGAGCAACAAAAAATACATTCCTTCTTTAATTTAATTTATGCAGTAGCTGAGCAGTCGGCATGGCACGGCTGAGCCGCTCATCGCCACAAAGCAGGCCTGTTTGCTGCAGCTTTAAATGATTTGTGACACTGCAAACCATATCCTACTGTTAGTCAAATTAATCGCATATATAATTTGTAGAACCTTACTTAGAGGCATACATAAGCTTTTAGGTGTGACACAACATATGATACGGTCCTGTAACGTTTGGTCTCTTCCTTTTCTTTCCTTAAACTTTCGAACAAAGATTCACATGCCTGTACTTTCATACTAAGATGCTCATCAGATGTTCGATTATTCTCCATCTTATGATCGGGCACTTTCTAGCTCTGTATCTTCAAATTTTTAATCAATTATATAAATCTTTATTATTATTTCCCAAAACACGATCAGACATTTTGGCTTACTTTCTATCCAGATAGTCCTCATGCCCAGACACCCGCTCTCACTACAGCCTTACACGCCTTAAAGTGCGTCTCGTAGGATTTCGCATTAATTACAGCTTTGAATTGAGCAACTCTAATCCTGACATCATCAAACTTAGTTCTGATGAGTGACAGATGCTCACGGTCACAGGGGATCGCCACCTGTTGCGATCGACCAGATTTTCCACGGAAACGAGATAAAAGATCAAGCCTAGTCTTCGACTGCGTTAGTTTTTTATTCAGTCTCTGAAAAGCAGCACGTGTGTCAGTCGTTCGAGTCTCTCTCTCTCTTTCTCCCTGTCTCTTTCTCTCTCTCTCTTAATAAAGAATTGAATTGAATTGAAAAGCTTTGCATGACTTTTGTCATTTGACCGTTTGGTGACACTACTGTGCTTACGCACAAATGACATTTTTATGTAAAGAATTAAGAAGATGGAAAGTGCAGTAGGATTGGTGAGTGAGCGGAGCTGTGAGCCTACCGCCTGCATATTTCTGTAGCTTAAATTGTACTTGCATGAAAATATTGAAACTGTGTCGGTTGGTATGTAACGTGGGACACGGGAAAATGGAGGTGGGGCTAGTGAGAAAGAAACTGATCAAGAGTTCTTGGAGTCCATATTATGTCCTTGCTGATGCCTTATCTGGCCTCAGTACTGTTGGGCTTGTGAACACGGCATTGAGAATGCACGCACACATATAGTGTGGAAACACACGTGGTCTATATTAAGGAACGCTAGCGCTGCTTGGGTCGTTTGTAGTGGGACAACTCGCGTTGGAACATAACCTATTGAATTGTTTAAAGGATAACATTTCTGTCTCTATTCCACTACAGCTGTTACAGGACCTAGCTCTTGCTAAAGACAGGGTTACCATGGCTACGCCAAAAGAGTTCCTTCGGGGAGTACCAGACTGGAGTACCTTGCACGAAACGACAGGCTGCCTCAGTCCACCCATCACTGTTAGTGTTTAACAGTTTTTTTAACTAGCGACATCCACCGCATTAAGCCTGTCACTATATTTATCTTAGCCGCGTAAACAAAATCATCTCAGTTTTGATTGTCATATTCCCCCCCCTCCTTTTTCGATCCTCGTTTTGTCTGTCGTCACTGCTGGCTGTTACTAAACCGAGCCCGTTGTCCTTCCAGGACGCTGCTGTCTGGGCGACCTTCAGATGGTCAAAGGAGCGAGTGCTGCAGTTCCAGAAGGATGGTTTTGTCAGTAACGTGCCCGTGCTGACGTCAGAACAGTGTGACCTGCTGCTAGAGGACTATGGCTATTTCCTCGTGAGTTGATGGCTATCATTGGGAGGAGAGAGAGTATATCTCTATACAAGCATCGATTTTATTGAACAAGCTGAAGTCGGGAGGTAGAGAAGAAAGACAGAATGAACACGTGCGTGCGCGTGTGGGTACGTGCATGCGTGTGTGTGTGCACGCTCGCGCGTAAGAGAGAAGAAGATAGAGGAAGACTGACAGAAAGAGAGAGAGAGAGAACAAGTTCTAGAACGAACCGCATTCTGACAAACAGTTCTTGCAGACATAACGTGGGATACGTGTCCTCTGACTTCCGGACATGAATCGTCACATCAGCGTAGTAACGAATCTTTATTTGGTGAATATGCAGGGTGAGAGGCAGCACCCTGGCATGGAGATGATGTACGAATACCATAGCAACCAGGCCGAGAACCCTAACAACGTCTTGATGCACGCGCTGGGGCAATGGCGACTGACTCGGCTTTTCCATGATTTGGTGTTTCTCCCGCAAGTGGTGGTGAGTCTTTCGAATTAAGGATGTCTTGTGTGTTTCTTTTTCCCCCTTTCCCAAGACGCTCTGTAAATTAAAAATAGTAAGTGTTTTCGCATCAATCTATTCTCAGTTATCGGGTGACACTTATGCTAGCTTCTAGCAGAGAGTTAATGTAACATACTGACCAATGTAGACAACCAACATACGGGTTGCAAAGACTTGGTGGCTGGTTTTTCAGACCCTCACAAAGACGTTCCTTTCAAACACACCGTAAACGTGTGAGCACGCAAGCACAAAGAAATTTTTAATTGATGCATGCCTATATTTTCCCGGTATTCAGGTGCCTGTGTCACAGTGCCTAGGCTCTGTACCTGTTCGTTTCTGGCACGACCAGCTGTTCTCCAAGCCTGCCAGGTGTGGTGGCGTGGTAGCTTGGTATGTATTATGGCAATCTCTGACTCTATGGTCACAGATATCCATATTATATTGATGGTACATGAGTAAAGATAAGCTCTTATTGCTCCAAGTAAGTGAGTGACGGTGTGTGTGTGTGTGTGTGTGCGTGCGTGCGTGCGTGAGTGCGTGCGTGCGTGTGTGTGTGTGTGTGTGTGTGTGTGTGTGTGTGTGTGTGTGTGTGTGTGTGTGTCATAAATGTCTTAATAAACCAGGACAGATTGTCACAGAGACAAATGTGCTCATCGGTGTATAGGACCACGGGTAAACGATACATATATCTGTGTACTTCCCACGTCACTTATGTTCACTGTTCAGCATTATCTCGTCTTACATACTGTTTTACTTCTTGTCTTTGTGTCTCTGCAAGAGACGCGAGAAACTAGTCAATGTGTTTTCCCCTATTTCTCCTTTTGAACGAATAATACATAGATTATACTTACTGACATAACAAGAAATAGTAACACCAGGCGATGCGCGCTGTAGGCACCAAGACTACTCCTACTGGACACGAACCAAACCAATGGCACACATGACGGTAAGTGTGTGGTGTGCGCACTACTCACGCTTTCGTAATCTATGTGCGCGTGCGTGCGTGCGTGCGCGTGTGTCTCTTTCCTTGTTTCTATGTGTATATTTTTGTAAATATGTGTGTACAAGTATTTTGTATGTGTATATGCGAGTTTATATACCGTTTGTATGTATATCTATAAATATACACACACTTTTTACCCGGTTCCTATTAAAATTTTTAATTATCTCAACTATCCTGTGCTTTTAATAGGGTGTTTCATTTTGCACGTCGTCTTCTGTTTAACTTTGAATTGTTGTCTTACATCCCTATCTATCTATGTCTTTCTGTCTCTTTTAACTTCTTTTTCTGGCAGTGTGATGTCCGTCTCCTAGATTTATCTTTTGTCTGTCTATTTATCATCCGTATTTGTGCCTGCCTGACTAGTTTAGCCTTTCTTGTCTTGTTTCCTTGTCTTGCTGTACTCACCCAAGCCTGTATATAGGGTAAAGATCTCTAAGTAAATATTTGTTAATTAAGCTTGTTTCCAAAGAACCAAAGACACAGATTGAAGTTGTGTGCTTGTGTTGCGCATGTCGTGTAGGTACACATCGCACTGGAAGACCAAACAGAAGAGAACGGGACGATCAAATATATTCCTGGCTCACATCGGTGAATACTTAAGTCTGATTTTTTTTTCTTGCCTTCGCTTTTTATCAGTTCCCTGTCTTTCTCTCCTCTTCTCTTTCTTCTCTTTATTTTCTTCCCATGATACAAAAATAAATGTATCTGTCATTTTCTTCCTCATTTTTTTCTCTCCCTCTCAAAGAGAGAAACAAAATGTCACGTAAGAAGAAATGTCTCAGGAGCGAAGTCTGTTTAAGTATCCTGACCCGTAGTGGTCTGTCGTCTAGATGGACCAGAAACAATGGTGGACCTCTACCTGTCCTCGACTTCAACTTCAAGGACATGGAGGGAATCAAGGTAGTGCCCATACGCCCTCAGATTTAGTCTGCCATTTTAAGCCTGAACGGTCTAGCCTGGATTAAGACTCATCCGTCTTTCACACACACACACACACACACACACACACACACACACACACACACACACACACACACACGTACGCACGCATGCACGCACGCACGCACACACGCACGCACACCATACCACACACTCTCTTTCTCTCTCTCTCCTACTCACGCACAAGAGGACGACAGAAAGTTCGAAGATGTTTAATAAATTGCGACAATATTATTTTAATTTCTTTTTTTGCTGAATCGGACGTTTAATTTAACAGCATTTTTCAACATAAGATGAAACGAGGAGACACCTTCGCGTGAAAAACATCATATGAAACACACAAATCTTTTTTGTATAATTAAAAAGTATTCAAGCTCTCTTCCCCCCCCCCACACACATACATCAGTATCTAGACTACCTTGCATTCAGTCGTTTGACAGTAGCCTCTCTTGATGGCACTGTGCAGTCTATTCTTACTGAGGAGGAAATGCAAGCATTTAAACCGGTGAGCGCCCTTCTCAAGAAAGGGGAGGCCAGCTTTCACCATGGCTTGTCTGTGCACGGTTCCTATTGCAACAGGTATGTTCGAGGACTATGTTCATTAAAGATCCATACTCTTTTACTCGTAGTAATTTTGCAAAGGTATTTTTCTGCGTATTGTACTGTTTATTAGAAAACATTTACCTGAATCTAAATTTATGCTGAACGTCTCTCGTCTATGCTAAACGAATATGTGTGTGTGTGTGTGTGTGTGTTGTGTGTGTGTGTGTGTGTGTGTGTGTGTGTGTGTGTGTGTGTGTGTGTGTGTGTGAAAGAAAAAGGAGAGAGATAGAAGGAAAAAACAAATGTAGCTGGGCTATGAAAGACCATGTGTTGACCAAGAAGAAAGGTAGGTTTGAGCGATAAATTGTTTAAAGATGTCAGATTCATAATCTCTTTGACCCTCCCATCTCTGCTGAATATCAAGAAGATAGTTGATACAATACCCATTCTTTCCCCTCACAAAAGTTTAATCCAACATCCTGTTTATGAATGTTATATCCGACAACGAATCAAAAGAATTTTTAAAACGGTACTTAACGACCTACCCTACTTTAAAAAAAGACGCGACCAAGGTGTCAGCCGTATAGAGAAATAGTCACTCATGGCTGACGACAGAGGAAACATCTTCTTCTTCCTTCCTTCCTTTCTTTCTTTCTTTCTTTCTTTCTTTCTTTCTTTCTTTCTTTCTTTCTTTCTTTCTTTCTTTCTTTCTTTCTTTCTTTCAATATGACATTTATAGAGCAAATGCCTTTCTCTGATTTTGCTAAAGTAAAGCAATATATATATATATATCGAAGCCAGAATTCAGCTGTAGAAAAGATCGTGTCGTGTGCAGCGTTTGACCTGAATTAAGATATTGATTACTAATGTAGTGTTTACTATCTTTTCCTGAATCGTATGGTGTCCTGTAAACAGGTCGGAGCTACCCAGGCGCGCTGCGGTGCTGAACTACTTCGCGGACGGCGTTATGTCTGACTCCAACGATCAGCTACTGAAAGGCACTCATCCTATTCCAAAAGTAAGTCCAGAACAAAATGAGGTGAGGGATTTAGGGGGTGCGGTGCGACTGCATGGCACTCACGTATTCTCAAAGTAAGCCTTTTTAGGAAGGGAGACTGCTGCATGGCATCCACCCTGTTTGTTCCCTAGGAAAGTAAGAGCATATTGGACGGGGCACTGAAAGGCATTCCTACGGTAGGTCCAGGTGAGCAGGTGAGACTACTGCATGGTACTCATTCTATTCACAAGGTAGGCATTGGCAATAATTCGGCTATGCTAATACATGACACTTATTCTTTCCAATGGAAGCTAAGGAAAAGGGGGAAAAGGTTTCTTTTTTTCTTTAGCCAGGGCTGCCGTGTCGGCCATTGTTGTTGCTGCAAAACACATCAATGTGTGAAGAAGAGTTGATAATCCTTAGAGTTTAGAAAGGGGACTACCTCTCACTCTGGGATTGATTGATTGATTGATTGATTGATTGATTGATTGATTGATTGATTGATTGATTGATTGATTGATTGATTGAAAGTAGTTTATTTCGACGCAGTTACATGTTTCGAAAGCAGTTTTTTTTAAACTAGTCTCGTATAAATTTGTTTTAGAAGTTTCGTGGCCCATGGCTACAATCGTGTTTGATGAATGGACAAACGTGTTTGTGTCACAGGGTCAGAAGATGGACGGCCAGTTTTACCCGCTAGTTTTCGATCCTGCTTGGAGCTGTTAAGAAGCAAGGGTTACTATGCTATTTCCCATTCAAGGCTTACGGTGGAAATCTCTTAAATCGTTTTTTTCCAGCCGATCTCATTCATTAAAATAATGTGACGACAAAATGTCCAGGCGGATGGAAGAGAAAACGAAGTGTAACAAAATTTCTTCAGGTCGACTACTTGCAAAAGCGAATCATCAACAACAACAACAACAACAACAACAACAACAACAACAGTGCAGATCAAAAAGTCAAGAGACTGCTGAGATCTGTATAGTCACGACAGAGAGAAACTGTATTAAAACACGATCGTTTAGATTGCCATTTTGCTAGTTTACTTATGTCTAGTAGGTACAGGTTCCACCTCTTACTATGGACGATCTCTAGATTTCTTTGGCCCACAATATTGACACTCATACTCTCTTTCAGCCCTGAGACCTGACTCACCAACATACCTCTTCCTAGAGTACTACTTTTAAATGTGGAACAGTTTACTATGTCATATCATATGCCTAAGTAACGATGTCTTTGTGCTGTAGATGTAAGGGGAGAGGTTTGTTGCATTTTATAAATGGTGTATAAGTGTGCATTTAGTATCTACATTATATTTTTCATGCTGATCTCCACCTGGGTTGATCTTCTTACTGCATTCTTCCTAAGTGAAACTGGCTATCGCCTCATTATGAGCTGTTGTGTCACATCACCACTTCTTCTATGTGTTTTGTTTCTTCACTGAACTGTTATATTTGATCTTCCTGTGCAGTGCACTGAACTTGTTTTTTCAACAGTGAAGCACGATAGATCAGAGCACTCTTATTACTGTATAGCGCTTTGAGTATCGCTGCTGCTGGAGAAAGACTGGATACATCTGATGATGATTATTATTAGCTTGAGAATACCACTATACAGGCTCATTATTATTATTGTTATATGGTGCACATAATCTTAATCTCAACTTCAGCCAGTGCATAAAAAATTTTCATTATAAAGTAATTTTTTCAACTTTAACTTAATGGAATTGTAACCATGCAACCGAAGAATGTTTTATATTTGTAATCAAAGAAGGGCATTGCTTGTTTAACTATGTCCAACAAATTTCATTAAAGTTACCTATCAAAAAAAAAATAACGATCGTTTGTGGCTGATGGAAGGTCAAGAGTAGGTGAAGACTTGAAACCGTGATGCAGGGAGAAGAGACCGGTAGGCGACACAAAATAAGAAAACAAGGATGAAAAATTGTCACAGTTCCACACAGTGATGACAAAAATAGAAAGCACTTGCCCATACAGTAGTCACCAAAATAAAAAGCAAATCAAGCAGAGATATATGTGTGTATATATAAACCGGAGAGCTGCCTCCCTCAAGCTTGAAAGGCGAAGGGACACCGCTCCAACAGTCTATACTCACTTACTCAACATCACGCTTCACTTTCTGTTAACTGAGGGTCGGGTAAGCCTTTATTATACGTGTCACGCTTCCCGGTAAGTCTATCCGCTCTACGTGTACTGTTTACCCGTAAACCTTAATTCGACCCTCACGTTGACGTCTGTGCCACCTCTCGACGCTGGGTTATGCCGCGAGTGGTCGTGCACCCCTCTTCTCCTGACGTCAGTATCTGCTGCTTGATTGACAGTGCATGACCTTTCCTTAATGGAGTTTTTCTGTAAATAATTATTATCTACCTTTTAACGATCCCCGTGGTTCTGTGTGCCATCTATTACAGAGCAAGCAAAACAATATTAAAAAGTCCGTGTGTTGCGAAAGCGCTCTAGGTTCCGGGTGGGATTCGGCAGCTCTACAAAACGGAATTGTTGGCCGTCAGGAGTTGTGCAGAAGAACGATGTAGGAGGTATCCAGGAGTTAGCTAGGATGATGAAGAAGGTAGCCAGGAAATGTAGGAGTTAGCTAGGATGAGAGAGGATGGTGTAACTGGCGACAGGACTGACATGGGCGCCATGGAACCCGCCACACCATTTTAGTGCCATCTGAACCCTATAAATCGAGAGCAGAACCAAAGTGGAAACTACACAGTTCCCCTAGTCGCTAAAAGCACTATTAGAACCATGCAAGCTGCGGCATACTGAAACTGTGAGATAAATGTCGTTACAACGTAGTTTTAATACACTCAAAGTACCCAACATTTTTAATCCGTAAAATTTATGTAATGTCATTGCATTGATGCATGTTACTGTCAAGTTTACCAAACTCCTTGAAACGGCGAAGAAGGATTTTTTTAAAAGAGAAGAACAAAAACAAAAAACTGAAAAAATTACTGTCGCATTGCTAAAATACCACACGCAAGAAAGAAAAAAACTTGCCCATAACACTTTATTTTAAGACATCATTTAACTTTGTCAACGATTCACTCAAAGACGTAGGTAAAACTTGGATTTCAAAAACTCTTGGTGCTATTATTTGCACGACATAACCAGATATTTAACTGAATTAATATTATTGGCGTATTTTAAATGAATGTGAAATGTATTTAATGTACTATTGCATTTTTGCATTTTCTTGAAGTGTTAACTGCGTTGTCTGCAGATCAATTGAAAACATTTTACGTTTTCCCTATCTTGGCTCTAGTGGTCGTACTGCCATTATTGGCCATGGAAGGGGTGGGAGATCTTTTGATTTTTTTTATGAAAGGGAGTGGGTGTTTTCGTTCAAAACCTGGTATTTACTAGCTGCCATGAGCCTCAGTTGCTGACTTGGCATACAACAACAATTAACTAACTGGTATTTACTAGCACAGTTGACCCAAACAGATATTTTATTGCCCAGCTTCCCAGCTGTGTGATTAGTGTGATAAAGCATGTGAACAGACGATATTGCTAATGTACACCGAAGAATCCCTTTTTAAAAGAAAAGTAAGCAATAAACGATAAGGATATTTTGCATAATACAGTATTCTAATTGCTTCAACTTCTGAAGGTGAACTGATTGAACCTGCACATAAAACTAGAAATGGCGGGGCTAATTACACTGCGTAGTAGAAACCTTGCTGCGTGCACCGCGGAAAAGCCCCGCCCACCTTCTCCTTGTGACGCCAGTCACGGGTGAGCAGTTTTCATGAGCTGTTGATCAGCGAAAGATACTTAAAGAGCAGCGAGACACTGGTGACGACAATTATTATATCTAGTACGCATGCGACCTTGAGCAACCAAGTGTGTGAATGAAGGATGGGTATAAGTGTTGACAGTCCACTAAGTTATCGTTAGTTGTTAGTGACGAAACTGGTCGACTTTTTCTCAAGTGGGAACTTAAAATTTCATGTAGAAACTTCTGTATACATCAACACCCTTTTTTGTTTGTTGTTGTTACAAAGTTACCTCTTATTTACAAGAGTAAATTTACCACCATTTGTCATCAATTTTATAAATATTTCGTTTGTATTCTCATTATATTATTGTTATAGGTAAGGTTATAAGTAGGAGGCTTCAGTCTGAGGTTCTACGTTAATAGCCAACACTCCCCTACCGGAGAGACTTTGATCTGTAAGGACGCTGATAGCGATGATGATGATTATTATTCGTAGTATTTAATTACTAATATATATCGGTACATCTGTCGTTTATGTTGTTCTACTGTTTGGCGTGTTATGTTTTTCTCTATATCATGCCGACTTGTTTCTCACGTGTTTGAAACTCGTGACTCAATAAAATTATCTTCATTAAAAGGTAGCCGATTTCTCTTGTTATATATAGTATTAAATTTCGATACACATCAACAACAGTTGGGAATGGATGTGCTTGTACTTTCTACTTCTCTGGGGAGGATAAAAAAAATAAATATTATCCCAAGCTCACCGCTTTCTGAATAATTCTATTGTATCCTACACATACTTTCCCAGGCACCCTTGCATAGTTCCGCGTTTGTCGTTCATCTTTATTCAGGAAATCGTTATTATTTCGGCAGTATTCATCGGGTAACTGGCCGCGTTACTCGACACCCTGTCTCATCATTCGCATGTCAGGGTGCACTCCTCTCACGTGATCGATGTCCCATTACTCACCAACCCACCCTGAATCGTCGTGACAAGTAGCGCAGATGATTTCATTAACTGAGTCACGATTCGCGCTGTTTGAAGGACATGACCAGTACATTCTTTGTTCCCTGTTTTTCAAGTCCTATCTTCAAGTTGCAGCTTGATTCTTGCTAGCCGTGCATAGCTACATACCCCCCCCACCCAATTTTTTTTTTTTTTTAAAGAAACAACGCATTTTGTTCTCAAATCCTCCGACGAAATCGTTTTAGGCTTTGTCTTTCCTCTGGAACGGCGACGACTTAACATATTTAGATTTTAAAGGATCGGTTTTGCCGTGATATCACCGCAAAGCATGTAACTCAGTTTTTTTTTAATTATACGTAAGGGTCGGGTGGGAGGTATAGAAGAGAGAGGTAAATCGTTCGGTTCGGGCGACGGACCTAAGACGGGGTGGTACAAAGATAAATAGTTTGTCTCTTCTGTCAGGGAAATGAAGTGAATCGAATTCTTGAGCTAACGTCTGAGTTCTCGTTAGTTAAATATTTTTATATAAATATTTATAAATGCACCATATTATTGCATAAATTCATAGACTGTTTCAAGCAGCAATTTAATCAGCTGCAGCTCCCTTTCACTCAATTATTTTTAAAAGTTTCCAAACACTGGTGCCGCCTGTGTCAATGTGTCCCAAGTTCTTCCAAGAAAGTAGAATAAAAGCAATAACAACGACAACTACAACGGACTCAAAAACAATAATAACTGTAAGAACAAAATGTATATGCAATCTTGCTGGAAAGCCTGTTTCACGATCGCGTGCGTTCGGGAGGGTGGTTGCGTTTTGAGCTGTGGTTTTACCGGAATGGTGATATTGTATTTGGCGTGCGAACGATTCTGCCAAACCGCACTTACTGGGGTGGGGGTGGGTTTTCTTAGACGCGACAACTGTCGTCGAATGTTCGACCAAGCCTGGCAAAAGTTTTGTGTCAAGGTCACAAGAAACCAGTGTTTTGGGGGGAACGAATGATTGGAACACTAAAACTTTGGTCAACATGCCAAGTTCAAAATTGTTTTCCAATACATTTGCTAACATAACGTGACTTTTGTACAGTTCGGAGACTTGGAGCGTCGGCACTTGCCCCGATTAAGATCGGCCTTTACTTCCAACGGCGACTGGCATCAGGAGTGGGTGCGCTAAACACGGCCACGTGACTGGTCACAAGTGGCTGCCCCCAGGGGAGAAACCCTCCTGGCCCCTTCTCGACATTTCACCGACGGCACCCTGCAGTATCGCGGCACATTTCTTCACATGTCTAATTTATCAATAGTCCGAGTGGAAGAAGCCCCAGTGTTATGCTTGATTACACATAAGACACTTTAGACTTTATTTTCAGTTTAGAAATCCATCAATTTTCAGGCTGTTTTGAAATGCTTTTCATATATAATAAAGTATTATCTTATTTTTTGTTGATACAAGTACGTTATGCCTTAATCCCATCAAAAAGCATCGCCTTTGATCAGGTACCCCCTAGACTGGCCTAGAGGGACTGACACATGTAATAAACATGTATAGTGCAATCCGCTTACGAGCACGCTGATTTTAAGACCGTCCGGGTCTCGTGCGAATTTAGTTCTATATAAACTGTTTCGATTATAACCACTGCAGTCTAGCGACCCGCTGTTAAGCACAGTGAGTTGTCCTCCAGTTTTCTTTGTCGCAGACTTCGTATTCTTTACGAAGAATGACCATGAGGTATAAAAAATCGTGCAGAAAGTCTATAAGACCCGCAAAGGTTGTCAAAGACTTTCCTGGAACCAGACACGGAGCAAGGACGCAGACAGAAGGACACAGGAACGCAAGACACTGGGGAAAGAGTGAGACTTGAAGAAATTAAATGAAGAAGGCGATTGCGTTTTTACAGATATGATATCAAGCTACCAAGCAATAAGATGGTGATGATTATTATTATCATCGTCAGTTTATTTTCCTTACATCTTTTGATATGCTCTTCAGTAGTACTTAAGGTAGTAGTGACAGCAAAACACACACACACACACACACACACACACACACACACACACACACACACACACACATGATAATAATGGCGGAATGATAAAAGAATATAAGGACAAGCTTTTATTTTGATGTCCGTCGGTACGCTTACATCATTGTCGCTATAGAAATGGATGTCAAAATAAAATCTGACTCAGTCCACGCCAAACAAACGGCGATTAATGTTTTAATCATCAGCTTTGCAGTTGGCAGTCTAAGCTTACTGAAACGAAAGAAAATTTGAAAGTCCTCGAAACAATGTCAGAGAGATCCACCAGGATGTTGAGTTAACAAGGAAGCATTAGCGTGACTGCTGTTCAGCCGGTAACATACATTTCTTAGCAAAACAAAGGGTTGTTTTTGTTGTTGTTCAAAGCCGTGTTAGCAGCAAAGGCCATATCATGAGGCATGAAAACAAAGGGGAGATTATTGACTCGCACAATAGCGATAACAAATACAACTAACAGACGCGGTCCTCTTTGCACGGTGGCTTATTCTTATACACCCTGGAGGAAAGTTGAAATACATCCCGAAAAAAATCAGATATGCACAGCTATGTCTGTAGATGCGAGCATACTTTATTTCAGGTCATAGTAGTTCAAGTAGTTTGTGGTTCCATTTGCTGTACTTTGAAGTTTATTTCACTTGATTAAAAGGTGGCGATGACAGCTACAACGACGATAAAGATTATGAGGCTGGTAGGAAATGTCGAAGAACAAAACTGGGAAACACAAGAAAAATTGTGAACTTTGTCAGAGTGGGTATGATTGTTTTCTTTTGTCCTAATGCATTTTGTATTTGTGGACTAGGATTTCCGTACTCGTGTTGTGTGGTAGTGAGCTCGAGCCAGCAAGCGAGAAAGAGAGAGCATATGTTTTACTACAAGTTGTTTAGACCATTACATAGGAAACTGCTTCCTGTGCCCCTCCTCTGGGTCCTCCATCTTTTCCTTTCCTCGTATATCAACCCCGGACCCGGCGGGTCATTTTCCAGCTAATGTTGTCGTCAAACCTATGACCAGGATCTGATTATTCTGCTTACCAGCAAAACGGTTCATAGCATATCCCTAGACGACAGTGACACTGGTGTATACGTGCGTGTGTGTAAGTGAGAGAGAGAGACACTTGTTCTTGGCGCCGTTTGTTGTAGAAACCCAGTTAGTAAAAGAGACGCACACACGCGCACACGCACACACACACACACGCACGCACGCACGCACACACAAACACTGATAATACTTGACAATAAATAATAACTCACAATTTAGACCCTTCCATGGTGCATATTTACGCATGCTGGGAAGAAAACAGGTATGGATATACCTATGCCATGAAACTAATATACACTAATGTTATTTGCATAACTGACATTTTTATATTTGGGCACCTATTACCGGTCAGCAGAACAAGTAAAGAAAGAATGAGCAGAGTGCAACAGAATAAAGAGAACAAAGAATGTAAATACGAAAACAATAGAATGTACATCTCTCTTTCATTCTATCTCCCTTTTTCTGTCTATGATTTCTATCAATTCTTAATTTTTTTCATTCCTTCGTAACTTTCTTTTTTTTCTTCCTCTCCTTTGTGCTTCTCCCTCAGAACCCACAGGCTTACAAGGAAAGCAGGGAGTGAGTGTGCAAGTAAGGTGATTGTGGAGGATACAGCTCATGCTGTCATTCCGGGGGTTATTCGTTTATTCGTTATTTGTTTTTCTGCCTCGTAAAGAAAACTTTTAGGAGTGATGGATGGTCGGACATACATAACGATGCACTATCACCCTCAAAGCTCCCAGTAATACCAGTAACAAATCATACTGGTGCTTGCACTATACAAGCCAACCCCCGTGTCGCTGACTGTTTGCGTTTATTATTGATATCATTGTTGTTGCTATTTTCATTGTTGCTCTAGTCTCCGTTTCGCGCCAAAACCACATAACCAGGGGCCAGTTGCACAACACATTTCTAATTTTAAACACTTTTAGTTCTTAAATCTATTTAGATAATCAGTTTAAAGTGCACACCACAATTTTAGAATTTTAAAAGCTAAAACTGCTTTAAGTAAGATAAAGTTGTTTAAGTCTGACTTTCCATCCTGTCAGTTCAATTTTTTTTATATTCTTGTGCAATGCATCTAAATGGCAGAGAAGAGATTTTTCTTCTTTATAACAGTTTTAAGGTTTAGAAACATGCTGTGCAACCAGCGCCTGATCTCTACTATCCCAACGACCTACACCCCCCTCCAATTCCAGTGTATACATGTATTTATTATGATCACTTTTATATTGCACCATATATCATCTGTCTCTGCATTACTGCATACATTTGCCTCCTGGCCTTGTCAGGCTGAGTTTTGAAAATCATCATCCTGTACAGTTTTGTCTATCGCAGAATCACTTCATTCCACTCTACCTTGCCTTCCCTTGTCCACTCATTCTACAAATACATCCGCCCGTCTATCTCTCGAACATTGTCCAAATACTATATCGCCCAGTCATTCATTCATTCATTCATTCATTCAGGCAACCATACATCCATGTTGTAATTCATCCTTCAGTTCGTTCATGGGTGTCAAAACATACCCATCTGCATACCTAAAAGACCAGAATTAGAATCTCGATAAAGAAGCTGTTTTTCGGGGTTGCCCGACAAACAACAAACAAGCAAACAAATCAAAATTGTTCAGAGGTTATTTTAAGAGGAGGGAAGTGAACCGATTGAAATGCTTGACGTTGAGAATTATTCTTGTCACTCCTCTTCAGAAGTCGTTCACGGGCATTGCGTTCAGATGACAATACCTGCTGTGCCCGAGCGAGGTGATCCCAGGTAGCGATAAGCCCGCGGGTAATACCCGACGTCAGCGAGGGGTGGCGGGAGGATGTCTGAAGTATTTTGTTTATCGCACTCCCCCTCTCTGCGATTCTTTTGCTATTCACTTACCGCGACCTCTCTATCTCTCTCCACCCACCACCCACCACCTATCCACACACCCACTCACCCCGATGACAATTGTGCGTCTGACGTCAGAAGTCGGGTAGTAGTCATACTTGGGTTGCTAATAATTATTTGAAAAATCTGGGTGGGTAGGAGACATTGGTATAAATGAAACGTCACCTTCTCTGGCATAAGGCAACTGATTGTCAGCAGCTCACAAAAATCTTTTCCAACTCATCGAAAGAGACCTCCAAAGAACGCCGAAGCAAAAACGCCTGGCTTAGGAACAACTTTATTTCTAGTCCGTTAATGTCAGTTTTTTAATACTTGCCACAAATCTAGTCGCCAGAATTTCCTGTCGAGGACAAACCTACGACGACCGAATATTTCTAGCCATGAGAGAAGTTTGCGGAGGAATTATTGTTCTTCTGCTGGGCGCTGTTCTCTCCTCTCCGATCCAAAAAACTTACGAAGATGATCATAAAAGAGGTTTGAGTTTCTTTCTTTATTCTTTCTTTTCTTTTTCTTTCTTTTTGTTTTTTCCCTTTCTTATACAAGAAATTCGACTTGTTTTATTCATAAAGTGCGTGATATGCTCTTAATTTGAATTCTTGCAAGATTGCTGACATGGGTTAAGATTCTTACAGTGAGGATATTTAAAATGTTTCTTTTTATGAGTCTACATTTTAACACCCTCGTACTAATATTTAACGGGATCCCCTCATCGATGCCAGTAATTTTTTCCAACTTCTAATGTACCTTTCTAAGCTAACCCTATGCCATCGTGACAAATATTTGATGACTGCTTCTGTGCCAACAATTTGTGCTCTTAAAATTAAGTAAAATTTAATCAACTCAACACAGAACGTTGAGCTATGTCAGAGTTTATTTTACTGAAGCGTCCAAAACTGTCAAACAATCTTTAATTATTCCACAAAACTTTGCTATAAAATGAGTATTAACAAGGACATTGAGATGTCTGACTGATTATATTGAGAATAAGCTGTGCAGCTATTTTTTATTTTAATATTCTCTTTGTCGATCACTCAAATACCGCAGAGAATTTTTTATATCTTAATTATTTTATCATATTTCTTAGTTTATTTTTTCTGTTGCGATTATTCTGTGTCGATGCAATCAAATCTGCATTATGAAGCTTATGTGACTGGCTATACTGATCTATAAACAGTGATAAAGTTTGGAACACATCACTCTCGCTAGCTTTTGTCTTTTTCTTTTATTGATTTGTTTCTTTCATTCGCGGTCGTTTATTACGAAATGCATCGATGAACTTTGATGGAAGATGAACCTTTGTCTCTTTGACAGAGCTGGTCAACGTGCAGCTTCTACGTCATCACAGCGATCTCCGTGTCAGACGTGAAGCGGGCGTCTCCAGCATGCCAGACGTCATTGTGACGCAATTCCAGTTGTCAGACAATGACGTTATTTTGAGGCTTCGTCGGGTGCCATACCCTAAAATGTACACTTTCGGGGATTCGGTTGAGGAGTATACGCACTCTCCTACAGTAAGTGGTTCGACGCTCATGTCATCTCAAGGTCACAAAAATAAAATGATCATTTCTGCAACTTTATCGAGCAAACTCTTGTCTTAATGTAGGGGGAAATGAAACTTCAATGGGTGTAAAGCAGGCATACCCCTACAGCTGTTGAGTACATGAATGTTTTGAGACAATATCAATGTGTGGACAGTTTTTTTTAAAAAATATTTTTGATTCAGGAGTCCTCTGTGTACGTTGACCCTTCACGATCTGCTGCTTTCATGGTCGCAAAGTCGGGGTACGGTGATTACATCCTGGTACGTTGACCTCTTTTTTTTTTCTTTTTTCGGGTTCATTTATCCTTGACAAGAAATGGATTGAACTTAATGCTTACCGAGAATGTGAGCTTTTATATTATATATGTAAACTGAGCTTAACATCACATAGCTTGAATGTCTCGTTTGATACTGTAGTCTTCGTTTATATTATGCATATAATTTGTCTTAAATTTCTGAATCAAATGTTTTCGGCAAATGCCTTTACGAACGTTTATAAGCGATTGAAAGACATTGTGAGGCTTTGTTGCTGCTTCTTTAGTTAGGCTTAGTTTTTAGCTATTACAATGATGACGACGACGAGGAGGACTGCGAGGAAGGCAATGAAGGAAATGAAAAGAACGATAGAATGGTGAGTGTTAGTTTTGTCTTTTTCCTTTTGTTAACAGGAAGGAAATCTTCATCACAAAGGAAAGCAACTTTACCTACGTCCAGCTCGCAGCAGACGATCAGCAGACGACCACAACAAACACGCCGTGTCCCCTTTGGTAGACTTTCCCGTCATTGACTTTGGTCATGACTACTTCGACGTTGGTGCCACTAACAACAGCCGTAAGAAAGCCAGATCATCATCATCATCATCATCATCATCATCATCATCATCATCATCATCATCATCATCATCGTCGTCGTCGTCGTCGTCGTCGTCGTCGTCGTCTTGTGAGGAGTTGCATAACGCAGAATCATACCCACATCACATTGATATAACATGAAGATAGCAAAGACATACAACCACACAAACAAATAACACACACACACACATATATATATAGAGAGAGAAAAAAATCGTAAGAATACCATAGCGTTGATAAACATAATTCTCATTTTACATTAAAAGAATAGGTGTGTTGGGAAATTTAAATAAATAAACATTTTTTAGACGATGGTGGAAGCCACAGAAGGAAACGACAAACGCAAGTTTCGAGACACACCATTAAAGTTACTGTCATTGTCGACTACAGCGATTACTCCAAGTAA
Organism: Marisa cornuarietis; assembly: GCA_004794655.1. Taxonomy (NCBI): domain Eukaryota; kingdom Metazoa; phylum Mollusca; class Gastropoda; order Architaenioglossa; family Ampullariidae; genus Marisa; species Marisa cornuarietis. The sequence continues at coordinate 1,771,994 of SMMW01000040.1, forward strand.
GTAACAACCGGTGGCACTGTTTTCGTTTGTGAGACGGCTTTCTGGTGTGTGTGTGTGTGTGGTGCTAGTGTGTACGCAAACTTTTTCCCTCTGAGTGAACGGGTGCATGCGTGTCCCTATACATGTATGTGTTGGGGTCAGAGAACAGGGGTCGGGGTCAGAAGCAGAGACAGTAACTGCATACGCTGCTCTGCAATACAAAGTATGTGAAGTAGTGAGCCCTTTTGATTAGCGTTCTGAAAATTCAAGGTTCAAATTCCAAACCAGGATTTCGTAGTAAAAGCAAGACTTTATACTCTCTGGCTCTGTCTCTCGCTCGCTCCTTTTTTCTCACTACCTTCCCCTACCCCTCCCCCTGGTCTGTCTTGTGTTGATGGCTACTTAACAGAACATTTAATCCTTTTAGCGTCAATTTTAACATGAATCTCAGTGGGTGACATAATTAACCGAGCAGCTATCTACTAAGTCACGGAAAGACATCAAGGTGCATCAATGAGCTCTTTTTCTTTTTGGTGCACCCAAATTGTTTACGCCATCGGTTTAAAAAATGTCCACCCTTTGATGCGTCTGAAGCGCCAAGAGCTGTCTTAATGTGGCTTAGCTACCACGGAAACTATCTCCCTTTCTCGTTATCAAAAGAGCTCATTATACTCCAATAATTGCGCAAGGATCACAGGTTTCACACCGTGTAACTATTATATTCGCATTAGAATGTTCTTGCCTAAACAATGTTTACTGAATTAGCTGGTGAGTGTAAATGGATACAATTCTTGGCAAAATTGAGTATGATTTTATACTTATTTTTCTCTACGCATGCTTACCCTTCTACTTATATTTCAATAATATTATCTACGAAAAGTAGCACCTACAAGAGGATCCAATATATTGGAGGGAGGGTGCTGGGAAAAAAAATTACACATTTCTTTACAACTGTACAATTTTCCTTAATTTTCTCTTTCTATAAACTACAGCTGGACTAGACAATATCCAAATGACACAATGATCCAGATTCGAACCTACTTCACTTACATCGCAACTTTGGTAAGCGATTTTTTTTTATTTTCACCTGTTATGATAAACACGCGGACAAAGTCTTCTACTTCACCAAATCAAAATTACGAAATTTAGTGATTCTCTTTTACTCTTTTCTTATTGTGGGGAGTTTGATAGATGCCGTGTAAGGCTTTGAGATTGTTCCCGAAATTCGATGTATAATGAACGTGCGGATATTTTCTTATCATGTTACAGTTGAGCAACATCTACACCAGTGTCAACAAAATAGACAGCAGCATTGATATCAAACCAGTCGTTACCAGCTTTGTTGTGCTCACGGTAATGTCTGTTTCTCTCTCTAACACACACACACACACACACACACACAAATACACACGCACGCACATATATATATATATATAATATCAAAGAACTTTATATGACGAATCTAAACTTAAAGTCACATTTCCAAACACTTCTGGCTCAACGATAAGAGTTTCGAAAACGAGCAAGTGAACGGACTGACACACGAGCTGACAGACAACAGAGGAAGGTTGAGAAGAGAGCTTACACCTTCTTAAACCGTGTGTTGCTAGATGTTACACTGGTGTATAATGTTCCTAACACAGACATCCCAAGCATCCAGCTTCTCGGAATCAGAGCATGTCAGTGCTGGTGGCAAACCAATCCGGGGAAAAGCATTTCTGGAAGCATTTTCAAACTGGATTTCTACACACTCAAGCATAAACGCAAGCGACCATTACATGGCGTTTACAGGGTAAGAATGTTTAACTCGACATGATTTAACACTGTAAAGTTTCGTATGCACATAAGAAAGTTTGCCCCCCTGTGTTTGGTTGTTTATGATCACGTGACTTCCAGTTCCGATTTTTGTTTCCATACCAGAGCATGTACTAGCAGGAGAATGTTTTATTGAGTTCAGTTCTACGCTATGCTTTGCTTATATGCAGAAGCACCAACAAACACTTCAAATCGGGTGTCCTCTCTACAGTCTAGCTGCTCAACAATAGATGAATATATGTGTGGGTGTGTGACCTTGTAGGTGTGCCTTAAGAATAGTTTTAGAAGTAAGATTGCATGTTTTGTGATTTAGTATGATGCACCGCTTGCCTTATTTTTATCTCGTAACTAGCACTTATGTTTCTTTCGTGGGTGGGTTGGGGGTAGGGTTCGGATCTTTCGTAACTGACCACACTTCTCAAGTAATAATTGCCCATCATAAAGTTGGTCATCTTTCATTCGTCATTTAGGTTTGATGGTGCATGCATGGTTGCATTAACTTGACCTAAATATGAACCGGAATTCGCGGCTTTTTCAGGGGGGAAGGATTCAGTGTGTGTGAGATAAATAGCTGAGTGTAAACTAATCAGCGTGTGTGCGGCTTCCTTCTTCTTTCCAAGACCTCCCTTGCCATCTTGCATCATTATGACCTGAAACTAAAAGGAGTCAAAGATTTCCCATAAAACGGGACAACAATCAAAGTGTGTGTGTGTGTGTGTGTGTGTGTGTGTGTGTGTGTGTGTGTGTGTGTGTGTGTGTGTGTGTGTGTGTGTGTGCGCGCGCGCGCGTGTGTCACCGTGGAATGCAGCATGGCCCTTTTTAGTTAGTTTGTTTGTTTGTTTGTTTTTTTGGTGGGGAGGGGTACCATTTTTACCTCGGAAACGAAGAGAGATCAAAGTTGCGCAACTTTTCATTGAAAAACAATCTTCCATTTCCTACTAATACCAAATCAGAGACCGGAATATTTTTTCTTAGCGCATAAACATTTTCAAAACTAATTTTTTAAAAGTGATAATCAATAGACCGGTATCCAGTTTTACTGGTACATGACTTTGTTAAGAACCCTTTTATTCCCGCTGTTATTGGTTGTTCAAAAGATTTTGTAGAAAAAACTAGCTGTATATTCAGCGGATGTTTAGGATACATGCGTTGTTTCTGGGTAGCTATTTGTGTTTGTCATTATTTTCAGTAAGTTTTCTTGCTAGTACGCTGCTTCCGCTTTATAAGGAAAGCCTCTATAGCAAAAACTTCATGAAGTCGGGACTATGTCTGCTGTAACACTTTTCAAATGAGACTTCAAAAGTAGACATTCAACTTATGGTTTCTTTAGAATTTTGGAACCAAAATGCGATGGAGAAATACGAGACTGGATACCCGTCTATTACATGGTCTGATACCAGTCTGACTGTTAACTGCTGGTTTCTTTCATTTTATGGGACAGGTATGACATCGCCTCAGCAGTTGGTGAGTATCTGGCTCTTTGTGTGTGTGTGTGTGTGTGTGTGTGTGTGTGTGTGTGTGTGTGTGTGTGTGTGTGTGTGTGTGTGTGTGTGTGTGTGTGTGTGTGTGTGTGTGTGTGTGTTGCTTTCAGATATATGAGGTAGGGAATAAGTAACACTTTTTATTAACTGTTTTTACGTTCCCGCTAGATTTTGTGAGAACAGGACAACGCTCGTTCCACCCGACCGTCATATGTATATATGTATATAATTATCGATATCTAATATATATATATATATATATATATGAGCTAATAAGTATTCACATCTAAATCTCGCTTGATGTTAAGGTTAATCAGCAGGCACAGCTCACGCGTACATGGTCGTAGTCTCTTATTGTTGAGACATGTTCGATAACGAGATCAATCTAATCTATACGTTAATCATTGCACTTATCTGCTTGTCAGTCAGTACTTCTCTCGATCTGTTTATCCGCTTGTTCGTTTGTCTGTAAGTTTTTTTTTCTTTCGGTGTGATGCGTGTTGTGGAAGAACTTTTAATACCATCGCTAGTTTCTGTTACAGGTGTCGCAAACAAGGAAACCATGTGCAAGGGGAAACTGTCGGTGTCCATTGTGGAAGACCACAAGCAGGCCAGTGTGGCCAACACTGCTGCCCACGAGCTCGGACACAGGTGAGGAGGTGCAGCCAGACTGGTCTCCTCCGACCGACCTCTATTCTCAGCCGGCCACACAATATTTCCCATAAACATTATTTACATATTTACCTTAAAGCATAGTCTGAATGGACTGACCCAACAACATTCATTCCTCAAAATGTGCAGCAAAGACAAACGTAACAAGTATGTTTATCATCAAAACGTGCGCGCGCCTGTTACGTCAGACATCATCACCTGAACGGTCCTGCTTGGTAATGTAACAGTGTAATAGTAGAAATGTAATAGTAGTAATGTAACAGTAACTAGTATTGTAACTAGAAGGATCTTGAAGCGAAAACCAAGTGACCTAAAAAAAAAAAAGCAGAGGGGAAAACTTACCTACAGTTGTCGTCTGCTTGCAGCCTCAATGCTTCCCACGACGGCGACGTCGGCTGCGACAACGCCAAGCAGTACGTCATGACGCCCACGTTCTTCGTGCCCCCGAAGTTATCGGTGACCTCCCCTAGCAACCTCTTTATGTTCTCCACCTGCAGCGTGAACGCCTTCAAACGCTATCTGAACACGTAGGTGTGCTGTAGGTCGGCGCTCAGAAGATGGAGTCTGAGCTTTGTTCTTAATGCACCCATCCAGTTTATATGCGTGTGCGTGCATGAGAAAGCTCGTGCGGTGTCAATAAAACCCCACGCACACAACTCTTTCTTCTTGTCGGTATAACCTGAAATAATGGAATGGCGCTGTTGAGAGGCTGGTGCTAACGGGTTTGAGGGTCTGCTTTCAGGCAAACGTGCACACTCAATGCCTCCCCGACGATAACAAGTGCGTTGACTTCCGTACCCTCTGGAGAACTCATCACTAACCTGGATCTTCAATGTCAAGTGGCCCTTGATGACCCGAACAGTCACTACTGTCAGGTGCCCCTCTCTCGCTCTAACTCGTGAATAAGTACCTGCGCGTTTCCTGCGTATGTGAGTTTAAATGTGGGGGTTAGGGGATCAGGCGTGTACTGCTGTGGGTTTTTTTTTTCTTTATTGTGTTTAGCTTAGCTTTACTTGTCTGAGTTTCTTTGTCCCGTTGTATCCATTCACTTGTCTTTATAATCTCAAAATAATTCCGTCTTTTGTTTTGCATGCAACCACCTGCCCCCCCCCCCACACACACAGTGGCTTGCATTTAAACTTTTTGTGGTTATAGTCTAAGCTTTATCTTCTGATAGCTGTGTGTCTAAGATGATATTTTTTTTCTCATGTTGTAGACGTATGGGCTAATTTCTCTTTTTTCGTTTGATAGCAATTCAACCAAGGGTATTCTTTGTGCTACGGGATGTTGTGCAGTCTATCCGATGGTGATACATGTCAATATATGCTTCCTTTTGACGGCACGCCCTGTGGAACTGGACGGGTAAGCTGTAAAGAACAGCTGGTTCATTTCAAACGGTGGCGGTGGTGGTGGTATTATGTTCAAAATAGAGCACATCTTTAAAAAAGATGGAAAGGAAAAGAACTCAACTAATAATGATCCTAAAAGCAGAAACTGTGTACTTCCTAGCTCTGGTATCAAACTGCTAATTATGTTCGAAGTGTACAGTTCATGGCCCTATAACCAGTTTCGTGGAAGCCATCTAAAGAGGTCTCAGTTTGCATGCACTCCACATCAGTCGTGTTTCACATGCGCACTTCTTTTGTTTTACACCCGGAAAGAAGAATGTGCTAATTAAACGCGCTGAAAGATTCTGTGCTGATGCTTTTCTCAGCCATGTGAACCCAAGGCTGTCTGGTGCTAATAAAAAACCAACTAGAAACTACTAACACATTTCGTAACAAATTTATGCACAGCGAAACTGATTAGAAACTGCACGCACACGCCATATTAAAAAGTTATATTAGAGTAACAAGTCAAACGATCCTTTTTTCAGCAGCATATCATGCTAAAATGCCCCGAATACAAAAACAAATGTCTTGCTTTGGTCGCGTAGTATCAGAGTACAGTTTAAGATGTAGTAACATGTTGTATTTTCATTTCATAGTAATTAGTAGTTTAAGAACTAAACAAAGACATCGTGTTATACTGTAAAAAAAAACATTATGTATTGACGCAGTATCTCAGCAATATGCTGTACGAAAGAATAGAAAAGAATATCCTGAGACAGGACGGGAAGAAAACTTAATTTGAAAGCATATTTTTAACTGATCTCTTTTTTTCAGGTTTGCCAGCAAGGATTATGCGTCATTCAAGCAGCTACAACAATACCAACAACACAAGCAAGATCACCCACAACCCAGGCAAACACCAGACAAAGTAGCACAGTCCTGCAGGCAGGCACCACACTAAGTACAGTGCGAGCATCCCCGACAGTTTCAACGCCAAGTACCACAACGGCTCCCACTTCAGAAAGAGTCACAACTACTAAAGGCACAGCAGGGGTGCCATCCACTCCAGCACGAGCCTTCACAACCCAGACTGGAACAACGAATTCTGCCGCATCAACCACCAGGAGCGCAGCGCCAGCAACAGCAACCACCTCGTCATTACGCCCCATTCAGCCTTACTTAAGCTGCGTCAAGAGCTGCGCGCCTTACCGTTATAGTTACACGTATTACTACAATTGTTACAGGCGGTGTCTCAACGGCTAATTAGAAAAGAAACTGCGTTGATCTTTGCTGTTTGTTTCACGTGTATGCTGCTGCAGTATGTGCATGAACGCTAACACACATTCGCGCACACACACACACTAACAAACAAACAAACAAACAAACAAAAAACATCTTTGCTGTTTGTTTCACGTGTATGCTGCTGCAGTATGTGCATGAACGCTAACACACATTCGCGCACACACACACACTAACAAACAAACAAACAAAAAACACGCTAAAATAATTCCTACCGGGTTTTTTTTCAATTTGGGGGTAGGCAACTTGACAAAATATGTATAATTTTGAAACAATCGATTAGTAAAAATGATTTCATATATTTTTTATTTCCGACTTTAAGTTTTGCTGGCTATAAGCCCATTATACCTTGGTTGGGGTTTTGTACTTTCGTTTGTAGCGGAATAGTGTTTAATCTTGAACATGTCGATTAAAACAAAAGAACGTTTACTCTGATGACACTTCCGTGGAATAAAGGCATGTCAGTCGAGTTTCATGCGTTTTTCATCATTTTCTTCCCAAAGCATATATCTCCGCATCTCTTTGCATCGGTTTCTGGTTTTTGTTTTTATTTTGTTTGGTTGTTTTGTTTTTCTTTGTGGAATTTAAACATTCTTTCCCATCGCTAATTGACAATCTGTTTCTTCAATCATATTTTTATTCATTAAAAGAGTTTTTATTAATTCGCTCCTTTCAGCGTTAAATGTTTGTCAGTACGTGACACCTGTTTACCTTGATACAGTATAGCTTTTGTTTTTGCCTCGGCGTAAAACATCAATTCTCTTCCCCCCCACCCCACTCCCCACCCCACTCCCCACAACACTTCCCATGTTTAGTAAGTCAGTGTAGTATGTATGTCAGCTCTACGATGACTGTAATAGACGAGGTTGCACGTACAAATCCCCCTCCCCGAGATGTTTATTATTGTCTCTTGTTTCTCTTTTCCTGTTTCTTTGTTTCTATCTCTCTTCCTGTCTGTTTCTCTGTTTCGTTTCTATTTTCTATTTTTGTCTCCTGTCATCTCTGTTTATGTGTGTGTGCCTGTTACTATTTGTGTCTCTCTGGGTGTCTCTGTCCCTCTATGTCTCTGTCTCTGTATCTGTGTCTGTTTCTGTCTCTCTGTGCCTTCTGCCTCTGTCCCTCTGTTTCTCTTCCATCTTTCACTTTCTGATGGTCTCTTTCTGTCTCTCATCTCTTTGTCTCTGTCGCTGTGTCTCATCTTTCCTCATTCCCTCTTTCTCATATATATATATATATACGTACCTGCTGCAGTGGTGGTAGTGGTCATGTATTTATTGATTGCAGACCATAGGGAAGACTTTGCTTGGTATAATTCGCACTCAGGAGGGGATAAAGGATAACATGTTTCCCGAGATAAGCTCCATCCACACATCTGAGGTAAGTCAAGTCCGTGTAACACCGTGATCGCAACACCATTGTGACTTCATATTGTGACTCTACTTAATCTGACTCCACATTGTGATCCTACACAGACTGATGGCAAAACTGAGGTCTTCACTATCCACGCCAAACGGTGGTTTTCAGTTTTGCAGCCCTGGACGGTTAAGCTTTTTGGAACAAAAGACAACATGCTTGATCTCGAGACAATGTCTGTGTACAACATAATGTAGTCATCAGTATGGTCGATAAATTACTGGCAATTAATATGTGGAAGTCTTTGCAAAACAAGAAAAAGATTACACACCTATACAGTAGCAACGATGAATACAAACATCAAGCCTTCTGTTTTTGTTTTTGTTTTGTTTTTACAAAGATTATCCTTTCAAAACCAAGAAAAACAACAACTTTGAACATCCTGGGGCAAAGGTGAAGTATGTTCCGGAAAAAAACACTTACTTTGGAGATGCGTGCATATTTTATTTGAGGTCACATGGCCGTAGTCATGAACTCGTGTAGGTTGGTTCAGTCTCTCACTCTATATATATATATATACATAGAGAGAGTGATTCCAACTGATGTACATACAAGACAGTCCCCTCTGAACAGAAATGACAATAAGACAGAAGACAAATATGGTGATTATGGTGGCTGAGGAATATTAAGAATTTAGTGAAGATGGTGACAAATAAAGAAGAAGAGCGTAGTGAAGGTGGTGACTGAGGAGGGAGAAAATATTATGAAGATGATGACAGAAAGAAGAAAAATGAGTCGACGTGGTCACTAAGGCAGAAGTCAGTGTCGGCAAGAATATGCTAATGACAGTGAGTGAGAAATAAGAATAAAATGAGGATGCTGACTGAGGAAGAATAAGAGCGAATGAGATGACGAAGGTGACTGAAGAAGAAGTGTATGACGATGTAGAGTTAGGAAGAAGTAGAAGAAGAAGAAGACGGTGGTGACTAAGAAAGAAGAGCAAGGTGACGATGGTGACTGAAGAGGTAGGTGACGTTGGAGACTGACAGAAAAATAAGATGACAGTGCTGAATGGGCAAGAAGAATGTGGTGACGATGGTGACTGAGGAAGAATAAGGTAATGATGGTGAGGAAGAAGAAGAGTCTGATGACAATGGTGACTGAGGATGCAAGAAAAAAGAAAGATCGATAGAGACAAAGGCTCCGTTTGTTCATGTTAGAACTCGCGGTACTGTAAGTGGGTCTGAGCATTTATGTTGATGCGCTTCTGTAGGGCGTAGACGTACTCGTGCTTATACTTGCATGCTTATGTTTCGTGTGTGTGTGTGTGTGTGTGTGTGTGTGTGTGTGTGTGTGTGTGTGTGTGTGTGTGTGTGTGTGTGTGTGTGTGTGATAGGAAGTTCCTTCCAGTGCACTTATTTTGACTCGTCTAGTCTTTCGACCCCGGACACTGCGGGTCACTTTTCCGACTATTGTCGTCGTCAAACACGAGAGTTCGTGACCTATGACCAGGATGTGATTATTCTTTCTTGTTTGAAAACCGGCAGTTGGGCTTTCCATTTTCGTGAGATATCCCTAGACAAATCTACGCCGGGGGAAGCATTGTAACTCTTCGCTCGCGTGTGTGTGCATACGTGTATGTGCATGTGCGTGCGAGTATGAACATAGCTGTGTGTGTGTGTGTGTGTGTGTGTGTGTGTGTGTGTGTTATATGCCTGTGTGTGTGACTGAGCATCCCCACATGCTCATCATCACATTATATCAAGAATTTACGAATGTGAAACTTATATCTCGCATAGAAAGTGATGTGTAAATTTAAAAAAAACGATACCATACGCACACGTGCTGAGTTAATGGAGCAATAGACCTCACGCTAATGGGTCTCGATTTGCTGTTTCCACAACCTAGGCGCCTACAAAAAGTATTTACCCTACTCGTTAGTTTGTTGTTTTTGCGCTTCTCATGATCGTAACTGTGTTATTTTTTCTATGATCAAATTTACAAGTGCAAGCAATCAACAATCAAACATCAACACAAAGTGAACTACCTGTATTACAATACAAACAATCAACAATCAAGCATCAACACCAAGTGAACTACATGTACCTGTTTACATCGAGTCCATGACCTTGACAACTTGTTCGAAAAGTTGGAATCTTCAGAGCAACAGGCTGCATCACTAACTTCCGCACATGAACTCCTTAATTTTTTCTTTCAGACTAGCTTGGTTGTTTGCTTGCATTAATTCATTTGCTGTTGATTATATATAGCGCTTTACAATAACTCGTTATGATCATCTTCCTTTCTTGATCTTTCTTTCCTTCATTTTTTTTTTCTTTGTGCTTTTTTATTTATCAACTTATTTATTGGTTTTTCTTTCTCTTTATTCTTGGCTAGTCATGTTTCAAGTTTTTTTTTTCTTTTTTCCCTTCTTACCCCTTACACAGCACACAAACACACAGAGAGAAAGCACGAACAGAGAAGAAAGAGCGAGAAAGCTGAACGTTAATTGCTTTCCTTTCGAATTTCGGAGAGAGAGAGAGAGAGTGGACAGGTGGGTGTCCATGCACTTAACGGCGCATTATTGCTCTTAAAGCTGCCGACTTACGTCAAACTGAGGCCTGCCCTAAGCAGTGAGACTTCCCCCCTGTGTCCTCTGACCGTCTTTATTGCTATTGTCGTTGCTGTTGTTGTTAGTACTTTCGCCCTCGTCTCCAGATCACTTCAAAACACTAGCTCGTGACGCTACAGGCAGCAACAACAACGTTCGTTGTTTTGATTTTACATCGTTTTAATTAGATGCAAAGTTCGCGGCTGTTCTTGTCGAGCGAGTTAGGCCTCTCCCAGTGGGCGTATGCATTCGTTGCATTACCTGCCCTCCTACCTGTGGATTCCGTTTCGATAGGCCTATGTCCTTGGAACTCTCTTTATCTTAAGGTATTGTGTTCTTTTCCACAATACCCCACCTGCGACGATAATTGTATCTTAAGTCTGTCTTCTCAATTGAGGTTGCCTCTCTCCCCTCTCACAAATCTCTCTACATTACACCATCTTTTTCAGCATGTTTGGCAAGTCCGTATGCCCCCAGGCTTTGTCAATCTTCCACCACCTCTCGCGAAGGTTCATTCCTCTACAGTCTACGTCATCAATTATCTGCGTTATATACGGTCTATGTCATCTGTGAATCAGAATCCGAACAGGTGAGCGAGGTCACGTGCTCATTGTAAACAGTTAGCCCCCGGTTTTTATGTGTTTGTTGATTGTTAAGGACATGGAAGGTTATTAAACGCCATACAAAAAAAAAATCAGCATCTTTTTACGCACATTCTCACTTTCTCTTTCTTTCTCTCTCTCTCTCTTGTTGTCCCCACTAGCCGGTGTCAGTGCACAGTGTATTAGCGCAAAGTACATCTAAGAAAGTGTGTGTGGGGGAGGTGAGGGAGCAGCTTCCTCCTACTTCTCTTCTTCTCTCTCTTCTTCTCCTATCTTTCTCTCTCATCGTTACCGTCTCAAACTGCCGAGCTCTCCCATTTTTTCTGCACAGTAGATATATGCTGCGCAGTATGTTTCTTTCATTTACAGCTACTGAAAACATCTTTCAACGGAAAAAATAAGAAAAATAAACATTGCTCGGAGTAACATGCACCAACCAAACATATCCTACGATTTTCCAAGAAAAGAAAATAATAACTATTCCGTGCAAACACACACACACACACACACACACACACACACACACACACACACACACACACAATTCCCACACTCTGTTTTGTTTTTAAGATATATATCTATATGCATGCTTATCTATCAGTATCGAGCAAATAACTGATCATTTACTCAACCTGTCAATCAGCCAATATTTAATCCATCTGTCTAAACAACCAACCTACAGTCCATAAAATACTACTAGCTACCAGCCAGCCATACCATCCGCCGGCCAAGTAAGTCCACAGGTACCTGTCTGCCTTCAAAGAGAGCGGAGAAAGGGCATCCTGGCAAACAAGCCTGATTTTTTTTCAGCCTTGACTAAAGCAGTAACAGCAACAACAAATTAGGCTGAGGATCACTTTTAAGAAGACGAAAGTGAACCGAGTAATTTATATAAAGCACGTTTTTTTAAGAAGTTTTTATTTTTGTTAATGATTCACGCATTCGGCTCATCATTTGACGACGTTGCTTCATATTCGGAGGATTTTGCGCAGGCAGTGTCTGATGACGAAAGCTTCGTGAGACTTTCATGGGCGAAGTCAGGAAGCGACAAGTCCGTGGGTAATACCCGGCGACTGCCAAGTAAAGGGCGCTAAAAGAGTTTGTTTATCGCTTTCCTCCTCTCTACAATCATCTTGTTATTCTCTTGCCTTGACCTTTCTCTCCCCTTACACTTCCACACCCTCCACCTCCACTTCCACCACCTGCTACCACCCACCCTTGTCACCCCGCGTAAAGCGTTGTCGATGACATGCTGGTGCGTCAGAAGTGGGGTAGTAATGCTGGGGATCTTTAAAAAATAATCCGGGTGGTACTGCTATAAATGAACCCCTCTTTGTCTTTCACCTCCGCTTGAGCAGCTGGCTTTAGGCAACTGACGGACATCTCTTTAGTTTGAGAGGTTCTCGAATTTTTGTTTTCATCCATTGACGAGGAACTGCGCTGTGCTGAACGTTAAACGAATCGAACGCTACAGGTTTAGGAACAACTTTTATTTCAGTCTTTTAGAGTAATTTTTTTTTTAAAGAAAACTTTGAGAAAGTTAGAAGCAAGAGTTTCGATTTGACGACAAGCTACAAAGACCGATTACTTCAGCCATGAGCAAAGTCTGTGGAGGTTTTATTGTTCTTCTGCTGAGCACTGTTCTCGCCTTTCCGATTCTAAAAAATCACGAAGATGACGGGGCTAAAGGTTTGTCATTTTATTTAATTATTTATGATTTCTTTCTTACCAGCAGCAGTTATTTTGCAAAAAAAAAAAAGACTCGACTTTTGCTATATTTGTTTTAAAAACCTGATATGTTCACAATTTTATTTCCCATTCTGACAAATTCAGTTTGTTCATACTGTAATAATTTTCACTCTCGTGTCATTCAAAAATATGACGATAGCAATTTACAATGTAACTTCTGTTTCATTTTTTATATACCTTTCTAAGCCACCCGTTATCTTTGTCTTCATAAATATCGGACGGCTGTTTCTGTGGCAATAATTTCGACTTTTGTGTATATTTCACATGTCTCACGCCTCGAGATTTGGAGAGAGCAAATTGACTAAAACTCACAAAACTAATGTGTTTTTGATTATTTGGAAAAAATACAACCATCATATCAGCATTACGAGTGATAATAGAATTATAATAATAAGTACTACATTTGTTCAGTCATTCTTTCAACGTTTCTCTTTCTCTCTTTCTCTTCCTCGTTCTCTCTTCCTTCTCGGTTGACAGAGCTGGTCAACGTGCAGCTTCTACGTCATCACAGTGATCACCGAGTCAGACGTGAAGCGGGTGACTCCAGCATGCCAGACGTTATCGTGACGCAATTCCGGCTGTCAGATAATGACGTTATTTTGAGACTTCGTCGAGTGCCTTACCCTAAGACGTACACTTTCGGCGACGTGATTGAGGAGCATACACAGTCTTCTACGGTAAGTGGTTTAAAATCTCACGTCATCACGTCAGCCCAAGAACACAGGAGAAGACCAATGATTGTCGCCTGCATTTCACACGTGCGAGTTCTTGATGTTCGTATATTGTTTCGAGATTTTATAGACGTCCTTTGTTTTTTTCTGTTTTTGAACGTGAGACGAATACAATGTGTTGACATTGTTGTTTGAAAATATTGTTGATTCAGGAATCCTCGGTGTACGTCGATCCTTCAAGATTTGCTGCTTTCATGGTCACAAAGTCGGAATATGACGATTACATCCTGGTACGTTTACCTCGTTTTTCGTTCGGCAGCTGCACGGATCCTGCAAAATTAATGGGTTTAATTGGACTTTAACTTGAGCTAGACGCTTTACATTAATGCCTTTTTAGAAATTAAGGATTGATGATTACTTTTTTCAGGTTTTGCATTCTTCTGCTAGCTCTAAAAACTGTGATGATGAAGACGATGAGGATGAATAGAAAACAGCGGCAACTGGTCTTTATTCTTCCTTTTTTTACACATTTTTTTACAGGAAGGAAATCTTCATCACAAAGAAAAACAACTTTATTTACGTCCATCTCGCAGCAGACGATCAGCAGATGACCGCAACGAACACGCCGTGTCCCCTTTGATAGACTCGACTGCTATTGACTTTGGCAATGACTACTTTTACGTTGGCGCCAGTAACAACAGTGACAAGAGAGATGGAAGTAAATATTATTATAATCAACATTATTATTGCTTTAATCATCATCTTATTCTTTGTTATTATTATCATTATCGTTATGATTATGAATATGAATATGCTGAATAAATGCAAATTTTTGTGTAGCTGATGGGGGAAGCCACAGAAGGAGACGACAAGCACAAACACCGATAGTGCACACTGTTGAAATGACTGTCGTCGCCGACTTCAGCGATTATTCCAAGTGAGTTCCAAACGATGACAGAGGTTTAGTTTGTAAAACACATTTTAATGCGTTGTGTTTGCGGCTGTTTTGGAGCAAAGGTGTGTGTGTGTGTGTGTGTGTGTGTGTGTGTGTGTGTGTGTGTGTGTGTGTGTGTGTGTGTGTGTGTGTGTGTGTGTGTGTGTGTGTGTGTGCGTGCATCTGTATCTGTGTATGTGTATGTGTATGTTTTGGGTTCGTCGATCGTAAGCAATACAAAGCCTGTAAAACAATAAACAAATTTTACACACACACACACGCACGCATGCACGCCCGCACATGCACACACAGCGAATAGTGAATTTAACAACCCCCGATGCATTTGTCACTTAGAAAAGTATCTCACTTTCATACAACTAGAAGCGTTCATTAATGTGCAACGCTCGAGGCAAAGTTCTAAGTGTTAAAAAAAGTTAAGACGTGTAACTTTCTTCTCCACACTTAAGTATTCTTACCTAACTAATTTTTGCTTGCTTTAATTGATTCCTATGCAGAAAGAAATAAGTTAAACACAACTTTGCCCACTTGGCCCAGTTATCTGCACGTTAGCACATACATAAAGGTTCCAGGAATATTTCTTCAGAAATTATGAACATTTCTTTTTCGTAATTCTTTTTATCTTCCTAATTTCAGCTGGAACAGGCAGTCTCCAACGGACACAGTGGCCAAGATGAGAACATACTTCACTTACATTGCAGCCTCGGTAAAAAAAAAATTTTAGAAACTCGTTTTCAACTGTCAAAAGAAACACGCATGCACAGTTTTATGTCTATATCAGAGTCTTTCTGCAATTTTTGCGAAATTTACAATTTACAAAATATCTTCAAGTTCTTTACGTACCATTTAACTTTCTGTCTGTTTTATTTATTCTTAAATTAAGGGTTTGTGTGATTTTTTTTTATCATGTTTCAGATGAGCAACATCTATAAAAATATCAACAAAATAGACAGCAGCATTGACGTCGTGCCCGTTGTTACCAATTTCATCGTCCTCACGGTATTGTCTATCTTTTTGCTCATCTATCAGTCTGTCATTTCATCATGTTGTTCTGCCAATTTGTCTGGCTGCAAGATATCTGATTGTCCGCGGACAGATAGACAAGAAGACAGAGAATGGGAAAGAAGGAGAAAAAGTGTTTATTATTTTAAACCTTTTTTTGTTTTATTAAATGTTTGACTCGTATATAATGTTCCCAATACAGACACCTCAAGCCTCCAGCTTCTCCACATCATTGCATACCAGCTCTAGCCCTATTCAGGGAAAAGCCTTCCTAGATGCCTTTTCAAAATGGATTCCAACACAGCCAGCCATTAAGGCAAGCGACCATTACATGTTGTTCACAGGGTAAGAATGTTTGACTTAATCTTAGCTTTGTGGAGACCATTGTAACGTTCCTTCAGACATGACTTTTTTGCTGAAGATTTCTGGCGCGGTAGTTGGCTGCTTCAGATCTTCTCATATCCGATCCTTATTCTCCGCAGTACATTCCAACGAGATACTTGTTCGCACAATAAAACAATTGTTTCTAAAATCTTTGTTAAAAAATTAAAAGAGATAAAGAGAAACCTCTTCTTTTCTAATCTTTCGTTTGGGTTGTCTGTTTTGTATGATTTTTTAATCTAATTCGGTTTATAGCTCTTATGAGAGTTGTAGTTATAGTGTTATAGCTTATCGTTTATTTATGAGAGAAACATTTTCAGAAACTATTTTTAATGACCTGCAATAAACCGGTTTCCAGTTTTGTTGTTTTGTGACATTCTTAAGAAAAATTTAACGGGTGGTGATTGGCTGCTTAAGATCTTAATTAAGACTTGCGTTTTTCAGCCTGTTCGAACAATATTACCAAAGGCATACAGAATTGGAGTATTTTCCGAAATAGAATGTTCTTATTGGATAAACGGCTTTTTTGTTTATAGAACTTTTTTGTTGTCACTTTTCGGTCAACTGTCACACGCTTCTCATTTAACAACCAATGTGAAGACTCAGTTCGTAATTTCTTCAGATTTTCATTCAATTCTGAGGTGAAATATGGACACCTTGAAATTGAATATCTGTCCAGTATTTTATCTAATACCACCTCGCTGTGTGCTCACTGTTTTGTTTTGTTTTTCTCTGCTTTGTACAGGTACGAACTTAGTTCAGCGATCGGTAAGTATCTAACGGGATTTCTAAAACTACTCTACTCTGAAATATACGCGATTCAATTTATAGACAGCGCTATATATTTTTACCTTTTAAGATAACGTGAAAAGAGTTGTTTTAGCTGCCATGGAATAGAAACAGAAGAAGATTGCGGATGAGAAAGAACGATAGTTGATGAATGTAAAAAAAAACTGCTACTGGTTTGAGAAATACGTTTTTAAATTTTAGCACTTGAAAATTCATTGGTGTACCTGTCTACTATCTAGCTTTACCTTAAGTCCTATTCAAAAGCTTGCGCATTGTTAAAGGCCAAGTTTCAGTTCTTTAACTACAATTCTATGTTCGACAGAAATTTAATAGAAAATATTGTGTGCCCCCCTCCCCCCCCCAAACAAAGTTAACATACAGAAGCGATTGCCGCTGGTGCCGTAGCTCACGTGAAGACAGTGTAAGCCTGCGTGCCAATATTCTGGGGGTAAATTCGAGGCTTGTTGGATGACGTGACCAGCGTCAGTCCTCCACTCTTTCTACGTTAACATGTGAATAAATCAGCCTCCATCGGTCAGTCGTTCTGCTACTACCTCTCTCAGTAACTAGTACCAGTTGATTTTTCTGTCCTTGTGAAGGAAAGAGGTGAGTTGTTATAGGTGTACTTCAGAACAATTTTGTTAATGTTTTTTTCCTTGTCACAGGTGTCGCAAACATTGCAGCCGTGTGCAGGGGCAAACTGGCGGTGTCTGTTGTGCAAGACCAAAGACATG
The DNA here is from genome assembly GCA_004794655.1 of Marisa cornuarietis. NCBI lineage: Eukaryota > Metazoa > Mollusca > Gastropoda > Architaenioglossa > Ampullariidae > Marisa > Marisa cornuarietis. The sequence continues at coordinate 1,789,415 of SMMW01000040.1, forward strand.
CTGGTGTGGCCAACATTGCTGCCCACGAGCTCGGACACAGGTGAGCGATATCCCGATTGCTCTCTTTTCAAACCCTACGACACAGCTCTTCCCGAGAAAATTTAACTCTCATCTTAAATGTCCATCACAAATATGCAGGCCCTATAACAGTCATGTTCTCAAAACATTTAAAACTGCGCCGCAAAGACCACGGTGAGTACACACGTAACATTATACCCAACCATGTGTGCGTGCCGGTTACATCACATTCAAGCACCGTCACAATGACACCAGGAAAATGAAATAAAATAAAAATGTCAAAAATAATCAAAATAAAATGTTGAAATACAGCTTGCCCTTGCAAGATGCAACTACAAAACTGACGAAGAACTTTTCGTCTGCTCGCAGCCTCAGCGCTGCGCACGACGGCGACGCTGGCTGCGACAACGCCAACCACTACCTCATGGCGCCCACGTTCATCGTGCCCCCGCAGTCCTCCCCTAGCAACATCTTCACCTTCTCCACCTGCAGCGTCAACTCCATTAAGCGCTTTTTGAGCATGTACGTATGTGTAGGTCGGCTCTCGTGTGTGTGTGTGTGTGTGTGTGTGTGTGTGTGTGTGTGTGTGTGTGTGTTGCATGCGTGCGTGCCTGGGTGTAAGTGTTTATAGATATATATTTGTATATGGAGCGTGTTTTATAGATATTGTGTGTGTGCGTGCGTGTATATATATATATATGGTGCGTGTTTTATAGTGTGGGGAAGGGGGTGTGAGCCACCACGCACTCGATCCTTTCTTTCAATTAAAACTCTAGTGTTGTCTTAAAAGTCAAACTCTAATCCTATTTTAAAGGCTAGCGCGTTATTTTGTTGTTGATTTTAGTCCGTTTCCATGCTTCTCTTTTTTTTCCAAGAACAAATGTTTATTCTCAAAACGGTTTTGCTGCAGACTGTAGCTGTACTGATTGTCTAACTGACTGACTGCTTTGACTTGACTTGAACTGACTGACAGACACTATTTGGATGTGTTAGGTAGGCCTACAAGTCAAAGATCCGTTTTCAGACAAACTTGCACACGTCCAGCTGCGACGACGGCCACAAGTGTGCTGGCCCCAACAGCCAGCGGGCAGTTCATCAACAACCTGGATCTTCAATGTCAAATGGCCCTTGATAATACCAAATCCGAACACTGCGGGGTGCGTCTCTTTCTCTTTCAGTGATAACGACAATGCTTTATTGATCCTTGGGGAAATAATGCATCACCAGAGCTCGTCAATAATAAAAGTCACAATCACACATTTACATTAAGCAACAAATAATATCAACCTTTCTGTCATCCATTTATCAGACATCAAGTGACAATACCGAGCAAGTACAAACTTAATACAGGTAAAACAGGATATAGGGTAAGAAAGATACCTCGTGCTTTAACCATTGCTTCCCTTAGCGCGCTCTCTCTCTCTGTTGTGTATGCACACCTGTACGTCTGTGAGACGCAAGCATGTGTGTAAATATATCTTCTTCTATAAACAGAGTGTACCAATGCCTGTTTTTGTGATTCTGGCGGTCGTGGCGGACAATAGTTATCCCAAAATCTACCTTGTATCTGAACCTCATCTGAAATTTGTCTTGTGGTCTAAAGTTCAGTCTATCGTTGACTGATGTAAGTTCCCCGAACAATGATGCTACCAGTGGCTCTAAATGAAGGGGAAAAAATACTGCACAGAGGCCATTGCGACATACATCTATTATGAAGAGCAAATTTCCACAAAGACAAATTGCATAGAGGGCATCCCAAATGAAAGAAACGGGAGGGAGGAGAAGAAGAGCAAGTTGCATGGGAAAAACTTTTATTATCTTTCCCTCCATTGCAGCGGCCACCAGGTTCTTTTTTCCCGCCACCACCGAGCCCCCACCACATTCAAAACCGTTGGATATGTTCTGTGTGTATTATCGCCTTTAGCTCTAGTTCCCCCAGATACGGGACGTCACCCAGGCACAATACTGATTGATCTCCCTTTAACTTGAAACCATTTCAGTTGCCCCAAAATGAGCTGTCAGCCTCAACAAGTTAGAAAAAAGGACATGAAGAGTACAGAACGTGCTGTAGTTTCATTAGTTTGTTACACTGAGGTCACGCGAGTCAATAACTCATTAAACTGATTCAAATGAAATGGCAGATTGAAAGCTGACAATAAGATCAGAGCTTGCGGTACAAATCACCCTAACAACTCCGGTTAGCTCGACTAGAGAGTGTGTGTGTGTGTGTGTGTGTGTGTGTGTGTGTGTGTGTGTGTGTGTGTGTGTGTGTGTGTGTGTGTGTGTGTGTGTGTGTGTGTGTGTTTTCACTGTTTGTGCTTGCTATCACACATGAGGCCAGTGTGTTAAAATGAATGACATAGTTCTTTACTTATTTGTTTTTATTTGTTGTTCATGTTATTTTAACTGTGTTTTCCGTCTTTGTGTATTTCTTTTGTTGACTTTGTTCGTCTCCTTGTAGTCTCGATATTTTTTTTCAAATCGTGAAACAAAACCCGATTTATGCTTTTGCTCTTGCAAGTATATGCTGTATTTAACTTTTGCTTGAATATTATTTTCTGAAAGCTAATATTTCTGATTTTATATACATGTGTTGTTGTTTTTTTAATTTTTAAACTAATTGCAAAATTGTCCGCTTTCCTTTGCAGCAATTTAATCTAGGGGAAAAAATGTGTTACGGAATGTTGTGCAGCCTGTACAGTAACTATTGTCAATTTGTTCTTCCTTTTGACGGCTCGCCTTGTGGAACTGGACGGGTAAGCTGTGAGGGACAACAAACTGTATATAAACACCAGCAGTAGCAGTTGTTAATTTTGTTGTGGGCATAAGCAGACGCAGCGACTGTGGTAATAATGGTGGAACAAACAGTTGGCTGAGCTTCCTTTACAAAATAGAAAAGAATTTAACGAACGGTCCTTGCAATAATCTCTGCATTTGTAAGATACGATAAACAAGTTGAACAATAATGCGTCCCTATTTCTCCATCACGTAGTAATAGCTAGATTACACTTCCATATTATTGTAACACATAGTAATTTAATTTCACTGAAGAAACGTAGCTGTACAATGCATTGGTAAACTGTCAGTGTCGTCCCTGAACTATAAAACAGTACTGGTGCATGCAAACTTAATTTACACGGATTTATTGTGTGGTTTAGGTTTGCTATCAGGGCCTGTGCGTCTCCGAAGCAACTGCTAAAACTGGGCAAGAGGGACCAGGTCAGTAAGTCACAAAGCATGTAGTTAACTCACCATATCCTACAATCCAGACAGTCACTACAAAACATGCAGACACTCATGTCACATCAGATCCTGCAGGCAGTCACCACACGAAATACACCTCACCGAGTGCCACAACTTAGCACCACTATTGTTTCCTCTGCATTGGCAGCCCCTAAAGGCACTGCAATGGCCCTGTAGATCCGAGTGGTTAGGGCACGTACATGCATCCGAGGCCAGCAGAACACGGTTCTATACCGTATGATCCACCCAGTCGATTCAGCTGTTGAATGGTTAACTGACTCTTTACAGAGTTAGGGAAGGTTTTAATTTTTTTTTTCTTAAAAGCTGGCCCCGAGAAAAGAGCGATCTTAAACACAACGGAAATGTCACGGGATTCCTTATTTTCCTTTTATCCACTTCCGCAGGAGCCTCCACGACTCGCGCCAGAACAACAACTGCTACCCCACCGTCGACATCAACAAGTCTACCCGGCGGCAATCAAAACTTCAAATCTTACTATGAATGTATCAGAAGCTGCCAACGTTTTCAGTATATCTGTTACAATCGCTGCAACAGTCTTTTCTTCGGCTAGAATGGCAGCAGCAAAATACTAGGGGTTTTTTTTTCAAAAGCTGTATTCCAATTTTTAAAATTTGTATTAACGCTTAAACGCCAGAGCGAAATTCCTACTTGCAAAATAAAGAAATAAATAGTTGGGCTCAGCGACGCAGACGGTCAAGACTGTTGACAAACTACAATCCATTTTTATCAATAATGAAAAGTTTTGCATTTTTTAGAAGTCCTATTAACAATCTTAGATTGATCTTTCTCGTTTGTTTGAAAAAACACAGTCAAACCTTTCTTTTTTTAAAAGATAGAATACACACACACACACACACACACACACACACACACACACACACACACACACACACGAGCGTGCGCAAGCATGTGCACACCAACTCTACAATGCTGAAATTTGAACGCTGATGTAAATATGTGCTCTCTCTTTTTTTTATTTCAAATAGATACGCACAAACGAAGCATATGATTTTTATTCATTATTTAATTTTATTCATTTGTAATAAGATTCTTTGAATTGATATTTTTCGTTTCCCATACAGTGGAGGAGGGCGGTACAGTTGTGTTCAGTATCTTGATGTAGACATAAGAACCGTGTCTCATTCCATATCAGCAAAGCCAGCAGTGGACCCCGGGGCGCAGGATCTTTCTGGGACCTGGGACGAAGGATCTTTCCAGGCCCCGGCGTAGACGATCCTTTCGGGCCCCTTGCATTAATCATTAATTGTAATCATTTATTATTCTTTCAGCATATAACATTATGCTTACATGTTATAACTCGACTGGCAATATCTACATTCCGTTTAGTAACTTGACAGCAAACGTTAGGCTTACACAACTATAGAGTGCACGAGATAAACATTTTAGAGTTGTGTACACGTAAGTGGTCGGTAAATGGGTGAAATGACGTAAAACGATAAAACTGTTCACATCTCGACTTTGTGAAAATGTCACCAGTGGACGTGAATAACTCGACAGATTGAAGAAACGAAGATTAAAGACAAAGTTTATATCTTTCACTCTAATACAGTCTTCACAGATTTGGGTACATTTATTGGAGGTAGAAGTAGTTCGAGTAGTAGTGGTGAAGCTAACGCTTCATATCATTCTTATTATTTATTTTTCCTCGTAATGCCTTTTCTTTACGCTTTTGTTTAATAGAAGACAAAAACTTCCTAACCAAAGCCAGACCCCCTACACAGCCGCGGGCCCGGGTACACCAGCCTTCCCTGCCCCTCCCTTTCGTCAGGCCTGCATATCCGTGACTTACTAAAGATAAGCCAGGCTATTTCCACACGTGTCGGGAGGGGTGGGGGTGCCCCTTTTTGTCTAGAATGTATTGCCTTAGTATTGTTTCTGTTTCTAGTTAAAATTATGGACTTTGCTTATGATTTTCTTATGACAATCTGTCTCTAAAACAGCGATTTTAGTCATTAAAAGAATATTTGAATTGTTAACTGCGTTCGTTGTTTAATTTCGGTCCAGCGAGTCGAGTTATAATCCTGACTATTTCTCGGAACTTCTCTTCCCTTACATCCCAGCCAGACAACTCCGCTCTTCCTCTGATGGCCGTATCCTAATTGTTCCTGTCACCAGAACAATGTAATATATGGTCACAGGATTTTCGGCTACTGTGCAGCAAAACAATGGAACTCTCTCCCTTTCCATATCCGCCACCTTCCTACAATTGAATCCTTCAAATCTGCACTGAAAACGCACCTCTTCCTTGAGCATTACTCCTAACACAGTCCACACAATGCTAGTCCTTCTCACCCCCCCCCCTTCTGCTCTTGCTACTTTTCTCCCCATCTTTCTCGGCAGAATCACTAATTTCCCTGTTACTGTTACTTGGTGCCTTTAAGTGTTTTCTATCTTTGTTTGATATTTGTCATCAGCACTGTCGTTTATTCTTCCGGCCCTCGTGTTCTATCCATTTAGTCCATGTCTCTATGAGTGTGAATATGCGCTATAAAAATCTTCATTATTATTATTATTAAATGTGTGTTTTATTTACTCTCTACCCCGTCCTACCCCGAGATCACTCATTTATTGCTTGCTCTCTCTTTCTCGAAATCTCTAACCCCGCCTTCGCTCTATTGTTTACAAAAAGATCGATACTATATAGCTAATATGCGCTATAAAAATCTTCATTATTATTATTAAAGGTGCAGTGTTTTATTTACTCTATCCCCCCTCCCCGTACTACCCCGAGATCATTCGTTTAATTATTGCTTGCTCTCTCCTTCGCGAGATCTCTACCGAAGCCTTCGCTCGATCTATTGTTTACAACAACAAAAAATCGATACTAATTAAATAAATATAGCTTTCTGTGTGATCATGGGATGATTAGCAAACATATATTTACGGCATGTCATGATGTGAATGAATGAATGCTTGTTTGCTTGCTTGGTTGGCTGGTTGGCTGGCTGGCTTATTTGAAAGCAAATTAAAGTACTTTCATCTGTAAGGGGATTTCGCACGATGGCCTGAGGGGGTGATCAAAGAAGGCGGCCTGGCGGGGGTTCAGCAACGTGCACTTGCTCAATATAGCACCTCACTGACAACCAGCCTTGACCAGGCGTTATACATGCAAAGAAAAACAAGACCTAAACCATATCATAAATTATTCATTATCTAAATAAATATATGTCTTTAAAAGATGCTCACTGTAGCTGTTGGTGACGATACCGTACTGTTCCCACCACAATTTTATACAGGTTGTGTTCATACGTCGATCGTGGTGTGAAAATTAACTCGATCTGTATGTCTCTCGTACAAACTGAAAGATCATTATATTGGGGGTGTATAGCATAAAATAATATAAATCTGGTAATTCGATATGAATAATATAAATATAACTGTGTAGGACGATCCGGTTTTAGAGCCTTTTATCGTCTTCATTTACCCAGACGTTTGCAAACGTTCCACCACGGACCTACATTCAGTAATGAAGGTCCGTGGTTCCACTGCGTTGGTCGAAGCACGCAATCGTTTTAGGAAACGCATCCCAACCGGCGCGCACCAAAATGGCGGTACGGCTGGCGTCGGCTGGGATATTAACATTTGGAAAAAGACTTTCCAGGTCGTACGCGCAAGTTGGGGTATGCCTTCCGATTAGACTTATTACCCACGAAAGGGATCCTGGCTATCAATTTTGTTTTTCATTCCCCTAGTCCTACTTGCATGGCACGCTTTCACTGTAGTTCCCATTACTTTAGTGCTAATGACATCACTGATTGATGACACTGACAAGCACATCACCTCTCTAATGCATTCATCCATTGATGCACTCGATGAACACCATGGCTGCCGCATGTTATAGTTAATGTTGCATCATTAATATAGAATGCAGGTAACGTAACTATGCATACACGTGTTTTGTGTACAGTATATGTGTGTGGAAGACTATTCTGTCAGTCTAGGACACCTAAAAATAAAAATTCATCTCTTATTCTATAGTGCAAGCTTATGCAAAGGTTAAGACTAGTATTTTCATTAGTTATCAATCAAAGCATTGTGCGTTCCATGATCCTTCTTCTGTAGAACACTTGCTTTCATCAGTGTACTCAGTGTCAAATTTTATTGTGCTGTTAACTAGCGTACAGCAATCGCATCAGATTATACAGGCGCGGCTCAGAAACGTGTACGCAATGACATGGGAGCATGCAATATTTTCAGACTGATCAGTAGGCTCATAATCTTTTTTGATATGCATTCATGGCATGATGAAAGATATTACACACATGTGCAGGCACATAAAGAACTTGTATCTGATACTATCTGATACATATATATATATAGTGCTTAACAATGTTGAAGAAAGTTTTCACTGGATGACTGCCAGTAAAATATTCAATTTTGACTTTTGCATTTTCATTCTTTAATAGGTAGCAAACTGTAACTTGTTTCAGATAGCTGGTTTGCCTAGCTTTGTCAAGATTGTTGAAGTGGGCCCAAGAGATGGACTGCAAAATGAGAAAGTAAAGCTGCAAATAATATATTAAATGTCTCTCATTATTCATTTATAGCTCAAAAGATAATAAATACAAAGTCCATGCCTATTTTCAGCTGTTTTCATATGGTTATTTCCATTATTTTTTATCTTCTGAATTTGTATGTATTAATATGTGCATTTATGTGTACATCTTCAAGTGCATGTTTGCACTTGTGTCTGCACATGTTCATCATAAACTAAGACACTAAATTTACCTTGTTCTAAAGCACTTGATTTTGTATAACATTCTGATGATACTTCATTGTCTGCATGACAGAATATGGTTCCGACATCTGTCAAGGTTGAGTTTATAAACAAGCTGTCAGAGACAGGACTACCAGTTATTGAGGTCACCAGCTTTGTCTCACCAAAATGGGTTCCACAGGTAGGTAGCCTAGTTAGTGTCTTTGCCTGTTTGTAAATTATAGAAATAAAGTATTATTTTGAATACAAAGTTCAATTTGTTAGTAGCAGTGGTGTTCGTGATTGCTCCCACAATGATGGTGAATAAATTGAGCTCAGCATGGGATGAAATGTTTCTCATTCCAGTTGCTGTGGCAGTGTTGGTAACCATATGCTTTCATTTTAGCCTTATCAAAATGCAGTCATTGAAGAAGGAGTCAGGTACTCTAGTAGGACTATAAGGAGTGGGCAGGATAGTAATTAAAAAAGAAACAGATAACACAGATTAAAGGCACCACTCATGAACAACAAAATTCTTTGCCACATAAATTTTACCTATTTGCTTGGCTAACACCAGTTTCATATCCTGAGGCTCTCTATGCAAAACTATAGTAAAATAAGCTATTGGAGGTGGTTTCAATGATATACTATTCCATTCCAGATGGCAGATCATAATGAAGTGTTGTCAGCAATACACAGAAAACCAGGTGTGGTGTATACAGCTTTAACACCAAACTTAAAGGGCTTGGAGTCAGCTGTGAGTTTCAAATTTTTCCTCTCCTAATCATTCTGCTTCTTAGCTTACTAGCAAAAAGACTTACACAAATTTCTCCAATTAACCCTTCACAATTTGGTTGATTGTTTGTAATTGAAAGTTGAAGGAGAAACTGAACTGTAAAGAGTTAATTTAATACAAAGATGTCTCATTAGTTTAAAGATAAAATTGGGTAGTAATTGGTGATCTATCAGTGGTAAAATTCCATAGTTTTATGCTATACATGTAAATGCCATATGTTAACATTTAACAATTTTATATTTTTTTCCTGTGAAGTGGTGACAGTAAACAGGTAATTAGTGTTTGTGAGAACTACAGGCAAGGGCAGGTGTATGACCATGTGAAATAACTTGAAGAAAACGTACGAAGGTGATGGGTGTACCATTTCATGTAGACTTACTGGTGCCACGCATCTTACTACTGGCATTCCTAAAATTGATAAATGAGTACCAAAGCTCACACAGAAATCTCATTAGCTTTTAATTTTTGTTATGAAGGTTCAGCATGGAACCAGCCACTATCTCCACTTCTCACCCATCTCCTTGCTACATTTATTTTCCACTGCTTACATCATTAAATCATGTATGTGTATGTCTTAGGCAGGAGTTTATTAATGTTTCAGATAGCAGGCAATGTTTCAGAAGTGGCAATCTTTGGAGCTGCATCAGAGACATTTAGTCAGTGAGTTTCTAATGTGATGAGGAGAGAGAGCATGCATATACATAGCTGCTGATCTTTAGAAGCTCCCAGTATGTCTGTTAGCAGGACCAGACTGCAGTTATTATTTTCTTTGTTATGTTATACTATTTATTTACAGTTGTTATGGATGTTCTGGAAAATGTCAAAAATATAGCTTGTAACTTAGTATGTCTATAAAACTTATATGATACCCATTTGATTAGACACAAATTAAAATGGCCATTAGAGACAATAGTGCTGCATTGCAATGGCTGTATCTTTCCATGCTGATATTAGATTTTTATTTTCCAGAAGAAATATCAACTGTTCTATAGAAGAATCTATGGCCAGATTCAGCGATGTGATGGAGAGAGCAAAAGCAGCTAAGATAAAAGTCAGGGGGTAAGATGATTGTTAAAACAGTTTATTGAATCAGTCTTCAAACTGTTTCACTCTTTTTTTTTAAATCAAAGTCAGCTGTTTCAGTGTTTTCTTATTATAATAATAATAATAGTGTGAGCTTTTACAGTGCAGTATCCCAGCCAAAGCCAAGCTCTCCATGCATTACAAACACAAAAACACAAGACAGACAAAATTCCTGTGGCTTTTTAAAGTTAATGGGAACACTAGGTTCTTCTGCCAAATGACATTCATAGATCAAGGTTTCAATGAAACAGATCTACAGTCATTGGACTGGAGCAGAATAGATCAATAATCAAACATAGATCAAACAGCAGGAGATTATTCCGATGATCATAAAGCAGAAATTGCAGCACAATGTTGAAATGCATGACTGTTTGGCACTAATATAAAGTCTATCCCAGAGACGACTTGTAAAAATGAAGAAACTGTAATGGCGTTAGTCAGAGAAGATTAATGGCAATGAAGCGAATTGATATTGCCAAAGGGGTAAATAAAAAGCCACAGAGAAATAAAAAGTCAAACACGATGCTGAATACATCAGAAAAAATGCAGATTGGTACAATAGGCACTACAAACACAACAAATCCAAGAAGAAAAGAAAATGAGGAGAGCTGGCCCTCTCAGGCCTGTTAAGCAAAGGGACACCACTCTCCTATCCCTATGGTGATAAATACACGGAGGTAAACAAGAGAATGGTGGAATCACTTTATGAATTTGTAATAAGCCTATAAAACATTTGTACAGCCTTGTGTGTAAAACTTAGTACAGCTGGTATTGAATTTTATATCATGGGGATCCATTTAAGCAGTTTCTGTCAATGTGTTAGGGAATGAAAGAGTCTAAAGTTAGTAGGCAGTGTCTAGCTGCAATAGTTAGAAAATGTGTATATCATCGTCTTTTTGCAGGTACGTGTCTTGCGTTTTAGGATGTCCTTATGAAGGGGATATAAAACCAGAGAAGGTGGCTGAGGTCAGTCCTGTATGGTTTTTCAGTGTATTTCATGTCTTGACATAGTACTTAGAAAAATGTGTTAAAATTAAAGATTGACATTGAGGATTGAAATAGTTAAAGTGAGTAAGTATTTGGTCATCACAATGCTGCTTATGTCTTCATGACCTTGCCCCAGTACATCTGTTGGAGCTTAATTACCTCAGGCAGTTAGAAGGACTAGCGTGACCTCCCTGTGCCACATGTGGATAGAAATCCAACCTCTGCATCCTTTTCCTTTCCAACCTCAGTGTTTGGAATATTCTGCACCTTTTTCTTCGAGCTGTGGCTACATTTGTCACAAAGCTTGTCAAAGCTTTTAAGTCCAACTTCAAAACTTGCATCACCAGAAATACTTTATGCAACTAGCTATCTCGTCTGCTTACTCCTCAGTTCCCCATTTTTCTCCATGCTGCCATGTTGACCACTGTATATTCTGTAGTTTGCTGAAGTGTTTGTATGCATAAACTGTTGGTTTATTTGTACTCCTGTAAGCACAGCACTTTCAGCTCACCTCCCCTCAAGAAAATATGCTTTGTAAATGTTATCTTTTTAAACCTTTTAAAGATGATGTTTCTGTGACATTGTTTTTGACACATGCTTGAGTTACTTATGCTTTAAAATGGTTTCTAAAGTGAATGTGTTGAAGCTAGTTAATCACAAGAAATAGTAAGAATGCAAGGCTTTTTTTTTCTTCTATCGAAGGAAATGGAAAGAGTATAATTCCATCCATTAAATTTATTCTTTCAGGTTAAATTCATATTACAGTTTCCATATAAATTAATATAAATTGTTGCTTTTTTTGATGCCATCAGTCTATATTATTGGATTTTTTCAAATCATTTTAGCTGAACTTGATAAGATTTTGTAAATTTTCTCAGCCTTATCTTTCACGATATTTTTTGTTGCAGGTGGCACAGCGTATGTTTGACCTTGGATGTTATGAGATATCTTTAGGGGACACAGTGGGGGTGGGAACCCCAGGAGCCATGCGAATATTGATATCCACAGTCAGTAAAGTAGTTCCTGTAGCAAACCTTGCAGTTCACTGTCATGACACCTATGGACAGGCTTTGGCTAATATCCTGGCAGCTTTGCAAGTAAGGATCCATTTCCCAAGTAAGAGGTGGCAAACTGCAGAAAATCAAATAAATTATTTTGTGCATATAAAATGTTTGTTGATATGCAGACCATTTATTGCTTTAATATAAGTCACTGATATGCAGGTAGCAGTTTGTGAAATGTTTGCTGTATCAAGGTTTAATAGACCTGAGGTGTGAGATGATGCTTCATGCTTTCAAGCTCAGAGGGGATAACACATCATCATGGTCAAGCCATGCTTGGGACCTCTTTCATTCTTAGTTATCCCAAAATAAGTTTTTAGTATACTTGATTTTCAGTATCTTTGTCTTTTGCATCGTCAGCCATGTTGCCTTTTGTCAATAAGAAAGCTGCTATTTTGATGCACACAAGAAGTAGACATTTCTTTTTAGAGTTGTGCAGACTACAAACTTTCAAATTACTGCATGTGTACAGATGGGGGTAAGTGTGGTGGACAGCTCTGTAGCAGGACTTGGTGGCTGTCCCTATGCTAAAGGAGCCAGTGGCAACGTTGCAACAGAGGATGTTGTGTACATGTTGAATGGACTGGCTATTAAAACGGTGAGTTATAGGTGTAAAATATTATGGAAGAATGGGTATGCAAATGTTTACACATTCACATATGCAACTATACCTACAAAATTATTCTGGATTTGCCTATTTTTGTGGATTCAACGAGATCCATTAACTCACTCAATACAGACAAAATTGACTTGGTAAAAACATTTTGAATGGTAGTGATGGCACAAAATACAGTGTGTTTCAATTTTATACCTATTAACCTACATTAAAGATAACCATTCGTGACATACCGTTTTAAAGAGCATTTTTAAACATTTAAGTGATGTGATTTTATATCGAATGGAGAGCTCCTGTCATGAAAGTCACAAATTTAAAAAACATTATTACACAATATGTGCAAAGTGCCAAACAGTGAAATATTTTATTAGAATATACATTCAACTTCAGCTAATACTTACTATTATATATTGTCATTTTTGGTTGTTGGAGGACAAATCCATATCAGATTGAGAAACCAGCACCTGTCTCAAAGAATGGCTCTTATAACTGACTCATTGGCTACTTTCAAATGTAATAAAATACCTGATTGGTGGATTATTTTAGCCATTTTATGAAGTAATTCATAGTAAAACAATTCCTAAAGGTACAAAAGTTTCTTCCCTTAATCATTTATTTATGAACGGTCAAATATTTTTTGTGACATTACCCTGTTTGCATTATAGTGTGCAAAACAGGTTTCGGAGGATGTGAAATGTTAGGAAAGAGTTAATAGAGGATTCATGACTATAATCATGTTTTAAACTAAATCTAAAGGGGGGAAAAAAATTTCTAAAATGCAGGGTGTAGACATCAACAAACTTCTGGAGGCAGGACAGTACATCTCCAATGCGATTGGAAGAAAGACAGGGTCCAAAGTAGCATTAGCTACCCATTCATGTTTGTGAAATGCAGAAGGTATTTTTTTGATTTTCTGCTTTTTTTTCACCAAAATCTCTATTACAAAGAATGTGTTTTCAAGACATTTTCTATAGACCATGCAACAACTGTTACAAGCTGCCCTTTGGGCATTCCTAGTCAGTGAGACTACCTGGTAGAATAGCGTGAGTGGTGATTGCATTCTCAGTCACACTGCAGAGATTTGTTGAAAAGCCCAGTGTGTTGCATTTATTTGCATATATATATATATATATTCAGCTACACTAACTACACAATCTACTAGTGGTGCATTTAACCTTTGTATGCAGTCATCCTTACTCATGGGTATTGAGATAGTGAAGCACAGAAGTATGCCAGTTCAATAATTTGTTCTAGCGATAAGATGTAATTTGCTTTAAGTTTTATGGGATAAATTTTCTGCTAGTCAGCCACTGGCTCTTTTTCTGATGATCATTTGTCATTGTTTTTCTTCATTTATAATGATGCTGAATTTAGGTGCACTGGTTTTAACGTCTCATAAATTCTCACGCAACACCACATTCATTTCAAAACGTTAAAAAAGGATGAATGTTATTGAAAACTATGACTGATGACTGTAAGAATTTTATAAACATTTTCATTTCTTTTCAGGTCTTCGGAATATGCGATTAAATTTGTGCATATGATTGAGAGAGAGAGAGAAAAAAAAAAGCATATAGAGAGTAAGAGAAATGGATATAGATGGATCTGGTCTGTGTGTGCGTGCCCTCAGAGGTTGTTTGCTTCCACATTGCACAAGAAGCCATCCTGCAGGAAACTCTTCATGCTGTTATTACAGTAAAGTTACAGACTACATATTTAAGCAGAATTGTTTTTATGCTGTTGTTTTTCATCATGTATGCAGGTCATACAAAATATTGTGATAAATCCATTACACTTAGAAATAAAAATAATGAAATAAAGTGTTAATGTTTGTGCATTAATTTCTTGCTGTTCACGTGTGATGGCAACTATATATTTTGATAAAATCTTATGTGAGGAGTGTTAACATCTAGGAAGTACATCTGTTAGCAGAAAAGGGGATACCACTAAAGTACCCTTATGTTGTTTGAAAAAAAAAGTTTGTAGTAGATGAGTTTTCCCTCTTGTGCTATTATTACACATATAAAGAAATGTTTACAAATTGTTCATTCACAATTTTTTCATACTTAAAAAAATCTTGAAAATGACAGCCAAATATATTCTTAAAAATACACACGTTAGTTCTTGATGAATGCCTTGTAAACGTCACTAAAAGAAAAACTTAGAAATGTTCCCTTCATCAAACTATCACTTTGCAAACTTTCCTGCAGAGGTATGATGGTATAGGAAACTGTCCAACATGAAAAAAGCAGAGTTTCGAAGTATTCATTGCTCCACAAGAGTATAAAATATCCATTTGGATAATGAACAAGTATACCTCTGGATAACAGCTTTCTTTTTCAAACTGGTTTTTATTGGCTCACTTCTTGGGTGCTATGATTCCTTCCAGTTGAGTCTGAAAAACATCAAACACAAATGTGTGTGGCATTTAGTCTAAAATGAGGTAAAACTAATCTTATTTGCCAGAAAATTAGATGAGGGTTTGCCATGACTAGCTTAGATCTTCAAATCTATATTGAGAGGCTTCTGGCAGTTCAGGGGGTTCTAATTGAATCGGCAATACCAATATAACAGGTTCTCATTTTAACCATGTCGGAGGTTACAAAAACTTCCACATTTATTATCTGGACTGTGATATTAGGAGTTTTTATGTAACCTACGTAATCTTTACCAAACTTGCATGTTCATGAAAATGTGTCCTTTTTATGTTTTTAAAATGGGAAGTGCAAAATACAGAACAGGTCTGATCGAAGTGATGAGGGGAAATGGCCTTTTTTCCCTTTGGTGGGGCAATGAATAAAGCCAGGTGTGAACATTGAATGCAATTGTCTACTGCCTCCATACCATATCTCAAAGAGATTCAGTATGCTGAGCACATATCTAGTACCTGGTTCTGCATGCCCAGTGCCACTACCCTGTGGGGTGAGCACCCAGTACTCCAGTTGCAGGATAATCTTGCTTTCTAACAATATTGTTACCAAGTGCCATTCTCAATAAAGAAGCTTCCTTCCATTTATGCCAAATGCCCTGGCATTTGAGTGTAAACACTCAAAATTTCTTTTTTTTTTTAAACTTGAAAAAAAAGAAAACCTACAGGGTTACACTGGTACTTTTATAACCAATACTTCCATAAAAATTGGACAGATATAATAAGCCTTATTTTGGATAATTTAGTGCTACTGGTTATTAAAAATCTTATTTATTTCTTATATTTTGACAATACTGAAATCCTTAACTATATAAGAAAATGCTGTGGGATGCCTAGCATCACTTTTGTTCTCTTGTAAGGTCTGTACCTTCAGCTGTTGATTGGTCCGTTTCAGGAACTGAATTTCTTCTGTATGCTTTTTCTCCTCCACCTGCCTTTGTTCTGCTGCCCTCTTCTCAATCTGGTCACATTTGGCCTTCAGTTCATTCACTTGCTTTTCTAGGTCACGTTTTTCGGTTTCTAGCTGATCAACCTATAAGAAAGAAGATGAAAGAAAAGTATCTGAGGCATAATGACAGAGATCAGCAGATGAAACTTGAGAAAATTGGTAAATCTTTAAGACTAAGGTTAGGAGGTCATGGTTTCATAATTTTTTATTTCCAGACTGGTTGGTTAATTTGGTACGAAAGTGCTTCCACCGTAAGGTGATTTTGTTGTCTAGGAGGATGGAGTGTTATAAGGTGCAGTAAGGGAAGATGGGATGGACTACTAGAGCAGCCATAGTAAAATCCTGACAGCCACCCTGTAAACAGGCACATCAGAGAGCAAAGAGCATATTGTGAGACATAATACAAGATCTGATCCTGGTTTTGACAATCCTCTATGCTGTGGTGAGATGCAAGCAATTACCACTCCACCAGATCGCCTGAAATTTCAAGGTAACAAAAATGCACTTCAGCCATTTTGTTTGCTTCTGGCGATTTCATCTCCATTGGCCTGAGTCTTTTAATGCTTTTCTCTTCTGTGGGGAAAGAAGAATATGGTTCTAAGCGTTTTTTGAAATCTCATATCCATCTCTCTGGGAGTTTCAAAGAGACTATTAACCTGACACATTTTTTTTTACACAGGTCTCAGCCAGTAGAAAGCTAACATAAACATCTCAAAATCCAAAAGATGAAAAGATGCATAACTTTTTCTACTCCCTTGACTTTGCAGATACATTTTTTTCTGTTTCATAGCTGTTGCAAAACTTGTTCATAGTTAAAACTGATGGGGTAGATTTCAAAGAACTAAAATAATTCATATGTTTCAGGGATGCATTTCACACCTTTATCCCTTACCTTTTTCTCCATATCAGCTTTTCCTTGTTCTGCCTGAAGGGCCTTCCGCATTCCAAAAGCTACACTGCTTTCATACAGAGTCTGATATGCTGCAATGGTCATGCGGATTTCATCACGCACACGCAGCAGTAGCAGGCCACGCTCCGCACAGTTGATGGTCACTTGTCGGATTAGTTCATCTGGACAGTTTAACAATCTTTTTTTCATTATAATTTCACTAAAGAAAAAAGGTAGAGTCACCTAGCTTAGATACTATATGAGCAGTGAATATAGTTTAATAATAATAATAAAGTTTATTTATATTGTGCCATATCTGAGCCTTATGACCAAGCTCATGATGCTTTACAAATGATAATAATTAAAATAATCAGGAAGAAATTAAAGAAACCAACCAAAATGACAGAAAAGAAAAAGGAAAGTGCTATGTAATTAACAACTGACCAAACACAGTATTATCTAACATGTCTATGAAATCAAAACTACATGCCCAAATTTGCAAAGTTCATAGTAAATTATGGGGAAAACAGAAGAAAATGGAGGATTAGAGTTTGTCCATGCAGCCTGGTTTCACTTTCACTGTTACAGTTTAAATCTGCAGATGTTTATGTCATCAGAGAAGTCATGAGACGACAAATCAAGACTACTCAGGATAGACCTTTCCACAGGTTAAACCAGCTATAGACAGTTTTGCTGCTCTAGTGATCAGGTAATTTTGCCACATTCTACTATATAGGTTCTTCTCACTGTTGTCATGCACGGAAAATCAACTGAGAGGAAAATGGCATTGTGAAAGAAAAGACAATTGATCAACGGTGTTAGTTTACTAGAGCAAGACGTGGAGCTCAATCCTATCCTGCCATCTTTATCTCCCCTGATAAATCAAGTAGTCATTCCTGCCTAGAAGCTGCTGGATGGTTAAGGAGTGTTTTCCAAGCACAAGTCCAAGCAGACCTTAAGCCTGAGACCTTCCACCACAGTACAGTACCTACTATAATCAATGCACTCCTTTTTCCCACAAAAGATAGTTGCAGATTTTGTGACCAAATCGCAGAAAGTGTGTATAACTGGAGTTAAGGAACATGTTCATGTATGTATGTGTTTATTCATGTTTGTATGTGACCACAACAGTCTGCAAATTTGAGCTAAAAAGTTTCAAATTTTGAAATGTTATAACTTTTTTTGCTTTTTTTTTTTTATTCAGCAAGCTACTTAAAATGTATTTGATGACATATTGGCCATGTTCACAAAGTGCACATAAGGAAAAATCTCATTTTACAAACATATTCTATGAAAAATGAATACATACCAAAGCACTGTGAATACAGCTCACGACGCACTGGGCAAATGCCTGTCTCACGGGCCTGTCGCTGTTGCAGCCTGCGGTCTAGCTCTTCCTGCAGGTTGACAACATCCAGGCGTGTGGCTGGTGTACTGGATACCTGCTGTACCCACAACTGACCATTCTCTGTCCACTCTCTGATGCCCACAACAAAATAAGAACCATTCTTTTACATTTGAAGTTTCATCTTTATTAATTACTAGTTTTCATATATTCCTTGATTTGTTATGAGTAGAAAAAAGTCATTTGTGTTTTTCAACAAACTTTCTTACAAGTTTAATGGATGAACATTTTTTTTAATAAAAATTTAAGCACCTTGGTGGCAAAATAGAGTTGAGAATTTCATCTGTTTGCTGGGCTGCCTTAGCATCAACAGGTGACAGCTTTTGCTTGGCAGGTGGAAGAGGAATAGGCCCAGTGCTAGCTGGTGGTGTTGGGCTGGTCTTAAGTGATTTTGCCTAGTAGCACAAAGAAGAAAGATCAATGTTTCCAATCTATTGACATTCTCTATTCGAAAAACATATCACCAAACATTTACATATTTTCAAGTATGGACCAGGGCATTGTCAATTTAAGACAATTCACAAATGTCATCTAAGTCACTATTTTTATGGATTTGATATAGAAAGTAAGCTAGCTGTTCTAGGATATTGAAGTGCCAGAATGTTTGTTTTCAATGACCAAGCATACTAAATAAAAAACCTTGTGTGTGTGTGAGCGAGAGACAAGAGATTGGTGTTTTATGCCGAGCCAATAAAGGCTATATCACGGCAAAGCTGCCAGCCTTGTACATAAACTGAGAGAGTAAACTATATACAGTGACAGCAAGTAACGGGCATCACATAAACTTAAGATACCGTCACTAATGAGTTTAAAGGTAGTGCAACGAGTATCACAAACATATTCTAAATTTGTATCTTAATTAAGTATGATGACATTTTTTCAGTTCGCTAAGTTAAACTTCACGAACATTCTATATGGATATTTAAAACGTTATTAAAATTTAATGAGAAGCAAAAAGAAGAAGTGTGACATTAGTAAGGGAGTATTAGAAATTATAGCTAGAACCCTATGATTTAACAAGACTGGTTCGATCCCTGTTTCAACTTCACAAAATGCTGAAGATGTTCCACTTGTCAACTATTTAAACTGTATATTTTAACTTACCCGTGGAGTTTTCTTGTCTGTATTTCTGCTGACTAGAACAGGGTTATCATACTTAACGAGTGAAGCGTTTGGAGGAATCATTTTGATGTCACTTGAAAAAAATCAGAGATAGTCAACACGGAGACCTTGGACGCCAGATTTGGTTGCTATGGTTAAAAGTATCTGCGCATGCCCGTGACTTAATTAAGGAAATCTCGCGAGAAGTGGAAAATGGCGCAGCACATTAGCTGGGAAGGTAAACATGCTTTCAGTAAAGCCCTCAGCCTTCTTGACACTGCATGCTTTCTTTTGCCTTTTAAGTATTTAATTAATTTTTTTATACTCGCATTTCATCATTGAAATCACTATTATGAGAAAATTTTAGCCACACTGGCAGAGTATGATCGATCTCGAAGGAACTGATGACCGTATGACTTACGCCTGTAGTCTTAAATCTCAACGGAAAGCATATTGCATTGCAGACTGTTTGCATATCACCAAAGATTCTCAAAAACCGATAAACCAGACTTCGTTTATCACAACTTATTCTTTGCCTAGGCCATTGCAGACGGTCGCGTCGTTGTCACAGAAACTCACAGTGATGCAGTGTCGTCTATCATTGCTTTGTGAATCCTAGCAATCTACAGATGATTTGATATGCAGACAAGATTGTTCGGTGTATTAATTGATCTGCTTTTGTCACAGATAAATAATGACTTTATAAATTTAGGAGACTTGTAGTTGTACCGTGTACTGATTCTGTGAAAAAGATTCAAGGTAGGCCTACTAATAAGTTGAATTGCTGAAAGTCATTTGAAGAGGTGAGTTTTAAGCCGCCTTTCGAAATCGGTTAGAGGGCAAAAGGTAAAGTGTTCCAAGCACAGATGAAGGTATGCAGGCTAGCTGAGCAGAGTATGGTCCTGGGGTTGTGGAGCTTGATATCAGATGCGGAACAAAGTATGCCAGATGGTGAGTCAGAAAGACAGACAATGAACAGCACAGTGATTTAGACATTTATTGCAAAAGCATTCCAGTTTTTAAGTAATATGGTCAGTGACTGGCATGCAATGAAGTAAGCAGAGCAGAAGGGAGATGAGATGTGTTTGGGCTTATTTTACATGAGTACCAGATTAGCAACAGCATTCAGAACACATTGTGGAATGTAGCAGCTGCATAAATGAAGATTCAAAAAATATCTTTCCAGAGGCACGTAGCATCTTGAGGAAACTTCGAGATGATCAAGTGCGAGATGGAGACATAGTGGTAAAACTCTGGGAGGATGTTCTGGTGGATGCTAGTCACAAGCTGGGAAATGAGCGTGAGTCGAGACAGACTAGATCAGTGAATGTATGTCATTTCATAAAAGGCACCATTTATCATAATAGATTTCAGGTCAAAAAGAATGCTTGAAAAGGTTCCTTGAAAGACAGAAGAAGAGCTGTAGTAAATAACTTTTGTATTTGCTTATAATTTACAAGGCTCAGTCTATTTCATTTTAATTGCAAAACTGTGTATCAATAACTTTTCAGCATATTCTTTCTTGGAGTGTTTAGCATAATCCATGTTTGTTGCAGTGTGGAGTGTCTATGAGCAAGTGTGTGTTGCAGCACTGGATTGCCAGCGTTTAGACATTGCCGAAGTAAGTAGCAGTCTGTCAAGTGATGGTTATTTTCTCTCCCTTCCCCTCCTTTTTTTACTTTTAAGGTTTTAAGAGTTTATTTTGAAGAGCAGTTTTGGATCCCTGCCTGCCTGCAACCGAGTGACTTCCATCAAAGTTTATAATGAATGTGTTGCGAGAGAACAGGTCATTCAGATCTTCACTGGGTTTGTTGTTTTCTGTTTTTGCAGACTTGCATCGAAGCACTTTATGCGAAATTTCCTAACAGTTTACGGGTGAAGCGATTGGAAGGGTTGCTTCTGGAAGCAGAATCAAAGTAAATTATTTGTTTTTAATACATTATTTTGACTTAAAATTTAATATTTTTATCGGGATGTTCGTTTACTCCTTAATTCCAGAATAAAAAGTAAAAAAAAATGCATAAGACTAATATTTCTTTTAATATGAACGCCTTTTTAGAAGATTTACAGTTTTTCTATATGTTGAACAAATATCAGAATATTTTCCCTCTTATTTAAAAGTTAATGTTGAAGGGAAAAATAGATTGCATGAAAGATGTACAAGGGATGTTTTCGACAATATGCATGTGTTAACAAAAGTAATGCTGAATTATGATCCATGATTTCTTTCCTCTTGTTTTCAGATACGAGCGGGCAACTGAACTCTACAATGCTATTCTGGAAAAGGATGATGCCAACATGGTAAGCATAAAATGTTAAGTAGACAAAATATTTTTAAACCCTACTGCATCTAAGTAAGTCCTGTATATTTAAATGTTTTAGATATTTGTATTGTGTACATTTAAATTGTTAAAACATAATCTTTTAAAGGCACATTTTCATTATTTGAATATTTCTTTAATATTCCTATGAATCCTGCTGCAGATGAGCCATATGGAGATTGTTATTTTCATAGGCTTCAGGCTTCAGTCTTTTGTTTTAAAATTTAAATGCCTTCAGTTTCAATAATTTATATGCATATTGTCATAATAATATGGATTAATAATACACAGTAATGCATAATACAACTATAATTATAAAAAAAGTGAATTTCTTTGTTCCAGTTTGCAAGAAAGAGGCTGGTTGCTATTTTAAAGTCACAGAAAAAAATATCGGATGCAATTGACAAGCTAAACGAGTATCTTAAAAAGTAAGTTTTACCACATTAACCTTCATGCTGACTACCCCAGAATACTTTAGGCACTCAGCACATCAGTGTCATAAATGGTAGAAATCAGATAGGAGTTGTCTTCTGATTATTTCTGTGAATACCAAGCAACTTTATGGTGTAAGTTTAGACAAAGATAAGTCAAATTCTTTATGCAAAGCAAAGAGCACATGATGCAACAGATTTTAGACTACTTATTTCCACTTATGAAAGCATTAAAACTAGAAGTGTCACGTTAGTCATCTTTAAATGGAATAACAAGAGGTATATGTCTTTAGCCAACATCAGACTAGCTTGTATACATTCAGATAGAGGGTTATCTACTTGATGTCTGAGAGTCTTGAGATTTGAAAGTGTCACATTTGTCATCTGAAATTGAATAACAAGAAGTATATATCTTTGGCCAACATCCATGTAGGTTTTGCATGTTGAAATAGAAGTTTGTCTTCTTGATGTCAGAGAGTCTTGCATGCTGTTGCAGATTTATGACTGATTATGAAGCTTGGACTGAGCTGTGTGACTTGTACCTGTCCGTGTATGATTATAGTAATGCTGCATTTTGCATGGAGGAACTTATCATGTCAAATCCACACAATCATCTCTTTCATCAAAAATATGCAGATGTGAGTACTTAAGTAATTCTCATTTTTGTCCATTTTTTATGATCTTGCTTTACAGAAATTCATTTTATGTTACATTCTCACTAGGTAGTTGTAAACACAAAAATCAGAATGCCTCATAAAACATGGGAGAAAAGTCATCCGCATAAAGCATGTTGCCTTGCTAGAAAAACAATTTGTTTGCATCAAGTGTAAGAAAAGCGTTTGGTAAATTGAGTTGCTCATGTTTTTAATCTACAATTTGAACATTTAATGCTTAAAACTACTGCATGTTGTGATGACTGTAGAGTAACATGTAAACGTACATATTTATTTGGGGGGTGGGGATGCATTTGTACACACATGGATGATGTGTGCATGTTTTACAGATCAAATATACAGTTGGTGGTACAGAGAACATGGAGTTAGCCAGGACATACTATGCACAAGCTGTAAAACTGTCACCAAACAATGTTCGAGCACTGTATGGGCTTTTCTTGGTAAAGATTTAATCTTTTATTAAAATTCTTTTTTTCAACTCGTAAGATTTTGCTGCGCAAAATAATTTGCTTTCAGTGGAACAATTTTGTCAGTTCCAGTGCAGCTTAATTTATACTCAAATATACTGTTGTATGATGTGGTGTTGCTGATGTGTGATGTGTTGCTGGTTTCAGTAAGCTGTTTTTGTTTTGTTTTTTTTTAACTGTCATGGAATACATACATCATTTACAATGGATGATGCAAGAATACAGAAGTTTTAAGTAAGCTGAGCACATTTTGATGCTTGTGGATGGCTGCAGAAATTTCTGCTTTAATGTTTGCTGCTTCACCACCACCATCATCAGTCCCTTAGCCCTGACTGACCATAGAGACATCTGGTGATACGACCAACTCACCAGCTTTCTTGATTTTTGTACTTTGTAATGTGCCAGATGAGAGGCTAGTCTGCACTTGGAGGTTGTCTGCCCGTTTCTTTATCTGTCTCTTCTACCTTTTTTCGCCGTTTCCTGCAGGATTGTCTTTTCAAATCCAGAAAATCTGGAGGTGTGACTATACCTTGAGTCTTTGTGCATCAAAGGGCCAAGGTATTTCCCTACTAATTGGTGAGGTGTACCTTACGGGAGATACAAAGGTGCTTCTTGTAGCATCTCATCTCCATTGCTATTTTTAGCATCTCGTCTCCATGCCTATTTTCTCTTTCACAAATCTGTGAAAGTCCAAGTTTCATGTGTATTTAAAGACAGATGAACAGGGAGTGCATTAGCCTTATTTTGGAGTGGAGAAAGATTTAGTTGTCATTCCAGATGTGTTAAAGTGTTTGAGTGTTGCTGTTGTCTTTAGCATGACATGATGTTAACACAGCATAAATAGGTGAAGGCTTTCCACAATGAAAGGCACTGTAGGGCAAAAACCCATGTATTCATGATGGCATGTGCTGCTTGCTGGGGTATTTAAAAACAATCTGCATCACTGATCTTTACAGTCTTCAACTAATCTGGCCATGAGCTCAGGAAAAGGTGCCAAGGATAAACAGCTCAATGGAAAATATGCAGCTTGGGCAGCAGATCAAATTCGAATTAAATACAAGGTTTGTTGGATGTTTTGTTTACTGTTTTTGTAGGTTATGTGTTCATAACTTATTAAAGGCTTTTTAAGTAAACGTCTGTTATTCACTTGCTTATATTTTTCTTTTTGAATATATAAACTACGTAGTTTGATTTGTTTTTGTTATATTCTACTGTTTTTGTTTTTAAAGAAATATTTCTTGTGTTGCAGACACAACAGTCTGAAGAACAAATGAGGGAAACTAAAGTTATGGAGTCTATAGAGAAGTTGCTAGAATCTTTGCAAGCAGCTGGGTAGAGATCTGTTTTGATTTGGTTTTTTTTTTTTTTTGGTTGGGGGGGGGGGTTGCTGTTTTTAACGTACTTTTCACTTTATTTTGATGGACGTTCAGACTTTTATATCCTTCCAAAAGAGTTACTACCAAGTTAACGACAAGCAAGATCAGGTCTAGTCCACATTTTCAGTCATCAAATAATTTGTTGGTTTTCCATGCATTTTTTGTTTTCCCTTACTGAAGCACAGACTTCTTTCTCTTGGTATCTCAATATTTTTTGATAGATTAAGGGCATAAACAGTATGCATTCATGTATTTGTACCTGATAATTGTTGCTAGTCACAACTGTTGAGAGTAAGTGCAGAATTTATACATGTAAAATGTCCTTCAGTGCATATGTTAGAAAAAAATATTTATAATCAACTGAAAATAATTGTTTTATACCTGTTCTCATATAAAATATTTGTGAAATATGTACATGTTCTCTGGGGTTCTTAGGCTGTTAATAAAGTGCAGATTTCTTTCTGTTGTTCCTCACTAAATCTCTTGTGAGACTGTACACTTTGTCACAGTAACGTTTATTGTGAATGGTCAGTTAAAGATGCCTTACTTCTTACCTAAATATATTCACTTTACTGCTACAGCTAGCAAATAGAAGCTATTGAAAGATTCATGTTTATCACTCTATTCATGAATTTGGCAACAGAAGAAAACCAAGTGGGCAACAAGGAATGCATTTTTACTTCTTTTTTTTTTAAAGAGGAGGTGGGGCGGTGGTCAAGAACGGTGGAGGCCACACAATCATCATTCAAAAACTCAGGCTTTATTTAGGCAAAACAGTTTCCTACAGAAAACCTTTTGAGGGGGAAAAATGCCAAGAGGATACTGATAAAAACATTTCAAACAAAATAACTATAATTAAAACTACAATCTACAAGAAACAACACTTTTCCTGAAATGCATATACTAACCAGAAAAAGGCATAAATTTTACAAACGTGTAGAAGCTTAATGATTTTTGTTCAAAACTTTATTTAGCCTGGTAATTTGAGATCTTTCTTAATCTCTTTCATCTATGTAGATATTTTTTTTACATAATAGACTAATGAACACATACTTAAAACCAGTAAAAGGTGATGGGCTGAATGTTAATGACACTATACTTGTACGTGTAATCAAGACTCAAATTACATGCAAGCTGTATAGTATGCAGCAAAAGCCTCATCATTTTTTTTTTTAAAGAGGCATATAGGATTATTCTTTATGTTTTAAAAGCAGAGCATTTACACTGCAACATGAAAATATTTGAGACAAAATTTTAATTCTGACCATATTTCAAATTTTACACCCACCACATCTCTATACCTTTACAGTAGTTCAAGATTTCCTGCTGGTGGATTACTAAATTTAAAGGAATGATTTCATGCTTGTTTTTCCAATATACAACATGAGCAAGAGACTTTTAGCTATTGAAATAAATCCTGCAATGTGGTCAATGATCACTAGGTTAAGGTATGGGGTGAGAAATGAAGTCTGTTCCTGTTTTATCCATACATAAACTGCTGAACCAACAAAAACCTGGTCACTTTAACGAAAGAATGCACAAGGACAGTATGTAACTCAAATAGGTCAGCCTATGATTAACACGTAAGCTGCAATGCAAGCTTAGTCATTAGCCTTCTTTTTAAATATTAGTTGACAAATGCATACATTGATACAGTGATGTAGCCTCTCATAGCTGCCATCAACATTATTCTTACATTTCAGCCTTGAAGACTCAGTTGAATGCACTCGACTAGTCAAATGAACACATGCACAGCAGATTAGTAAGCACTGGTTTGAAGATCACAGAATCGGTGTGGTGAACCCACTACAGGCTGTCTCAAAAATTGTTAACCCCATTAACATCTTTTTAAATACATGTACCAGGTCTACAAATCTGATTATCCCGTCAAGCTAACAACAACAGTCAATTTCAAAGGAATCTGTAAATGCACTTGCATACTTTTTGATCAGTGTTATTTTTAAGCCTCTTCAACATGCACAACAATGTCTTAAATGCCCATAAAGAAAAGCTTTTAATTTTCCATCAAGACATCTTTTTCTCGCCACACAGTCTTTAATTTACAAGTTCCTACATGATAATTTAGGGCAAGTGAACACTGCAAATAGCATGATTACTTTTAGAATAATACATTTGTCCTTTTTTTTATCAATATTGCTTTCAATGACAAAAAAAAATGAGAGAAAAATACTATTTAAAGAAAGAAAAACAGACATTTGAAATTGTTTTTCGCTCTCCATCAAGGCATGCTCTGGTCCAAGATAACACCAAAGTTACAAGTTATAAGTCTGATATTTTACAGCTTATCCCCATCCAGAGAACTTCAGTAAGAACAGAGTTTCTTCACTGCCATTTACCTAAATGCCACATGATCATGGTATATCATCAATTAAAAAAAAGTGGCCAGCAATATACGAATGATTCAATATGGTATCGTATACAGCACACTGCACTGACAGATTTTACTCATGTGTACTTTTTACTACCAGACAAGAGTGTGACAAGGATTTTCATTTTTGTATTACTTAAAGGTCTAAAAGTGGCCAAATTTGGTATACACACAGCTCTTGCAACTGTACATAGCATTTTGCCTGAATTTACCCAATAAGGAAGGCTACTGTGTAACATAGCAACCTACCTTGACTGGCTAATCTCCTAGTAAATGATGGAAGGAGTGGGGTTGGGGGGGGGGCAGATTGTTGGCTTGTACTAATAAACAGTAACAATGCATGGCATCAGTTTTATTAGAAATGGAGGGAACAGAAAAAAATGAAGGGAAAAAACACTGATGCAGCTAATACATCTAAAATGGAACACTCACTCCTGAAAAAGGGCAGTGTTTCCTAATGATAAACCACTGATAATGTGAAATATGACCAGGAGTAATAGCAGAGGTAGGCTGTTACTAGGCTTTACATAGTTATATTCTGCTGTTAATGAGTTTTATAGGATCTATTGATACTGGGCTTCATATTTGATATACATTCTGTTGTTACTGTGCAGTTCTCCCTTCCATCAGAAGCAAGGAGCAACATCAAATAATCACATATATTTCCTCCGGATACAAGAGGTATCAGAATGAAAAGATTATTGCTCTGCTAAAATGTGTCCTTCCTGCTGAAAGTACGAAGCACTTAGAAAATCAAAGACAGATGCAGAACTAGCACATTCGAAATGCACAGATTAAAAAAAAAAGGTACATCAACATGAAAATGCTATTTTAATCTTTTTACTCAATTTCAGATGTAATAATAAATATAACAAAACCAAAAAAAGTGCAGAAAGGTTTACAAAAATCAGGAAAGTGTACATTAATGTTAGGCTACAATAAAAGTATTTAAACAATCTTCCAAAAAATCAAAATGCTCTAGTGAAAAGTGATCCATGAAAAGCAATATCCATGTGTCAATCGACACATAATTACACTTTCTTACTTTTTGAAAGTGATCACAGAAGACTCATTTTTCATCTATTACAAATTTCGGCAATATAAATACCCAATCATCACAGAAGAGATAGAAGGACAAAGCTAATATAACTTCTACTAGGGATACTTGGGACAGTTCATCAACAACGGACGAGCATACACTGCAAGGAGGAAAGGACAAGTAGATCAAATATAAGTTACAACATCACAAGAAAGTGTTGACCCATGAAAACTGCAAGATCTTGAGAGAAAGGACCCACTTTCCTGTTCTCCTTTTGCTGGATACATACTTTTATGTGCCTTTGTGTCATCCAGTGATAATGAAAGTGATGACACTGACAAGCTGTCATCAGCTGTGATGCTGGAACCACGATCACAGCCTGGAGCCATCAGGTCCAAGCAGTCTTGCAGCAACACTCCTTTAGTGTGATCTGATGGAAGCGGACTTTTGGATAAATCTTCTTCTACATGACATGTGTCTTGGGTACCAACATGCTTGTGGTTATTGCCATTTTTCGAGCTCTTTTCCCATGTAGCAGACTTGTGACGCCAGAGCACTCGCTGACGGTTTGTGGGTATGTCCGAGGAACTGTGGTTGTTGTTAGATGGCTGAAGTACTGTCAGCTTCTTGGCAAAGATATTACCAAAACAACCATTGGTGTCTTCTTTGGTGAGCTGACTAACACTGAATTGGTCAGCATTTTCCACATCGACACTTGTCTCTTTCTCCTTCTCCTTGTCCTTCTTATCTTTCGAGTAAGCTGAGTGCACTGCTGTCAGCCGTTGAATCCACCCTTCAACATTTTTCTCCCCATCAGCATTTTTTCCAGGAGTTTCCTTGGTGGTTAATGTTGATGGTAAGGATTTCACATCATTTCTACTCTTCTCCTCTGCACCCTCTTCTTTGCCAGACGTGACATTTTTATTCTGGTTTTCATTTCCTCTAAACTCTGCCACACCTTTAAGTGAAGTGATAGTCCTTTGATATCCATCTTTTTTTGTTGCACTGGCAGCAATGGGCTGATGATATTCTTCACCATCCTCAGAATCTTCTGTATTCTCTTCTTTGGCCTCTTCTTCATTTTGATCCACCCCTGCTTTATGTTTATTCTCCACCTCATTTTTCTCTAGAGGCTTGGCATAGATGTGAGTGATGACTGTAGTGTATCCATTCTCATCTTTCACCTCTTTGATGTCGGTCACGATGACAGAGGACTCTGTGACCACCTCTCCGCTGCCTGAGGTTCCCTTCTCTTCCTGCTCACCACTAGAGCCAACGGTCCGATGGACCAACACCTCAACACGCTGAGAATCTGGCAGCTCCAATCCTATGATCACTCGTTCATTACGATCTGAACTCTCATCAGAATTTTCTTCTGGCTCAGCAGAGCCACTGGCCTCTACTTTAAGTTCTGTGGTTGCCATCGGATATGCTGTAAAGAACAAAGGAAAAACAAAAAATAAACTTATTATTATGACGAAATACCTCTGTGCCAAAATATATTAAGGTTATAACTCAAAGTTTGTCCAACTCCTCTCTGCAGGCATATGAATACTTGCAACTTGGTTCTGTGCCCCACTCACTATTATAATGTCTGGCCTATTAAGAGTATTTAACTTTTTTCCATCCAAATTATGACTACCCAGCTGCTGTGTACTGTCTTTGAATTAAGAAAAAAATCAGTTCTCTTTAACATTCATCAAAAGTTATCGCAGCCTCTGAAAATGCACCCACCAATTTTCCAGATCATTCTGAACCACATCTACTTTATCTGCACTGCCTTTTAGTTTTTAATCCTCCTGAGAGCTAATGTTATGCTAATTAAAAGTGGATATTTTTTCCATTTTCATTATACCTAATATGTATATAATCAGTACATTAAATAATAATAATAATGAAAATGTTTTTGATGACTGTAGTGTATCCATTCTCATCCTTCACCTCTTTGATGTCAGTCACGATTAAATCATTTTTCACCCATTAATTTTTTGCAAAAAAATTTGTCAGTTCAGACTTACCGCAACTAGCCGATCTTCCAACAAAAGGATTCTGCTGTCTGGCCTGGGTGCGCTTGCGAAATGCTTTCATACGCTTACGCTGTTGACGAAACTTGTGCAGTTTGAATCCACCATAGGCTGGTAGGACTATGACACTCAGCCCCAACAGAACTGCACCAGCTGCTACAACACAAGCAGACAGTGCCAGCCCTCCAAGAAGCTTTCCACCTGTTCCAAGAAAAAGGTTTTAGTGTATAAAGCAGAACAATTACTGATGCTTTGTTACAATTATAGAATCAATATCACACATAGTATTACTCTTTAAAGAAGTTTAATCTGTATTTATTTCCATTAATCATTAGCTCGTGCCTAGACCAAATATGTAGCCAATGTAGCTTCAAAATGCTACTGCCAGTGTCTCAGTGTCAAGTACAAGATGCTCAAGTTCTTGCAGATGGCAGCACTACATTATAAATGTTCAGAGGGGACTTGAACAATGGCCTTTCAGGGTTTCTGAAAAAATACTTAACAAGGAAACATTCACAAAGTTAAGAGGGCCTTTTTAAGCCATGTTTTTAAATATAAAGTACTATCTCACATATTTCTCTGGACAAAACTCTGAAAACATCACAATAATTAAAAATAGAATAGCTAGGTTTCATTTTAAAGAAAAAAAATTTCCCGCCCTGATCTTTTCAGTTTCCTTCCTCCCATGTGAATGTTGTGGTCCAATCAAAGCTGACATCATCCTGTCATGGGTTCAAGTTTAGCAAGCTTTTTGCATTAATATTAATGTCAACTAGTTACAGGGTCTCCCAATAATTAAACAGCTATATAACTTCCGTGTACAAGTTCCTTCAACTACACTCAACTTACCTTACTTTTTCTGTGCAGTCTGCTAGTGTAGTCTACTCTCACTGTCATGTGATAAGAGTACTAACTTCATTTCTGATCCCAAAAATGTTATTACTGTATACACTAGATGTTGTATCTCCTTAAGTGTGCATGTGTGCATTTCTGTTTCAACAAGCTTTTCTTCATCTTTGAATTACTTTTCCCCTTAATGAGCTATTCTTCCATATCATTTGGCAAAATCCCAGGTGCCATCTAAGATAACCTCCAGCAGGACAAAGGAAGAGCAGAGTGAGTGGTTCAGAAATACTGTGCTGCTCATTATATTCAGGATCTGGTAAATCAGAGACTGATAATTTATCAGACATGGCAGCTTAGACAAAGAAAGAATACCACACAACTGCAGCTAAACCTTGCAGCAATGTTATTCCTACAAGCAGACAACTAGCCAATAACAGCATTTTCTGTCGAATAGTTTAGGAGAACTCCAAATTATGTGAGGAAAATTTGCTAAAGGAGTCTGAAAACATAAATGATTTGGTATAGAATCACTATATTTCTCTGTTCCTGTTACTTGATGCCTTTTGTTTTCTGTTTCGTCATCAGTACTGTCTTTTTTTTTTGTCCCCTTTGTTCTGTATCTACTTAGTCCACGTCTTTTCCCGTTTTAAGCGCTAAGAGCATGCTCTCTATGAATGTGAATATGCGCTTTAAAAATCTTCACTATTATTATTACTATTATTATTATTATAGAGAGTCCGAGGTCTCATCACACTTTACATGTAATAAACCAAACATATAAAAGCTGATGGTTTGTCATCACTATCAATGTCAATGAGACAGTTTTATGTGCATAAATCATGTATTAATTAAAGCAGTTTCTTGACATCTGGGATCAAGATCATGATCATATTAATACAAGTAGACAGATATGGTCTGTTACTCGCTGCTGAAACCCCAAATGTTCATATGAGGACCTAAAAAAAAATTTTTTAATCAAGCATCTGAAAGCCCCAACAAACTGAGAGTCTATAAAACTCTTGTATTTTATGGATGAGAAAGACTAAAGTAAGCTCATATGGAGTCTAGGTCAATGCTTAACTCTTTTAGAAAACTTGTCTCAACCACTCATCTCTTTCAACATGTGATTATATTTAACAACTATCTGCAGAACATTCTATCTCTTATTTACTAAACCACCAAAAGTAGATGGAACATTATTACTATTGTAATAATTAGCATGTTTATTGATCTGTTGCCAAATTATGTTTAATGTTTTATATAATCTACAGTCTTACTTTGCTTTTCATTAAATTTTTAAAGAAAGTGTTTTGAGAGCAGGCCAAAAAGAGTCACATAAAGATAACAGATATTCTCCCACTGTGCTGCTCAGCAGTGGAACTCTCTTCCACATCACATTCACCACTCTGACTCGGAGGCTACATTCAAATGCTTTCTGAAAACATAATCTTTTCACAAAATACCTTCCCTGAATTACTATCCTTAACTCCTTGACAATACAGTCGGTCATGCTAACAATCATGTAATGACTCCATCTCACACTGTTTACAGTACCTATAGTCCTTCATGCCTTCATCCATTGCTTTACATTCTACTCTTGTACCTCATCTTTATGTTGTTCAATGTGCCTATATGTATCTCACTGTCCACTGTCTATTATCTTTCATTTATCATTATTGGTATGCGCAGAGAGTGTGATTGATCTTGGTCGTGATGCTGTGCATTTTAAGTTCACATTCTAATTATTATTATATATCCCATTTAAACTTTGCATGTCCATATGCATTCTCTCTGTCTCATGGTATACATGAACTATTTGGGTGCCACACATGATATTAAGGTACTTGAACAGAGGTAATAGGTACGATCCCACTTAGATTAAATTGAGGGAAGTGGGGAGTGAGGTGTGTGTTATTTATTTAAACTCCTTATGATATGGATATTTAATTTTTGTTGCGTCCATTAAAATTAAACCTGGTAGATGAAACTCATACCCAAGTAAAGCCTTTTCTATTTCTCTCATATTTCTCTTGAAAGCATATTAATAAAGACAGAATGGACAGCTTACTGAACACAGTTCCTCGTATAAGGCGACGAGTGTGGGGAGCATCTGGCATAAAGTTGTATCGGCAGCCAAACGGTGAGAGACGGCTGAAATGATTACCCAGTAGTTTGATTCCAAGGTAACGCTTTCCACATCGGTAACAGAAGCTGGTTCCACATCGATTACAGGTCATGTGGTCACAACCTATTGACCGCTGAATGTAAATCTGAAATAAATTTCCTCTTGTTTATTATTATTGTGTTTATCCAGGTTTCAACTTCTTAGTTAATTCCAACCCAAGAAAAACATTCATGATAAAATTTTTCAGCTCTTAACTAGAGGTCACAGTTATGAAGATTATTTCATCTCGTACAAACTCTTCACATGCACTATCAAGCACTCGCAAGCTATCTTCCCTAAGGCAAATGATAAATTGTGACTGTAATAAATTCTGAAATATAGAACATATTACCTTGCATTTTGGACACTTTTGTGCATTGATCTGGCCATAGTGAAATTCTCGAGCCCAGTCCTTTAGCAGATGGTCACCTTTCCGGTATTCTTTGCAGGTCAAGCCTTTGTGCCAAGGAGCATGGCAGGAGAAGCACCACTCCAGATGGCACCGTGGACACACCACAGGTAAACCTTTCTTTAAAATGTTCCTCTTTTTTAGCAATGCACGGTCTAACTGTACAGCATCACTACATCGTGGGCATGTTTTGAGACATGGATCAAGGTTTGCATCGATGAGAAACTTATAAAATTTGCTCTTCATGCGTGGTGGTAGGCGTGTCAGGATTTCATCTCTGTGTACGTAGGACTGACAGTTGCTGTTGATGCACTCGATTTTCACTGTTGCTTGGGATACCTGAACTGTTAAGTAGGATTCTAGGCAGGGGTCGCAGACGGGAAAACTGCAACACAGTCTACGCCGGAGCTTTGTCTCTTCAAAACAGACAAAACATTCTGCAGTGATTATCGGACCCTGAGGATACAACGGAGGGGCAGGCCTGGCTTCCTCTTCTTCCAGTTCCTGCTGGTCTCTTTGTCTCCAGAATCGTTCCAACAGTACTCGAAAGTTCTCGGGATCTAAAACCAAATCGTTGTTTGGTAGTCCCAACTGGTCTTCGTCAGAATCCGATTCACCGGGATTTGTGTTGCTAGAAAATGCTTCCCATATATCTGAATCATCATCACTATCGCCTATACAATGCCAGCCGTCAATATCCGAATGGCCGTCCTGGAATTCTGACATACCTAACGTGTTATCATTAATTTCTTGTCCAGTTTTGTTTCCTTTGAAATGTACATGAAGACGAGGAAGTGTTTCTGAGCAGCTTTTTCCATCTTTGTTGTCATTCACAGTCGAGTCAATGCTTGATCCCGATGGCGATGCGTACACTTGACGATCAATTTTTGTCCCTCTTCTGTCTGGGAAGCAGTTTCTAACCCTGCGTTTTCTTTTCGTCGAGAAATTTTCCTCTTGAACTTCATCCATCGCACCTTAATTACGTCTTCAGCGCGTTTAGCTGGTCGATCTTTCCCAGCTTCCTTTCCTTTACTTGGAAGAAATGAACTAATGTCGAACGTAACAAACCAAAGCCGCCATGATTTTATGCGAATACGGAATAGTACTCAATCGATGGTTACTCGATTTTTTTTTTTCGTCAGCTATTTAAGTACAAAAAACACCCACTGGACAAGAAGATATTTCTCCCCCAAAATAAAATAAAAAATAATCCGTAAGATAAATGCCTACAATGCTCGCAATTTGGCTTACAGTCTAGTTTCGTTACTATATATAGATTTTGTTCTTAATTGTAAGCACAGAAATGAACCAATGAAATATCCGTATATGACCAATATCCAAGTCGCTACGTGTTTGAGAAAGTTTGATTGGATCTTTGTATTCCTGATTCCATGCTTCCGCTGCTTGCTTGTGCATGTGACTTGTCGCAATAAATAGTAGATAAAAAAGAAAGAAAATTCAGGTTACGAAAATAAATTTGGGGAATTCAAAAGACTACTTGCGAATCGTCAAAAATATCCCAACAAAACGCAATTAATCTGTGAAGAATATATGTTATCGTTCTTTTTATGAGGTATGGGACGCGCGGAATTTGTATATAGGCCTACATCGTGCAAATGTTCATATCTGACGTTCTAGATTTTTGTTTTGTTGAAAACTCACAGCAAACATTATAAGCCACAAAGATACAGAGAGCTTGAAAACGATCGACTGTTTTATATCAGAGTTATCAGATTTAACTTAGGATCACGACAATAGATGCATGTATGGCCCACTTACAATAACACTATGAGGTACTACTAAACACAGAAGCAGGCTAAAGTTAATTTTAACATGTGTGTGAAGATGTGTATTCATACGTACTGGAACAGATTTTGAACCCAAGTGTTTTTTAAACAAAACAATCAGTTCATTTCATTTATCGTATTTCCTCCAACCATATTAGACTAAAAATAAGCTCCATTGTGAAGTGACAAGGTTTAGTCTCACCAGAGAATCTGAGTGTAGGCCAGAAAAGGGTCAAGCATAAATGTATTGTTTTCTCAATATATTTTCAGCCATCAGTGGATGTGGGGAAAAAAATCACAATTGTAGCCTGCTTACTTTGTGAGCTGTGGTTTCATGCAATGGCAGTTCTTGTCCCTGTTCACTTAATAATGTGAAACCATCTATAGCCTGAAGGGTAAACTTTTATTGTTAAGAGATACAAGAAGACTAATTCATAGGCATAGGAAGACCGTTTAGGTCAAAATGAGCAAAACTTTAGGGCAGCTGGTGGTGCAGTAGTTTAGATGCCTGTCACCACAACAGTGAGAATCAGGTGTTATGGGTCCATATCTCAGCTCCAACGTACTTCTTTCTGGATGTGACACCTGTTTACATGGCTGACACACTTGAGAATAGCTGTTTAACAGTGTAAGCATAATGGTGCCACATGACTTGCTTCAGTCAAAAACTGATACGATATTAATAACATGGAAATGTTTTGATCTGATCAGGGCTAACTATGGCATCAAACCTTGGACCCAGGCTCCATCGTCTTTGCTGGCAATCGCATCAGCCTTTATCTCCACTAGTTTTAATCTCTCGCAGTAGCAAAACATGGAAGAAAAAAATCTTGATGCGTGAGGACTTGAAGGAACAAGTTATAGAATATGCAGGAAAAAGTCAGCGCCAAGAGGAGAGAGTTTATTCTTGGGGATGTGCTGCTACTGGTGCCCTTGGTAATTTGTTCTTGAATGTTTTACACCCATTCCTTGTCCACTATTTTCTTCCTGATTTGTGTTTCTCTCTCAGACTTACTGGGGTTTTTTAAAAATATTTTTTGTTCTTTTTTTCTTTTCCTCATGTGATCCTTATCTTGCTACATTTACCTACTTGTGCATCCTACTCCCAACAGACAGGAGAGATTCTTACTAAACCATTAGAAAACCTCTGTGCGTAAATGAGAGAAAGAGTGTGTGTATGTGTGTGTGTGTGTGTGTGTGTGTGTGGTGTTGCACAAATCATTATGTTTTGCTTGTTATCCGTGTAAATTCTTTAATCACAAGTTGGCAAGAAGCTGAAGACTAAACATAGATTCTCACATTTCAGGTATTGCAAGTTACCTAAAACCAGACAAGGGGCAAAACCCAATATATCAGCAGCCAAGACCTGCTCTTGTCAAGTTCTTTTATAATGGTAACATAAAAGTAAGGAGACAAGAATTGCATATGGAGTGTGCATTGACAGGTTGTTCAGGGCTTTTTGAGGCATTTTTATGCTTTTTAACAAAGAATTTTCCCTTTGTCTGTATGGGTGCTTACCTGCAGTAGGATGTAGAATACATTTACTTATCATAAATTTGAATTTAATATTTGAGGCATGCAAGTAGTGCAAAACCTGTTTCAAATCACTAGCTTGAGCTCATTACAAGATGCTACTTTCAAAAATATGAAATGATGTTCCTATACCTCCTCCTTTTCCATTTTTGAGATACAGGCTTAAAAATATCACCATGCACAAAAAGAAGTCAAAGCTTTGACATGAAAAATGTCAAGTGTTATGGATAATTTAACACATGCCCTTGGTTCTCCCATTGGTTGTAACTCTGACATTGTAAGCATACCTGTGTAAATATGCATTACTGATATCAATGCTTTTTTAGTTCTTTCTGTACATCAGGATACTGTTTGTAGGTCTGGAAGAACAGTGGTTGGGAGAGGGAGCCTAATCACCTAATCATTTTGGGAAATACTAGTTTGTACCGAAGTTCAGTCCAGTCATTTGAAAATTTTTTGCACTCTTGTAGACCTGTAAGAAAGAGTACAGTAGGGTTACAGTAGACTGCAAGCCCCAGTTTTACTACAGCTGGTACATGGCTCCATTTGTTTATTTTGTTACTTTATCTCAGTTTTTATTGTACAGGTTTTTTTCTTGCCCTATTATCAAATGATTCTAAGTGAATATTTTACCACAGTTTGCATATAATTGTTATTTTAACCCTTTGGTTTACACACTTGCAATTTTACCCCAATTTCAGCCATACCTGGTCTCATGTGGCTATGGTTTTACTGTGTATGCAGTCAAGTCAGCAAAAGGATTTCAGCTCCTGGGAACTGGTATCAACACAAATTCACAGCTAGGGAGTCATGAAGTTCCAAGAAATTCAGGTTTTCTTTATTGTCTATTTGTTATTTTAATTATTTAATAAACAGATTTGTTTCAGTCTGTCTGCATATATATATATCTATAAATAATTATAATTGTATATGCATGCATGCTTGCTTTTGTGTGTGTGCATGTGTGAGAGAGAGAGAGAGAGAAAGGATCTGTGCACTTACACATGGCTCCTGTTACAGGATAGAAAAACTACCCATGTAGTTTCACCTGGTGATTGGTGTGAGAAAAGTGTGTTCTTGTTTTCTAGACCAAGGTGGAATTAACATATATATTATGTCTGGAATATATTTGTGGAGGGCATTTTGACTTTTCTAGGTGAATGGGTTTTTCTTCTTCATACTGTACCAGATGACATGACCATATGGAGATCACCCTCTAGCTACCTCAAATCCAGCTGTTCAAACCCGTTCCTGTCAAACAACCACAAAATGGTAGGACTTGAATGCAGTTCAGCCTTCTCCCATTCCACTTGTCACACGAGTGAGCCTCTCTAATCCAGTTTTTCTCCTGGCTCGATGCATTTAAGACCTCATTTCTGCAGCCTGTGAAGTACGGTGAAGGCTCCCTGCTATCTAACATCTTTGCAGTACTGACTAACTGTCCTGCTGGTCCTGCTCATCTTTTCCTTGTGGTTTGCCGCTCCTAAGACAGTGGTCAGAGGATGCCACTGGGGACAAGGTTGCATGCAGGTTGTCAGACGGACCGTGGCGGAAATTTATACACATTGGCCTGTTAAATGCTGTTATCTTTAGAGCAGAATAAGGTAAGGCTAGATATCTATTACTGTTTCCTTTCGCAGAGTGGTTACATGACACTGCTACCTTATTCTTTTAGAGAGAGATGTCTCATGCACTTTTGTTTTAGATTAAGTATTGAAGTGAGGAAAACCGCTATATGTTGCTCAGCAAAGCATGCGATTTCCTTCCGTGCACAGTGCTCTGTTAATGACTGCACATGCTGTGGCCACGGCTTAACACCTCCACCCACCCTCAGGTCAATGTGCGTCTCAGCGCTTTCATGACCACATGGCCAGCAGAGGAGTGGGGAGTGAGTAACCTTCGATAACAGGTTCCTTATTTCAGCATGTGGATGCGTATTTATGTAGTTTGCCAGTAATTTAAGCTAAAAGGCATGGGTTTATGTTTGAGAGCGGCAGGTTTTAGAAAGTGTCTTGTAGGCAGAGCAATACAAGTCTTTCTGTCAGTTAGGGAATGATGGCCTATGCTTTGGTTCAGCAGTAGCATGTAAGTCACTGAGTTATTAATCTGTTTCCTGCCACCTTGTCGTTAGCGCAGGAGTCGTCATGGTCACACACCGTGGATGAAAAGCTGGCCGCTCTGCCGCCACATGCTTAAAGACGTTCACCATTGGTCGGCTGCACAGTTATATGCACGCATATTCCGCGCTCCCTTTTAGCAGTTAAGTTGGGAAAAGATGTGTACTTGTTTCATCTCAAAATTGTGACCATGGTTAAGCGTCATTGTGCACAGATGCTCCATGGCTTTTACCGACAGACGTGTTGGGAAAAGAAAAGAAATGTGTGTCTGTCAATAATTTTACTGCTTACTGAAGCTATGGTTAATGAATCTGGTAAAGGGGTCTCTGTCCTTATTTGATAAGTAAACAAATTAGCATACTAGCAAGTGTGCAAAACAGCGGAGGATTGCATGCATCTGAGTTAAGTATGGCCACTAATAAGGGGCAGTGAGATTGGTTCTCACAGTACTATTACAAGCACAGACAAAGTGGGATCAGCTGCATCTCGTATCTGTTTGGAGGCAGACTCCTTGGAAAGACCTGTCACCCTTGCCTAGACATAGGGGCTACACAAGGGTCACCGAGTGGATCTCCCACAGACCTGGTCCAGCCACTCTCTCCACCTGTTAGTCTCCATATGGTCATGTCATCTGGTACGATACAAAGAAGAAATACCATTTTTGGTTGTAAAATTTCTTTCTTCTAGTACTTACCAGATGACATGACAGCTAGCTCCCTTTGCCTCCCCATAGTGGGTTTCAGACTCAGTCCAGCCGAAAAACTGGAGTAGGGAGGCTTACTAGCGTGACAGGTGGGATGGGAGTGAGGTGAACGGAAATCAAGTCCTGCGGGTTTAGACAGCTGGATTTGAGGTAGCTAGAGAGTGATCTTCATTTGGTCATGTCATCTGGTAAGTACTTGAAGAAAGAAATGAGATTTTTGTCCTCTGCATCGTTACATGCACCAAAACACAGTGGCGAAGGAACCAGGGGAGGGGGGCAGTCGCCCATTAAAAAGATATTTAGGGGGACAAGAATATCTCCCCCCAACTCCAGCCAAATTCTTGAGATTTGATTCTTCAAAAAGTACAAAAAAGTTAGAGGAGTGTAGAGAGAGAGGCAAATGATGAATCTTTATTACAAGGGGATAAAAGAATGAGTATAAGTTATGCTTTTTTAGCTCTAACGCTCAATCTAAAGAAAGGAAAAAGAAACACTACTTTACTACAAAACAGGCATTAATCAAATAAGATGCAGGGGTTTTTTTGGGAGGAGGGGGGTATTGGCACACTTGCGAACTGACACACCTTTATTGTGATTAGTATGATTATAAAGTTTATCTTATTCATAATTATTACATAATTTCTTGTTATTGCGATACTTAGGTAAGTCATTTTTCAATGAGTTTTGTTTCTTGTTAAGTGTTGCTTTGTCATTTAACACTGAAAGCAGCATGTGTTGTAATGCTACCATGTATGCACATGCATGTGCATGTCTGCACTCATGCACCCACTCCTTTTCTTTATAATGTGCGAATATGAGCATCAACACAGAGTTTGCTCCCCAAAAAGCCAGGCATCTTCCTATGCCACCGAAACAGTGTTTGTTGAAGATGGTGAAATGGTGCCACAGGAGGTCTGTACCACACTGTGCTATTAGTCCCTCCCTTAACCTCTCCATTTATGGGGGTCATTTCCTCTGTTCCTTCTATTGATGTTATTCTTAGTTTTGCATAACCATTTTGGTTCCCACAGTTTCTATTTTCTCTTCTTTCTAAGATATTTGTCTTTCTGTTCCAGGTCACTTTCTGGATTATGTCATCCAACCTCTACCAGTTGATCTCCCTTTGAACAAACCACTGTC
This sequence comes from Marisa cornuarietis, assembly GCA_004794655.1. Taxonomy (NCBI): domain Eukaryota; kingdom Metazoa; phylum Mollusca; class Gastropoda; order Architaenioglossa; family Ampullariidae; genus Marisa; species Marisa cornuarietis. The sequence continues at coordinate 1,830,149 of SMMW01000040.1, forward strand.
CACCAGGGTACAACACATTGGTTGCGGTCGTGCCCATACAGTCATTATAATGGAAGATGCTGGAGGTTTTAGTTTCTTTTTATATGTTTTGGGGTTTTTTCCCTCCCTTCATTTATTTGTTCTTGTATTCTTTCTTATTATTTGTCTTTACTTCTCCAGATGTATGCTACTTCTTGTATTTTTTACTACTCTAAATTTACTTTTTGTACTTAAAAAATATCTTTATCTGATATTTTACTTCCAATTAAAGATGAAAGAAAAGAATACACAATCTGGGAGCATTTATTATAACATTTCAAAATGTGATGGACATAGAGACATTGAAGTTAGCCTAAAACAGAAAGAAAGAAATCTTTTATCTTTCACAGAAATCAATAGCAGCCAGCATTCTTGTCGAGAAAAATCAAATGATGTAAGTTTTAAAGACACAGCATTCATTACAACGTGTTATTAGATCTAATTTGCGGTATAAAGAGCTTGTTTGCTTAGGGACCCCATGCCATGACCACTTAAAAACATTTACCCTATACCCATCATTGCAAATCTAATGTCTGGTGTGGTTTGTGTGTGTGTGCGTGTGATCCTCATTTTCTGTTGAAAGTCTTTAGTCTTGGAAATAACTCTTATGGACAGTGCTGCAGGCCAGTCGTTGAGGGAGAAGATTACAGGTACATTGTTTGGTTATTACCTTCTCTTAAACATTTGGGGTACACACAATGTTTAATCTGTCATAAAATTTGCTTAGAGATGCTCCATGGCTTGTGGGCTAGTGGTATTTGCTGTGATGCATAAGGTTTCTGACTCAAGGCTTTCTGGAGCTTGTTGCTGGAACACTCCCTTCAGGCTCACATGGCAGCTGCTTAGAAATGGATACCTGATTTATCAGGGGAGGTAAAGGGTGGGCTTTTGCCTTTCAGAACACCTAGACATTGTGGACCACATCTTCTCTGGCCCTATGGCCACTAGGCTATAGGACACATTACCTCTTTACCTTTTTTAAAATGTGGAATATATATTGCAGGATTTCAGTTGACATTCAATGGTACAGACAGTACTTTTCTCAGAAAACTTAATTCGCCATGAGATAGCCTTAGTTGCTGACATGATGTAAAACACCAATTAACTAACTCAGAAAACTTATTGCTGTGTACTTCCAAGATAAGGCGTCCTTTCCCCCATTCCCATTGTAATACTCACTTTTTTGCATTATTTATGATTGCTCTGTATTTCAGACGAAATCCTCTAGTCAGTCACATAGAGAACATACCTGAGGATGTAACACAGGTAAGTTTGCTGATGTTGACAGAACCTTTGTCTGATTTATCTTACAAATAGATGGAAGATATTGAGGTTCTTACTGGAAATAGAAAAAAAAAAAAGCTATATTTGCAAGTTGTGATCAAAGACAGGTATATTGCTTGGGGTCAAGAAATTGCTTATTATATATTTAAGGGCTTGGTATTGGGTCAAAAACATGCATTTCCAGACAGGTTCAAAGACTTGTTTGATGAATGGTCAAGTGTCTAAAGTTCTGAACTTCTGCCTAGGTGTGGTGTGGCCAAGATCACACCATCTTCCTCTCCAAATCTGGAAAGCTCTATAGCTGTGGCTTGGGAGCTGATGGACAAACAGGTGAGTATAGCCACATAAATTACATGATATAAATACTGATACTGTAAAAGATAGAAGTAATCGCCAGATTGTTTAGGATTGAGGTGTTAGGAACTATATTTTTCTCAAGGCCAGGTTTTATTTGTGTGAGGAGTGCCTATCTCTCCCTCAGTACTTCTTTAAGGGTATGTCAGGTACCCCATTCAAAAGCTGGGTCACCTCTAGAAAGCAGGCTGCACCAGAAATTTCATTGTTGATCATGACATCTTTATCAGATGCTCCATGTTTGTGCAATCACTAAGCTCAGAAGAAAGATTCTTGGTGTTTACAATAAACATGTTGATACCTTATCATTGTTCAGAGGTCAAGTATCAAGGATGCTTGAAAAACACATTTGCAAAACTTTTAATCATACAAAGTGAATAAAGTAGTTTATCATAAGTGCATGTGGAAAATACTTTAATATATTGATGGTGATGAAAAACACATGCAAAGATTCACTGCCTTCATTAACATTCCATATCTGACCAGATTTCCATTAATAAAAGAAGCCTAGGTTTAAAAAAGAAACTGAAGACTGTGCAAAACTGTTTTATATCCAAAGTTTCAATGGACATTTACTTAAGCTAAAATTGTATAAGGTGATTGTCATGCTCGTTTTACTCAGATATTGCATGCATTATTTTAAATGTGGGTGTCTGAAAAATTTGTCATTTGCTGTGGATTTAATTTCAGGACTTGGCCATTATAACTCAGTGAGCACACCAACTTTGATCAAAGGAGATATAGAAGGAGAAAAAATTGTTTCTGTACATGGTAAAGGAGATTGTGTGTTGGCAGTCTCAGGTATGTTGTGGACGCTTGTTTGCAAACAACTTTCTTTCTTGTGCCATTTTCAATGTTTTAAAGACTTACTCAGTCATGCTAAAAGTGATCCTATGGCACTGGCTGAATTATTGTTCAACACTTGTGCAAGTTTCTGTACACTCTTATAAATAAGTGTTAAAAATGGTACATTACATTTTTAATGCTTATTTTTGTTCACCTTGTCAGTGTTTTTGGTACTTTATAAATCATCTTATGATCAGATATTTTAGTTTGAAAAGATTGTTGAAAGGGTAAGCAGAAATGGAAAAGCATTTGAATGAAATAAAAAGTCTTAACTCTTTGTGTGAGTTTAAAATCACTACATTTTTCAGACAAGGGACAACTGTTTGGGTGGGGAAACTCTGAGTACAACCAGCTTGCCATGGTAACCAATGAAAATCAGATCAACATTCCACGTCATCTGCCTGTGGATGGCTGTGGTCACATCATCAAAGCTGTGGCTGGGGGCTCTATTTGTGCAGTGTTAAATGGTATGTTTCTATACTATATTATGTGCAGTCTTAAATAGTATGTTTCTATGCTGTGTTATGTGAGTTAACCCTTTTAATCCCTCTCTTCACAGACTAAACCACTTCATGTTCTTGTATTAACAGACAAAGGACAGGTGTTTGTCTGGGGATATGGCATCCTTGGAAAGGGACCTGCCTTAAGTTCATCCTCCACACCAACGCAGATTCCAGAGACATTGTTTGGTCGCAGTGAAATCCATCCGAATGTCAAAGTTACAAGGATTGACTGTGGCTTAGACCACTTTGTAGCTTGCACAGGTATTCTTCATTCTTTTCTTCACTCTACTTTGGTATAAGTAAAGCTGGCTTTGTTGTTTTGTTGTTGCTGTTTTTTTTTTTTTGCTTTCTTTTGTTTTTTTTTGTCTTTTTTTAATCTTGTGCTCATTGTGATAGAAAATTTTTAATAGAGGGTCTTAAGATCAAGTTTCTAAAATAGATTTTAAAAGTTCCACAAGATTTGTTTTCTATTTCGCTTAGTTTTTCTTGCACCCACCAGAGTTAACCAGTCTTTTAAACATTTGTTTTACCATACTGTTTGTTTCAGATCAAGGTTATGTGTATAGCTGGGGTCACAGTCGACAAGGGTGTCTTGGTTTGGGTGCGGATAAAGATCAGTACTTTCCCTTTCAGGTGAGTGCATTAGTTTGCATGGTGCTTTCCCATTCCTTTCTCTGCTATGTCTGCATCACATGGAAAGATCCATTTTATGAGGTTCTACAGTGATGTCCCTTGGTCTTACTGGCTTGTGGGGGTTAACCATTTGCATTTTCTCTGCATCAATCTGTTTTGATTTGAGTGCCTGTTGTTCGACCTTCACCTTTTCACTGGTATCCTCATCCTTGTGTTGGACTGCTGTTTCCTTGCCTAGATTCAGCTAAATCCAGCAAAGATTGTACCACATTACAAACGATCTGTATGTTAGTTCCAACACAATGTACTTAGCTAGTGTTATCCCTTCATTCTTGCTGCTGAATGCTTTCGCTGACTTTTTTACAAGCAAGATCATGAGCCTTGGGAAAAATCTTGACTTGCAGTCATCATCTTTGCTGGTCTTCTTGATCACAACTAGGATATTGCTTATATCTGGGCTTTCAGCCACAATGGCATCCCATTCAATTTTTCAGCGGACTAAGCCTCTGTGGCAGCTCGCAGTTTTTTAGGTCTGGTGTTATCAGACTGCAAAATAAGATACGACTTTATTTATTCCAGAAGGCAATTAGTAGCCGCTTTATTTGGAAGCAAGAGTTAAAATCAATAATAAACAATACCATAAGCCATTCATACTCACCACACCAGACAGACCCTCATACAATGATAATTCAGACCCACGTATGATGTTAACTCATTCACACACAGTAGCATTCAAAATTTTGTCCTTAACTTTATACTTACTGCTTATGTTCAATCCCTATTGTAATACCACTCAGACATTTTTGGCCAGCACAAGCTACATGCAATCTTTCTCTGACTGCTTACCTCTTGGCTGTCCTGATCATGGAGAGAAAGTTGTCCTTTTGCAGATTTCAGGTAGATTACATCTTTGCCACCCATTCCCACCTTTCAATAGGCAAACACCTTCCAGTTTGTCCTTGGCATCTGGGAAACTTTACTGTTGTACACATTTTAATTAAGTGTCCTGGCATCCAAATGCCATAAGCTTCTCCATCAAGAGGTGATATGTACATACTAAATATTCATATTATTGTGATGATGAGAACCAAGAAAGCTTTTTTTCATTGACAGACCTACAGACAGTTCAAAGAAATGCTGCAATAAAAATCTTTAAATTTTGAAGAAAAAAGATTGGTCCTGGATACCTAACTATACTTCATTACAATTTTGTCAGTAAGAAATTACACTGGCATGCACTTGTGTACTATTTTACTTACTGGATCTCTTGACTGGTTTCAGGTATCATTACCTGCTGAGGTACATAGGGTGGCATGTGGAGTGGATCACACTGTTGCCCTTTGCAAATCTTTCTGCTGACAACTAGCTGCTGCACGATCTGGAAGCGTTTGAGATCAGCTTTGTGAAAGGGAAAGCAGAGGCAAGAAAAGTGTGTCTCTAACCCCTCATTTCTCAATGACCTAAAACTGATTAAGAGATGACTTTTACCTTACCTTTATCTTGTATGGAAGAAAGTGCCTTTTGCATCCAATGAACAGCTTTTCATCTTCTGTGTAGTATCGTGAGCACAGTTCTTGCAGTTGTGTATCTAAAAGATTTGAGCTGCTCAGAATAAATGGAATGCAGAGGGGAGAACACTAAGAAAAAAAGCTGTTGTGTCAGTCCACCAAGCAGCATACATTAGTATCCAGTTATCATGGTCCACCCAGCTTTGTGTACGCTAGTGATTGACCAGTGCTAACACACCAAGAAGCTTTGAAAAGAAGTAGAAGACTGAAAGAGGGGCAGATCACACATTCTTGTCCTTTACCAGAAAGACCGATTTTACCACTATACTTCCTGTCCCATAGCATTATCCATACAGAAATCATAAATTTGACTCTCTATACTGTGTGCTGTAGTAACTTTACCTTTGTGGCTGAATTGTGTGTACGTGTAATATGTGTGTAAATGAAAGGGGTGTGGTTCTTCAAGCACCCAACTTTTTTTTTCCTTTTAAACAGCCCTTTCATTAAAATTCTTGAAGGGCACAAGATCATTGCTCCTGCAGGCCAACAAACAAAGCTATTTCCAGAAGACCGCACATGCCCATGAATAAGACCATTTGAAGCTGGCATTGTGCAGTACTTAAGAATATTGTAAATACAAAGAAATATTTCACATGAATCTTTGTATGATTGTTGTGTAAAATAAAAGTGAGAGATAATTGTTTCTCTTGTGGAAGTCAGACATCTAATCAAAACAAGACACAAGCTGTTTGTATTAACAGTTTTTAATTGTCAAAATTTATACACGATCAAGATTAGAATGTTGAAACCGTTGTGTACAGAGCATGGTACATCAATGGATGGCATCACTGAATAAATCTGTCACAACCGTGATATTTTCAGAAAAAAAGGTGGTTCTTGTGTGAACAAAATGTACCAAAATCTCACAGAAAAAGTACTTGTTAGTTTTCCTCAAGTGAGCACACATTTCTGGTAGAAAGAAAGGAGGGCAACAATCTAAAAACATCATGTTCTGAACCTACAACAATGGGGCAAAATTACACAAATTGCAAATAAACTTCATTTGCTGTTGAGGGGTGAGGGAGGAACCACAGAATCAGAATTAGTACATTTCTGATTGGAGAAAGGTGTCCTCGTATAAGACTGCCAATGTGTAGTACGCAAGTGTACATCGTGGTCACCATGCTTGGTTCAAATGATGCCTTGTTGTGGACTCCTATGAGCTGCTTAAAGGAAAAAACATTAATTACAGGATCAACTGTGGAACAAAATATTTTTAAATGGTATTTCTCAGTTTCCGAATTCCAAAAACAACCCAAGAGAAATATTAAAATCTCATGACCCTTTATAAAATCGATGATAATAGAGCAGCAAATTTTATTCAATGATGCCATCTAGTTGCTTCGGTGGGATGACATTGGGGGGAAAGACTGGACAACTGTACAAACTGTTTCCATGCTCTAATTTCACAGTTATGAACATGCTAGGCAGACTATACAACAAACTTTGACTGCTAGTAACGTGACATTGGACCACTAAATCCAGAAGCTCAAAGGACATAAATGAATAACTTTGTTGACATGATTTGATGAGTGCAGGGGACATCTGACCAGGCAGTTACATAGTATTGACCTACAGTAAAGTATGCTCATTACAAATACACATAACACAGGTGCTAGCAGAAAACAGAGATGGAGAACTGAGAAGGCCAGCTTGCTGACTGGTTAACTGCAATCATCAGCAGAACAATTCCTTGTAATTCACACTGATCTACTGTGTGCGTTAAAGGAGTACAATCTAAACTAAAATAATTTTATTTAAAAAAAAAGTGTTGGCAGTGTCCAGTACTTTGGCATATATGGGAAGTACTGAACAGTTTTGAAAAAAATGTATAGAAAGTACACATTATAAGATGAATAAAGAAAGGATTTTGAAACTAGAAAGGATTATATTTTACTTTAAAGTACATATCCAATCTGCAACTTGGGTTATGCTTTGAGTACATTAACCAGACAAAATGAAGGCCTGGTCAATTATGCACCTCTGCTTTGTCTACCACTAGCATGTGGTAAGAGGTCAGTACATGTTATCTACACCAAATTGTGGTGCATCCTCATCATGAATGATTGTGTTCAGATGAAAAAATCACTGGCTCTTGTGGCAATAATGCCAAGGCAAATATAGCACAATAGCTTGCACAGTGGAGGCTCATGAGAACTGTAAACATTGGAAAAAAAAGTGTTCATTATTTGATATCCCCCCCCCCTCCTTATTTCCTGTGCATTGTACACGTATGGAGGGGGATATCTTTTGCTTAGGTATTCTACTGTTTATTATGTTACAAGACAAGCACATAATGAAGACGGAAGTCATCAGAAACAAAAATCTTTCCGATTTTAATTTGAATAAAACAGAATGACAACATTTTCATGGACATTTTTTTGAACATGACAAATATTATATTAACTGTTATTATAATGGGTTTTCCGTAAGATCTAAAAGAGGTGTACACACCTTAAGAGTGTTCATAGACTCCATTCGGAACCACATGGGAACAACATAGATGCCTCAAGCTATGTACACAATGTACTTCAAAGCTGTGGGGAGCAGCGAGGCATGTTTGGTGTTCACTGCATCTTTACAAATTCGAAATATGCCACTAGCTCAGTACTCATTTCCTAAACTCACCCCACCTTCATTATTCAAATCAACTTTGTTACAGTTTCTTTATGAAGCAGCAATCTAGCCCAGATTAATACAAAGATGATGACATGAAGTACAGGCACCCCTTCACGGCACAAAAGCAGAAAAAAACATTTATCTGTATGAAAACTATGTTAATATGTACGGTTGTGGCAGATCACATCTCCCCTTTTTTTCTGCACTCTACATACACAATAAAGGCATCCCCAAGAACTTGAGTCTAATTACATAGTAACTATTTATAGGCAAAGTATACAGAACACATTTTCCTATCAAGTTTATCCACTACAAGATAGAGTACCACCCAAGGCATTGAAGGGAAAAAAAATAAAAACACAACTGCATTAATCATGTTGAAAAAATACTTTTATTGAATAAGTTGACAGGGTTCTCTTTCTTTTATACTGCAATTGCATTTCAAACAAAAACTGACAAATCTACTATGAAGTTAAAAAATCAGGGTGCCTAGAAGCCATTTCTTTGTTAAATCTCAGGTTAATCATATGAAATTAAAAGAAAGGTTACTCTGTCTTGGGAAGGAAATAAAATTTAGGGCTGTATTACCTGATCTACTTCATGCACAAACATCCACACCATCCATCACACACACACAGGTGTTAACAGCCATGTAGCCGTTGAACTTGTTCATCTCTACTTTCCTGAGGAAAAACTTTAGTGCCAAGGCAAAAACAAACGTCCAACTAAGTGAGCATTCAGGTAATTTGTATCACTCGCTCCAAAGAGTCTCAGTCCAATGTTTGCTTCTATGCTTAGCTTTAGTGGAAAGAGGGTAGGGAAAGCACCTGTCCATGTAACCTGTGACATCCGGCTGTCTTCAAAACATCCACACAAATAAGCATAGGCATACATGCAAACAAATGCATGTACACACACACACACACACCATCTGTCCATAAATCTCACTTTTATTCTTAAAAAGCATTTATCTTTTTTTTTAAGACATCCTTAAGACAAGTTTTTCTCAGATTCAGAAACTATAGTTAAAAGGTGAAATCGATTTGCCTAAAGGAAACTCATGACAGATGGTTTTGGCATGGACACAGATTTCACCAAAATTGTTAAGATCAAGCACACAAATCCCTTCTCCCCAGACAACATGAAGCTGCTGACATTAAAAACAAGTGTTGGTGTGTGTAGATAGTGTGTGTGTGAGAGCGAGAAAACAAAATGCAAAGAGGAAGTTTTAAAAATGATCTAAACATGGCCACTGGGATGGCCCCTGTTTCAAAAGCATAAATTCTTAGTTTAGTACTAATCTTACGTGTATGGTCTCTCTCTCTCTCTCGCATGCACATCCAAAAAACAATATTCTTCAAATGTATAGCACAATTTTGCCCTCAACACAGTAATCCACAACACAACAAAAGTATATCATTAATCAATTACTGTAGCATGCAAACCAAAGCCTAATGCAAAACTGTAACCTGATCACATTATGTTAATAACTGTAATTTGAACTTCTGCATAGGTGTCCGATGGCTGGGGAGTGATCTGTAGCATTTACAGTTGAATGAAATATTGTACATAAAATAATGGTGTAGTATATAAAACCTACTGATGACAATCTTAAAACACCATCCAATAAACAAAGAAGAAAAATATAAATAAGGAAAAGACAATTAAAATATAGTTTAGTTTAATTTAAATATGCCTGATTCCCCTATAGAATACTCATAAAGATTAGGTTTTGTCGTGAATCCTAGGGGAGAGAAATGTAGAAACACAACGATAACAACTACTGCTGATAGTTGTGGGACAAAGAAGGGTTGGTGATGAAGAACAAAATTGGCAACAGAATAAAACTAAAAGTGAGGAAAAAAATAAATCTATCGAGGTTCCAGTTCTAGTCACAACAATCTCATATTATAGTAGAATTTTGCCATTAAAAGGAACAGGTGATATCAAAAAGGAACTGGCAATATCCATTAGTTCAAAATGATGACCATCTATTTATTTTTTTTTTAAAAGCAAAAAAAAGGTCAGGAAAGATATTTTATTAATAAATAAACCTTTCAAAAAAAGTTGATATATGTACACTGTCGCCTCTTTGTGTGTAAAATACCCCTACCACAATGAATAGGACAGCCAAATAAATGCAGTCTATACACATATAATCAGGATAATAAACTGGATGCAAACATGACACTTGATAGACAGGATTATCTGCCGCTAAGCATCCATTGTGACAACTGTTGCCAAAACATGCTGCAAATCAGCCATTTCTCTCCGCCCTATTTCCTTTTTTGTTCCATTAGCAAATTATCAAATACTGGAGGAAGATGGGGGGTGGGAATTATACAAGGGGAAATTTCTTTTTAAAAAATGGGAGAAAAACAGAAAAAAATTCTACCTCTTTAAAATGAACTACCACTCTCCAGAACGATTTTGCCTAAAAATGAAACTAACAAACATCCTAGTACAATCTTTCATTATTAAATCTGCATTGGTGATTTGTCACACATTTTTACAGGTTACAGAATAAAACCAAGTATTAAAAATATTCACAGCATATGGTTATATCATTTCAGCTTTCCCTCCAGCGTCCACAACAATAAGTTAGGCCCTAGGTCACTCAAAGCTTGGGCCTACAGGAAAGCTTGAATCCTTTAACCCCTTTATATATCCTACACATCCAAAACAAAAGTGCACACAGCAGTGCACTAGGAAGCAAAGAAGCTTAAAAAATATTTCAAATGATTTCTTGTAAACATCTTGTTTTTTTTTTCCCTTGAATGTTTACCACCTCTACATGATCCAGAAGATAAACTCTGAGCATAGTGACATCAACCCGTGAACACTGTACTGACAAAAAAGAATTCCTGTACAAAAAAAGAAAAAAAAGGTGGACAAGGAAGAGAGAGACAGGTATCAGTGGGGAGTTTGAACCACTTCCTTCTTGGGACTGTCCTTGTGACGCTAATGAATGCAAGTTTTTGGCAAAATGCGAAACAAATGACAAAACTCAATGTGCATGCAATGCTAGGAGCATGAAATTGTAAAGTCATCTCTAAAATTCAACGAGGCACTGTCATCACCCATGAGCATTTTTTTTTAAGAATCACTCTCAAGACCTCAAAAATGGACTAACAGGTCAAGATAACTGTAAGCTTTCCTTGCTCCTTACCTTGATTTATATTTAATACTTTCAACTTTAGGGGGCAGGTGGGAGGAGAGAAGGGACAGGTTGGGGGGGGGTCAGAAGGGGTATGGGGCAACTTGATGTTCACATCACAACCCTGCTCATGTTTCTTTCTCAACATCTTTAGATGCAAGTTTACTTTGATAGTCTGGTAGTAGACATCTTCCTCTCAGTTCCGACTGACAGGCCACCTGCTTCTCCCATGTCCCTCCTATCCTAACCACCCACCCCCCAATCAAAAATCAAAACAAAAACAAAAAACAGGATTGCTTGGGGACTTGGGAAGGAGTGGTGCACCAAGCCAGCTTAGTCTAGTCCTGTCAGCTCTTCCAATGTGTTACTGGGGATGCAAGGAGAGAACTGGAGATTGTTTGCTAATGTGTCTATCCCCAGATGATGACCAGCTTTAAAACTTTTTTTCATAAGTAGGGCCTGTTCTCCTTCTTACTAACCCTCTCATTTATTAGACACAGGCATCAACCATTACTTCTAATTATCCCCCACCCTTTAGTCTTTCAAAAAAAAAAAGACAAAGTCAGCCCATTCAGCAAGACTGCTCTTTTGAACAACACACTGCAGATGCTCTGTCCTTCACAATAGCTGTTATCTTCAGCCGTGCAAAGAGCGTGTAGTATTTTGTGGTGGTCAGGGGGTAGATTGCTGATGATTCTTGTTTGCTTGCTTGATAATGAGCTGCTCTATAAGAAAAGTCTGTCCAGATGAAAACTAAGCCCAACAGCTTCAGGCATAGAACTCTTTGTCAGGTGCACGTTGGTATGAGTAGTTAGGCATTTTCTTTGGCTCCTCCAGTGCGTAGCTGCCTTCATCCTTCTTGCGCATACGGTACACAACAAACATCACCAACAGGATGGCACACAGCAACAACACCACTGCTCCTCCAATAATAGCTGCAAAAAAAAAAAGACAAGGCAACTCTGTCAGTGATTTTATGCTATTCAAAGGTTAAAATGTGCAGTCTCATACAAGCCTCCTAACATTTTTTATCTCATAAAACTTAAGAAAATACTTGTGCTGAGCACTGTATGGCTAGTCTATAAGCATAAACTTGTGACACCAAGTCCTCTGCTAGTTTGTACAGACAGCCTTGACTACATGCATGAGAAGTACAAGAATGACACCTGAGTCATTTATATATTCACTCCTACCTGCTAAAATACCAGGCTGTGTCATCACATGTGCTGCAGAGCTGGGTTCTCTCACAGGCTCCTTGTTGCCAGTCTCAGTGGGAGTAGGGGCTGGTGTCTTTTCTTCTCTAGGTCTTTCTGTTCCAACTGAAGTTTTAGAAAGAAACATTTTAACAAAAAGAAATCCATACCCAGAAAACAGTTTTATGACCACATGAGTCATTTGCCCCCACATTGATCTAGTTTTTGACATTTCCATGCACCAGATTTATCAGTACACTGGTAATCAAGCTAAACATGCTTTAATGAAAACCAGTCATACAAATTGAAGCACAGTCTTGCCCACTAGAATAGGCCATATCTCCATTCAGTGATAGTATTGATTATGCAATTATGGTAATCATGCTATTTAGAATCAGGGCTTCTGCTAACGCAAAAAATTGCGTACAGTACGCATTAAAAGTTCGGGGGACCCTTCAATTTTCGTCAGTGGGGTCCCAGGGGACCCCTTCAAATTTTGGCGAAGAACAGATACAAAATTGGGTAAGCGTAGTGTCCGACATCGTAGCCCAATCTATTATTGTCGTCTGCTACAAGGTGAGAGTAACTTCCCTTGCACTGAGTTTTTTCCCTTACCGGAAAGAGTTCCACTAATGACTAATCTATTTCCAAGATGTTGTTGACAGCGTGAATAAAATCATCGTTGATTTGTTGATTTTTTTTTTCACATTGTAAAGGGACCCCTTAGAGTTAGCCTGGGACCCCTTAGAAATCTGAAGAAGGGGTCCCTGGGACCCCAAAGAATTTAGCCTTAGCAGAAGCCCTGAGAATGCATCAAGAATCTGATACATATTAAAGCAGACACAACACTTAAAGGCTAACATAAGCACTCAGCAAAATATATATATATATATAAATTGCTGGAAAAAAGCATACAGGATCACAAAAACACATTCAGGTGGTATTTTATGACAGAGGTTGATGATGATGCCCATTTATAATGCGCAGGTATCCATTCAGAAGAAGTTATGAGAAATATTAATGTTTTTCTCTTAATCACACCTAGATGGGTCAAGAAAACAGGAAGTGACAAAAGTGCAGTTTATCTAAAAATAGGGCCATCTGCATGAGCTGAATTTGAAGAGGAAAGATGCAGTAAAGAAAACAGATCAACACACAATTTGCTGTTGCTGAATGTTCTCTTATGCACTCAAATGGAGTTAGTTTGTACTCATTGTCATTTCCTAAAGATACTGGCCATAAACTGCTTTCCTAGTGGCAGGGGAGAATGCTGCTGTTTGAAGACTCGTATCTTGAAAATTAAGCATAATTATGTACTCATATTTTGGGAATTGTTTTAAAATGAAATTAACCCGATCATAAAGAAAAATTGTTGCATCTGTGTTGCCTTTAAAAACTATACTAAGGTACAAAAATAGCCACCATTCATAAGGAGAAAAGCTGAAAAATCTTAATGTCAACATCAATCTTACTGTTAACATCAATCTTGGGATTACTGCTGCTGTCTGTTACAGTACTTGTACGTAGGGTCGTTGGGGTCACCTGCAACAAACAAATCTTGATTTTGTTTGTCCCTTCACTTGCTGATATTAACTGGTATCCCTATTGCCTGCACAATGCCACCTCCCCCAACCTTCACCCTTTGCTGTTAACCAGCTAAGAACACTACAATAGCTTATGCCATGAGGGCTAAAATGAGAACACTTTACCCTACAAAAAGAACAAGAAATCTTCATAACTGCCATATAATATCCACAACTGCCCTTAAATCAGATCTAAATTAACAAATAAATCATGCTGGTGCAAGCAGTGGTTCCCACCTACAAGCTGTTCACCAACAGAATGCTGCGACAAAGCAGTTAACAATAATTAGTGCCACTGCAGAGATCATTAAGCATTTTATATAAATCTTACATTACATCAATCAGTAAATCACCTTAAAATCGGTTACCATCTGTACACCTAATGTTGTCCTCTGATCATCTTTTCCTGAAAAAAAAAACCATGAATGGCAGATGTGAATTTAAACACAAAAAGACCTGGACTCAACAAGCACACATGAACACACCTGTTAACCATTATAGCACTGCATATAACCATTACAAAGACAATGGCTAATAACTGAAGACTGTGAAGACAACAGTGTGGGATGCTTGTTTTTATTATTGCTGCCCTCAGGTAAACATTAGACCAAGGGTGGGCAAATAGCGGCCCACCAAGTGGTTTTCTGCGGCCCGCAGAAGCCCTTTGTCAACACACACACAAAAAAATATTACCGAAAAAAAATTACGCTTTATCCCTCCCCACGCCTGCTGTGTACGTAATGGCCAGCCTTGAACTGTCTCGCTGGTAGCCAGTGGACCCTTTGTTACACCTGAGTTACGAAGTGGCCTGACCAACTTAGGAAGGTCATGACCAGACAGTGCGGGAGGGGGGCTGTAAACGAACCGTTAGGTAAGGTGACCAGACGTTTATGGAGCGAAAGCGGGACGCATGCCAATCATGGTGTCATCACTGACAAACAGTGCCGGAAAAAGTAAAAAAAGCGGGGTGGGGGTGGGGTGAGGGTGCGGAAGGGGTAGTAAACTAGGAGACAAATCATTTCCTTGTTTAAGAGTATTTGCTGCCCAGCTATTTTCAATATTTGGTTCAAGTTACATCTGTGAGCAAAGTTTTTCCTGCTTGAATATAAACAAGTCAAAGAACAGGTCATTGCTTTCAGATGCAAACTTGCAGTCAGTTATGAGAGTATCTACGAGTCATTTTAAGCCAAATTTTAAAAGAATTGTTCAGCAAAATTGTAGTCAAAAACATTTTTCTCATTGTGTGTGCTTAATTGTCCATTCTGGTTTTATATTTATTCCTACAGTGTTACATATTTCATGTGCTCATTATTAAATAAATGCGTTTGTTTACAATTTGGCGATTTTACGTCGTTTTTGTATTCAATTACAAGGTGCGGCCCTCAGACTAGTCATGACCCAGCAATGCGGCCCTCGCAACGAAAAAGTTTCCCCATCCCTGCATTAGACCAAGAAACCTATACATTTATGGAAAAAAGAAAAGATTAATAAGACAGAGCAATACTCCACTCACTGTCGCACACTGGGTCATCAGGCACGTACACTTCAGTGCCAGGCCTTTTGACACCATCATTTACGTTCACGCAGAAGCACATGGAACCAACACACTGCTTGGGCTCAAAGTTGCCATCCAAAGAGCAGCGAGGCCTGAAAGTGCCCAGCAGGCCACTGCGCGAGTGCTGAACCAGCTTAAAGACACAAGGAGGCAAATTTGTTCCTAGGAGACAGAAAAATAATGATAAACACTCTGAAGCACATTCCTTAAGCATGCTCTTCAGTACTAAAAATCTAAATGGTTAAAATTGATTAATGAAAAAATTCTTAATATGAAGATATCAAAAAGTAGTGTGTATAAGCACATTATATGTAGTGTGGTTTGTTCATATATTAGCAAACAGCCTAAAAAAATGTTATGTGATGTGATCTCATTAAAATTAGGCTCCTACGACAATTCTGATACCTTTCTCTCCATCACCTTCCTCTCTCCTCTCTCACAACTCACCCCTACTCCCCTCACCACATACACACATATTCATATACTTAATATGAGAGAAATGAGGTACCGCATCTATTAAGTATTATAACATTATAACAAACAACATTCCAGCAACCTTTATATATATGTATATAAGAAATAATTCACTTCACATTCTCTTTTATACATTCAGGTGAGCAGCAACTGAAAGAAAAACTAGAAACAGAATCCTTCTACTGGCTCTGTCAAGAGTCTCTTGAAAGAACATGTAAAAGGATGGACTAATGAAACTATGGTAAGCACCTTGTATACAATCAGGGGTGTGTGCCTGGTGTGCTGTGCCTGGAATTTCCCGACCGCCAAGATCGGCACACCAACAGGTGCCAGTGCCTGGATGACCACGGCACTGCAGGCTGTCATAGTCTCCATCTATTGTGCATCGTGGAACGTAGTTGCCCAGCAGATGCTTGCTGGCTTCACGAAGCTGCTCACAGGGTGTTCGTGGTGCCAAAGATGTAGTGGTTGTGGTCATAGTTGTAGTGGTGTAGAATGACATATCTATATTACGGATATTAAAAATACTATATTAAATAAATGTAAGATATAAAATATTAAACAGATATTAAATATACTATAATAAACTTTCAACCATACAAGGGAAAGATATTTACAGTTCATTGCTTCATATTAAAAAAACTAACATTAAATAAGAGAGAAGGAAATTACAACATAGCATATTGATCTAGATGTACATGACTAGATTAGTCTCAAAATATTTTTAAAGCAACATTTTATCCTATGAATGTGCTGATATTAGAAAGAAGACAAAAAGATAAATATAAATCTACCAAAACAGTTTCAAAGAGGAATTTTTTTTTTTTTTAGCGATATCAAAAATTGGTAAGAGGAAGGATTTGGAATGTTGGCCTCTGCACCTTTATCATGAGTATCCCTGCCTGTTCCTGAGCCAGAGCCAGACAGGAGGAGGTCTTCATCATCAGTAACCATCCCCCTCTCACCACTCCCTGACCCACTGGCTTCCTCATATTCATCCTGGGCCTGCAATCAAACCAGCAAAGAAGTAAACCAACTGTACATATCCTGACAAACAGTCATACCTGCTGATTCATAAATCTTTATTGTCTGTTTACTGCAGCCAATGAAGTTAGTGACAAAGCATCCAGATGAAAGATTGCAAGGAAAACAACAAATTAATAGAACATCTGGCGAGACTGTCTAACTAAAACATGTTTTTACATATTATCTTACTTGTACATGTGACTATAAACAAGCTGTTTTTGATGCTGTACATAGATGAGTTTTCCTTCCCTCTTACTGGGCTCTAGAAGCTGGTATATCTGGTATATCCCTTTTTACTGCAGTTTCTGAATCTAAGTATATTCAAGTCCATGCGTACTATAACTATAATTTATAGGATAAACTGCATCAAGGGGCACTCACTTTTTCACACTATTAATTATTAAGTATTACAAGTGACTGAAAACGGAAACAGGATGGGCTCCATGCTCTCCTGTTTAAAGATCAACAACAGCACTATTATTTCCCACCCCACAAATGAATGGGCCCCTTCTATTTGCAAAATACAAATCTTCTAGCATCATTGTTCTCACATTAGTAAAGAAAGATCACAACCCTCATACACTCGCAACTCTAACGCTGACTAAAGCCTGATGGAAGTGTACTTGTGTACCTCAACCAATGATATCATGGCTTTCATCTTTATGTGGACTTGTGAAATTGTCCATCTGAAGGTTTGCACCTCTAGTAACTAAAAGAGGGTATTATTTCAGATTTTAAGAGGTCATACGGTCAAATGACTGAGCTGAACTTGGTCCAAAATATAACAGAATAACGTCCTCACATATCTCAATACATGCATTTAGACAAGCGCAGAAAATGATTAAATTTATGATAAAAATGTCAACATATGCCTACTAAACATATGGCCCCAGCTGTCTCATCGTTCATACCCTTGATGTAAACATATCTATGCACATATCTAATGTTTGTTTTTTTTCCTCTGCCATGATGATGTTTGTAGGCTTGCATCTTGAGAATGAAATTGTATTTGTCAGATTTTGAGAAAACAGTATTTTGTACCAATCTGAATCCTGCCATTCGGGCAGGGGTGGTGGGAGGGAGGTGGGAATACAGCCCACTAGGACTTGAAGGACATAGTTTAGTATAAACTTAAAATTTTTGGGGGGAGGATGAGATAGTCTGGGTGGTCAGGTTGATCTTTAAATCTTGCACTCTTGCTGCAGATGAGTGAACACCTGTGCCAAAATAAACCAGCAGACATTTCTCATGTGCTCCCCAGCAAATAAACCAGCAGACATCTTTCATGTGCTCCCTAAGAAAGTCCTTTCCAGTTAAATGAACTAGTTTAGGTTGTAAGTGAATGAAGCACCTGCAGTCCTGCCACATCCTTTGTTTACTACTGTTCTTTAAGCATCCACTGTTCTGCTCCCAAACCCCTCACCTCTTTCTTAAGATAGAAGGAAAAATGGATGGATAACAGCTGTCCAACAGGCCTTTTTTCCACAAAAATTTTGAAACATCTATAAGATTTTGTCACTTTTAAAGGCAGTGGTCTGAACAATCAAAAAAAAAAAAGAGTGACGGTGTTAACACAATCTGTGTGCCACTTCTACATACTGGAACCCCTCATCCTTTTCTCAACAGTCCTAGTTGACATTAATTGGTGCAAATAAACCATTTTTCTATTCTTTGGCAGCTTGCTACCCCTTCTCCCAAACCTGAACCACACTCTGGTGGGTCCTGCCGTTAGCGCACACACACATATGAATTACTTTTTATTTATACATTGTTTGCATGCGCATCTCTTTGGAACAAGAAAGTCTTGTATTATATCTTTATAACAACTGTATACAAAACACTATTTGAAATACTTCCTTTTTTTTAACTCATAGCTATCATTTTGCCCTAAACCTTGCAA
Source organism: Marisa cornuarietis (assembly GCA_004794655.1). Taxonomy (NCBI): domain Eukaryota; kingdom Metazoa; phylum Mollusca; class Gastropoda; order Architaenioglossa; family Ampullariidae; genus Marisa; species Marisa cornuarietis. The sequence goes on from SMMW01000040.1 coordinate 1,848,862, forward strand.
GCCATCCACTATCATGCGTCTACAACAGCTTCTTCTCTGTGCACTTTAAATGATAATCCTTCACTGGAAATATCATAAAACAGATGATGCACTGTTTACCCCCTATCTCGAGGAACATGATCTAGTCATAAATTCACAAGGCATATTTTAACAGATACTACTGAAAAAAAATCCTTGGATTTATTAAGACCATTATCAAAGATGTCCAGAAGGGTATGTTTATGATGTGTCAAAATAATTCACACACAGCACACAGTAATATGCCAACAGCATGTGCAAGTCCTGAAATATCATGACAGTATGCAGCCAGATGCAAGAATGCAAATATGCATGCATCAATGCACAAAATTTATGAAAGTTCTCTTATACTACTTTATATTCTAATTTAAGCGGCTTAAAGAATGTTCCACAATTAAACACAACTAGAAAACAAGGGAAAGACGGAGTGTATTAGGTGCCTTGAGAAATGTTTTGTTGACAAGGAGGCAGTGGCCTTGTGTGAATGTTTGTATGCATGTGGGCAACAGATGATAGACCGCCAGAGATATGGATAGAGGCCAGCAAAAGAATGAATTTGAATGGAGAGTTCTGTAAATGCGCACACTGCAATGCCTGGGTGTCAAGCCAATTCGCCTGATCCTGTTACCAATGGAGGGCTCTGTATTGTTATCTCCTGTGCCCGCAACACTTCCCACCCACCCCCTTCTCCCCTTATAACCCTATTTATTATTTTGTGAAAGTCTACGCTGTACTCCTGAATGACAGAACTCTATTCATGAAGCCTGTGAATTGTCAGCGATAATGACAGGGTGTGTGTACCCGTCGGCCACGCCTGGCCGCAATTTCGCCAAGCTAGGGAGCAGACGTTTCTCAAGGACGCCACAAGCACAAGACCGGAAGTGACTGCGCGGAGTCGCTGTACACAGGGTACTTGAGCTTCCGAGGGCTGCCACCCGTCACACACACACACACAAAGTATTAATAACTGTATTGTGATCTAAGCCTATCGAAAATGCACATCCACAGCGAGACTGTGACATAATGGCCTTCGGGTGGGGACCGGGGAGAGGATGGAAAGAGCGAGTTTGAAGCACAGCATGATGCTGAAATCAGACTTAACCTGAACAAGCACAACAAAAGCCATTTCTCCTTCACCTTCTCTCTTCCCTTCACCCCAACACCACCACTCCACTCCTAGCCCACAGGCACGCTGCCAACTTTTTAAAAAAAATCAAAAAGGCGAGAGAGTCCCAAGGATTGAGTCCGACGATTAGTGCAGAATGCACATTTCTGTCAGGCCTCACCCCTCACCTCCATTTATCTATGGTTACTGTTCCTTACCCCCTTTATCTTTTTTAGCTCTTACAAAACCCCCGTTTCATCCCTGCTGATCTGTGGCCAAGTCTTTTGTGTGGCATATACGACAGGTGGGACCGCAATAGGAGTAATGGGCGTCTCTCGCCGATGTAGCGTTCTTGTGAAGCGGTGTTTGGTTGCGCATTAATCACAATGCGATACTCGGGGCCCGGGCCACGGAGTTGGGCCCCGTCACGTGTGCCTCACGCGGCGCTGTGTTGGCCCTGCTCTGTCACTGCCTGTAAATCGCCCGCTGACCGTCCCACTTGCTTTGGATGAAGCTTGGTACAAAAGATTCCAGCTGGCCGGGCATTGTCCCCCTACCTTGCTCGCATAGGTCTCTTCTAAAAAATAAACGTACTTGTCCACAAACACAATCGGCGACATCACCTAACGTCCTAACCCTTATAAATCCCCTTTTCTTCCAACCTCTTCGACATGAAACTACATTCTTTTTTCTCACACCTATTTTCTCTCTTATATATATATATAATGCCACGTACTGGCACATGCTTTTTTTCAACACGCTACTGCCCGCCCCACAGACTGCTCAAGATGTTTGCATGCCAGAGATGCATTCCTGCTTCTAACATCTCCCAGAAGTATTCAGGATGAAGCCCGGGGAGGATAACGGTAGGCGGGAGAGATGGGGGAGAGAGAGCGAGAACTCATTTCATCTTCCCGGAAAATGAAAGGCGAAGAGTCTTCGCATTACTGCTCGCCGATTCCGAGGGCGCAGGTCTTTGAAATCCATTATGAAGAACTTCCCGGCAACAATCTTCAGCACATAAAGTCCCCGGCGCTAGCAACTGGGAGGAGATGGCGCCTAAATTGTTTCCGCAGATTCCAACCGGTGGATCCCAGTAGTCCTGGCTTTAAAAAAAAGGGGGGGGCGGCAGTTCGGTCCCTAGCCGTGAATAGGGTGTCGTTTTGGAAGCTCCCCCTAAAACCTCAGTCTTTCCTTCTACCCTGAGCATTCTTCAAGCCAACCCTCCTACCCAATACCGCTGGCACTCGCACGCAAAATAAGCAGCGTACAAGACACCTGCCTCGTGCACCCCGATTCTCCTATCCCCACCAGTCCTTCCAATTATAAACTGAAAGTGGTTGTTGTCAGGTTTTGGCTTGAGTTTGGATAACGAAGCCCATAATTTTTTAGATGGCGACCTTTCGTTTTACAAAAGAACGAAAAAGAAAATGAAAGTCAACACTCGAAGAAAAGGTGCTTTGTGACCTTAAATCATTATCTGCTCCCGCTAAGTACAAAGCTTTCATTGAGACCGTGCGTGTCCCAGGCAACCTAGCAACATGAAAATATACAATGCAACAGGAAAGACATTTTAAAAGCATATTCTCTTACTTCGCTATTTACACAAATATTTATTACACAGCATTACAAAATATGCCAGGTGAGAAAAGATGTGCCTGCTAAATGAGTATTTCAAAACGAGGCTACATCTTGTTCAAATAAAGCTCTTATTCTGCTGTTCAAAGCAAATCTCCGTACCGGTCTTTAAAAATAAATAATTTTTGTTAAAGCTAAGCAACTATGGGGTGTAATTTGTTTCTACTATCCGATAAAGCTCAGTGCGGAACACTATTTCCCCAAATATGGGTGAATGCTCCCCTTCGTTTCTCGAAGAACGAGCGTACAAACACCAGCATGCACAGAAAGAGGTATGGATAGGGCATAGATGCATATACGTTGTGAAGCCTCAGCCAACAGCAAAACGGGGAACATACATTAATATATTAATTAGGCATATCGTCACAATTTATACCTTTTCCTGCACATGGTTTCGTTTATAGGTGCTCCTCTGGAGAACAGGGGAAGGGGGTTGTTCACCCAGATTTGGAGAAAGAGTATGCTGCACTGAGCTTCTCCCATTCATCAGAAAAAAATGTGCACCCCATTAATCCGCTAACCTCATTTTATGATACGCTCGCTCATCATGAATCGCATGAGGGAGTCTTGGTTGTAGCAATGCAAACCTTTTTTAGTTTTAAGCTCACCAACCCAGACACTTCTACAAAACGAAACAAGTTCTGCCAGTTATCTTGGTTATAAAAGAGATAAAAACTACCGCCTTTTGTGGTGGTGTTGACATCTAACGTATGCCAGTTTTTTTACGCACTAAGGTGCAACAGCACTAAATTCTTCTCTCTTAAAAAAGAAAGAAAATTAACACAGTATAGGGCCACATGTCACAGTCTTTAAGGGACCCTGAAGAAACAGCTCCCACCTCTGCTGACGTCACAGGTGTGAGACGAAAAGCTGAACTAAGTGACAATAGGGTGACCAGGTATAAACAGCACTGGCAGCATGCATCTGCTGCACTAATGTGTACAATGCTAGCTGTCACCTATCCAATGATTCACGGGAATCAAATCACGTGATTAAATTATTTAACTCTTATCCATTAACAGTGATTCATAATCAACTTTTAAAAAATGGTTCCAGCAGTCTTGGTACTTTAAAAGGGTTAAAATCGTTGCATGCGGTGCCCTTATTCCGCCAATATTACCTTCAGGTGATCTGGAGACAAGACTGGCAGTGTACTGTAAAAGTTAATAAAGAACCTTTAAAAGTGCATGCAGTAGTGTCACGCCGCGCTCTTTCTCTCCCCTTACATCTTGTTCTTCAGCCCGTGCATACTTTAATCTTTTTGACAACGTGCTTTTTGTGTGTAACGAAATACACTGCAAGCCGTCGATTTTTTTTTTTTATCAAAACATGCGTAGAGGGAGATCTCTGACGTCTGACAACTGCTCTTCAGGTTACCAATCTGCAAGTGGACCTGCAGGCTGCCCTACAGTTCCACTATGGGCCATAAACATATTAATACTATATTATACAACCCACGTCATGGATCCCCACCCCGATCATAATTCACTACAGAAGAGAAGTGGTGAGCTTTCATGGTGATAACTAGTCACGAACAACAGAAGGTAAATGTGTCTTCCACATGATTGGCTTACTACAGTAAGTAACCCGCGGAAAATCCTAGTAGAGACAGACCAATGTTCTGCACATCTTCATTTCTCATCCCTAGTTGTGCTCGCATGACCGGACATTCGAGAACTTAAGGCCCACATACATAGTATAATGGTTGGACCATGTCCACGGACCGCCACGATGCAGTCAACGCACGCTAGGACAGGAACGGAAGTAGGTGGGTCGGGGAGGGAGGGGAAAGAGTGGAGGAGGAAAGGGGGTTAGCAACTATAGTGCTGGGAGGGAAAGCAGGAAAGTGAACAGTCATGACACTAACACGCCAACAGTGGCACTCGAAATCATTCCCCTTCCTTGGGCTCTTGGCACCTTGTCTTCTCACTAACCGACATAGATCTGTCAACAGCTTCGTCTCTCCCACCCGCCACCCGACCCCCACCCCCATCACACTTTCGGGCTATTTTTGGCTACAGTGTTGTCTCCTCTGTCAGAGCTAAGTCCCCGGGCTGTTGGCAAAGGCGGAGTCGTTGCTAACCGTTGCGAATGCCACGCACTCGCTTCTTCCCCCCCCCCCACCCCTTCGCTTCTTTCATCGGAAGTATTAAAAAAACTTATATTTGCTGACCACCACTCAAAAGAAAGGTGGAGAGGAGTCAGTGACCCCACAACATTTGCGCCTGCGCAGTAGGGTCAGCTTCTGTAATGGGGGCCGCACCTTGGAGTTATTCAGCACGGCGTGTTTGCTTTCCTGTCGATGGGTGGCGTATCGCCGTCACCGTCAATGTCGTCACGACAGAGAATGAGAGAGGGTGGTACGCTGCCTCCTCGCGATACATCTGTAACCGCCCACAGAGCAAAGAGGGAGAGAAGGAGGCGCTATTTGCTATCACCAACTTAGCTGTGCTCGCAACAACAGCATGAAGCCGTACAACATTGAACAGTTTAAAAACAAACACGTTAAAACCGGCTAAGTATCTCCTTGGGCCAATCTTATGAGCCTCTCAACTCGCCATCGAGTGAAGGCTGCACGCTGAGTCTTGGTGGAGGTGGTAGTGAGGTTGGGGTGGGAGATGCGGCCTGTCTCTGACCAACGTAGTCACCGCACTTCATACCGTTACAGTGATCGGACTCGTACTTGCGCCAGTCTGCCTACCAACCCCAGCATCGCTATCCTACAAATCCTGCACGTCCTTTCTCCCTCCCCTTCACCCAGCACGCACCACAAACACACACGCACACTTTTTACAAGCGGCAGCCAGGTGACCCGCCTTAACAAGCTTCTGCATTTTTTCGATCCCGCTTGGAACACGTTTTCTTGTAGCAAGCGAATCGTGTAGCAGAGAGCAGCTCTTTTCATAATGTACCGTCGGATGTCTAATTGTGCGAATGCACACCTGCGCCTGAGACAAAAAGATGGGGAGGCAGAAGAGAGCGGGGAAGTATGAGAGAGACTAAAAGACGGTGAGCCAGAATCGGGGGGGGAGTGAGAAGGGGGGGGGAGACAAGAGACAAAAGGACGGTCAGGCAGTAGGAGGAGTAAGACAATGTTGCTGCTTGTAGGCTTAGACATATATACAGCCAGTCCTGCGATTCGGCGACACAGCACTGAATGACCTGTGGCTAATTTGGACGCTCCCTTCTGACTGCGTGATCTTCGTGCCACACGGAACGTCATCGCGCGACTATGCAGTTTGTAAGGCCACTGCTACAGATTCCCCCTCCTCTGAGAAAAAACAAACAAACAAACAAACCCGCAAGCAGGTGGGAGGATTTTCTCTTTCCACACAACTTCCGAGCGAGACGCCTCGAGCGTAAAGTCGTTGTGGCGTGGCGGGTGGCTAATGGTATCATGTTTGTGAATCTATTTCCACAACAAGCCCGTACTGTATCAAGATCTCATCGACACCTTTACACGTTGTTGACAGGTGACTACGATAATACGAGCGGGTGGGAAGGGCACCAAAGCTGATAGAATCATTACACTGGGAACGTCCAGACAATGTAAAATAACCCTTAACCTTAGCTCAACTATTTAACACCTTGCCCTTAAAAAAAACTACTGGTTAAAATCGCCATTACTATGTTGAGCTTTCTCGCTCTAACTCGCAAGCACACACACACACACACACACACACACACACACACAAACAGGAGTAATAACTCATGTGGACGCATATTGGAACAAAAACACCTGCACGTTTCCACACCACCCGCCCTGTACTGGCGCCTCTCCCTCCCCACACCCACCCACATAGGAGCAGTATAGGCGTGAAGCCTTCAAATCCCGTGGCTTGTACCGGAAGCTCCTCTACCTAAACAAACGCGCCACAGAAAAGTCTTACTCCTTGGGTACGGGAAAAGGGGGACGCCACCAGCTGAGGTTGCACAAGCACAGAACGCTGGCACATCCACACTACGCTATCCTGCAATTTAGCACCGGGCACGGGTTTGGGGGTAATACTCCCCCTATCCCCGATGTTCTTCCGACAATCGATGACTCATTTACACTGTGCCGTCGATTCTCGTATGCCAAACTCATTCACACGCATCTTCGAGAGAGAAAGTGGTTGTGCGCGCGTGAGAGAGAGAAAGAGAGCGAGAACAATTATTTCTCGCTGTAAACAAGCTCCGATGCCCATGAGCTGGTCAAAGTCCGCTAATCTCGGCGACCTCTGTCCAACTAACGTTCATTGTCAGGAACCAACCAATTACGCACTAAACTGGAGAGCATATTTCACGTCCGGACCATACAAAAAGGAAGGAAGGAAGGAAAAGCAATGTGTATGTGCTTGAAAGCGTGACCTAGGCACTCAACATAATGAGTTCTGGAAGAGATTGTGTGGTTAAGAAATCAGTGAAAACTAAAGACAACGAATTGTTGTCAATTTTCTGCATTAACACTGACCTCCCACCCCCCTCCAACACCTTTGTGAGAACGTCGTAACCACCCACGCACGTAGTCGCTGACCCGAGATGTTTCGTGGTGACCCTGGCAATCAAGTCACATGATCAGTTAGGCCAAACTTGGCCAACAGCAGCCACGATGGTGTCCGAGACAGAATGTCGCCAAAGCAGTGAAAACAGAACTGCACCCAACAAGCTGCAAGGTAACCTCACGTACTTCACTAATGTCGACCATTCATCAAAATTAAAAGAAAAACCCGCCATGTGTTAGCAGCTGCCCTATCACATGCTGGCAATTTTATTTCATAAAAGCTACGTCCGTTCTGCTACCTATAATCCCACCACACCATCTTACAGTTCATTCGTCTATTCAACGATGCCACAGCTTGGACGTCTAAGAAATGAGAGAGGAATGTGTGTTGGGAAAAGCGGGTATAAGAGACAGACAGGGCGGGAGCGTACTGCACGTGTTAACACCATAGGGTGCTTCTGATGACGCATCAGCGGAGTGCAGTGTGGGCAGCGCCGTGACTAATACCTTGTCACCGTGTAAACCGGACACAAGTCACAACTACGACATTGTATGTCTGCCTGAGGGGGAAAAAAGTCCGTTTCTTCCTCTGTTCGAGAAAACCCTGACTCAACATCCGGAAATAGGCGACACCGGTACCGAGTGCATTTGTGAAGGACGCCATCTCGACATCTTCGCTTCTCGCCCTTGTGTTACCATCTCCCATGACCTTAACCGACCATTGTTCGTTATTACCCTTGTGACACTGCAATGATAAGACATGGAGCTCCACCACCACCCGTGTGTGTGAGAGTGAGAGGATACCTAACAGAGAATGTGTGCGCACTTTATAGCTCGATTTATGTGCGTGGAAGATGTGTATGTTAGAGTTCGTATGCAAAGAAGAAAGCACGTTTCCCCCACCAGACCGATCTGCATGCGATATAGATAACGTGCGTGTGAACGCGCGCGTCCGTGAGCCTGCAGCAATGTGTTGTGGCTCACCACTCATGTTTTCACATTTTTCGAATAGCGCTCCGCCGCTAAACCGGGAAACCAACAATTTGCTCGGACCCCTCCCTCCTTGTGCAACCCTCTCCCATCCTTCCCGTCCCTGTCGGTACGATCTGCAGTCTAAACGACTACCGTGACCTCTAGGCTTTATGTGTGCACGGTGCCGGCAAGGGACGTCCTGCTGCCTCCTGCCTCACGTGCATGCGGGATACGCGCGCGGCTCCATGCCAACGTGAGGTGCCCTTCTGCCTCCCACCCAAATTCACCCCACATCAGGCGGCAATCATTAACGACCCCTTCCAGGAAACTCTTGAGGGTATCATTAGGTCTTAATGACGAGGGTGGCCTTCAGACAGGAGGGTCAGTAGAACAGACAAATGAGAGAAAGCAGGAAGGGAAGTGCGGACAGAGTTCACTTTGCAAGAAAATGTCAGCATCCTCAAAAAAAAAAAAAAAAAAAGGAGTGGAAGTTGGGGGTGCGGTGGGGAGAGCAAAAACAGGTGTACACAGGAACACACGCACACAGAAACCTGAGGTCCGTTTTGTGCGTGACAACTGCTCCAGTGCGCAAGTCAGAAATGGGGGTATCATGTGCTCAGAAACCCCTCTTGTCTCAGAAATCCGCCTTTATAATGCGCATGCCTTGAGGTCTATCTTGCACATATTAAAATCACGCGTATCTGGATCTAGACTCTGACTTCCACAATATCGGAAGTGATATGCTGATTATATCTGATATCGTCCACGTGCAAAAAACTGAGGGCTTTCGGGTGCAGTTTCCTGGGGAGGCCAAAGTGTAGATCTAAATACGCGTGATTGTAATATGTGCAAGGTAGATGTCGAGGCATACGGCTCCGCCCTCTTTAAATGTATTTAATTATGACGCGTGCGCATTACAGAGGTGGATTTCTGAGGCAAGGGGATTTTCTGAGCACATGACGCAGGCAGTACGACGTTACCCACAAGTCAATCGAAGTGTTAGCAAACCTTTAGTCAAGGTCTGAGGGTGAGTGAGCTTCGGGTTTCATAAACTGCCGATTACTCTGTAGTTAAAACAAACCCACTTACGCAAAACGGGCGAAACGTGCATTACAGAAAAACACACATCATCAATACAATAGCTTTCAAATATTGAAATGCTATCAATACTGGATGCCACGGTTTTTAATTGACAAGCTAATACGAACATGATATCACAATCGAGGTCGTAAACAGACGCCAAAGGGGCCAGGAGCGGGATACAGCCAAGAACTGTTATCCTGTGCTCTCTCTCCTACCCCCCCCATCCCCCATCAAGGGCGCGCACACACACACACACAGATCGGACGCTGTCCGACAACTCACTCAGTCACTGTATACACTTGTTCCTCCACCGCATATCACTTTGCCCCCACTTGCCCAACACTTACGCCAACAACCTGAAACAGGAAACGCCAAATTGGAGAGTTCGATGGCAAGCTGGCGGGAGAAAAAAAGGGTTAGGGGAAGGGCACCGGGAAGTTCCTCTTTCTTTCCTTTTTTCATCTTTGTATTTCTCCTTATCTGATTCTGGGATGCACGCACGGTGACGAGCAACGCCAATTTCTTGACGTTTGGGAACCAGTCCTGACGAAAGACCACAGGACGACGAGACATCCTGATAAGAGAAAAGAGACAGAAAAAAACCTTTCTTTATTCCTGTTTCCATCACGCCTTCACCCCATGACAGACTATCGTTTGTTTCTTTTCAAATGGATAGTTGAAGACAGTCGACATATCTTTGTAGAGACCGAAGTCGGGTCTTTCCAATCTCTGCGCCTTTACTTCACAATACCCTGGGCGATGACCGTGCCAACGAGATCTACCACGTGGCTTCTTTCAAAACAAGACTGGCCAACTGACAATGGGTTCCAGCCAGGATCACAGCGGGGTAAGAGCGGGTAGCATGTGCTGCGGCACTGGCAGGCAAGGTAGTCACAGACGGCACTAATCGCTTTGGATCGATCGGTCTCGCCACAAAAATAAAGCAAAAATAACCCGCAACATCAAATGTGCGCGCACTTTTTCTCACCACTGCTGATGATGTCATGATCGATCATGCTGCCTCGGCTTTGCTCCCTCTTCCGCGCTCCTCCTGGACGTGAGCTAGCGTCAGGGGTTAGTCACCTATTGCACGTCTGTCACTGCCTTTCTGAAATTCTATTCTGTAGTCGGTGATTAACCCTCAACCCGACCTCCACCACGCAGGGTCAAACGGGTGGCAGTACTGTACACCTGACGAGATTGGGCCTCCTCGGACTTTAGGTACGTGAAGTTCAGAAAGGACTGAGCTTTATCGGTTGCAAGCTGCGTTCTAATCAGTCTTTGGCAGTCGGCTTTCGTCCCTTCCTGGGCTTCAGAAGAAAGATTGCAGAGATTTCTTGCTGGTTGGTATGGGATTTCCTCCCTCTTCTCATGTCCATAACCTCCCCTCCTCCACCACAGTGATCTCTTGCAATACTTCCATCCCAGGTTTTCCTACATAGTTCTATCCCCGCCCCCACAATCCCTCTCAATAACATGAAGATTCGTTGCCTTTGGTTCAGATCTCGTCTCAGGCATGTTCTTTTTTTTTCTCTGCACGTGGCATCTGATGACAGCTGACTGTAAGCTTAGTTACTGGTTCGGCATAAAATACTTATTTCCGCCACCTTTCTCTCTCTCTCTTTAAAAAAAAATCGGTGCCCGAAATTTTAATGGCCAGCGATATAAATCACGTCAGTATCAGAGAACACATTATACATTTGCTTCTTTTGTAGCGCTTTGCACACAAGAGCGAAGGAACGCTCAGCTCACAAGGCGTGGCCTGTAACAGCCAACTACAAAATTCGTCTTACAATGAAGAATGACCCATCACACCGGCCGCCACACCAGTGCCAAATAAAAAAAAAAAAAAAAAAACAAAAAACATGCTGGTCGCATCCTGAACTTAAACCAAACAGAACATGCGGGGAAAAAAGCAGATCTATGGCTGAAGTAGCGGATTTTCCTTATGGGAAGGGTGCCGACAGCCCAGTCCCTCTCTCTAAACACTTTAGGCCTACCGAACCTTCCTCAGGTTTTTATCTTTTTATCTTTTAAAGACAAAAATAGGGTAATATGTTATGGGACGATGGAAGCCACGGCCAAGGTATAATCAAGCGATTTAATAAAGCTGTCACACAATATGCCAGCTATTCTTCAATACTCTGAAACTTCACAACCCCACAGCCAGCCCACTCAATATGAGAAACAAAAACAAGGGGCTACCGGACTGCTGCGCATGCTTATTCTGCTTCCCGTGTCATGGCGGTGGCTTCAAGGAAAAACAAAAAAGGAAGCACAGCGACTGCATTTTCCATAATGCACGTGATTCAGGCGGTGGTGTTGCTGACCAACGGTGGTGTCGCCGCTAACGATCATGGCTTCGGTCGACACTGCGTAGGACATATAGATATATAGGTTGGGGGGGAGGGGCTAAGGTGAGAGGAGGTGCAAATCTGGACCGCGGTCTGGGGCCCTAAGAAGCGATCGATGTGGTTCAAGTTTCACTCACTCCCCTGGAGGCGATGATGCAGACGCGAGAAAGCCAAGGTCTGCCAAGCGCTGACTTGCTTTACGTCAACCACAGCTGGCTTGGCACCGGCGCCTGGCTACAGGCCTTGCTTCCTCTCCCCTATATCCCCCCCCCCCGACAACCCTCTCCTCCCTAACTCACCCGCTCACGCTTCACGCAGAGCGTCCCGCTGGAGAAATGTGTGGGAAAGAAAAGCAGGAAGGGAAAAAAAGGGGGTGGAGATAAAATTAGACCGTCTCCTTTAAAATGACGATCTCTTGGTTTTTACGCTCAAAAGCTTGACGCCTTTTCATCCTCAAGGGACGGGTAAGCACAGGCAACCCGCCATTTTCTTAAATTCTTCACGCAAGCACGAACGAGGCGCATGCCTGCACTTCCTCTGCATCAACTTCTGACAGCTGGGATTCCCCACACAAAGCCCCGTTAAGTGATTAGAACACACGCGATCTTCTTCCCGACTCGACTTCCTTTTGCCTCTGACCTGCTAGCAATGCTGGGAGGAGGGAAAGCGAAGTGGAAGTGAAGGCGTAAGAAAAAAAAACTTAACCAAGATTAAGTGAACGGAAGACCTAGTTTCTGTTGGGCCGTAAAGATTCCGTCGACTCTTAATTTTTCTCTCCTGTATTTGGTTCTCGTACAAAGAGTGGGGAGGAGGGTAACAAAAAAAAAAAACCACACACACACACACACAACTCACGCTCTTTTTTGAACGGGGTTGGGGTGGGCGAAAGACGTGTCACTGGTGTAAAATTCCACACTGCCTGCAATGGATGTTGTCCAGACACCTTACATCGCGGGGATCTCGACTGCTGCAGCTGAAGGGTTACCTGTGCCCGTGCCAGCTCACAAGAGGTACAAGGCCTGCGTCTGTATATATTTCTGACCGAAATAGCTGTGTATCCCAGTTCCACTCCGGCTATGGAAAAGAAAGAGACGTACTAGTTCCCTTCAGCTTTGTGGTCACAATTTGGGGTTTTTTATTTTCAGAATGCATGCAAGGGATGATTTAATTTTTTTATAAATACTGGAGGTAGGTTATTTCACTTTCACTTGAAGATTTTTGTTCTACTGTTTATGGTGTACGTTAAGAGCTGTTTCTCTTTTTTTTTATTTTAGAATACATCGGTACAATGAGGGAAGAACGTTTATACTGCTTTTAATAGGGAAATTTTACAGAGATATATTCACAAACATGCGCCGAAAAATTTCCACTGAAAGTGCTAGTATTACGAAGGCAGCTCGTTTGGACTTACAGGTGTTGAATGAACGTTACAGAGAGACTGGTAGCCAAGTCGTACGAGACTTATAAAGACCTGAATGTCTTAGGGTACTAGCTTTCCCACCACTCTCGAAGGGTCACCCCACTAATACCTCACGGATCGGCTATGAAAGTCCTCGCCTTCTGTCATGCAAGATTTCCAATGCGAATGTAATTGTTGAACTAACGTCTTAGAGCAGCGTTACTTACAAAACAAGAACAAATCTAACAGGTGTTGAGAAGTGTCTCAGGGTTAGCTAGTCGAATACACCCCAACGTTCATCTTAAAATACATTTCTGGAAATAACTGGGTTTAGGAAAAGAACGTCAAGAGACGTTCCCTATTCCCATGGGAAAAACCATATCCACTGGCAAAACAATGTGAGTTTTAGGGCCGTGACAAAAGAGAGGACGTGAGGCTGAAACAGACCTCAGTCTCAACAATAAGATCATAAAATAAGAGAATACAGACGTGCTACACAAGTCGACATATGTTTCTAAACGTTCTACCGAAGTCTATTTCCCTCACTCAAACTTCGTTATTCATCTCACACCGCGCTGACACCACTAACAACACTGCCAGACTACAAAACAAGGTCTGTAGTCCTGCTAACAAGCTTGGTCGCCGTTCTGTTAAACAGACTTTGGGGCTTATGCCAGCTAGACATGTAGCAGGGCCCCGGTACACCCCGCCCGCTCTGCACTCCTTCACCCCACCAATAAATCTGGAAAATCTGTCTTCATCGACTTACCACCAGCAGCGGAGAAGCGCTGGTCAAACGCATACTTCCATGAATGATCCGATATCACGCCCTCTCCTCCCAACTCCTACATCCCCCACCCCCACATACGCCTGGTCAGTCACAACCTGTTCTGGACAAAGCGCTGGCAAACAGTATAGTATTCGGGGTCTTGGACAAGAGCAAATCGTTTTGCAGAAAACACGCCACATTTCCAGGTCAAACGTGTACCTCAAATAAATCAATCAACCAATCAATTACTGTGCCCTGGGCAGGTTCCACCGTGCATTAAGCGAATTTCACTCCATGCTGAGCAGGTTTCACCGCGTTTTTGAGCGGGTTCCCTTCTGTAGTGAGCGGGATTCACTGTGCTTTTTGCGCCTATTTCTCTGGTTGGTGAGTGGGCTTCACTGTCTTTATGGGCTTTTTCCCTTTTTCATAAGCGGATTTCACGGTGCTGCATGTAACGAACACCGTTTATGCCGTACCCCTCACAGCATTTTTCTGTCCTCACAGGACGCTTTCTAGAGGCCCGCCTACCGGAACTACACCGTGTCACATTACCCAAGTGCTTTGCCTCGACCGACACGTATCACCGTGCCTGGTCCTATTGATTTCAGCATTTCCGCGGCGCACAAGATAGCAGAAATTATTAATCAGATCACTTTTCAACTTTGGCGGTTTTTAGGACATAGCAAGCAGACTTCATCTGGTATAAGTTTAATTTCACTGCCGTATGCAAGGAACCGCACGCCTTCCCATAAATAACAAGTTTTCAAAAGTACAGATCGAAATGTCTCTGTAGCCCGAATACCAAGCAGAATTTCACAGTAAATTGTGGGTTGTTTCTCATAAGTCAGTCACATCTGCAACCTCTGCAAATATGTGCGTGTACGCGGGTGCGAAAGCCACACGCAAATGCGTTAAAGTTAACAATAACAAGTAAGGATTACTACCATGGCCGCCTTCTGCATTGGCACAACCACTGGCTTGTCCTTCAAGAGATGAGGATGGGGAAAGGTGGTTACTATTGTGCAGAAAGTGAAACAAATACAAACTTGTCGTCGCTTAGTGCTTGAGTACTGCTGTTTGGGGCAGTGGTTATTTTATCATTACTACGTGGTCCTCCTTGATGCTCGGCCACGTAAATCTCAACTCCACAGGTATGGATTTAGCTGGTTAAACCTAAGCCCCCACCTCCACTTCATTCAATTCAAAACATCGCAAGCATTGTCATCATCCTGGTTTGGGCTGCGTGCTGTACATCTCTCTCTCTCTCTCCTCACCATCAGCGAGGGCCCCCTGCATGCGTGCGTGTGAACGACAAGCAAAATGGCAAATCCAGTTTCGTAGACCATCTCATCTGTAAGCTGCTCTGACATTTGGACCCTTGTCGGACCCATTTGCGCAGGAGGTCAAGCGCTGCAAGTCTTCCACCAGGACGCAGGGCCTGGACAGCTAAATTGGTGGGCACGTCACACGCTAGTGCTGGGACGAGGGAGGTGCCAGTCGCTTCCCGCGCCCTCGCGGCGAAGACAGAAGTACCGCCGCGTCAGCCCTTTCCATGGCATTCGCACACCAATCCACTCACTGCCCCCTACCACCGGAAACTACTGATAAATACTTTCAGTAAATGAGGGTAACGAAGGGGGGGAAGCGCGTCTTTCGTGCGACACCCCTCCCCCACTCCTCCAGTAAAAACTGCTCCTGGCAAATGCCTACTTCTGGTCTGACTTTCCGAACTGTTCCCGCAGTGGATTTTCTCGAATGGAAGTTATTGTTACCGCACAACCGAAGTGAGGAAAACGGTCGGCAATGACGATCTTATTCCAGAATGCCACTCAGTCTTAACACACATTTCACCCATCCAGCTGACGAATATTCTCTTTGAAAAAAAAAACTTTACATAAAGTGGGTCCCTTTTCTTCGAAAATGCCATACGCATATCAACTGCATTTGATCGAGTGCAAAGAAGGGGAAAAGGGGGATAAGGGGGAGGGAGAAGAGCAGGAAGAAGTCACACTTGACCAACATTATTCAATTCATAATGACCTTTTTTTAAAATGTCGTACACATATTGTTGAATACGTGACAATGTCAGGCAACGTTTTGTCAGGAGCGTTACCTAAAACTTCGTCAAATATGGTAAGTTTTATACATATATATATATATTCGGCAAAGCTTCCGGTTAAGGCGGATTTTTTTTTTTTGCCCCAAAACGCCAAGGAAACGATGTAATGAGATGTTTTCCATCGACCCATCATTTCCCCTCCATAAAAAGCCCCCAAATGTACAGAAAGCACGATGAGTTTGCTAGTATTAGCAAAACAAAGTCCTAGCCCCACCCTTTACCGACTCTCATTTCTTTTTCAAATTCGTGTATCTACCGCCGAGATTCCTCGTACCTGAGCTGGGGTTCCTGTCCCTGCTTCCTGTAACATGCACTCATTAACTGATGGCGCAAACTAACCACGGTCGCTCTTAAATCAAAGGCGCCTAGCCGCCTTAGCTCCGACTCTGTATTGGCTTTCCGGCAGGTAACATGCCGCTCTGGTTGACTCAGGTGACTACAAACGTCTTGCTCGCAGTTTAGTCGTCGGTCGAGACAAGCTTTCACTCGCAAACACCAGGTGAAGGAAAGAAAAGATGACAGGCTGGGATGGGTGAAGGGTGTGACGAGAGAGGGCCATAAATACACTAAAGTGGACAGGAAATACAAGTGCTTTAAAAGTCTCGAAAGAATGAGTAATACTTTCAAGCACGAGAAAGAAACACACTTATCTGATAAGTTATCGTGCTCAAATTTAGTTACTGCTTCCCCAGAAACTGATCTCACGACAAGGATAACACAACGAGAAGTGTGTGTGTGTTTATGGGTGTCAGTTCAAAAGGCTCTTTTTTATCCACACAAATAAAAATGTTTGAGTAAGTCTGGCAAAGTTTTCCACATAACGGTTATATAAAAAAGGGCCTTAATAAAAGCGATGAAAAACACTCAGCTCGTCCCGGCTACCTGTTTGGTGAAGCAACATCTAACTTTCCACAAATAATCTTTCACAGAATCTGTAACTATGATACTGAATCTTAACACTAGTGTTTAAAAAAAAAATGAGGGTCCTATGTGCGTGGTATCGGTGTGCATGAAAAGGAAAACGTGTGCAGATCTACTTGACATACACGCAATGAATAAAAATCTTCCTTCAAAACAGGTAACTAATGCTACGCGGCCTTACCTGAGGGATGGTAGGGGTGGGACAGGTCATCGTGATAAGGTAGATGGGAATGCATTATAAAAGTTTGCACACAGTAGCTGCATGCGATGGAGAAATGTTAAGTGCATGTGTAAAACAAGGAGTGGTGACGGAGAAGGAAGAAGGAGAAGTGAGCCGGCCGCGACACACCTGCGTGTCCTTCACCTCCCGGTTTACAAACACCACGATCTGCTGCTAGCGTCACCAAACCAGCAGGAACGATTTTGCGACCAAAAAAAAAAAAAAAAAAATCCGCCACCGCCAGATAGGTGACGGCATGCTTACCCAGCATTCCATGCGGTTATTCGTGGCCCGCCTGCTTGAGTAATTTGATTACGGGCCTGTTGCAATCGGGGAAGAAAACAAACGCAAACAAAGAATATTTTTCCCCCTTGGCCAAAGGACTTCGGGCAAAGAGAAGATAAAAGGTGAAGGCCGTGTGGCAGAACTATTAAAGGGTCAAGTGACACTGCTATGCATGTGCCCTCAACAAAATGACCTCTTCGCCCTTTCCTCGTCTCAAAGATTTCAACTGCTGAAAGCCGCACTGGTGGGACCAATGTTTATGCCACCTCACCTTCTACCTGGGAAATGATATGCGGTGAAGTGTTTGCAAAGAGTTATAAAAGAAAAAAATAATTAGTGGTCATGCACAAAGAAATATGAAAGTGACAAAAACTTAAAAATGTCTTGTTGATCTGGGGCCAGTTGCACAACACACTTCTAATTTTAAACACTTTTAGGCCTCAAATCTATTTAGATAATCAGTTTAAAGTGCACACCACAATTTTAGAATTTTTAAAACTAAAACTGCTTTAAGTAAGATAAAGTTATATAAGTCTGACTTTCCATCCTGTCAGTACAATGTTTTTTATGTTCTTCTTCAATGCATCTAAATGGCAGAGAAGAGATTTTGCTTCTTTAAAATAGTTTTAAAGTTTAGAAACATGTTGTACAAATGGCCCCTGAATTTTGTAGTGTCTGATGTGCACTGAACAGTTGAGTTGTAGCTGTACTAGACATAATGCAACCTATGCTGCAATCAAAGGCACATTCTTCATGCTTGCCCAGCTGTCTTTCCCCATTCAACCATAATGCCTTCCTTGTAACCATCTTCAGCCCACCCAAACCTTTCCAAGTCTAAGGTATGATGGCCTAAACTTTCAGACGCTAAATCCTGAGTTTAATGGTCAGACCAATGTATGCTAAATATAAAAATCTTTCACTCTACTCCTTATGCACCCAAAAAGCCCCACATACTGACTTCCACCCAGTGCAGATAAACTCCAGTGTCTCCTTGCCACCTCATCTTTACTTTTGAACTCCCACCATTGTGACCTACTTTGCACTGGAGTTGTGACTGATAAATCTCACTGTAGCAAGTTCTCTTACCAACTCTCTGTTCTTGCCTCCTAAACATTAGCAGAAAATAGGTTTTTGGTTGTGTCATAAATGTAAATCCTCTGTAAAATGAACAGGTACGCTCTCACTTTACCGTAACTCAACAAGCTACATGCTGCCCCCTCCAGCAGTTAACAATGCATCATCCACTGTCAAATAAGAGTTACACAGGTCCCTATGTTGGAATGCTATAATCATTTTATCTATTTTTAGACACCTCTGTGTGCTAGATTTAGACCAGGTGTGCTTTGTGTGTATATTTCAGTGCTTAACATAATATTTAACCATTTCTTAGCATAAAATGGGTAAAGAAAAATCCCTCCTGTGATGGTCACACAGTGACAATGTGACAGCATGTTACAGAATGTCAGAGTGAAGCACAGAACCAACACAACCCACAAATATTTAAGAAACCCAAAGGTATCATCAGCAGGAGTTTGGCTGTCTGTGACTTGATTCATGGAAGCATTCCTAACGCTAATCAAAGCTGTCTTACAAGCATTAAAATTTAAGAAAACTCCAATAGCTCAGAACTGAGGGAAAGGTGTTTCTTAATTTTTTTACTTTCTGGAGTGAAAAGATGAGTTGTTTTGCACACTATTACAGCGGAAACAAGATATAAATGTGCAGACTACTTTTAGAGTTTCAACTAGTACTGAATGAGTACTAATATCCATACCACAAAGCAAGTGACTGCTTTAAAATGAACCAAAAAAGGACTATAAGATATCAATCTTTTCGATCAATATCAAAACATTTCTTCACACAATCGGTAATAAATTTTAACACATAAACAAAGAAGCCGATGATCACATGATCTTTAAGTCAAAACAACTTGTTATGTCTACTGAAACATGCCAATTCATAAACATTATGAAAGATTTGCACAAACACCAACCATATAAAATTCCTGATAATGGCAACAAGCATAAAGTCTACAAAAAATATTTTAGCTTTGGATACTGGTACAAACAGAAGCACTGAAGCTGAAATGTGCACCGATCTAATTTGCAGGAAAACATTGGGAATGTGATGTTATGCTGGTGTGTTAGTAAGAATTTTAAGTGTCCTTTCCTCTGAGGAGTGAAACTTGGGAACCATCACAAATAAAAGATTTTCACAAATGAAATAATTTAAATAAGCATGTTGTGAAAGATAACACAATAGAAGTTCAAATGCAAAGCAAAGGGTACAAGGGCATAGGTAAACAATTCAGGGTGCAGTTTTGTCTCAACTGGTAAACAGATTAACCTGACAACACAAATCCACAAGTAACATTCTTTACAGCAGCACATGCATTGCTACCTACCAAACATGTGCATTATATTTATAATATACTAGTGTTTCAATAGAACATTTAAACACAAAAATTTGCTAATTTTTATATTAAATAGATTATCAATGGTGCCAATGTACTTGACTGGTGAAGAAAAAAAGAGAAACCCCAAAAAGGGGGATTAAATAAAATGGGGAAAATTAAATCTGATATCTGTTAAGTAAAAGTTATGTCTGGGATAAACAAAATGAAATGAAGGTGGAAGAGGGTGAAAGCGCTACATAAAATTACATAAAACTGCAGCCTGATTGATATACCTATAGAAAAGATGAGGAAGATGAGATGAAGTGTACTCACAACTGGGTTGTAGACGTCAATATCAATCAGGCTGTTATAAGTCTGAAATAAAAACAAGCAAGCAATGGCGATCAATGGATGGGTCTGGAACTACAAGGCGCAGCATTCAAGGCAAAAACGTCAGCATGTTTCTGACAAATTATCACTGTCATATGATAGCAACAGTCAATGTACAACTTTCAAACCAACCCAGCACAGCCTAATGAGTTATTATGGAGCTTCTTAATGACTACAATGCACCTCATCAAGATCTGGTTAGGGAAGGCTCTACAGCCTGGTGGTCAGTATGCTCAGCTTTGGGCAGCAAAAAGTTGGCAGTGTAAATGAGCACTCTCATCCACTAGCAAGTGATACCCAATGACATATACGATTATTTATGCTCAAAATTTTAGGTTTCAAAAGAACTGTGTGCTTTACAATCATGTTTAAAAACACTGTTCGGGTCAATCCCTGTTGTATTGTCAAGCAACGTCTGCACGTTCTAACCCAAATGCAAGTAATCACTTTTAGTATCCTAAGTGCACACATCAAAATGATGACAACCTGGACTTAGTAACTGTGTGTAAAATTTTGAAGCAGAGCACAGGGATAAAAAGCTGAATGAACTGGCCGGACAGAAGATAATGTTACAAACAGTACATATAATTTTAATGTGGCAATTGCATGTTTTGATGCGGCAATCATTGTTGAAGCTGTCAGTATTTGAAAAATAGATGCTTGCCCTTTCACATAAATGAACCTCCTCCTGCATCATTTTTCTGATTGTACTGGAAGTTAAATTTTTTTAAAACAGATCCTTGCACACAAATGAAACCAGTGCCTTGAACGCACCCTATGTTCTCAAAGGTAGGATGCACCAATGATCTCTTTACATCCTTCCTGTAAGTTATGCTTTCCAAAGACTGCAAGCTTTCTATTTAAATCAGGGTCATGCTGGCCAGGTAGCAAAACTGCTAACAGTACCTCATCGTTGCTCAGTACTTTTCTTGTCAGACTAGTCCAACTATGTCAGGAACTGCAGAAGCATAGCTGTGGGTAGAGCTAAAGGCAGTTCAACACTAGGTGAGCTTCCCCCATTATACCCAGCTATCAGGAATGGGTATATAATTCTATATGGGGTTGTGAAAGGTAAAACAGAGAGGATGTCAGCACCGCCCTTACAAAAAATGCTGCCACATGACAACTGCGGTTCCTAATACCTCATTCCCAAATGACTGAAAGGTTAGGAGAAAGGTTACCTTTACAGCACAAACTAGTGTTAGTTTCTTTTCTTTGCAAAATTGTGGCCTTCATGAACTGTCCTGGAGCTATTGAAACCATTGTAAGTAAACAATGCTTTTACAATCCAATATGGTCTCTTTAACTATGGCCTGGTTAGGCTGGTGACTGAAACAACCCCTTCCTGCCCATCCAGAAGAAACTAGTACTTGTTGAAATTTTAGAACATTACTTTTCGCCTGTATGCATCCCTATAAATAAAATTATATTTATGTTCAGACTAAATAAAACATTTCTCTTACTTTTTTTAAATGTTGCATGAAACGAGTTGGGAGAAAGAGACAGAGTACTTAATTTCTCAAAAAACTAAATGGTCTTTAGATGAGCTTAAAAGGACTAATTCTTTTGAGAGCCTGTTTTCTCTATGGCTTCATTTGTGTCTTGCTTGTTAAAAAATTGCTTATTCAGAGCCTTTTTTAAAAAAAAATACTAAAAAGCTGCTGGTCAGAACTCTCAGGATACTTATTAACATCTAATTTCTGTTTATTATCACATCTTTTTTAAAAGGTGACAGTGATTCTGCTTGTCAAAAACTTGCATACAAATCATACCAAGAACAACATCAAAATATAAATCATGCAATAAAACAATGGGGGGAAAATCTGTTCTCCAATTCTTTTACCAAATTGCTACATCCACCACAAGATACAAATTCAGCAGTAATGAAATTTAATGAATGAGGAAAGAACACTGGCATGCACATAGTCTAAGATGGACTAAAAAACTTAAAAGACAAGCCACATACATCTGGTTTCTGAAAACAACCCAAAACAAAGGGAAAAAATGTATAGCACCAGTTATGTTAATGACATCCTTGAACTTCTACTGTATTTTGTTGCTGTCTGTAGTACAAAATAACAGGAAAATACTTTTGCAGTCTGGATTTTTTGTTGTAGTAAGCTGACATAGTTAAATACGAAATATGGAATTTGTAAAACCAATGCAAAGCAACTGTTGTCCACAACAATGACAGCGATGATATTTTGTATATATCTGAACAAAATTAAAGATGGCACTCACAAACTCTGTAGATGAAAGTTTGTTTTGCATTATTCTTAAGGTCATTCTGAAGCTGCAAGGGATGTGCGTATACATAAAAGAATGTGCATCCCTTAAGCAAAAGATTGTTATTTCTGTCAAATGTGAGGGAGGCGAGTAATGCGTTTGTGAGCATAGCAAATGGTCAGCATACTTTGCTCTGCAGTGGCTGACCACTATCAATCTCTGAAATGACCATTTAAAACACTTAGTACATGAGCATAGAAATACTCACAGCCAAGATATTGTCAGAACATCTCCATACTCAAAAACCAGTACAAAAAATGGTGTTTGCTGATGTCCTTAACCTGCACTGTTAATACCCAAGGTAGCTAGTGATCTAATTAGCACATAAGACCCCTGCTAAAATCATTTGCTATCAAGATAACAGGACTGACAATAAGCAAGTGTTTGTTAACTGCTCTGATGTTCAGACTGGTGTCTATTTATGTCACTTAAATTTTTAAAAAGTAATTAAATGAAAATCACGCATGTCTGGTAATTTGCAGGGAAGGGGGAATTGGTGTTTCAGGCAGTCATCAACTACAGCTAGATCTTGGCAAAGAAGTTGGCATAGAAAGAACAGTGCCTGAGACAAGATCTGAACCCAGGACAGCCAGTCCTCACTGTATTGGTGACAGGCGCTAATATTTGCACCATTGGACCACCTGTCTGGTAATGAGGATATTCATGTTGAAGATATATCTATATATCACTACCTATGTATAACTGAGAACAAAGCATAATTTAACAAACCAACACTGGACATAATAATATTATTATTGACGGTTATCTGATTTTTGTATGAAAAATACAAAATATTTTCCCAGACATAGAAACCATAAATGCAGACAGAATACAAAAAGGAAAAATTGTAATTTAGTATAATTTTCATTTTTTCATAATATTTAATATCTAATTTTAAATGACTGCAATGCAATCTACGGTTAGAAATCATAAAGATGTTTTAAATTATGATCACGGAAAGCAGTAACATTCTCTTGTGATATTAGAAAATTGATGTTTTTTTATGTCCTTAGACAAATGTTTGCTTTTTTAAAAAGTATTTATGACGTGGAAATGGTACGGTCACTGCAGTTCTCAAGTTTAGTTCCAAATTACCTAAAAGTTACTTGACTTAAAGTTATTCAACAATGATCCCATTTCTCTGAAAGAAACAAAGAAAGAATTTTCTTAATCATAGTATAATTTCATGGCTGAAGAAAAGTCATAAGCCAGCAGCATATGATCAACAATTCCAGCATGCAAACAACACATTTACAGTTTTGTTTCAATATATATAAAAAAAGCATTTAACTTAATTAATAACTTTAGCTAAACCGTGCAAGATAATTGAAGGGAATGCTAAAATACTTCAATAATCTTATGGCTGGATGAAACATTAAAAATGCCTTCCAGTACATTACTCCTGTAGTAGTCTTAAACTGCTAAGGAAAAGGACAAAGAAGAAATGTGAAAATTATTGAAAGGGGCACAGTTAGAATCAGTCTTGTGTCCATAAGAAATTTATGGCATTTGTAACTTTTTTGGGTTTCAATCTGTAATAATCTCTATTAAAAACTGGAACCCTTATTAGGGAAAAGAATTATTCTCCATCTTGACTAGAAAAACACCGCTGTAGTGATATGGGGGCTGGTCATTTTGTCACAAGACCATTTCGTCCCACATCAAGTCAATTCGTCATACGTATGTCCATTTCGTCACAAGACAGAAAAGTCAAATCGTCACAAGCCTAATCAGCGAAGTCTATGCGTGTAATAATAATAATAAGCAAAAAAAAAAAAAGTCAATATACAAGTTTACAATGCAACAATGACAAAATCTTTCATGTAAAAGATTGTTTAAAAGAGAAAAATCACGCGTATTTGCCATTGTAAGATTCGTTCTTGGCGTGCGTATTGCCAAGCGACCATTTTGTTCATTAACATGGTGGCTACAATTATTTGCATGGTTCTGTTTAAAATAAGCATGTGAGCTTACGTATCTATATTGTTCGAACAACGTACGACTCTTTTAATAATATTTGATGCTAATGGCTACTTGTTACATTGGTGCTCGCTTCTGCCTTTTGGGCTTGTGACGATTTGACTTTTCTGTCTTGTGACGAAATGGACAATATGTGTGACGAAATGGACATACGTGTGACGAACTGACTTTTGATGTGGGACAAAATGGTAGTGACGAAATGGTCTTGTGACGAGTTGACCTATGACCAGTGATACGGGTAACAGAATTACTAAACTCAGTGATGTATAATGTTCATTAGCAATAGACAATGCAAACAAACTGAATCAAGGTACATGTTTCTAAAGCCTAAGCTGTTCTCAACAAGCAAATTTAGAAAAGCTTCTAAAAAAATTTGTTCCTATACTATTTAGATGTATTGCACAAGTGCACACAAAACACGTGCAGATGAAACTGAAATCGTGACTTAAGCGGTTTATAACTTATTTACAACAATTTTAGTTTTAAAAGTATTAAAATTGTTTTGTGCTGTAAAACTATCTAACCAGATTTAAGACCTTAAGGTGTTTAGATTAAAAATAGGATGTGTAACTGGCCTGCATGACGTATTCTAAACAGAAGCCATGCAATAAACTGATAGCATCTTAGGCAAATTAAAAGTATACAGCTTAAGCGCTGAGAAAACATCACTAAGTCTGTGATCCCCATTAAACAGTGAACAAGCAGAAATTCCTTTAAAAAGTTATGACTGATTTATTAGTTAAAAATCACAGATGTCTTTAAAAGAAAGCATGAAAAACTTTCTCCAGGGAAAGTTTTTTTTTTAACTGGCCTTCTTACTCTGCCTTAAGTCATTGGACGAATAAAAACAAAATAATAGTTATCCCGCATGTCAAAACAACTGATAATTGTCACATTCGTGGGCGGATAAGAACTCATAGAATTTACTTTAAAAAGAACTAAATGCTTTCGGTAACTCGTAACTTCTCTGTAGCAACACTCCTTTGGCCTTAGGCTTAGCCTTACCTCTGACCAGGGTCCCTTCTGCGGTTCATCAATCCATTGCCGCCGTCTTTCATTTGTTTGTGCGTTTGCGTGTACAAACAGCACCACACAGATATAAATCCACAAAGGCATCACACACCACTCTGGTTGTTTCACTGCTGATAATCCTCGTTTGTGTTATAAACGCGCAAACAGAATGATCTGAAAGAAAGAACGAAACTACAGATCACGAATGTCTCGCTCCCGACTGAAGCATAGCCATGAACGACCCAATTACTTCCCACGAGTGTATCCCTACGCAACTGAAATAGCCAGTACACTGATTTGGTTCGGTTCTCAAGATATAATCGACTTTTGTTAGCTTCGATTTTATTTAATTCAAAGTAGTTACAAATATTACATGATATTTCGATTATTAGAATCAGCTTGAATGCATCTCGTAAACGCGTAGTAATATACCTACTTCCGCTGAGAAATGTCGGGAATGTGGCCTAAGTGATTCTCTGCTGTCACCTCAACTAACACCCGGACCTAAATGTGTTTCAAATTAGCGCCGTGCCTTGTGAATGTATTCTATGCTGAGTCTTAGCTAGTTCAAACATTTTATAAAACGATTTATAAAAAAACTGTGTTCATCGAAGTATACGTTAAATTGAAGAGTACATGGAGATTTGTCTCGCCTGAAGAGAAATATTAGTGAAACCAGAACGACATAGGCACAGGTTATGAATTAAATAACCAATGACCTGCCGATTCGAACTGAACATAAATTATACCTCAAACATCAAGTTTATATCGTCAATACATTTGACATACAACTTAACAGAATGGTGTAACGCTAAAACATGCGTGACTATCTGTAAGCATGTCGGGTATGGCCGATATGACGGTCGAATACATGAGAAAATTTCGACTAAGTATAAATATGCAAAAAAAAAAAACCCTGACTACAAACCTAGCGTACTTGCTGGTTTGTGAGATTCGATTTCATTTTCTTTAAGCAGTACAGGTGTTTTCCCCGGGTAGGATCGGCAAATAGATTGCGAGATGAACTGTACAGTTAAATGGCATGCGGTGAAAGGATACCACATCCATAATTTTACGCTACGTGCATGATTAACATGTGGCTGTAAAGGGTATACGGGGTATACAATCGTGGGGCTCGTGGATTCGTTTTAGGACTGCTAAACTGCGATGCAAACACTGGCTCCAGGCGGTAGATCAAACTGGCAAAAAAACAAAGGCGCGTGTTGCCTTATTCGATCGACGTACATTGTTAATAGGAGGAAACTCCGATAATGGGGAAAACCAACACCGTCCCACATACACACGCGCGCGGACACACACACACACGAGAGCGTGAGGTCTCCAAAGATAAATACGCTGTCGCTATGATATAGGTGTAAATGAGAGCATTCATTTAGGTTTCAGTTCTCCGCTGTGAAATGTTAGATGCCGAGTGGTAAAGAAATTAAGTGCGATAGCGACTGTTTCCAACACTCTTCATCTCCCCGCACCCATCCCTCACCAAATAAAATTGCTTCTTTATTTAATCAGGAATGACCTATTGAACCCTAGAAATAATGACGCTGAATGGACACGAATGCGCGGGCGGGCGCGCGCACACACACACACACACACTGCTATGCAGAGGTCTAAGAAATACATATACTTCACCCTTCCACTAATTAACCCACCCGTACTTTCGGGGAAGAAGACAAAACACGCAGTTACCGCCCATAAAGCCACAGTGCACTCAACCTGTTGTTATCGTTTTTAGTACATCGTAATTACTGTTGATGTCGAGGCTGTTATCACTACTCTTCGTTCTTCTCGTCCTCTGATATTTCTTCGATCTTTCAGTAAGATTTGATTTGCTTCTGGTATCCTGAGCCTGAAGGCAGCTATGGTCACATTTGTTTTAGTTTGTTTGTTTGCTTGTGGCAAGTACTCGTAAATTTATTTTCCGAGGCCATTTGATTAATTAGTAACCACTGTCACAAGTAATCACAGCAAATCTGATAACACCGTTACTGAGCACTGCTTGCCCAGTTGCCAAGGCAACACGGTACAGTGCCCACGGTATGGCGTCAGGAGGTTCGCGGTTTGAAGGGGGATGCTTCCACCTCACTGGTTGCTGATCCGATAAAAGGCGTGATATTTATTGATTTGGTACACGCAATATATGTGTGACAAGTGAAGCTGCCACGTCGTCTTACATGTTTCATCAGCTTTTACACTGTGTGAACCTCAGTGTTTGCGAGATTTTGCTGTTTTGCGTGTATGTTTGTTTTTTGTTTACTTGGAGGCTACCCTCACAAAAGACATCATCTCCACGACAGATATTCGCATCAGGATCGTGGGATAGCAACAGTGGCTAGCCATAACATCAGCGGAAGTGTACACCTCCCTCATCGCAGTACCGACCCTACTTTACCAATGCGGACCCTGCTTG
Source organism: Marisa cornuarietis (assembly GCA_004794655.1). Lineage (NCBI taxonomy): Eukaryota > Metazoa > Mollusca > Gastropoda > Architaenioglossa > Ampullariidae > Marisa > Marisa cornuarietis. Next base: position 1,876,718 of record SMMW01000040.1, read on the forward strand.
CCGACACTAATAGAAGAATCCTGGCATTTGAGAATAAGTGCATGAGGCTGAGGCTGCACTGCATATCTCGTACAGACAAAATAAAACCAGTGACTTTCTACTTAGCACGGTCGCCACACTCGTAGGACACCACGAACCTCTAGCTACTTGCAAGTTGCAACAGTCAAGCGACCAAAGCGCGGATCTAGTTTGGCCATGTTATCCGGCACGACACGAAGACTGTCCTTCAAGGTACCTGGAGGGTGGTCGACGCCGCGGTGGCCAGAAGAAGTAATGACTGACGAACATGAAGGACTGGACTGGTCGTCCTGTGCACTACGTACACCGCGTGAGTATGAGAGGCCTCGTCAGCTGCCGCGTCTATATGCTCCTCTCAACGACTGATGCCAGCCAAAGTACGAATGAATGAATTTGTCTGTTTGTTTGTTTGTTTGTTAATCACTCCAGATCTTGCCAGAATGTTTGCTGATTGATCTGATAATGCAATTTTGTTAATTTGGTAAATACATATAGCACCATACAATCGCTATATGCAGCATACATACTCGTAAACTCAGTGAAAGGGCAGCACAGCCATGACAAACAGGAATTTCATCATCAAAGTTGTCACGATCCTCAGTAGTTTGCTAGTTTTGTTTCTAAAACTGGCCGTGTTAAACGCTTTGTAATCTATAAAAAGGCAGAGGAAATCAAACAGAAACCTTACAGTACTGCAAACCGCCCAACAAAAAGCTTGACAAAAAAAAATATCATATTATACCTTTCGTCGATGAGGACACGAATCGACACGCACCGTCACAACTTACGAGACGGATCGAGAGTTCTGAAGCTCGATTCAAGCCAACAAAGCAACGGCTCGAACAACCGTTCTCACAAATTCTGAGGTCCCTCTGCTCGTCGATGAGTTAAATAAGTGAGGGGAAGAACGCGTCATTGTACTTCCAGGTCTACTTGCGTTTTGATTGGGTTGAGAAGGAAATGACGTCTTCCCCCAGTGTGGGAAGTTTTTATGACAAACTCAGCTTCAACGCCTCGTCTTTGTCTGATACTTCGGGATTTACCCGAATAGTGAACTACACGCCGTGAGCTGTGCGTACCCCAGACTTCTACTATCCGCATACCAAACGTTCAGCGTAAAAGCCGCCATGGCTTTGATACACGCAACAATCATACAGTTTGCAGAATGTTTTCTTTTGGAGTCAGCTGAAAACTAATCTGATGTGTTTATTTAGAGAGAAAGAGAGAGTGAATATGTGTGTGTTAAATAGCCGATGTTACAAATGGATTCGATTAAAAATGAGAGTTAAAATAAACATATCATTTACTTTTAAAAGCAAATTCTTATTCTCACAATGTAAAATCGAAAACGCTTTGAAACAAAGGATTAAATACATTAATCACATTTTAATTAATTTTACTGAGCACATGGACAATTACTATACCAGAAGTTTGCCTCGCTTTACCGCCTTACATGGCAAACCTTCAAAGATCGGGGTGTATAGGGCCCCCGGTAGTGTAGTGGTTAAAACACTCGCTTGTCACCACTGCAGTGAGCGGCTCAGGGTTCAGATCTCGTCTCAGGACACTCTCTGTATGTGACACCTGTTCGCAGGGCTGGGCGGCGGGGGTTTTCTCCGGGTACTCCGGTTTCCTCCCCCCATCCCTTACCCCCCATAGTGCGAAATCACCGCAAGGTGGAAGCACTTTCCAATTAAATAAACAACAATAAATAAACAACATCGGGGTGTTTTGTTTTTTGTTTGTCTTTTTCTAGCGATTAAGCAAACCTCTGCAGTACAGAATGCTATTTCCCAAAGTCTGGGCGAATACCCTTGTTTCGTTCTCGAGACATTTTAAACATCACAGAAAGATGTGAAATCACAGCCCAAACGTCTCTATGCACTGTCCACGGACCGTATAGTTACGAAGCGAGGTTTCCTTATAGAAACATGGGGAATTCAAAGAAAAGTATCTTGTTCAGACCCAGCGGATGTTGTGTTACCCCTGGAGCCATTGTTATAATGTGGTGGCAAAGATGCCCTGGGGGAAAGAAACACAAAGTAGTGTTCAGGGGGTATGAACATCACATTGTAATTACGAAAATAAGACGCTTTTCATTTACTTCCCTATTCTGCCCTGGGGAAGAAGATTTTACTCTCACTTTATAATTGAGGTTACTGATTTGTGTATTGTAAACCTCTTTTGCACCGAGCCATGCCCGATCACTAGAAAAAAAAACTGCACCCCACTGATTCTCTAATTCTAAAGGTCGTAGATGTCTGTACTGCGGATTGTCGACGTATCTTTTTTCGGGTATGACACCTCCTGTATGAAAGTTCCCGTTGGATGTGTGCAAGTAACTTCCGCTTTATTAGAAGCGAGCATGAGTAATTTATTGTCGCTTACTCAGAGGTTTTGTGGGATTTTCTTTGTCAGCAGTACGTGTCGCTAAAGCAGTAGGAAACTTCATTTAAGCTGATTTGAAATAATAACAGGTTAAAATACCGAGGTATAGGAACGTTCTACAAATATATGAAACTTCATTTAAGATGATATGAAATAATAACAGGTTAAGTTACCGAGGTATAGGAGTTTTCTACAAGTGTTTATTGAGGGGAGAGAGAAAGAAAGAATATACAGCGATAATACTTGTAGTTTTCCCCGTTAAAAAAAATTCGACGCCTGCTCAAGTCGCTAAATATGCTGTCGAATAAGTCCGGCATCGATCGAATTATCGTCTAAGTGAAGCGACAGATTCAACAAAAATGGATCAACATACTTGGGGCTGACGAAATTTTCCTCTCCCTCTTGCATCAGGTAAACGTGTGGGAAATCATTCGAAACTGACCACAGCTGGCTGTTGTCGATGTTTACTGACCGAGAGAGTGTGGAATTTTTTCCAGCCCCATTTTTGTTGACAATACGCAGCTACTTATTTACATTGTTCACTTCACTTTGTGCGTGTTGTGATTTTTTTAAAGATTGTGGGAAGGGGTTTGGGAGCAAAGTGCAAAGAAAACTCAAACTCCATTGTGATATTGTACACTGGAGATAATCTGTCTTGTGACGATGAAATTTGCATGACTTGGAATCACATTTAATACAGTATCGCAATTGTTCACATGCTGTGTGTGTGTGTGTGTGTGTGTGTGTGTGTGTGTGTGTGTGTGTGTGTGTGTGTGTGTGTGTGTGTGTGTGTGTGTGACGTCGTATGTTTCTACCTCGGATCCCTCTGTGCTCAGGTGAGAATGTGAACGTTTGACCGCTAATTGATCTCGATGCTGATTTCATTAGATTTGGAGGATCGGTATCTTTGAACGTAGCTATTCAAAAGAAAGTTGCACTCTGATGTGTCATTTATGTGAAAGCACAGGAGTAAACTTCGAAAGCCCCGAGCAGGGATCGTGAGTGCCTGCGCAAAATGCTTCAACAAATTAGCGGCGCCACCAAAAGACCCAAACAATATTGAAGGGATGAGACCTTTAATCAGGGCCGCTGATCGAGAGCCAGCAGGGGCCCCGGGTCAGACGACCTCTCCGGGCCTCTTGTAATTGTAAATTATTTTCCCAGTATGTAATAATGGGCTTACAATTCGATTGTCAATATCTACATTTCATTCAGTAACGTAAAATAGACTGTAAACATGAGGACAAGTGCACTAGGATATACAAGAATGATTAGTAAACAAGGAAAACTGACGTTAGCCCTTTGAGGACCGTAAGGAATGGGCGCATAAAATTTTAGTTATTTTGACATATTTAGGGGTAAAGTGACGTGTAGATTCCAAAAATGTTTGTTTGAAACCGATATTCCGCATAGTTTTCGAGATACAGCATGGGACAAATGCGCCCCTATGGTCCGCAAGGGAAAAGAATCGCAAATAAGGCATGTACGGGCTCTATCAATATTTTTATTATCTGAATAGTGATCAAACATTGTACTGTTGTTTTGGAAAATCAGAAATGATATGGCACTGTGATGAAAGCAAAATCCGTCTTTTATGCGTGTAATGTAATTCATGAATGGTACTTTTCAAAGCAGTTGCGTGCTTTTGTGTAGCATACATGGCATACATCACAAATATATTGTCAGTCCTGTTTTCAATTTTGTCCTTTGCAGATTGAGCACACCTCTTGGGTTTTTCTTCTTTGACCAACTTATACTCAGGTCGTGGAGTTAGCATGATCTTTTTGCTGCTTTGAACAGGTCCTGATGGAATTCTTTTCTACGTTAGCAACGTATAACACTTGGAGATCAGGTTCAGTGGACCAGTAGTCTCTCAAGGACAGAACCACATGATATCCCATAACAAAATTTAGTCCCAAGAACGCACAGATTTCTTGCACATCAATTTGGAAAGGAATTCGCCTTCTTGTACAATTGATTTTGCTCAACAACAAGAGCTATCAAGCCATCAAAATCCCAGGTTTTTCGAAATATCTCAAAGGCATTGGGTTTTTCATTTCGGTCAGCATCTATTACTGTATCTATTGCAAAAAAACATGAAAGATAAAGAAGCAGTATAAAAGTTCCCTTATGGTCCATATATGTCCCACGGCAAAAAATCAAATAATTTTCGAAAACCAACGAGAAAATTCTGAAACAAAAATATTAATACATTACATTAGTGACATCCCAGAGCAAAACCCATGGCAGTTTGTCCTCTCGGCACATTGTTTTATAAAAATAAAATAAAATTTCAGTTTTGCGGATGGTCTTCAAATTGAAAATTCCTCTCAACCTGAAAAAAAACTAACGCATACATATTGAAACAAGCCTTATTTATATAAAGTCAGTGACCTGCTGAGTGGTTCAATACAAATTTTACTGCTCTAATTAAGTTGTTGCAGTTGCATTTGGCGTCTATTTAAAAGTATGGGACAAATATGTCCTTAATTGGTCCTCAAAGGGTTAAAGGATCAAACTTGTAGTACCCCGCTCCATAGCATAAAAAAACAGAGTGAGAAATGTTACGTCAACCTTTCTTTAAAAGAAAAGGAAAAGGAGGAAAAACTCCATTGACCAAGGACAGGCCCCCGGTACACCAGATCGACCTCCCTAGCTGTCCCCCGCCCCCCCCCCCCATCTCGTCAACCCCCATCTCGTCACTCCTGCCTTTAATTAGCTGTGGTGGATAAAACACCAGTAAACTAGCAAACTATGGCCACAGGAGCCATGAGGAGAAAACAGATGAACAATGCGATGATTCGTGGAGATGTAGCACGGGGACCAGGAGAGTCTTTTAAATAATTAAGGTGCATATTAAATTTCGTGACTTAGTCTGTTACTCCCTTGGTACTGAAAGATTACCGATCTCGTCTCTGCCCTGTCGCTCCCCCCCCCTACTTCTATGCACTGAAAGACACAACCAGAAAGTGCAGATCTTACTCTCAGACAAAACTTCGACGCCATATCTACTAATGAAATCGTTTTCCATTATTAATCAGGTGTTGCTTCTACAAATCGAGTTTGAACATTATCAGAACCGAATGAAGCCGATTTTACGAGGCTTTTTTCTGCCTTAGGTGTTCACAGATGAAAATAATCCACATGGGATATGTACTGCATTAGCTTTATTAATAATCAAATGATTAGTATTTCTCTGTTTCAGTTTAGTCTCTTGACCTGTACTGGTTGTCGGGAAAACTGGAGGAACATGTCTATTGATACCACAATACACGGTTTTACTCCTGACAATGGGTTTCACCAGCCCGCTCAGCTTATAAGGCATTAAGACTCAATAAATAACGAAGATGTTAAGATTAAAAATTAATTAAAAAGTGATATCGTTTAGGTAAATGGCTAGAATTGACCGACATGTCGGTTTTTTAACCAGCCGAACAGATGGCAACCCTTTGTCCAAGGGAAAGAACTCAAATACAGTTCCCAGAATAGTCTGCTATGAGATTTTTCTCTTTATCAACACCCTATAGCTTCCCCACCATAACCCCTTCCCATGAAAGTGCAGTTCATTCTATTGCTAAGCGACATAACGAAATGTAATCTATTGCTACGACTTAGAGAAACAATTGAGGCACAACTGATATATGGATGTCCCATATCCTGACTGTATAACTGATTAGGACACTACTGTATGTCCTACATATTGTGATAAACAGAAAAATAACAGTGTGGTGCCATATCCTTTCCTCCATCCCATGGTGAACATTTTTTTTGAGCGTGATGGTTATTCTAAAACCTGGGGTGGATGCAGCATATAAAATGGTTGTGAGCAGCAACAGACAAGTAGGGTATGGGAAGCTCTGTCCAGTTTTTTGGGTTGTTGGCCATTTCTTGCTCTATTGACCTCGGCGTCAGCCTCCTTATAGTGACTTTTTCTAATGAATTGGGTTATATAATTGGCTTATCAGTTCCTTAATTTATTTCTGTGTGTGTGTGCTTAAGGAAAGTAACCAATGTAGCATAGTGCCAAAAGTGATTCCCTTTGACTTTAAAAGTCATGAGTTCGAATCTTATCAGTCACATTTTCTTTTCAATACACATCTTAGCTTTTGATATTTTCCATGGATTTTAATACTTACCTTGTTACATTGAAAAGTGTAGTCCTATTTTTTCGATATATGTCATTGTTTTGTTTTTTTTGTTGTTTTTTTATTTGCTATGGAGAGCTTTTATGTTTAAATAAATGTCCTTACCCCATCACATTTAGAAGTTACAGTATATACCAGTGTTGTGGTCTGAGTTAAGATTTGGGTTGGAGCTGAGACATAGAGGATATGAGAGCTGGGGCTTGGATCTGAGACTGGTCATAGCATAAGACCCTAACCTTGACATAAGACTGCAAATGTTACACAACTAGGTGGGAAAACGGAAGTCATCTCTCTCAAAGTGATCTGAAGGATCTAAGAGTGTTGTGCCAGGTCATGTGGCAAAACCAGGCTAATTTGCCGAATATGTAATGGTGTTTGGAGGCCCACCTGATCAGTAGATACAACTTTTCTTATCACAGAAGGCAATGAGAAGCAGCTCTAATTGGAAGCACAACAATCATTAACAATACTGTAACACTTTTATACCTGCCGCATCAAACAGACCCTCATACGATCATGATTTTGGTTTGCATATAATCTGCATTCATTTGCACACAGTAGCATTCTGAAGTCACATGGCCGAAACAATGAAGGACAGCCTCCATCTGTTGGTCCTGCAAGCAGGTACACGGTGGCCTGATGGAAGCTGAAAAAAACTCTTCCGACAAGACATGCCTATCATCACATAGAATTGCAGACACTTTTAAAAGTGTCAGATGATTGTTAAACTGAGTCTGAAGGTCAATCTGGTCCATCCCGATAATGCTGAAGCAGGTGTACACAACATGATCCAAGATGCTTTTGCCTTCAGCTGAAGCTTTCTTTGAAATTGGTACAATGGTAGACAATTTTCCAAACAGCAGGATTGAGAATAAATCCAGAGAGCACTGAAACATGTTAGAATAGCCTCCAAGTTGATTCGCGCAGAAATGAAATGTTCTGCCACAAATACCATCTGACCTCATGCCTTGCTTACACAACTCTGCTACTTGTTTCTTGATGAATTAAATCCTTTGGGTGGGATTAGGAGAACTGAGCAGTTCTTTAGTGGTGACCATGTTTCACACATAGTCTTGTGCTCTAGCTGGGTAAGAAATCTGGAATAGTTTCCTTATACATTCTGTCTCAAATGCCTGTATACTTTTTATTTGTTTTGGCTATGCCTCCCCTAAATTTGGACAGGGTGGTACTTGAAGTTGTCCAGCTATGTAGATGTTTTAAGATTTCCTTGTTTATGGTATACATAGCCAAGGAGAGAGCTCACATTAAATAAATGCAAGAGAAAATCATGCAATTAATATATGTGTATGAAGTTGTCACTGGGATAAAGTCTGTTTTCTATCCCTTCTCTTTATGTTCCTCCTATTTTCTGGCACGTCAGGGTCAACAAACCACACTGGCACAAACAGACAAATTTATTTCATTATCATACTAAAATGTCACATGCAAAAATGTATGTGCCAATTTTTTCTATTAATAAATATACTCTTACAACATATCTTACAACATGAAATTCACTGGTTTTACAAATGTTACGCACTTGAGAAGCACAAGTTTTCAATCACAGGTTAAGTTTTTTAAAAATCATTTCTTTTTGGCAGATTAAGGTGGAAGGGTCTTGCAAGGCCCCTACTAGAGATGCAAAAAATGACTTCAGGCTCAAGATTTTGCCCTGTCAGCAAGACCAGCTGTCTTCAGTTTGCATGCACTTCTAAAAGCAAGTGCATCTTATGGCCAAGATCAGCCTCAAAGTCATGTCAACTATATTATTGCTTGCCATTTTACGACATCAGTATTTTTTCTTCTTTTCGTTGTTTAGGTGACATCCATGTTGATATTCCAGATGACTTCTCAATGATGTTGATGACAACATATGCTGCTGTGTCTACATATGGTGGTGGACATAGAGTTAACAAAAATATGAGATTATGTGGAATACTACTACTACTCCATGCACATGGTATCACACAAAGATGGATTTATTATGCCCTGCTTAGTTTCTAATCTTTCAGTAGAAGTGCGTTTAGAAGCATACAAAGTATCACAGTTTCAGTTCTTGCCAGATGAACATTTATAAGCAGTCTATCACAGTCTAATCATGTATAGCAGTGTAAAAGAAGCATAAATTAGAAGTCATCACAGTCTCACTGCTAATTAGTCTTTGTTTCTGATATGTCTCTGAAAGTTCCATGATCTTGCCTTGTACACTTCATAGGGTTTTAAAGCAAAACTGTTGTGTCTACATCACAACATCAGTCACATCAGCAACATCTACAACTATCTACAATTCAGGTCATTCTGTATTTCTTCAGTTTCTATTCAGTGAAGGACACAGAAATGCATAGTTTTTCATCTGTCTGAACACAAAAGTATTTAATCATGCATGGGTATGGTCACAAGTGTGGTGTTTTGATGTAGTCTCTATTTCACATTTCCAGGACAGACAAACAGGTGGACTGGCCTCAGTTCTGGATGCAAATGTCAGAAAATGAGGTAAGCTTTCATAAATGGCTTCTTGTTGTTCTGCCATTTTACCATTTGCACAGGGCTGGAAATTATATCATCATACACTGTACACACATGACTGTTCATAAATGCTGTATATCTCTTCAAAGTGTTTTTGCCTATTCCCATATGAAACCTTGTCTGATATTTGGTGTTTGAAGGCAATGTATCTGGAAAAAAAAAGAAAAACATTTTTTAGTGTTAAGACGATTCACCGTATAAAGTCTCAATTATCTTACCTCCACAATTATTTGCATACTATATATTCATTCTAGATGCAATGTGTAGCTTTTCTTCAACATAATTTGAAAACTTAAATGCACTGCATGGGCCCTGCCTGAGACTATAAGGTCACTTTGCATCATTCATGTTAATGCAGTAGTGGTCAGAACTGCATTGTCACTTGTGAATTAATTAGCCTCACTTGATGATTCGATTTAAATTTTACTTTTCATTTATAACTCCGGGGGTCGAAATATTTACAGTGTATATAATCATCAGTTGTTCTGCCCTTTAAATTCTTTTTCAATTCAATCAGATCAATCATCTTAATAAAAACTGGTAAGATCTGATTTGATGCTGTTACTGGACACCCAGAGAAAACAAAAGGGACAATCAGTGCCCTCTCAAAAGTCAAAAGTAAAAGGCCTTGCAAGTGTAGCAGCATCTCAACTTCCTCCATTCATCCGCATCTTTCCCTAATAACATGCCTATCACATCTTCTGCAAACAAAGGAAATAATCTTTCCTTTATAAACCTTTTGTCCATTTGTTTAAAAGTCTGGCAGATTTCAGAAGCTGGAGGGGCCTTCATTTCTTGAGCAAATATACACGCTGTATATGACAAATAAATTACAATAACTAATGCACAGTACATTGTATGGCACTCAGCATAGGCACGAGCTGAACTGCAAAAGCTTTCTTTAGACACACCGAAACAAACCATACCAATGATCCTCGCCCAGGGTGAGTACGTTCACAGTGAGCTTCTCTTTCACCCACAGCTGGCTGTGATACCACTGGAGTTTGGCGATGGTTGTCATGGTTACGCAATGGGTCTCTACTGATTGGCTGGATGGTAGAGGTAATGATAGTGGGTGCGGTGCATAGACTGTGGGGCTGAAAACTGCGCAGCGTTGGACTCCTGCCTGGGACCTGACCTGCCCTGAAGTGAGGGATTGACTTTTATTTAACAATGGTGTAGTTCATTGCACACACACACACACACACACACACATGCATGCAACTAGATGAAGACAGCATGAACCTGATTCAGGATCAGAAGATATTGAACAGCACAGCATTAATCAATATGGATGGCTGAAATACCACCTACTTGTATCGAACAATGCGTTTTGCCACAAGACCTGGGGCAGTCAGTGAATGACTGTTCTGTACTCTAGATGCATGGACGGGCCAGGTTGCCAGAGTTGAACTGCGCCGGACCAAATCTGAGTAGTATGGGGTGCGTCTGGCTGACAGTGCCATCACTGACTGCATCTTGAGCCCATCACTGGTGCTGTCGCTGCTGTCCTCACTACAACTGTTTTGACTGTAATAATTCAGTTTTTCAAGGCTGTCATGACAAGTTTATCATAGTGGTGAAGATAATGAATGGATTAAGTTTCAACCTGAGGTGTAAAGACACACACACACACAGTCTCTCTCTCACACACACACCCACACACACATGAGTGAATGGTGGGCATAAGTGGTGCTGAGTGCGAATGAATGAAACATGAATGTGAGAGTCTGTTTGGTGCACACGAAGGCGTTGTGATGGTTTTTTAATGTTTGGTTATCTTATCTTAAAAATCTACCATTACAATTTATTTCATAAGCCATGTGCACTCAACACATGGTTAAACAATGAATAAATAGCACTTTGATAACATCGGAGGTCAAGCCTACCTGTTGTCTTGGTTATTTCCGACAACAGGTATGGTGGTGTTTCCAGCGGATGTATGAGGGTTGCAACCGCTTACAGCTGGACCACTGTTTGAGGACTGACTCAGATGGTTGTGACCAGGCTGCACATTGCCATGCAAGTTGCAGGCTTGGGTCAGGAAGTGAAAGCTATTGCCATTGATGGAAGGATGGAGATCTTGCAAGTTGTCTGAAGTTAGAGAACGAAATCATGGAAAACATAGAAATGACCACAGTGGTGTTGAGTCATGGAAGTGTGAGGCAATAAAACCTTTAAATGGCATGTTGTGAGTGCCCAGCATATGGCTGTGTGTGCATGTGTACTCAAAAGATGTGCCTTAACAGACCATAGAAGTGCATTGTTTTGCATGTAAGTACATATTGGAATAAGAAACAACACAACTATATATAGGTGTAACCAAAATAAAATTTGTATTGAACTATAGTTCGAATGTGTATCATGTAAGAGTTAAAGCTTTCATGTTAAAGGTATTGAAATTTTAGGAGCACATTAGGTAAATACACCTACACCCACCCATGCCCTTATTAGTTTAAAAACGTCAGCAGATAAGACATCAATGGAAACTAACACACAATTGCCTTACACATGAATGAGCATGTACACACAAAAACACATGTAAATAAGGAATATTCATGCATTATGTAATCAATGACTTTATCAATGTGTATAAAAGTGTGTTTATATATATATATATATCTCTTTTAAAACATGTTTAGATCTTTGAACTTCCTTTTCCAGTGATTCTTCAAAGCAGTGTACATAACAAATAACATTACGGTAACAACACTATATTATATATGACATCAATAAGAATGATGTCTGCTGGACTTACACTGACTTGTCTATGATCTTGATCTTCTATGCTCACAGTAAATATCCCCACAAGCAGAAAATTGTTTGCTTTATTATTATCAGAGAATCATTATAAAAACTAAAAGAAGACACTGTTTGAACATATTTTTTAAATTCAGCTGGGAAAGAAGATGTGTTGTCCCACAGTTACATCTTGCTGAATTAGACAAACGCCCACACCTAGCCAGCTAACTGATCTTTTTCACACTTCATGGACAATGCCACAGATCAAAGCTTTTAAAAATGAAGCACTTCTCTGACAGCAAATAACACTAACATTACTTTCAGTATTTTCTGGTAATCATGCATCCACATCCACCAAAAAAATCAGTGTACCTACCAAAATTTCAATATTTATTGTCAGTCATTTATATGCAAATCCACAAATTCACACATTCCTGCAGCTTATCTGTCAGCTACAGTTTGTATACACACATCTATGTATGCCTCATATTAAAGCAATAATGGTACATTTCATAAAACTTATACTAAAATGCATCCTAAGGTCTCAAATAAAAACCTCTTCACCATAACAGAAACATCAGAAAGTGTAGCTCCTAATACAAGCATCAGCTGCTGAAAGCAACCTATAGTGATGGGCATTAAAAGCTACATTCTCGTCAAAGCTATATTTTAGCCATGCTCAGCCACAGCAGGGTTCTAACACTTACAGAAGGTGGCAAGAGACGCTTGTCTGAGAGCTGGAATCAGTGAGAGAAGGAATAAGTGAGAGAAGGAATCAGTCAGAGGGAATCCAGCCACACAGGAAATTAATCCACATGTATGCATAACAGAAGGATTAATATTTAAAAAACACACTAAAGTGAATAAAATTCATGGAGTAGAAATCTTTTTATTTTTATTTTCACTTTTTTCTTTCTTTTTCAGTCTTTCTTCACCTTTCTTGTCGTCACTATTCTTTCCTTCGTTTTCAATGTACTTTGCATTTACCCTTCTCTGTCTAACATACTATTACACCATTTTCAGTCTTTAATAAAGAGATGATTGAAAATGGATGACTTTTTTTCAATTCCAGTAAATCATTCTTACCTGCATGGGTGTAACTTGTGCGAACATTCATGCTCATAAGGCTGCGGGACAAGTTTGAAGTGCCTTCACTAAGAGCCACATGCAAGCGGTGGTTGAAGTCGTCTTGTTTTAGGACATACGGATACATGTGGGGCGGGAACTGAGAGAAGCCTTGGTCATCTACATACTAAGACAATGAAGGGCCAGAAACACATGCTCAAGAAGATGCTTGGGTATTATGCAATCACAACAACACAAGTCTGCACCAAAAACACAGTACAATCAAAGTGTGATGACACGACAAGTATATGAAAAACAGGTACTAAACAAACAGCACTTAGAAAATAAATGTCAGAAATAAAGTGAAAAATGTATTCTTTTTATTATTAATTGTTCAATAATTTTTACACTGGAAAATATTTTGTTAACAATAAATGTTAGCTATACCACTAAAAAGTTGTGTCAAACATTAATGCTTTGTACTGTGTTATAGCCTGGGGAGGAGGAAATATATTTAAACAAAATCACATTACACTGTTAAGAACAGCCATCTGAACGGTGTGGGTCTTGTCCTTGGGGTAAGACTTACATAAAATGAAAGATCCCTGCTTTTGTCCTCATCACACTTCTTCTTCATCTCTGCTAGTCTCTGCAAAAAGACACTAGATTTATTTAATATCCATACATACATACCTCTACATACATGCATACCTGTTCATCTGATGGATGGACCAAGTTAAAACAAAGAAAGATGGACAGACAGAAAAAATAGATGTCGATGAAATGGACAGAAAGACAATATGTGATTTATTTTAATACATGCATGATACTAAATCCCATGCTAAACAGAATATCAACTCTTTAACATAGGTATGAGTGCATGCACACACACACACACACAAATGTCATGCATGGAATTTATATAAAGCTGAATTTAATGGTATTGTGGGAAGCAATTTTTGTTTTTAAATGAGTGGGTTGAGCTTGTATAAAAATACTATTTCCCAAATGAATAGCACTTCTTTGTTCTTTGAGATACCTGCCCACAAACATCAGTGTGCACAAAACAAATAAAACCTGTGACAAATATCCATCATCATCATCATTCCTTGCTACTCCTCGAGGAGCATAGGGCCGCAACAACATCTCGCCACTCTACCCGGTTTTGGGCAGCCCCCCTCAGTGGGGCCCATGTGGTTCCGGCATCCTTTGCCTCGCTCTCTACTGATCTTCTCCAGGTCTGTTTTGGCCTCCCAACTCTCCTCTTCCCCTGAGGCTTCCAGTCAAGTGCCTGCCTGGCAACGGTGTCAGCTGGTTTGCACAGGGTGTGTCCTATCCAGCCCCACTTGCGCTTTTTGATGTCTTGACTTGTGGCATTCTGGTTAGTTCTTTCCCACAGACTGCTATTGGAGATCTTTGCAGGCCATCTTATTCCCAAGACAAATGTCCATGGATAGGCCTAATTAGCATATGGTCCCAGCTCTTTTACTGGTTGTAGCCATGACACGGTAAAGATATCCATGTACATTTCTGATCCCTATGTTTTTAGCCTCTTTTGGTGCATGGTGATGTTTTTAGGTGTATATCTCAAGAAACGAGAGCTGTTATTTAATCAGATTTTAGTATTTTATATTGAATTTAACTCAGCTACATTCAGCTGGTATTTAAAAAATACAATTGCACTATCTGGACAATTAATGAAAACAGAAGCTGCATCTACTGTGTTTGTCTCGACATCAACTGTATTTGTCTCTCGTCCTTCTTACCCTCCCCGCTTCTGCTCTTGCTAATTTTCTACCATCTTTCTCTGCAGAATCCCTATATTTTCTATGTTCTGTTACTTGGTGTCTTTTTGCGTTTCCCATCTTTGTTTTCTGCTTGTCGTCAGTACTGTCGTTTATTCTTACGCCCCTCGTGTTCTATCCATTTAGTCCATGTCTCTTCCTTGTTTTTAAGCGCTCAGAGCATGCTCTCTATGAGTGTGAATATGCGCTATACAAATCTTCATTTATTATTATCCATCTACTATATCTGTCTCTTGTCTATACACCTTTGCTGCCCGTTCCATGCTTCGCTCTTCAGTGAAGCAAGGCACTCCACCATTGTGACGTCCCTCATACTTGCTCTGGAACTGAGACGTTCGTCTTTCCCGGCTCAGCCTTTCTAACACAGAACTGGAACCTGCCTGGCAACAGAAGATCATGGAAGGAATGATGAGCATAGTTTACTTCTCAAATAATGATCGTGCATTCATATTGTGGGATCAAAAGCCTCTAAAGGACAGTTGATTTTTTTCAGATCATTCTTTTTAACAATACCTTTTTTAAACTGTGATAAAACATCACATTCTTGAAATGAATGTCTCATTGCAGAACCAAATGAAGGTACTGTATGCTAACCTACGTCTTACCTAAACCTGCTGGAATAATAGGAAAGTTTGAATGCACCCCCCTTCCCCTTTCAAAAAAACTGCCCATTAAAGAATATGCAGTAATATGATAATAGTTAAACTAAGTTACTGCAGTGACTGAATTAAAGTTAACACTCTGCATATTCATCTGACTGCACAAATGACTATATATGCATCAAGATTTTAGTGATGTTATAGTGCACAGCAGCAACAAAAATACAATCTACCTCATACACAATGACAAACCAATATATCAGAAATAATATACAAAAAGCAATACAAAAATGAAAATCCAAAAAAAAAATGAATCTGTGCACCTTATAATCAGTGCAAACATATAAATCATTCAAAGACAATCGTGAAGCCTTGAAAACACTCAAGATATCATGGCACATGCCAGAATGTTAATGCTTTACTGATAGAATCAACAAATCTCGTAATTTTCTGCACAAAAGAAAATGTTTTTCTTGGAATTTCTGTTGATTTCTTTAAAGTATGGTTGCAGAAGCTGTCACATATTTTTGTGTCTTCTTTGTGACAGTCCCCAAGAGGACATAGTTTCTATATATTTGCTACACATTTAAAATGCAGAAGACAGTGCCCTTGCAGATTTTCTTCCATGCCCCATCCATTTCATTTTCATTGGCATTCAGCTGCTCTATCATTTTATCTGCCTTTATTACCAATGAGTAAGTGATAGTTGTACCTCATTTTTCCCCCTGTGTTCAGCAGATCCTCATTAATTTGGCCTTCTCCTTTAGGTGCTCTAAGATACTCCTTAGGTGTGCAATTCCTGTGAAATGTCTCCCTTTCCATCAGAGGTTAATATATCAACCCTCCCATGCTTTCAGCACCTAGAAAATTGTCTACCTTCCATACCACCAGAAGAGGTCATCTCCACAGTTTAGTGGAGTTGATGGTCATTCTTTTCTTGTAGCAGGAGGAACAAGTAAAGTTTTTTAAAAAAATAAATAGCACTGACTCTCCTCTCTATCTGATTCTCCTTTACCTAATTTTCACATGATGTTACAACAATCTTTGTTCTCTACTCCACCTTCAGACATTTTATCATTTTGGCAAATGGCCATAACCTCTAGGACAGATGTTAAAGTTGTGCCAGTCACTGTAAATTACCAAGAAAAGCAAATGGCAGCAATGAAATATCAAAGCTGAACGCAAGCAAGAAAACACAATAAGAATATAAAACAAAGAGAAATAAAAGTAGTAAACAAAACTCATTAAAATAACCAACGAAGGGGAGAAATGCAGAAAACAGAAGCCTTCAACATTAAAAAATAAATTCACAAATTATGTATAACTTAGATCACTCATGCAGGAAAAGCAGCAGCCAATGAATGGAAATAACCAGGAATTTTTAAAAAATCAATCAAACTATACCAGGCATGGCATCACAGCTGTTGTATAAGCCACTGATTCCTTCGGGGGGGGCAGATACTTTCATCCATAATTGGAAAAAAATGTCCTGGTGATGAATGTTCATCTTTCTCCCTAAAAAAAATATCTTGCATACCAAATGTTTCAGCTGGCTACCATGGTTTTGTGTAGAAGAAACACTGGAGAACTTGGCAGAAAACAATGTGGGAAACAACAGAAAGACATTTTGTTTGACAGTCATCTGTTGTTCTTTGTGAAACAAAACAGAAATGAAGTGTGAGCATTACAGGTGCAGATATGTCTAAATATATATATACTTTCTTATAATTTTTCTGCATCTATCCACATGTAAAATGTATCTTTGTGCATATGCACATGTGGCAAATTTTTACTCCCAACAAGGTCTCAATGAAAAATTATCACAATTTTTACAGTTAACTGCTACACAAGAACACGAGGCACTGGCTAGTACCCCTGAAATGATTGCAATAAGTTCACTCAGCAAAGAGCACCAGTATAGGAGAGAGTGCATTCAGAAGTGTCCAACACTATTTGAAAGGAAAATGTTTGACAAAAGAAAGAATAACCAACATATTTTTGTTCAGCTCAAATTTCATAAAACAACTGGAAGCTTTCTATTTAAAGCATTATCTAACAGGTGTTATGCTTTTGCTATTTCAGTCTAGCAATTCAGATTCAGTACCTTGCAGCTTCTGTATAGCACTTTATTGCATATCAGAACAGACACCAGTGCATTTAGTATTTTAGACAAGTTCCGTCCTGTCAAAATATAATTTACGTGCTCTGTAATATGATGGCATTTGAGTTTCTTGAAGATTTTTAGCTTCTTGGGGTTTGCTTTGTTTTGTTTTATATGCAGAACAGATCCCCTACACTTGATACAACAGTTTCTATCTTTGTTCACTGAAGGGTGGTGATGGTGGAGGAGGACCAGGTGGGACTGCTTGTACAGTGTGGTGATGCATTCTCTTTTGCAGCGACAGAGTCTGCAGAACACTTGTACTACATCTTCTTAGCAAGCTTTTGTATCCATCTTGTCCAAGAATATCCCACGAAGGCCACAAGCTGCATGCATCTTCTTTAATAATCCTTCTCCTTGACACAGTCTGCTGGGGTCTTTTTTGCTTGATTTTCCTGAGTGGGAGAAACAGATGCTGGCCATCTTTCTGAATGATCTTCACACAATTTGAGCTGACGGAGACTGAGGCTTGGCCTTTGGGAGGCCAGCAATGCTGACGGCCAAGCAGCTTCAGCAGCTTCACAGAGCTGCCTGGAAATCGGCCATAGGCATTCCATGAGGTTGTATAGTTTTCCTCCTCCTCTGGAAATAGGTGAAGCTGCTTCACCTCAGCTGGAATGTACTTTAGGGGTTCTGTTAAAGAACTCTGGGCAGGTTGCCGTTTAGACTGTGAATGTTGCTTGACACGAAAACAAAGAAAATGGACAGATAATTCAGGACCTCAGATAAATGTCCAGTTAGAAATAGATATACATTGTCAGAAAACGTGGTTTAAAACAAGACTATTTAAATAAACAATCAGTAGAATTTAAATGATAAATACCACTACTCTAAAACAAAAAATTACTTATGAGATTTAGAGTGGTCCCTTTTGCTATATCCTCTTTGTTGAGCCACATGTAGATGATATTGAAATCTGAAGTAAAACATGTTACTAGTAAATTGTTAAAAGTGCAAAGAACAAGTTAACAAGAGTAAACAAACTGAACTGGAAAAATTATATGTATTTAAAAAAAGTCTCATCAAATTACAATTAACTAAAAATGTATCATACATAATGTGAAAACAAAGGCAAGGTCAGCCCTTGGGAAAAAAATTATTAAGTATAAATACAGAGTATACCATGTCAACTGTGCAACAGCCTTTTTACCACTATTTGGCAGAGTTGATGCAAAACAGGACACAGTAATCTGAAGATATAGGCCTTTAAACAAAAACTGCGCACAAAGGGTTTGAAGTCTTTTTTAAAATCTCAATATATTAACCAAAAAGTTACATAACTCCGTTATATTAACATATAAATCAGTGAGGATACACAGTAGGATATCCCTAACGCCAAATTTCTACATCCCTACTTACTTGATGCCAATAACACTATAATTTCCTTAGAAGCATAAAAACCTGTCCACAAAGAAAAAAAAGCACTGCTGTTGCTATGGTTACCTGTTTTTTAGCCATCTGTGCTGAAGTGAGGAAGGAGTCGGAGAGAGAGTTGCCAGAAAGGGTGTGGCCTGAGGGACAAGTGGGTGGGGCCTCAGCACACAGCAGTGCTGGCAAAGCCTGTCAGTCACATCCCGAGTGAACCAATCACCATGTTAGTATTAAACAATCCTTCATTTTCACTATGTTAGTATAAGTAATCCTCCTTTTCCTCTTGAAGAGGCTATTAGTTATAACAGCTTGAAAACATTACTATTCAAAACTTTGAAAGCATTCAAACTATGTAACAAAAAGCACACAAAATATGCACCTTCATATAAATAACTGATTTTAAAATTGACAAGTTTGAGATTACCTTAATGCTTATATTTTCCCATTTAAATATTCTTAAGAAATTCAGTCTTGTTACCTTAAATTTTGTTCTGCTCTACATTCAATAGCTTTTAATTGGTGTCGTTGCATAATTAACTAGACTGAAAAGTGATATTAAAATCTAGTTGGAATCAGTACAAACTTATTCTATCTCTCTTCACTTATCTTTTGAAGTTTAATCATTTTAGTTAAATCTCAAGTAACATTAAGCATTTTCCTTCATCCTCATTATTTTGTTTGCTTTTTTTATTTCACACAGCAACTGAATTGCTGGCCTTAGACAAATACTCCATCAAAAATTATTTCTTGGCTGTTAATTCATACCACAAACTTGTACTACACGTTCGTGGTCATACTGGATACTACATTTTTAATATATTGGTAATAATATAACAGGTGTTACACAGACTAACAAACTTGTTTTATGTATTATAGTGGATTTGAGGTGCATATAATCAGACAAAACTTTTTAGACTCAATGCTGTTGTTTCATATTTGAATTTTGAATTTTCAAAAGTTTCCTTTCAGTTCCACCTGCTATTTTAAGTAATTTTAATTTAAAATTGTTCCTGTTTAAAGTTTTGGATTAAATAACTTTCTGATAAGTATTGGATATTTCAAAGACACAGTGATGTGTGTTGTGATGGAAATAATCCTAAGCTTTCATGTTGGATATAATTTTTATTTTGTCTATCATGCTATATAATTGTTTTTACTTTTCTGAATGGTCTTGTACTTTTTTATTTGTATTACTTTATAAGTTAAATTTTCCAGCTGCCATCTATGCAAGCCCACCACCAAAAGAAGTATTTAAACATTTCAGATTAATAAATTTCACACAGTGGGAGAAGTCTATCAATAAAAAGATTACTCAAACTGTAACGAACAATTTTTTTTAATCAATCTCTGAGTCTGTCTACCATGTGTGCCATAGCTGCATCTTCCTAAATGGCACTAAATAAAACAAAAAAAAATTATAAATATCAATTTGTGAAGGTTTTTTTCTATTTCTTTGCAACAAATTTAACTTTTCTGCATGTATTTTGATAAAAAGAGAGAAATGTGTCTTTTCATTCATAGACTTCTCCCCATTAGGCATTGATCATCACTCACTATGCAAGGGTTCAGCAAGGGATCTATGTAAAAGTGACTAACAAACGAGTGTGGAATTAAAAATGCAACTCACCACACCATAAATTCTACAGGTTTTGTCCTAAAACTATTGTATTTACAAAAATCTTATTTTGAAAGGGAATAATATTAAAAAGTATTTTAAAACATCACTTTAAATAAACAAAATTAGCTAAACAAATACACTGTGTTACTTATTTTCACTCCCACAAATATACAACTGATTGTTCTCATGATAATCAATAAAATGCTGAAACTGAACAGAACAAAATGATTGATTAGCCTAACAATAAAATTCCTTCTCAGAAATTTAACAGTTTCAGATCATCACTTGTCTAATCGTCTCAAAATGTTTTATTTCCAATTACTATTCTGCTTTCTTATGAGATATATGATTATTCTTTTTATCAAAATTCCATAATCTCCCAAGATTAGAATAAATGGCAATGAGCTTTGGAAATTCCATGAGGCACAGGTCTATATTCTACAGCACTCCAACACAGAAGCGCAGCACACAAAGCATAAGACACTGTGTTTACTTACAGAAAAAGATTTTCCTCGCATATATTTTTCTTTCTCTGTGTAATCTCCTCTTTTGTCAGCATCTGCCTGTTTTTTCTCATACAAATCTTTATCTCTCTGCTTTCTTGACTTCCGCTTTTTTTTTCGAGCTTTTGCTTCTGAGGGTTTCATCTCTGGTTCAGACTCACTATCACTGTCACTAGAACTGCAGCAAAACATTCAGTCTAAGAGTAAGAGTCAATGATCATTGATTATTTTGTTTCTCATTTTTGCTCTTATGTTCATGCACACTGATCAGGGAAATGTCCTACTATTACTATTATTATTGGTTTTGCATTATATCTGCTTTTGTGACAGAGGTTTACTTCCCTTATGGAAAAATGTAGGAAAAGAGTTATCATTTTCTCCTCTATGTATTGGTAGTAGAGTTTATCATTCATGGACAGGAAAACATCTTGTTATTTGTGCCTTTCTTGCACCAAATGAGACCTCTACCAGATAAGCAAAAACAAATCCCATACTCACTCAGATTCTTGCAGTGCTTCCCTGACATTGAGAGCCGACAGAATCTTTAGACAGCCATCCTCTGTGCCTAGTGATGCTTGGTCCAATAGTTTGCTTGCTTCCTCTTTGGTCAGCTTGGAGGGCATAGCCATCTTGCGAGACTTATCATCTCTTCCCCTGCCTCTGTCGTCCAAAGCATTTGTCACTGGTGCCAGCGATGGCAGTGGTTGATGCAGAAGTTCCAACATGGCTCCCATCCACTTCTCAGTGTCCTTCTGAACTACATCAGCTTCTTTTTCCATCCGGGCTGCAATAGAGGTAAGGGTAGACTGCATGCAAAGTCATAACATGACTTAATAATATGCAGACGTGTCAGGATCAGTTTTAAAACAGTGTGTCACTCATTCTCTTCTTTTTTTCTTTTCCTTCTGGAGTCTTAGCAAAGCCAAAAAAGGATATGGGTTTGTTTACGTGCTAACAAAACAAAGTAATGAGAAAGAACAGTTCAGTATCCTGGTTTGTATTTCTACCTCTTTCTACAGAGAAATCTGGAAGCATCATGTCAGATGGAATAAGGCCATGGGTCTCCAACACCTGCTGTGTGATAGACTTTGTGAGATCAAGCACCATTTCTGTGTGATATCTGAAAAGAGACGTTCACAATATAAGTGAAATCTTTAAATGAACACAATTTAAAACATTAAAAACATTTTAAATATGTTTATACATGCAGAAACTATCTTTGTCAGAAAATCTTGTTTGCTGATTGTGTTACTATACATTTTGG
This sequence comes from Marisa cornuarietis, assembly GCA_004794655.1. Classification (NCBI taxonomy): domain Eukaryota; kingdom Metazoa; phylum Mollusca; class Gastropoda; order Architaenioglossa; family Ampullariidae; genus Marisa; species Marisa cornuarietis. The sequence continues at coordinate 1,898,923 of SMMW01000040.1, forward strand.
GATCATAGCTTCTATATATTAAAAAAGATTTACTTTTTGAGCGAACTCACAGTTTATTTTCTTGAACTTTGTGATAATCCAGCACAGCCTGAGCCAAACTTCTTCCAATTTCCATCAAATCCTTGATGTTAAAATGTCGACAGTTCTCCCTGAAAAATTCAAGAACTCATAAAGTTCAGAAATGTAATAGCACTTTAATTATTTCATCAAGAGATAGTGATCGAAATACTTTTTTTCTTATAAGAAGATCATAACAGGTGCTTCAGTGACCGTGAAGGTAAAGAACTGAGAGGGTGATGACGACGAAGGTAAGGCTAATACGGATGATCATCGAAACACAGTACATTATACTATAATTATAATTACTGCGTCTTCTGGACCTTTTTTGAGTTATGAAGGCATGTGATCCAGCTTAATCATAAGTGTCCGTTTGATCTCTTCCGGGGTTTGATGTTGGCTTATCGCTCTGTGTGCAGTGTCTGAACTATGTCTGTGGTTATTACTTGTGTTATTATTGTATCACCTCAGGATCTTGTTTTTCATTCTTTCCCTTTCACTGCGCTTTACAACGTTAAAATGTTAATACCTGCCCGAACGGCAACAGCAATAAAGCTGACAACGCGAATACTGAGGACGTTTTGGAGTTCAAAGGAAAGAAAAATAAACAACAAAGGAAGGCTCAGTCAAAAAAAAACTTCACAGACTGGCCGAAAGAAAGGCAGGTGTGACACCACTGGACTACTGACTTGTTAAGAATTGTGCCGCTGAAAGTGGCTTCAAGGGTAAAGCTGTTGAAGATGCTCATCTGGCGCCACATGACCACACGACCGGTGGACTCCTTGCACTTACGAATCTGGAACTTGCAGGACCGAAAGGAGAACTTGTCCGGACACTGAAAGCAACAAGATGTAGATTAATTATTATTGAACTTTCTCGATGGGACAATATTTCATTCTTGCTTTTTAAACAATGTACAATTTATGTATAATAAACCCGTTATTAAGGGTGGAATAAGTACCTGATAATGAACGTACAAACACACAGGTAGGAAGATGGGTAATTTGATGTTTCTAGGAAAAAAAGGCTGACGTACTTTCGCCGACAAGAGCCATGGAAAGAGCCGCTCGTTGATAAAGGCTTGAGCGGCACCCACACCCATCACATCTTCGTCTGATGTGTTGTTCCCGTACATGAACACATTGTGTTTTCTGCTGTGCCCATGGAGGTCGCAGTACAACAAAATCTGGATATATAAAAGCGGGAGATTTACTAGTTGTGCCCTCATTTTTTCATACGGCAGTTCTCAGTGTAGCATAAACCACCTTGTCCCTCTCGCTCTCTTCACTTGATGTTCCCACTCCATTACTTCATTTATTTTTATTGAAGAAGAAGAAGGAAAAGAAGGAAGGAAGAAGATTTATATAGCGCCTTTCTCCAGCATCAGCCTGAGGCGCGCAAGCACACCTTATTTAGGGCGGCATCTTCATGAATACACAAACATGCAAGAAAATACATCTTTTTCAGCCATTCTTCCTTCCTCTTTTTCTTTCTTTCGTATCTTTTTTTCGTCATTATTATGGTCGCTGTCATCTTTTCTTCCAAGATTCTTGGATTCTTACCTCAGAGGGATCGCGCGAGCCCTAACAGTAAGGGAAACAGCCTGTGTTTTCTAAGGACAGCGTTTTTGTACACGCCACGCCACGTGACCGGTTGCCTACCTCATGGTTCTGAGCCACCTCCTCCACCATGGCCTTGACGTGGAAGATAGTCGGGAAGTTCTCACGACGTGGGTGTCTGTAGTTGCGGTTCAGATCTCTACCCGCCAGACTACAGCGGTAGTTGCCCACGATGACGCCATCAGGGTTAAGCATTGGGACCATTTTGAAGACGATCTTGTCTCTGAGTTCCTGATCAAGGCGAAAAAAAAAATCCCGAAAAGTGACAATTCCTCTAAACTTATAATAGCTCTGAGGTTTTGATGAACAGATCCAGTATCACCAGCACAGAATCTGCCAAGAAGCGAATCGCGACATGGAAATCTTGAAAAGCGTTACCTTTTTAATAGTCTTGTGAAAAGTACAGAACAAAGTGTTGAAACATATCATGAGCCACTCTGACCTAGGAAATAATATGATCATCAATGCTAAATTGGAAAGAACTATTATTTTCATGTAATAGGCGCGCGCGCGCATGCACGCACGCACACACACACACACACAGACACACACACACACACACAGAGCAGAGAAACAAATCGGTGACGAAGTGTAACGGCGACAGGGTTTGCTGAATAAGCTGCCAGAAACAAGCAGGTTTACCTTGGCGACTGGGTCCGGTCCGGTGATGAACTCCAGCAAGCCCTTCATCATCCAGCTGGACTGGCTCTCTCCGGGGTGGACACGTGCCGACACAATCACCGCCTTTTTGGGACCGGGATTCTCTAAACACATATACACAGTTTCAGCGTCTTTCTACTGGTTGGTTACCTGCTCTTTTGGTTGACTTCGTTAACAGGAAAGTGGTGATTATTGGTGATCACAATTTCTGGTGATTTTGCACTACAATGAGAGAGAGGGCGATAGGAGGAAACCCTAATGCCAGAATAAAAACCACTTCCTAAAATTTCCCACGACGGCCAGCCCTGTGTCACGCTGAGAGAAAGAGAGAGAGATGCATGTCCGAAGACTAAATCTTAACCTGGGACCTCACGACCCTCATTGCGGTAGTGCTGTGTGAGTGTTTAACCACTGGTCAAACAAAACATCCCCGTTTCTTTCTGTGTTCACCTCACTCTCCCCTCACTTCGGTTTAGTTTGCGTGAGTATTCATACTTCTTTTCATAAACAGCATTGTTCATTGTTAACGGGATGAACAGGCATGTAGGCATTTTTCGTGTGGGAAGAAAGATCGAGCGCTTATGCAACCTAGCGTTGGATAGACAAGACCGCAGAAATACAAAATGCACTAGTATGGATATCTATATCATGTCAGGTAAACGTGTAATTCCAGAACAACGTAAAGAGTCAAAATAAAGGTATGACAAACTGTTTCGAGTGTCTGACCAGCCTTTGTCACTCTACACTGACAAATTTCACCTTTAGGAGAAGTGAAGATAATTATCATGATATCAGACTTTGTTGACTTTTTAATCTTACATAATAATATTAGACTTTGTAATAAATAGTTACCAAAACTACAGACGGTTATAACAAAATCATATCTGTCTTTCGATAAATAGTTCCAGAAGCTGGTGACGATGATGACAGAATCATATTAGCCTTTGTAGTGAATAGTTACAGAAGCTGGCGATGTTGTGGACACAATCATATTAGCCTTCTATGGTGAATAATTACCGAAGTTGGTGACGGTGAGGAGAAAGCAGCTATTTCCGGCCCTTGTCTCACAAAGCACCTCCCGCTTTACACAAGCCTTGTGCTCGGGGCTGGCCATTAGGACGTCAAGATCATTCTTCAGGTCAGTAAAGGTGTACGGGTAGCAGTGCGCCAGGTAGTAGGTGTCGTCGGCGTTGGGGAACTCCTGTGTTAAATTCATGCACCCTTGAGTATGATCACTGAATTAGAAACAATATTATCCAATCGTCTGCTAAGACTTATAATTCATCTTGTGCTGTAAAACAAGCAACAATGTTAGGCTGGATGCTACGCAAAGCTTTCTTTTTTTAAGCAATTATGTTTAGGTTATTTGTGCACGCTGGTGTCATAAATTTTTCTCTAAATGTACTTAAAAACATATCCAAGAAAATTATATGTTAATTTTCTAATTCTTTTAAGTAGAAATATTTCTATTCACATGTTGTTGAATATATCAAATAAACATGTGCGAAAGTTTACGTTTGACACACAGTGAATCAACTACCCCAGCAAATTTCTCATTTATTCATTTACAGTTTATGTTGTGGTAACTTTGCAATATCTTCTTTCCCTATTCCGTCCATGAATATCACGATAATATTATCAGTTATCTGTCTCCTTTTCGCTCACAAAAGTTCGCGCTTGTATTGAGCTCACTATAGTTGTAGCCATATACAAAACTGTGCCAAGGAGCAAGTGAAAAACCAAAAGGTCTCTTTCACTAACCATCTGCCACTCGAGCATGTAGTAAGTAAAAGAACGTAGAAGCAGCGGGCAGCTGTTGTTAGTGGTGTTGCGGGTGTAGCTGATGTGGTGGCCCACCCTCACCCACCCTATCTGCTTTTCTGCCGCATCGTTTTCTGAGTACATCAGTGGCCTCATGCCTGTTATAATGGGAGTATGCAGATCATCGATAGATGAATCGGTGAACAAACAGATCGATAGACATAAGGACGCTGATGCTAGGGAAAGCATTTCCTTCAGTAATGGATAATGCAAATAGAAACATGAAATAGTTGCATGTCCATGAGAATTCCAATTACATCAGAATAAATATGACATCTAAATGTTCATTTATCAATTGTTTCTGATGAAGAATGAACATAACCTCACCATTATTTGTCTATTTTTTTCTCTTTGTCAGTTGTAAGTGACAAAACGTGCAGTTGTAGGTCATTTATATTTATATATATACACACTACCATAGTTTGAGCAATACATATCGGCTGCCTGTTTTTGTGCAAAAAAAAAACTAAGCAAAAACAAATGCTTCCTGTCATCAGGCAGATGCTTTGTGGTTTCTCAACAGATGCTTACCAAAGTTGTAAAGACTGTTTGACTTGAGCAAGTTGACAATTTTGAATTTGTACGTAACATTAGGCTGAGCGTTTCGAACACGGAAGAAGTACCACTGAGTATGTCTGGCAGTGTACAGGTCGGTCTTGAGCACCAGCTCGTACTCAAACTGCCCTCTGCAAACAGATCAATCAGGACTTGTCAAAGTACAATTTCGTCAATAAAAGGAAGGTGCGAGGAAACTACTGCAACATCACTCCAGTTCCACCACCACCACCACCACCACCACCACCACCACCGTTGAAGCATCCGGGAGAGAGGGGTTGGGTGCTCTATCCGCTCACATTCGCCTTGCTTGCCGAAGGTTGCCACTTTCGAAGCGAGATTCAAACAGGAGGCTGGGGCAACACCCGTCGCTGACCGGCTGCGGGCTGTAGTCTCGCGGACTTCGCTCCAAGTCGTAGACGACGATGAATCCCCGCCATCGACTGTTGTAGGGCGTCACCTGATTGTCCACAGTCCTGCTGCTCTCTGTCACCGGAAGTAAAGAAATTCCTCTTTAGTCCTGCTGAAGCTGGATGCCAGAAACTGATGGTAGTCGCGAGGAACTATGTATAGCACACTTTATTCGATTTTTTTCAACTTCGCTTCTACGGATTTGATGTTACGGTGGTCATGTGTGTGTGTGTGTGTGTGTGGAGTGGGTGCGGGTGAGTGCTGTGCAATGTGTATCCTTGCTTCTGTGTATGTTTTTACATGAAGGTGCAATTGATGCCTGGCCTAAAAAGGTTTGTGCTCGTGCGCCTGTACGTATATAAGGGGCTTTGACTGATACCGGAGGAAAGCGTTCAATAATTTCTATTATTATTATTATTATTATTATTATTATTATTATAACATAGGATAATATTATTAAGATGTTCTGTCTTCTTTGAAGTAGTATTGTGGCATTTTCTTCATACAGTGCTAAAATGTTACACGAGGAGCTTTCATCACAGCCACATTTCATGAAAATAGCAAATAAATAACAAAGACATGATACACAACTGAATCTACGAATAAAGAAGGTTTGAACGTATAAGCGTACTTGAACGCGCGCGCGCGCACGCACGCACACACACATCCTACACATAAACAGACGACTGATGAAATGAATGAACATCTGAACATCATCATCATCATCATCATCATCATCATTACCACCAACATCTTCAGCAGCAGCAGCAGCAGCAGCAGCAGCAACAGCGGCAGTATCAGTTTTTCCTTCAAAAATTTCCTTCAAGTGTTCGTGTATTGGCTTGTTAAAAGGTACACAGAACGTTGCAGTTAAACGTTTACGTAGAAAGTAGCATTATTCTGTAATTACGAAATATTCTTTCTGTTGTACGTGTAAAAAAATAGAAAAAATGTGCACACTTTTCTTAAATCTGGTTGGTGTTTGAGGCATACACAATTTCGTCCCATTTCTGCAGCAATGCGAACACGTATCCTATTAATTTGCATGCATGAAATCGACTGCTACATCTCAGCGTATCATCTCATAACTACAAACAAATCTCACAAACATATGCTCTATATATAAAGACCATCGATCATGGGGTCCAACCTACCATCTTCCTTTCTCAACCTGAGCCACATAGGTTCGTCGAACGAAGGAATGTCCCGGATGAAGCGCGGAGTGTCGAGGATGAAGCCCTCGTAATAGCGGGGCCAGTAGGGGCCATAGGGCCAGAACTTAATGTCCGGCGGCCGGCAGCGGAAGCGGGTGATGTACTCCTCGAGCTGCTGTGAGTACGAGCGCAGACCCACCCGGCTGGCCACAGGGGGCGCCACATCGCTGTCGTCTGACAGGTAGGCGTCCTGCGCATGCCTGGTAGCCTCTCGCTCAAGGAGGGGCGGGGTGGCAGGCAGGGCGGAGAGCTTCTCCTCCAGCATCACTGGAACACGGGTTTCCTTCTCGCCGTATTTTCTTCCGGGGTGGGGGGATCTCAAAAACCAATTTTCCGTCACTGCCTCCAGCTTCTGGTCACGTGCTGGGAAGCAAGCTGGCCCTCAGATGGCTTTCGCAGCCAAGGAGCCGCGGACTATTTAACCACGGTATCCAAAAGCAGGGAAATGCAGAAAGACACTCGAGACAACCCCTTGCGAAGGAGATCAACGTGTGATGCTGGCAGCCGCTCAGGTTCTAACCGTTCGCAGATCCCATACTTCTGATGGCCTGCTCCACCTGTTCAAAACGAAGAAACAGTTCTGTTCCCCAAGACTCACGTTAACCGGAAGCCCATGTTAACACTTTATCCACAAAATGTTCTACCGCGAGTTTGGTGTTCTTGCTTAATACGAAAACAAAAGAAAAGGAACAGTAGCACATGTGAGGTCAATGTGCAGTTAAATATGTATCTGTAATTAGCATACACGCAGTATTCTCTTCAGTCTCCGTCCACCCAATAAGATTGAATCAATGCTTTAAACATGTACCATCGGGTGTGTGTTTCCATTCGACCTAGTTCGGGTATACGCCACCTCTACATTTAACAACAAAAAGAAGATAAATAAAGAAACAAAGGAAGTCCTCAACCAGTATTTTCTCCATGGCCCTCCAATCACCACTCTTTGCGCTCTCAACCCTCAACATTCTAATTTTCTTCTAGTGTTTTCCTGCTAAGTCTGCCGAACGCGCCATAAAATTTAATAGAGGCCCTAGGTTGCCGCTAATACTACATAAACAGATCAGCCATCCTAAAGCTGTCTGTATGTGACTTTCTCTTCATTGAAGTTAACGTCTCTCCGGGCAACGACGAGTTCTACTGGCAAGGCTTGTCGACAGCAGGGCGAGAAAAACAACGACAGGGAGAAGTGGGGGGTGGGGGCGGTTGGTGCTTGTACTGAAGTTTCCTCAATCTCAATCTCAGTACCGATAAGAGAGAAAGTGATTGGTCACGGCCTCCGGTGGTAATAATAGGGCTTGCACTATCAAGGTTGGGTTGGGGAGGGTTGGGAACATAAAATGATTTTAAAAGGGGAGGGCTATTTGAGGAAGGAACGAGCGTGGGTGAAACGTGTGTGAAGGGGGTACCTCGTGAGGATTCTTGCAATAGGATTTCTTTCAACTACAAGGAATGGATGGGGAAACGAATTTACAACGTTGGAAACTGTGTTAAACTCAAAGCATTTCAGCAACTCAGCTGTTGTCTTACGAGACCAGGTCATAGAGAAAAAGAAGCTTATGACTCACGCAGTTTCAGACAATATACTCTAAACTTGGCACAACCGTGTACAATGTTTCTTATGATTCCTTAAATAATAAAATTTGAAGAAACAGATGTTTTCGCCCCCTTTCCTTTTTACTAGGTTTTGATTTTCAAAGATTAAATGCTCCCACAACACTGCTTCATTATTTTAGTAAAATCGTCTCATTAAAAACTCTCTTACTACTTACTCCTCTGTCCGTCCCTGTGTTCTTTATTACTTAGCAGAGTGCATAATGTTTTGGTTATGATGCTGCGTGACAAATATGTTAAATCAAATTAGTAAAACCATCAGAACCCGACGCAATTTGTAACTACCTCTCAGTTTGCCAGAATCGGATAGAATTAATTTTAGGGGAAAAAATATTTCGTTCCTCTTTTGTGTTAAGCCTTTTTTTCTTTTTCTTTCTTCTTCTTCTTCTTTTGTTTTTGTTGCAAACTTAATGATGTCATATTGGTATCAGGAAAAAAAAGATTTAGTTGGAAAACAGCCACTTTGGTTAACAATCACAAGTGCAAAGATTCTTGTTGCACGTGGCGTAATGAGTCAAGCACCAACACTGAAATATTTGCAAATAGTCCGTTGCAAAAGTACAGACGCATCCCATTTTCAAAAGGTTTTTCTTTTTTGCTTAAGTTTTGATCAAATCACAACTATATTCATCGTTTTGAAATAACACATAAATAATCCTACTGATGGTGTTGGTGAACTGAAAGTTAATTTTTCTGATAATAATTATTCGCCCAAAACTATTATTTGTAGCTGGTCCAAACTTACACAGTTTTTATGGGTGCATCTGTATATTCGCAATGCTTACAGATTCAAGTATTGTCCCATAGGTACGCAACATCAGATTAGAAAGAAAGATTACAACTAATTACAACTACCCTTTAATAGAAAAGAAAAATGGATATGTAATAAAAGAAACGTTTTTCCCAACCCATGCAATGTTGTTTCAACTTAATAACTCGATCATTTTGTCACTACTATCAGGGCGATGTGGTTCTGCTAAACGTACTAAAAGTACTCTCATTGATTAGGCAGTGGCTCCACAGCAGATGCTTTAAGTTCTTACATTAGCTACAGTTGTTAAAGACGTCAGAACTTAGAATTCCAGATCAATCCCCGACGTGTGCTTTTCTTCTTCTAAAAAAAAAAGCTATCAAAATTAACTATTTGTTCCAACAAATTAATGATAGTTTTATGTTCTGTAAGTTCCAGTAATTTTGAACGTAGTTTTATAATTGACTAGGATTAGCCTTTAAAGTATTGGGTTCGAAGTTGGCTGCCGCTATTTGGTGGAACGAACGAAAATATGAAATATGTTAAATAAGTGAGGGAGTTTCAGAACTTTAAGAGTACTAAACATGGCCTATTCTTAAAGATTTATAATAAGTCGAGAGGGGATCGAGGGTCAAGAAAGACTAAGATCTGTCACAACCTTTCGGTCAGAGATAGGGAGCTGAATAACGCAACACGCCGTCAAAGGAAAAATATTTTTTCATGGCAAGTATGTATATAGGGCCACTCTCTCTCTCTCTATGCGTGTGTGTGTGTATTTAATTTACTGGTGGTGGTGTTTACTGAGGTCTACCACACCATATGCCCCTTCTTTAGACGAAGGAAACAATGGCCAGCATTGTCAACATATTGCTCGCGCAAACAGCACCGTGGTCGCCTTTTGCGATACAAAGGCCGGGCCCGGGCCCCTAATTCGCTTGCCGACGAATTAGGTAGTTCATAAACGTGACTTGCCAGCGTACTTTCCCATTCTTGCAGATCGCTGATCCTAAAAAGTCCTCAAAGTTGATGTCCTATAGCTCTGTAGTACAATGGTGATCTTACAGGCGTATTGAAGTACTGGTGGAATAAATAAATTTTATTCATGATGTTTGGCTTTGGTGGGAAGAAAACTTTTATCGATGTCAATAATAATGAATCACCTGTATCTAAAGAAACGCACTATTTTGCCTATTTTGGGTGATATATGAGATTTGTTCTCCTCTTTATGGTTTCTTTTCTGTGTATCCGTGTGTGCGTTCCTGCATGCCTGTGCTTGCATGTGTCCATGTGTGTTTATGCGTTGGTGCCGTAAACACGTGTGTGTGTGTGTGTGTGTGTGTGTGTGTGTGTGTGTGTGTGTGTGTGTGTGTGTGTATAAAATATGTCTGTGTGCGAGAGAGAGAGAGAGAAAATGGGAAGGTAGAGAATGTGAGATATACATACCTGCTGCAATGTCTATTGGCGTCTAATCCTGTTCAAGGTGTGTCTGTCGGTGTCACTAGGGGGACACAACCCATATACATCGCGTTGTGAGCAGTAAATTGTACATTGTGCTAATGCTTCTCACTCGTTCTCAGCAACTTTGATATCACTAAATGAAAGCGTTCAGTGCTCCCAGTAAGCTCTTTGGAAATCACCAAATGATTGCGTTCAGTGCTCCTGTAAACTCTATGAAAATCACCAAATGATTGCGTTCATTGTTCCAGTAGGCTCCGTGTAAATCAAGTGACAAATGATAGACTCTATGAAAACTGACAAACGTGCTTCACACAAGCGGGAAAATCCCGCAGACTGTGGAAAGTTCTTTCTCTCCGAATGTCTCGCTCATGTAGAAAATACAAAATAAGCAGCACCAACATAGCTGAAGTTACTGTGGTACTATTTCGTTCACATCCTTTGATTATGAATCCAAGCTAAAGACGTCAGTGGGTTTTGTTTTCAAAGATTAAGTCTGCAATTCGTTTTTTGAATCCTGCCCAGCAAGTGAAGCAATAGACCTTACACATGGTGAAAATGGTCAACCATAAATTTCGGCTTCAGTGGATAAGCAGTCCCGGGCTGCTTTGACGCCTCGCTGTTGGTCCTTACAATGCTTCTGACAAGAAGTCTTTCTTTCACTGTTTCTGGCCTGACTCAGTCCACACAGCCCCGCCTTTACCATCGCCAGCACCTGGCGAGTCATTCGTTTCACACCGCGATGGGGGTCTGGATGGTGGGGTCTGTGACTGGGGTTTTGATGGTGAGGCCAGTGTGTGGGGTTTCGACGGTGGGTTGGGAAGAGTGTTAGAGCTCTGTCTTGAGAAGGAAGCGCTCGCGAGGTAGAGGTGGGCAGTCGTGAGGGATCGCCGGCGGAAGAACCTGGGAGCGCCATCTGTGTCGTGCACGTAACGTAAGATGATGCTTTGTTTCTGGATGCTCCTCTTCTCCCCAGGTTCATCCATAACTTTGTCACGACTTCCTTGTAACAAGCACCACTACCACTTCCCTTCAGGTACTATGTTACGTTAAAACAGAGGAAGGGGATGAATAAACACCATTAAAAATCAGAACAATTGGCCTCTGCCCTGAACATATCATTTTCTCTCAATACAAACATCTTGTTTCTTCAGAAATCGTTCTCTCGACAGCAGAATCAATTTACTTTCTGCAAAGATTTTTCTTATTCATTCTTGACAACAAAGTGACGTCCAAAGTGGTTAAAAATACAAACAAGCAATTTCCTATGGCTTACCGAAAACAAGTCTCTTTCACATGGACCGGCTTAGAGTGTCTTTCATATGACTCACCAGACAGGTGTCTGCTGCAGTGCCTCGGGATTTCTTTCATGTGATCCATCGTCAAGAAGCATGACTAAACTGCATTACGCACAGAACAACAGTTTACACGAGGTCCCGCATATATCATGAAAGACGTCGAAGCATAGGAATTCATACGGATCGACGGATTCAAAGCACTTCCTTTCAAGTTAAATGAAGTCCTAGGCACGAAAGTAATTTCTTGTCCATGACCGAGGATAGGCTATGATCGATATTACGCTCCCTCAAAAAACAAAACAACGTGCACATTCGTGATAAGGTTGCTTTGATTCTCACCCCGAGGACTGACAACGCAGATAAGAAAAAGATTAAATATAGGAGACAGTGGAACAAACGCGCTGTCAACTGCTGATCATTGTAGTGCTGCCCATCAAACCATCATCGAAAGCCAAACTTCTGTGCAAAGGGAACATATCCCCAGATGCCATCACAACCTTAAAGCACTGTTGTCAGATGCAAATGTCCTGCCCTCTTTACTCTTTACGGGAAAATAAAATACGAAGGAAGGCAATGCAAAGATTTCGCTTGGAGAGTGAGCACAACTTGGATCTTTGCTCTGCATGCAATTTCCCTCTCTATCTCCCGTTTCATTCTGTTTGGTTTAAACAGAAATTAGCCAGTCCTGTATCCTGATCTATCCGATGTCTTCGAAGCACACAATCACCACGCACAATGACCGTACTATCGACGCCATGGCACAGACGACATGACTGCAGTCGAACATGCTGCTATCCACGCAATAGAGCTACAGGTCTGTTCGTGCGACCCTTCCTCTCGAGCCCCGCGGTCCATGGCACTTCGATCGGTAGACAGGCAAACCGTTCGACAGACCACTTGGCCATTGGGTGCTATTCCGATCTGTGGCTCATCTCGCGAGGCGACAGGAGCTGATTGTCCGCAACAGGACGCCAGGCGCCGTCTCATCGTGTTCAGGCCGTGCACGCAAGTGCCCCAGGAATAAGGAGGTTCCTCCTTCTCGGAAGATTAATGGACTGTAAAACACGGTTAGGAACTTACCCAGGTGCTTTCAGGACGAGGCCCGAGACCTGAAGGCTTTATTGATTTCTCACGTGGGGGTGACCAAGGTGGCAGCGAGAGTGAATTGAGTGTTGAGTGTGACACGATACCAAGCGGCAGCATTGTGGTTCCCTTTGTAAAAGCTTTTTACGGCGGAAAAAGTAGTGTCACTCTTTTATGTAGCAAGTGAATTCCTGTTTACACCTCGCTGGACAGCGTTAGCTCCCACTTTTTTTTGCAGTTAACCGAACAATCTCACCTTGAACGTGGGAAGGCGAGGACTTCGAAACACCTGGTCCTTAGTTCAGCAAATGCTGCGTTATGGAAAAACAAATTAATGTGTATGTGTTTCAGGCTTTGTTTCATTACAGCACGAATCTTGTTCCTCGCTGCGTGTGCATAGTTCGCTATTGAGAACTAGTCGAGGAGAAACTCACAATAAATTATAACACAAGCGACGTCGCAGTCGCTGCATGATTTTTCCGCAACAAACGACCTGCAGAAAGGAACACTGGAAAAGCCCGATGTACCTCATGCGTGTCCTCCGCATTAATTCTATCCTTCAAACAGACGCGGAGAATTTCGTTCCTGGCCCTTTTACTGCCACAGCCTTGTCTGCTTCAGAACAAGACCACAGTTATGGTGGGGTACAACAATTCCTTCTGCTTTTACCGCTGTTTTTATATTTTGTAAGGTAATTCTATAATAACATCTAACAGCCGTGTGTACAATCTATACAGGTACTTGGGGAAGTCTGTACATTCTAGACAGGTACTTCTCTCACGTCTAAGGTCTGGCTGTGGTATTATGGGGTCAGCAGTGTCTCTGCAAGGTACCGCAAATAACAGTACATCAAAGAACAAGAACCTCTTATTGCTGTTCTGATACTGCCCCCAATATACACAGGCAGACTTTTTATGGCCCAGCGTTACTGTGCGCTTCAACTTGTATGCTCTTCCACTTTCTTTGGGAGGGAACGCTTTTGTCTCCTTCAACTTGTCTTTTTGTCACCGACTCTCCAGCAGAAAGATAATCCACACAGACGTACATGAACGTCAGCTCACGGCCCTAGTCTTCACAAAGTAAAAAATAGCTTATCAAACGCCTTTCCCTCGTTCTTGGGCAAAAATTTCTGCAGGTCACGATAAACTCCTCCATTCTCATACACCCATCCGTATTATCGTGGATTTTTTATTTAATTTTTTATGTTTTGGTGTATGTGTGGGGGGATGGAGGTATGTTGGCAGCCGTAGCCAACAAACGTTTGTTTGATGTTTATACCCACACACAATTTTTCTTTCCTTTCTTTTTCTTTCTTTCACTCTCTGCCTGCAGATTGACACTACCACTTCATAGATGCCTGGTGATCCTGTTTCAAGGGTCATCAGGAGTTTCTAGAGCAGGACCTTCGGGAAAGCACATAGTTTGAGAACCTTCTATTTCCCATGCGCTTTCAAAAGGCTGTGTGGGGACGAGTGGTCTGGTAGCGTGGCTATGGTCAAGTGGCCCCTGATTTTTGTTGTGTTTATTCAAGTCAGAGAAAACTTTAAGTTGTCAAAGAAGCTCTTAGCTTTAGGGAGTTGAATTGTTCTCCCACATCAATTTATCGAGACGAACAGCAAGGGTAAATCGCTTTTCGTTATGAAAAAGATTTGCGCGGCAAGATACGAGGAGAACCCAGTTAACAATATTTTGGCAGTGAGTCATGAAACTAAACACATTTTTAAGACTGACGACTAATGACTGCGTTTCGTGAAACTGTTCCGTAATTATTTTCATGCCGCTAATACTAAAGATGACAACAACATATTTCACATTTCTATAGTTTGACGGAACAAGCTCCTTCAAAGATAATTGTGGTATCAAGGATGTATACGCTGAAGTGCGAAGAGTAAACCAGCGAGCACGCATGCACTCACGTATGCATGTATGTACGCTCGCGCGCAATCACAGACATTCTCCTTATCACGGGCCTTCATTCACTGGATAAGTGTCTCTCATTCGTTGCCTCTTTGCGCTATCATAGGAGTGACCAATCGTAACAAACCCTGACAACGAGGGCTTGCGCTTCCGTTTCCGGTCAAAATGGCGGATCTTCCTAAAGCAGAAGATATTTTAGAAGTGAGTAATTAAACTTTTCTGTCATCATAACCTTGTTAAAGAAGATTGATTGCAAAATAAACAGTATTTTCTGTAAAATGTATTCTGTTTGTTTATAGAAAACGCATTTAGATTTTACGACAATTGTATAACAACATCGTCACAACAGATGCTGTTGATTTGTTTTACCACCAACAATTAAAAAAATATTGTTTTTGATTTTTTGGAAACAATTGTATAGATTGTTCTGTTACGAAATATCTACTTTAAGAATTTATTTAAGGTATACAAACAAAGAACCGGAAACACGAGGCCTGTCTAAAGGTAAGCCGAGACTTTTACCGGACATGAACCTGAGACACTTATTCAGTGAATGAAGGTCCGTGCTCCTTATTCTTCTGCTCCAACCCCCGTTTCTGTCTATGGATACCTACTCTTATTGATATTCTCTGGTTTTGATTTGTTTGTTTGAAATGCTTTGTTTAAAAAGTATGATGTTATGATGGAAATATACCGCTGCCTAGTGGTAACAAGGCGCATACTCTCTGGGGCCTGTTGCATAACATGTTTCTAAACCTTAAAACTGTTCTAAAGAAGAAAAATATCTTCTTAGCCATTTTGATGCATTGCAGAAAAACATACAAAAAATTGTACTGACAGGACGGAAAGTGAGACTTAAACAACTTTATCTTACTTAAAGCACTTTTAGTTTTAAAAATTCTAAAATTATCTAAAAAGATTTGATGCCTAAAAGTGTTTAAAATTAGAAATGTGTTGTGCAACTGGTCTCTGATCAACAACGCTGCAGAAACAAGGCACTAATGCAGCGTTTCTCAACCTTTTACTTGTGACGCCCCCCCAGACGAATAAAGGTACGTCCGCGCGCCCCCCTTAGCCACTAATACCTATATGAGATATGAGAAAATGACCGCCTTTGCGGCCCCCTTTTCAGCAGCTTGCGCCCTCCTTGGGGGGCGCGCCCCCCAGGTTGAGAACCGCGGCACTAATGCTTATTTCCTGGCTTGAAGTTGCATTTTTTGACTGGTGAGGTTTATTTTGTCAGTTTTTGTGGAAGGGTGGGGGGAGTCTTTAATTTTTCGCTACTCTATACTCTACAGGATCGAAATTCTTCAGATTTTGGATACAGCCAATCGCGTGCCACTAAATTGTTATTACTATAATCATGCAATAGTCGAATTGCATACAGGCTTTGACAGTCTACTTTCTTGTGTAGCGTGCAATCGCAATACCCTAATATTGCTTCTATCCCTTGCCTCACTCCACGATTTCTGTCTAAGCTACCACTCACTTCTGGCTAATAATTTTATAAAAGCTTCTGCAGATTAAGCTTCTATAATTCAAGATACGTTTCGATAGAAAAGGAGAGAATGCTAATCAAAAGTTTGAGACAGCTGTTTACCTAGAGTTTACTCGCCTTATCTTTAAAACGGCGTCGTCGAAAGACCTCTCTCGAGGACTGAGCAACATCACTGGAGTCAGCACCTGCAGTGTCTGGGCAACAAGCGATTGTCAAGCTAGCTTATATCTCTCTGTTTTCACAGCGTCGAAACTGTGGCATTCACCTCTTGTTGCTCCTGCTTACACCACAGATTCTGTTTTCCTTCGCCAGGAAAATAAATTCACATTTCGATTGACCTGCACTGGTGTGAACCGCAATTTGCAATGCTTCCCACGTAAAGGAATAATGGGTGCTCGTGCTTCACGCACAGGAAAAGTCTTTACGAAATACAAGAGTGTGTTTCTGATTTGGAAACAATTCATCAGCAGGTAAGAAAAGTATAAACCAGATATTAAAAATGTTTTTAATTTTCTTTTTTTTTTTGTAGTGGCAGAACAGCAGCCAGACAAAAACGAGGTGGGAGGAGAACAGAGCAAGAACTTTTTACCGGGATTAAAATTTAATATTCGTGAGTGCGCAGCCAACCCATGCTGATTTCAGCCAAGTGTTCACTTCTTTCTCTATGTCGAGTATTGGCTATGGGTGACCGTCCTCATTGTACCTCCCAGAAAATCCCTGCTGTACAAGAAATAGCTGCCAGATTAAAGTCCCTTTTCTAGCAAAACGATCCACGGGTATGAGTTGGCCAGTGATCGATAGCCTTGTGTCAAGGCTCAGGACCATTTTTAGTTTTGTGTCTTTGAGGCCAACCTCCCAGCGCTTGGCAACAATGAAGGGCGTCGGAGACACGTGATACGACATTAAATCCCGGAATAAAGTTCGAAAAGAAAGCAGTAGGGGAGGGCTGTGTACAGCGTGAAACGCTACAGAGGTCTATTTTGTTTACATCCTTAGAAACACGATTGTTGAGAACCAGTGATTGTAAAAGATTGGCTAAAACAAACTTTCAGCCAGCAAACGTTTTCAATCCGGCCCTTTGACATCTTTTCTAGCTCATTAATGGGCTGCTGAAGTGAAGTTACAATAGTTCAGAATATAATTTCGTGGGTTTTTTATAATTAAAACTAGGAAGCTGACGGCGAAATTAGTACCAATTCACCTGAGAATTAGTGGTACGAGCTTATTTAACGAGTACCCCCTCACTTGACAATTAGCAGCAGTTACTAGTATATCTCAAAACAAGTCGCAATGTATATTACCGTCCACCTGAAAACTACTACAGTTTATCCAACAAATAACTGCATAGTTACAGGTTGACAACCAAAAGCAGTTTATCATACAACAAACAGACGTTTGATGCCATCATAGATCACACAGTAAAAATCTGTGATGGCATCGATTACCTGACGATGACAACGATGAATCGATTACCGTTCACATGACAACGAGAGATTGTTTACAAATAACACTCCACACCAGCACCCGTTGAATCTTTTTTTTCGGAATATTTCTTTTCTTCCCAGAAGTACTTTCTACTCAGAACAGATACACATACACAATCCCAAGCTGTCTCCACATCTTAGACCGTTACTCCCAGGTTGTGAGTCGAAACACGACTGCTGTGGGTGGAGTCCTGAATCTCTGCAGACTAATGACTGGAGGCAAAGGTGAGAGTCGGGGTGATTTGATTGTAGCTGCGCTGAGTCTACAAAAGACTATCAGCCGTGACCCGTGCTACCGCTACCTACCTCGGCTCTTTGAGGCTAGTGCCAAGTGCAGACCTGCTTCAGTGTACGAGGCAACCTGGGGGAGGGAGTCAACGACCTTAACAAATAAAAGTTGGAGTAGAAAAAAAGAAAGAATACTGCTGGTGGTTGGACCAGAAAGCTTTAACTTAATTCTGAAGCAACGCAAGAATGGGAAAGATAGGAAGAGATGAATACATGTATGAAGCTACAGCCGGGAAATCGAGGTGAAAGGACGTCTGACATCACGCGCGCACACACGCACGCGCACATGAATCGTGAATAAACATTTATAAAGTTTTGTGTAGTGAGAGAGGAGAGAAAACAGACTGGGTAGCAGGATGAAAACTCTGCTAGTACACTGGTAAACACTTCTCTCCTTAATTAGTCAGCAGCTTTAAAGGCGCAGAGGGGGAAGGACGAATCAATCGAGGGAGAAAAAAGGAACGAGTGAGTGCTAAAAATCCAATATTTCTAACACCCAGAGTCTTTCCACTCTAGGTGCTAAAATCATTCACAAAGGATCGTATTAAAATAAGTTGTAGACTTTACAAAGCGCGCACTTCCATAGTTTGCTCTTCGCACAGCAGTATTGACACAACGAGAAACTGTCCTTTTCTTCATAAGGATTTGTAATCTCAGATTCTCACAAGCGTTTTCTCCTCTTATCGTTTGCAGCCATGACAACAGAAGACTAGGGGTTGGTATACATGGTTTATACTACCTGGGTGAGCAAACTACTTTCATAGACTGAACTGGGGCGTAGGAACATAAATCTACGGTCAACAAACATCACGGAGTCGCTTTCACTTGAGCTCAATCATCTCTTATCGCAGACAATATTAATTGTTAACTAATACGTGAAGCTATGGTTTCAACAATAAATCTCTTTTCATGGTGGGTTATTGTGTTAGTTTTTTTTTTAAAGACAAATCAGAGGAACTATCAAATCAGTTTTTTCGCCAGGGTAAGGTTTGCTATGTCGGGTGCGAAAACGACGCCTGCGATGTTGATTATGCATGTTACACACACACAGACACGCGCGCTCACGCACGTGCTTCCATCTGCTGTGACCTTGCCCTGTTATCCTGCTTGGCGAGCTTCTCCACTTGACCGCCCTGTATTCGGTAAGCCTCCGTCACATGTTTCAAATTAATTTCAGGTTAATTAATCTGCTGACGGATATACGTCGTCTTTTGCCAGCAGATACAAATCATACATTTTCCGAGGGTGTATTAGCATAACCCTTACAATGACTAGTCTGTAATACTTCAACAACAATAACAACAACAAAGAAGGATATAATCTAAGGCAAAAGAGCCTGTAATGCTTATTTAATATGTTTAAACAGTCACAGATAAAACAAATATTTTGGCCTTAGCCGTAATTCCTGTAAATCTTAGGCTTTCAAGAGGTGATGCCGCGAAACTCGTAAAGATAAACAGATCTGCTAGTGTTAGTGTCGTGTTGTGGCTGGTATGGGGCGCCAAGAGGGGAATTTTCTCAAATTTGCTATTTCTAGCTATACGTTGCAATGTATAATTATAGAATGCAATGTATAGCTATACATTGCATTTTATACTTATAAATTGGATTTTATATTTATACAATTCATTCTACACTTATAGATTGCATTCTATAGCTATACATTGCATTCTATAAGTATAAAATTAGTTGCTATCCAATTCATTTTATATAAACATTTCAATTCTTTAGCTACAGAATGCATTCTAGCTATACATTTGAAATCTATATTTATAGATTGCATTCTATAACTTCTGACTTGAAATGTATATGGAACGAGGCTGGCTCATTTGCATATGGAAAAAGGTCAAAGACCAACCAATCAGTGCGCTCGTAGCAATGGCCTTCTTCGTTCTTGTGCAACTACAATACTGGTCTGCATGTAGTGTATATTGTTATCAAGTACACAAGTTCGGCACATTTCAAAAGCTGGAACAGCTTTCTTATAGGGGGTAAGGCGGCGCCATAACAAAAATGGCTTACCTGTAGGCGGAGCTATGCAAAATAGTGACGTCGCTATTACGTCACTCATCTGCGCGCGCGCGCGCGCGCTCTCTCTCTCTCTCCTCGCTAAACTCCCCTGATATCGTGTGCTTCATCTTCTTCGAATCCTTCCTCCAATTATTCCTAGAAATAATATCCAGAAATGAACAAAATTGTTCCTGACGTCGCCTTCCCCATCTTCTTGGAATCCTTCCTCCACTTTTTCCGAGAAATGATATCCAAAAATAAGCAAACTTTCTCCTCCCCCAAAAATTGCGTAAAACTATCAAATCACTCAACTTCTTCTGTCTCCTCGCTACACCCTCCTGATCTCGACTGCTCCTCCAAATTCGACTCCCTACTCCAATCTATCAGAGAAACAATATCCAAAAATATCCAGATATCCTTGAAATCCACAATTGCACCACAAATTTTCCCCAAATTTCCATGCACAGTCGCCATCTTCAATCCTCTCGACTTTCTATCGTCTGCTAACATGAAATCAAATCAACAAACTTCCCCCCCCCCCGCACCAAATATCACATGACTAAAACCAGCCAATAATTTCACACAACTCCATGTCAATCACTATATCGTCACTCGACCAGTCCTAAACATTTGTCCTCTGCTCAATTCACTACAATATAACCTAACCCTAACCCACACGGCCACACCCATAACCCTAACACTAACGTACCTACTTCATAAATCACACACACCAACCAACACCCAACCTCACACCCCTCTCAAATATCGATCCTACTCGCTCTCCCCTCCCACAAAATAGCATAGCCCGCCGTGACCTAGTCAAACACCCTATATAATAATAATAATAAATAATGATGATGATTTCTATAGCACCTTTCTTCACCATTAAGATGAACTCAAAGTGCTTTACACAAAGAACACCACACATACATGATAAATGCTAGCGGCCTACAGTCGTCAATTCTGGAATGGAGGACGTACGAGGACAAGTGTTTTCCTATTTTTCAGGCTGATCATGTAACTTACACATTGAACACATCGCTATTATTTTCTTATGAGGCCACCCACCAATGACATGGATGTCTTACAGTTACATAGGTTAGTTTTAGAATCATTGAAACATAGCCGAATTCTTGTAGTACGATCATCATAGTTAGTTTTACAATCACCATAAAAGCCAGATTCTGTTCAAGAATTTCTGGATTGAACCACAGGAGGCAATCAACAGCATGTTGGGGGTAGTCATAGTCTGCTCACTTCCACCATTGCAGTTCCATTGGACACGTTTCTGGTAGCGGCTTTAATCAAATCAACGTCTGTTGTCTCCCGTTGAAAACACATCGTCATTAAATTATCCGGAAAGCAGTTTCTGATCAAGTTCAGCAGAGCGTCCAGCGATTTGGTGTTCTTAGAGGCGCCACTGTGTGGAATGGTGTTGATGTCACGTGGGTCTCCGGGATGGATGGACAGGACAAGAATGATGCCAAGAATGACGGCTGACAGTATATGAAAGTTCTGCCCAAAAGCTTGCTCTTGTTGTTGTTCAGAACAAAATTATTTTTAATTTTTTAATTTGTGTTCATATACTGGAGGGAGAAAAAATTGTGTGCATGCTCGCACTCGCAATTTTAAATTGCCCCTCCGAACAGTCGCACATATAATTATGTGTGTGCTTGCTGTATCTAGTGCTGTACTTCTAGACACGGCACAAAAACACGCTTTTCTGTAATTGTGGACCAGTATAGTGTTGGATGGGAGGAGATTAATCTTTACTTACTATCACCATTGGCCCTCATCACGTGTGAAAACGTAGCTTTGGTTGGTGGTTAATGTTTAAATTTCAATTAAAAAGAAACAAATAGTTATAAATCAGAAATATCAAGACTGATATTTTTTCATTGCTAGCTATAAAATTTCAGTCATTGTTTTGCTGGACGGGATACAACCACACTGCTGACAAGGAACAAGGGAAGGTACTCGTGTGGGAAAGGGAGAATAATCTCAAAATTAAGAGTGCTCTACCTTTGGCCGCCCAAGCCGCTGTTTTGGGACTGCTGCATGTGACAGCTCTTCGCAGGGCTGGCCGTTGAGGATTTTCTCCAGGTATTCCGGTTTCCTACCCCTCCCTCTCCCCTCATAGTGTGAAATCACCTCTAGGTGGAAGCACTTTTCCACCGAAGCAAGCAAGTAGCCAACCACCTGCAGAAAATCCGTGCCTATCGAGCGCGGTTGCTATTGCGTAGCTGACATTGAACATTGACATTGACTGATGACACACATATATACAGCTGGTACTGTTCTTTGTAGTTCTTGTACTTTTTCTTTTCTAAGTGATCGTGGTGGTGCTCATGATAATGATGACAGCGACAATACTGTTGATGACAGTGAAGACAAACTTTTACGTCAGACATCAAAGCAACACGTTCACGTGTAGTTAAAACACAGACGCCATATGTTTGATTGCTAATAGTGATCACGACCACTAATGTTGCTGATCTTCGATGGAGTTGATCGGGGTAAATGTTCGACGTGAAATGTAGGCCAAAAATAGAAATTTAAACACACACATAGACACGCACGCGCGCGCGCGCGCACACACACATGTATCAGGAAGCCAATCAGGAGACTGCAGAACTTACCTGGTAAATGGAAGTACAGCAATTCTGACGCCATGTTACCCCACCACTTGAACCTCGGTGTAGGGAACAAGGGCACGCATTCTAATGGCCAGAAAGGTCCGTCCGAGTTGCGCATCACCCCATACTTGTCTACGTATCGTCCAGTCTCGCCTAACATCTGCACCCCGGCCGGCAGACTCCCCGTCTTCATGGCCTTCAAGAAGCCTTCCTTAGTGTAGAAGTGTCTCGCCTTGGGCTTGTTTCCCGCGTAACGGTCTATCACACGGGTGAAATCTTCGCGAATATTCTTGATACCCTCGGAAAAGCTGTCCAGCCCGAAGACGCCAGGAAACTCGTCCTGGTTGGACTTGCACAGCTCGTCGCGAAAGATGAACTCCACCGGCCCCGCCTGAGAAGGAAAGTAACTCATGATGTCTTTCTGCGTTTGCAGGGCCTTCCACCGCTGAGCTCTGGTGCTGTTTTGGTCTCTGTACGCCAGGTCCAGGTAGAAGTGAGCGTTCATCTCGTCAATCTGCCAAGTGAAGACAGCAGTCACGCTTTGAAGGTACAACAACCATTCTGTCCATTAATAATTTTAGTTCGTAAACTCTAGTGCTCAATTTGTCATAGTTACTCGAAGTTAACATAGCGAAAAGGTTGACTTCCATAGTTAGGAGACGATAAAGGCGTTCAATCAAGTGAATAGAATTTTTTTTAAACCGTCAGAAAAGGTATAGTACATTAACAATGTATTACCTCAAGCAAAAGCTAGACATAATAATTACCGCTGTCATCATCAACAATAACACCTTTAAATTCTTTGTCGAACTTTCTCACGATCTCGCGCAGCGAGATAATAAATAGGAACCCACGATGACGAATAGGGACAAAGGAAGAGAGGACATCATTGCCTGCTGATTGAGATAAGAAAGTGCTTCCACCAGAGGACAATATCTCGCCAGACAGGAAAGGACGACGAGTGAGCAAATGCGAGTACCCGGAAAACACATATCCCCAACTGTGAAGAATTGTAGCATCCAGAACGAATTACGTGCGCCCCGGGAAGAAAGGTGAACCCCCAGGACCATAGGTTCTCATGGCGATAGTAACAATTAGCGTTTTACCACTGCGCTAGCGGGGACGGCTTCGAAAGGAAAGCGAAACGGGGGTCGGGATTCCACTGGTGCACGTACCGGCTGACGGCAGCGCTGTCGAGCAGCCTGCTGCCGCTGTCGCTCCAGTCTTTCTTGTGGCGGTGTGGACAGTGCCTCCCTCACTCGCTTCTCCAACTCCGTTTCCATCTGATCCCTGATGCTCTGTCGCCATCTTGGTTCGTCAGCATCTGAAATGGAAACTACATTTAAGTTCTGGCGTAGAAGATTCTTACTCGGTCTTGGACTTAGGGGGTCTCCAAGAAGCATGAGCCCAAAAAATGTCAGGAGCTGTCGCAGACGTAAACTAATTATCTTTCAAAATAAATTGCACCCTTTTCGAAACGAGACCCTACGAGATAACAGATCTAATAATAGATTCTCTGCTCTCAGAACAAGATAACATTTTCATAGAGTTCCTCTGTGTATTACAAAACAATGCTGTAAATGGGTCATCATTACGGAAGCTAGCTTACTTTGGGGTGGTTAAACGAATCGCATTCTGTTGCTGCCAGCGACACCAAGACTATCGTGATAAAATCGTCCCTTTTTCCTGACTGGTCGAAATTAAGCAAAAACTTTGATTGGTTATGGCGCTGGACACAGTACGATGATAAAAAATTCCTGCTGTGAAATGTGTCGATGCGTTAGTTGACAGATATCACCTGGCAATAAAAGTCATTACTCCAGTAAATATTCGCACCTGACATCTTTGTCTGTCCTATCGGGATTGGAAGTGTTGGGGGTATTGTCATTTCAATGGAACTCGTTCGGTCAAACACGAAACTCGTTCCGTCGAACATGATCTTGCCAGCTCATCGAACATAAC
Organism: Marisa cornuarietis; assembly: GCA_004794655.1. Classification (NCBI taxonomy): domain Eukaryota; kingdom Metazoa; phylum Mollusca; class Gastropoda; order Architaenioglossa; family Ampullariidae; genus Marisa; species Marisa cornuarietis. Next base: position 1,923,253 of record SMMW01000040.1, read on the forward strand.
GCCCTGGTTACCAACACAGCTTCACAGTTGGCCTTTGCTGTGAAATAATAAGACTGTTTTCATGGACTGTGATTAGAGCGATAACACCCTGACCTTTCTGCTGTTGCTTCCTGGCGGACAATGAGATTAGAAGTCTTTGTGGTGCAAATAAAAAAATAATAACAAGAAAATAAAGCCCAGCATTATGCTCAGAGGTTGTGGCCTCCACAGATCAAGGTGATAATGACCGAAGGTAGTGTAACCTAACATGAACAGATCGTCGTACAGAGGACTACGAATCTTAGCAATTGTGAGCGAGAAACCGAGTAGAAAGAAAATGCCATAAGCAGACTCAAGATAGTCAAGTGAGACAATTTATTATCTTGAAGTCTAGGACTCAAGGCTAGTTGCAGTGTACTGTGCTCCAAAATACTTCTTTCTCACAGAGTGACCAACGTTTTCTTTCTTTCTCGTCTCTCTCTCTCTGTGTAACGACCCTGATCTTTGTAAATATTCTAATTTTGTCTCTTTAATGCATTTGCTTTATAGTTACGTAGTGTTTAAGTTTCCTTTCTTTAGATCGAGCTTTAGATGTAAAAATGCATAGCTACTTAATTACTCTGTTACCCTCGTAAATGAAGATTTTTCATCTCTCTCTATATATATATATATCTTGTAGGATAGGGATGAGAGGGGTACGAATGGATAAGTGATTGGATGAGTAAGAGGATGGTTATTTTCAGCTCACCTTGTAAAAGTGGCAATGGCTGGAATGGCCTTAAGTCAATAAAATGTTTGAGTTAGAGTTCTCTCTTTCTCTGTTTTTTATATTTTTATTATTATTCTACATAGGGAATCTCAGGCACTGTAAAAAATACATTCGAAAATGAATTTAGATTACTATTTGATTACGGTTTTCGCTAAATTTAGAGAGTAGGTGTGTCTAATATTGCAGTCCACTATTTTCGATACAGAAGACACTGCACATGATCTGCTACTTCATTTATGTAAAATAAATGAAGAAGATGAAGTTCACTTTGTTCTGTGTTGTAAAGTCTTACAGCATCTCAGAGTAAGATTCATACAAAGAAAATGGTATATAAATCCAAACAATTATAAAATGAATTTGTTGTTGACTCCAGCTAATGAATCTACAGTGGAAGATTTATTTATGCATTTAAATAATTGTTTTGAAGGCATTGCTTTTATCTCTAGCTTTTATGCTATGTACCATTGAATGTAACATTGTATTGTCTGCTCCACTTCTATGGGGCCATGACCCTTGAATAAGCAATCTCTCTCTCTATTATAGAAAGCTTTCTAAGCATCACCATTTCAAGGAAAGTTCGGTTGATCAACGTTCTACGCTGTCGGTTTACCTTACGAGGATGACGTAGACAGCAGCAACACTTTATGATATCTGTGTTATTAAATGTCTGTATGGAACATTGCTACTATCGTACCAAAAGGCTAATAGCAATCTTGTGTAACACTGAACATGTAAAACTCCGAATTTGAAGTACAAGACAATAACAATTTTGTTTTTGTACAATCGCAGTTTAAGCACACCTTTTGAAAAGTTGTTCAGCTTTTTCTGCTAGTAGAGAAAGACATTAGACTCTTCATGTTTTAAGCAGATTGGATTTCTTGGTCCTCAAAATGGGGATTCAAAACAAACTGGACTAATAAAATCGAGAAAATGGGGAATTAAAAATGTATCTTGACAGTGTACAATGTACTCACAAAAGTCGAACCTATCTTTAGGTCGAATGAATAGAGATATAAATATCGCTTCGGGGGAGACGACGTCGCAGTTAAAGAAAACACGCAGTTTAATTCTTGAATGGTTCTTCAATTTTTTTTTTTCAAAACACGAAACGTGTTTCTTTGTCGAGAACTGCTAGTGCACCGTCCCAACTGTTTATTTGTATAGAGTGCCGTTCACGTCTACCCTTTATTTTTTCCCTGGGGTGGGAGTGTAAGATCGGGCAGGGAGTAGAAGAGGGCGCTCACAGACTGTGAACTATGTCACCTAAAGGTGCTGTTGTCAGATAACTTATTTTCAGCGCGCATTTCCAACTGCCTTAACCTGTAACAGACCAGCTTTCAATGGCTCGTCAAAAGAAGCTTGACAATAATCTCCTTGGAGATCTAGAAACTACAAATGATAAGTGAAACAAATGAGGTCAATGTGACCGCTTTTTTTTAAAGCAGTTAATGGTAAGTCGCATAAATATCGAGGAAGACCCTGACTAACGAATTATCAAGTTGTCGATATGTCGACACAAGTCCTAACCCTGTCACACAAGGAAGGATTAAAGGTAGTCGGCGTCACTAAAGCCAGTCGACTGACTGCATGAGCATAGCCATCTTTTGTTTGACCCCCTTCGCCACCATGATAGGCAAGTCTTGTTTAATCACCTCTTTAAAAGCAAGGAACTCGGTAAGCCCATGTTATCGATCAGTTTTTGTTTTTATAAGTAAAAAAAATAATAAACTGAATGAGAAGAAATTTATGGCAGCGGAGCTGTCAGTTGTTATCACCCACCGAGCAGTCGTTCAAAGCAGTAACACGTATCCTATCAAGAATACAGTATATTATTTTTTTATGTTAGTTTCTTACTCACTGTAGACCATGATTTATTCGCGTTGAAGGTGCGAGGGAGGGAGGAGTTATGAAGATTGGTGCCTAGAGGGGAAACACGACAGAGCATGCAGTGTTCAGAAAAGACGAACGAGTATAATGACCACAAGCAAGCATGCAGATAAACACTTGTGTAAGTGCGAGCACGCGCCAACACACATACTAAACTCGCACGCGCGCGCGCGCGCGCGCACACACACACACACACAGTTATAATATATGAAAACAGCATCGGAGGTGCATTGAAAATAAGCGCTGGTCAAATACAAAAAGGGAGTTAACAAGAAAATCAAAAGACTAAGAAGCAAGACTAAGTGAAAGAGACCATTGGACTCACGTAACTGCCAGCCAACCACACGCGATGATTCCAGCGACCAGGATCATGGGCATGGCAATGACATGGCAACTGAACACTCGACTGATAAACCGCTGTGAGCCACCCGTATAATCAAAGGGTTCACAGCACAACACACCCGGCAAAACGTCCGCCGCCAGCCAGATTAACACAGTGGGGATCAGGGTGACACGCACCATAACGCTTGTGAAACGGACTGTAACCCTGGGCGTAACGCTGTCTCGACAAACACAGCGTTGCACATCCAAAAAACAATGAATCTCGATCCTGTCTGCCACAGAGCGCGGAAGAGGCCTGCCATGAGCAGTGTCATTAAAAAGAAAATATTTAAGATTACGACAAGATTCTTCTTCAGCGTTTTTTTTTTCGTTTTATCCAAGCCACGTATGTCTTGATACTTATTTACACAGACACATATACACACGCACACACACGCGCGCACACACTTATATGTATGTGCAGCATAGATGCAAATGGCAGGGAGCACTGAAGCTACTCAGTCTGTTACAACTCCAAACCAAACCGTTAACATTCTACGTTCATCGATAGGTCAGCGTAAACACTCTAAGAACAAACTTCTATAATCTGGTCTGTGACTCTGTTGGAGCAATGCGCCCGCGTGCACACACACACACACACACACACACACATATTAATCACACTGTACACGTCAGTGAAGTACACTGTGCACATCACGGTTATAACCACACTGCACGCATCACAAATTACCCTCACCGCACACGGGAGAATTATCCTCACTGCACTCATCACAATTACCGCGCTGCTCCTGCCACGACTATTGTGCGTACGTCACGGTAATCCTCACCGCATTCCTCACAATTATTCTCACACGCTACTGCTGTCCCTCACGGCACGCGTCACAATTACCCTCACGGTACACTCACCAAGGATCACTTGCGATTTCTTCTGCGCCGACAGCTTTTCCACCTCTTCCTCGTCCACCATTTCCTTGATCTTGACACCCGCTGACCTCGCGCTCCTGGTCAACCTGTGCGACTGGCCGCCATCCCCGTCCTCAGCATCATCCATCGAGCGGTCAGTCTGGCTGAAACATGACACTATGCTCACTCACAAATCATCACTACAAAACGAACCTCATACTTCAAAATTGTGATGGTAAACTACTCTGATGCACATAACTTCATTTTACTTATAAAACGAATGCATGTCATTTTACGTTTATTTGCGTTAAATGCTGTTTATGTTCTCATCTGTAATAGACACTGCGACTTATCGCCACAATTAGTGGCCAATGTAACTATTCTTTGCAGTATTTTATGAGTTTTACTTTTTCACACATATTTTGCCTTGTGTTCAACGCTTCCACGTGTGGTATCAAGAACAGCTGAAAGTATTTCCAAACAATAAATATCTTCTGGCTATAACCCCCCAACGAAATTGATGACTTGCAATTACCAATTACATCTCTCATAGAGGAAGACAATATCTTCTTGTTGCGCTGTACAATTGCTTGCCACAAAAGTCAAGTCCACGATCACCGCCCCAGGATGAAAAGTAACACACATCCAACATGCTCATTTGGTGAAAGTTTTGTCATGGTCATTATCGTCGTCATTGGTCATTGCCTTTAAAACTTTCAGAATCGTCTGCCATGCATCATACGTTTCTCAGTTACTTTCAAATGCACGTTACAAGAATGTCGCAGAAATATTTCATTTTTGTTACACCCACCGTGCTACCCTAGACGTCGAGATGAGTGGAAACGTTTGGCACTACCTGGAAGAATCTGATGCAAATCAGGTAAACAGTTCCATCCGTCACCTGGATACTGCGCAATCAAGTCACTAACGACAAGGTCGCATGACGACGCTGGTAACGATCCAGGCTGGAATGAGGAAACGTCACTACAAGAGAACAAGAAGCAATGGCACCGGAAGCAGGACAGGGCATTGTAGATCTCTGAGCGGGGAAACCTGTTTATTGGAAAACCATTCCTAGTTACAACCAAACGCAGGTTTGGGGTATAAGGCTAGCATATTTTAACGCCCCCGAATTTCAAGATGGTCATTGTGTCGGCCCCACATAAAAGGAATAAAGAACGTCAGACGGAAGTGTGGTCGGAAATCAAGACCTCGCCACAAGCTTAAAGGCTGACTAGAGAGGAACGTGAGCTGGCAACGTAACAAACCACAAAACTGTCGTGAGTTTGTTACAAAAAAATGCCTGGTGATTTTATTTCTTAGAAATGCATACAGATTGAACTAAATTCTAACTTTGGGAGTCCCAGATGGCCGAAGCGACAACTACGAACATGTATTAATGTGGCGCTACCCAGTCAGGAAGCCCGTTTTTGTGATGTTGCTGGAAGTGTGATCTAGACCTCTTTCCAAACCCCAGGTGTGAACTATAATGTTCAAAGGCTTGTATCTTCCGAACGGAAATGAGTTGCTCCCTAAGATTTAGAAAATTGATTACTATTTCGTAATGAAGTGAGCACACTTACTTGAAAATAATTCTACTCTCGGGTTAGTCTTTAAAATTGTTTTTAATTTATGTTGCGAGCACGCAGGCAAACGTGAGCTTGTTTACTGGTTTGTTTGTTTGTTTGTTTGTTTTTGTATGACCTTAGAAACGCAGTCTTCTTGTGCAGGCCTTGCTGCTAAGATCCGTTTCATCAAACGTGCCCCCTGCAACTATAGTAACAGACTTCGTTATGTACCACGTGGTTGTAATTTACACACAACGCCTAACACAGGAAGTTAGCAACTTACTATTGGGGGCCAGTTGCACAACACGTTTCTAAACCTTAAAACTGTTCTAAAGAAGAAAATCTCTTCTCTACCATTCCGATGCATTGCAGAAAAGCATATTGTACTGACAGTACGGAAATTCAGACTTAAATAACTTTATCTTACTTAAAGAGGTTTTAGTTTTAAAAATCTAAAATTGTGGTATGCACTTTAAACTAATTATCTAAAAAGAGTTAAGGCCTCAAAGTGTTTAAAATTAGAAATGTGTTGTGCAACTGGCCCCATATCTGTAGCTGTTCCTCACATACACTAAGAGATCTTTAGCCTTGTGGGTGGAGTCATTCGCCCGTGGCAGCCGAATTTTACTTTGACAAAGGGCGCATAAGACGAGCTCTGTAATCGAAATATAAGCAGGTGCCAAACGAGTTACCAGTCTGTAAGCGAAATGCTGCACACGGGACGGACTTTTCATTGCACTCAGCTGACATGAAAGTACCATGGACTCTTAGAAAAGACAAGCCGACGTTTCAAGAGGAGGCACGAAGAAAGGTGTTTCAATAGGAATCCTATGAAACCAGTCACAAAGCGTTTTAGTCAATCCGTTCTCTGCTGTTGGAGATTAGTCAAAGATATTTCTTTTCAGTTCTACGTACAGAACGTTCCCTTTTTGTCTGTGTCTCGCTGTAAACTATTCACTCTGTGCATTTCTTCTCGCAGAATATGAGTTTTTCATATCCGTTTCCTGGTCATAGAAGAACTTGATTTACTGGATCAAGCCGTGAATCGGGGACATACGAACTAACGACTAATTTTGTCAGACAGCAGTGCAAAAATAAGCTGATTGTTAAACTTAAGCAAATGGATATCAGATGATTAAATCAGCTCAGCGAACTTCAGAAAAACCAGGTGCCGGGTGTACATTACGTCATCAAAGTGTTAAGGATGACTAAAGTCTTGCAGTCAGAGAAACCGCTAGTACTGTCGACGGATTTTAGGTAATTGCTGTGCTTATTGTGCACCCGGTTCCTGCAGGAAAATTCTTGGTAATTCTCCAGCAATCGTCCTTTTATGTATTTAACACCAATAGCAAGGTCCTTTTTTTATAGAGATGGTGGGGTAGAGGCTTTGCTGTAATTTTTTTTCTGGCGATAGTTGTTCGAGGCAATAGGAAGTTGTTGTTCTGAAGAGTGTTGTCGATAACTCAAGTGTTAACTCTCAATGCTTTCGCATAAAGCCATTAAACAGTAACAATCCCTTTGCGAACCTGCCAGCCTACTTGAAATTTTTCGCTGACAGGGGCAAGGGCTGGTACTCGTCCTGTCGCTCACCTAAAGAGCTGTTCACCATTGCACACACCCGCGTTCTGTGGACGCTGCTGCACCTGTTCAGATTTGAAGACCCACTCCCCTATTTTAAGGCCTGCGTAGACACAGGTGGGTGGTACATGAAAAATATTGCACCTGTTGATGAATGCTTTTGGTCCTTTTCTTTCCCTCAAAATCATTGGCAAGATCTGAAGACTCGCTGACAGGACGCTAATTGAAGACGCAAGAGTTTGTTGTGAACAAACGCAGATAAGGACACAAAATATACATGTTTTATTGAAGTAAGACGGCTGTATAAGAAGGCAGACATACAAAGAAAGCACGCTTTTCTGTGATGTCACCTCTACCTAGCAAGGACAATAACCCCATTGAAGAGCTGAATCCATTGTGGTCGAGGATAGCAGGGACAATGGAAAAATATGGGGTGTTATTAAAGGGATTCGACCTCCACCTAGCGCCAAGGCAAAACATGTCACCCCATCGGCAACTGAGTGACATACACCTTCGGAGGGAGAAGAGAGGTTTAAGATCCCACATTTGTTACATTTTAAAAGAAAAAAAAACCGAGTTGTGCATCTGACTGCACACAATAGAAACATTTGAGACAAAAGTGGTTTGGCTGCGTGTGCGTGTGTTTGTGTCAAACCTGATACCTTTTGTGTAAATCCAATACGATTCCCGGTCAGGGAAGGCTATACGTGTCACTAATAATAATAATAATAATCATCATCATCATCATCATCATCGTCGTCGTCGTCGTCGTCGTCGTTGTTGACATTTCTACTTTAAACAGTCTTAGCATGACCAATCTAAAATGTTCGACAGCCGTATAAAGACCTTAACCTTTAAATCCTCTGCATAGACTTTCAGCAAATGACTAGGACTGAATGTCGAAACCGCAGCACTGATCGACATACTGCAGATCCGCGTGCACTTATAATTTAGTTCGATTAATGAGCAGCGGTCGAAAAAGTAAAAAAAAATGCTTTCTTCTTTGTTAAGTCTACTTGTTCTTCTAGCATATTTATAGGTTGCTAACAGTGTTCTTACCACTTATTCTGTGAGCATGGCTTTTTCTTTGTTGTGACGCTGTCTTTTGTTCCGTCGCGTTGCCAATCACTTGTTCATTTTGGAGACTGTCGGATGGAAACCTATCTATATATCTTCTATTAGTTCTGTGTACCAAAATCTAGCTGCTGGTTTTGCCATGTTCACACGCGTTTATTACACACCTTGGAGGACGAGTTAAGCTCCGAAAGCAGCAGGAATGCCTTTCATTTGTGTCGTTCCTTCAGCCCACGATCACGTCTTCCCTTTGGAGAGCACTTAAAACCCTTTACAAAGACTCCAACGTAGTGCAGTGATTTGCGAGTAGACAGGCAGAAGCCCACATGTGCATTCCATTGCCCACCCGCTGAGCCAGACTATACTATACCAACATGTAATTCCTCATCATGTAATTTTGAAGAAGGTAGAAAGTCAACGACAATTGGTAAAGGTCAATGGAGACCTTAGCACCGAGGATTCCGTTTTATTATAGTCCACAAGAAAGTGGCGATGCAATTTTTTAAGCGACCCTCTCAAACCCCCCCCCCCAATCTCCAGAAAAAAAATAATTTCATAACACACACACACACACACACACACACACACACACACACACACACACACACACACACACGTGCACACTTGGTCTCTAATCTTTCACTGTGCGGCAGTGATCGAAGCGTCAGCAAGCAGCAAGTCAAAAGGACAGCCTTACATCGATGTTGACAGTAATACAAACGAGCACACCAACAGTGGCCGCGGCCAAGGCCTCACACATTGGCCTTGTCATCAAGGAATGTTCCGCGCCAGCTTTAATGAGCTCGAAACCTCCGCGTTTCTGCCTCCGAAACGTGACAAACGGCCTGTTGGCCCGGGTCTGAAAGGCTAGAATCAATTGTATTTTCCAGCCAGCGACAACAGCAGCCAGGAGCTGCTTTAGCCCTGTAATGACTTTGTTACTGTGATGCAGTGGGCATGCAAGGTCTCAGGCAACTGAAATTAATGGTGGAGTCTGCCCACTTTGGAATCTTTGGTAAAGGCGGCCCCGTGACATTATCGTCGCTGGGGGAGCGAGGTGCTGGAGACCCCTCTTTTCTCAGGGCTATTTTCTTGAGAGGGCGATGCCAAGCTCCTCTGTCTTGCTGCCTTATCTTCCCCAGCCCTCAGAGAAATCAGAGAAAAGCTGGGTCAACTCGGGGTAAGTACGCTGCGTCACACGGGTATCGAAACCGGTTAGTGCGTGCGCCTTCGGGTTTGCACACCGTTGCACTGACCACAAGGCGATTCGCTTTTTTTCGTCAGATTCGGGAAGGATCTTGTGTTAATTATCAAGTAAAAACTAGCTTTAAAGAGAACGCACAGGAGGGAAATCTCCAGTCAGACTTCGGCTATTTAACACTTTTATGCCGATATAAGCACTACTTGCCACGTCGCAAGTGACTTCTTTTGCAAAAAAAGTAAAAAGAATATGATTTTTTTAAACAAAAGGAGTGAATTTGACATGAGAAAATGTGAGGGCAAGGTCTGGCACAAAGAAGGCCCCAATCGCCCGTAGGCACTGTGCCTGAAAGACCAAGTCTCTTCACCTTATCCCTCAAAACGAAGCCCAAACTCATTTCACCATCAAGATTCACGACCACAACCACGAGGCTAACGAAGGCATTAGGAAGCCAAAGCCCCTGATCAAAGCCGACAGAAAATCGATCGCAGAACCTGTCCTGACCTTTTGCGGTGTACAAACTAACGCACACGCTCTGATCGCACGACTTGATCTACTAGTTTGCTTCAATCACCCACATCGGCAATATGGCCTGAAGCCCGTTCTTAATCGGTCATAGCACCGAAGAGTCAAACCTTGGAAGCGCCCCGAAGTCCCAGAGTCTCCTACTCTGGCCAGTGTTTAATGGCAAACAAGTCTGAACTTAAATTGTCTTGAATTATTAAAAGAAGAGCTAATAGACGGATTAAACGGTATACTAAATCGCACATAACAAGGGTTAGTCGTCGAACTGAAATCCGATCAGTCGAAACGTGAGCACCTGCAAAGATTTTGACCCAGTGGTACGGTGATGGCGTTTGACTATATCCTGCCACTTCTGTCCTGCCGATATGACAATGACGTCAGTTTACTAAGACCCTGATTTTCAAGCTCTTGACCCGTTGCACGTATCAGGGCAAGTGCCATTATTTGTAAAGTGTTCCTTCGCGAGATGTTTAAAGAAAGCTCAGTGTTTCTTGAGATTCAACGTCATCCCTAGCAGCTTTGTAAAATAGGTGAAGTATTTCGAATGATTCCAGTTAAAGCACGTGTTTTAACGTGTGTTAACACCAGGTTTTAAAAAGGGAACCAAGTGGGCCCTGCTTCTTCGAATAGTTATTTTCTCATAGCAGTTTTATTGATTCTCTGAGGACCTCTCTGCCATCTGGGTTTTTTTTCCAATATTTACGGTTCAATATTGTTCAACGGTCTCTTAGGAAGGTCCAATAACACACTTCTACTGGTGGATTTCAAATGTAATCGTTGCAGCATTATAAATACGAATAAAAACCATGACCAGGTCTTTGTGTAAAAGCAACATCCATAATTTCCATTCCAGCACTGAAGTTTTTTTTATAATCTTTTAGCATTTGTAGAATTTCTGAGAGACGTTTGATAACGCTGCATACGAAGATGCAATGCAGGATACAACTCTTCGATCTGCAAGTTGTTGACCTCATCTTCGTGTCACGAATTAGACCAAACAAATATTTCCGATGCTCCTTCTTTTCTGGACCCAAAGTCTATAATTTTTCCGCCTCTTTCTCCGAGCGCAAATTCGAAATTTTCAAATCCAGCCTTAAAAACCACCTCATTCCGTGTGTGACCAGCTAACATTTCCTCTCACTCTTCGTCCATACTCTGTCGCCACTGTGCAGTTTGTATGTTGTGTATATAAGGGTTATACGCAAAAAAAGTAAAAGAGGTTAGCGGGAAAACAGGGGAAAAAAAAGGAAATTGTCAGTGATGTACCAGCAACCACCAAGATGACGACAATGACGACAGCTATTGTGATGGCAATGATGATCTTGACCAGAATATTTCACAATGCGCACGCTAACGAAAGATTAGAGTAAAATCCGACTTCTGTCCGCTCAGTAGGGAAACTGCTAAATTATCTGCTTCAGCCGACGTTTCCGATTCATGTACGGCGACCAAGAACGTTTTCCAGAGAGGTCTGTGAATCTCTAAAAGGTTTTGACCACGCGATATGTTACTGCAAACACGCGGATTACTTTGGTCAAACAGCGCCGGTGAAATATCGACTCTCGACGTAAAGGTGCGGCGAACACAGAAGTCAAAATGTAAAGTACAGAGGCACACACATCAGGTAATTACTCGCAGAAGCATTCAAGGCAAAAAAAAAAAAAAAATCTACGAAATGTGAACACACAGGTTCAATCAAATCTGCCGCAAACCATTTACTTTCTTCTGCTTAGTACCACAACTCTAAGGTTGACGTGTATTTTTCCCCATGAAGGACGAAAGCCAGTGTCATAAAACTCTCATCCTTTCAAAGGCTTTTAATTGGTTCCAAAAGTGGATCGGCACGAAATGCATGATAAATCGTTTCCTGATTGCTTTGCAAATAATTGCCCTAAAGATCCTGACATGACTAGTTTCATTGATGACAAATGCGCAAACACAGCAGGTATGAATGTTTGCCTCTTGTAAGAGCGCGTGAACAAACATGTTACCATCGTCTCCCTCTTCCTTTCCACCCCCACCCCCATCCTACAACAAAAAAGTGTACGTGTGTTTAGGGGAGGGCGAAAACTACTCCTGCATGTTATCAAGTCTTTGGTTGTTGTTGTTGTTGTTGTTGTTGTTATTTTTGTTGTTTAAGATGGGTGGGGGTGAGTGCTTCCACCATAATGCCATTTCGCATGGAAGGGATGGGGAATGGGGATTTTGTGAGAAAGGCATGAGCGAGGGGAGCTGGTAAGGGCAAAGGATCTCTTGTCCGCTTTGCCGCAGGCACAGACTGAAGAGATTTTAGAAGTCTGTGGCCGTTTGTGTCGGTTACTGTAGGTGGTGCCCGCTTCCAATGCTGCTCTTTGGTATTGGGTGCAGGAGGCTGCAAATCCTCAGGGGTTGCCTTCTGTACTAGTTGCCAGATCCCTATGACGCACTCTTTCTATTTTCAGCCTGATAATTTGTTTTTGGTTTGTTAATTTATCTATCCGTTGTTTAATTGATTATGAAGAAAATTTATTTAACTGGTTTAACTTTTCGTTATCCTTCATTATGCTAGGTTATAGTTCTGATTATGAAAAAACGAAGGAAGCCTATTTTCACTATGTTTTTTTTAAAAATATTTCTTTTATTTTGTCGTTCCTTCCATGAGATAATGGGTTCAAGGCAAGGGTAAAGACAGATATATATATAAACAAAAGAAAAGGGGTAATGAAAAAGTTACCGTTTTACGTCAAGCCAGTAACAAAGACAATATCACGACAAAGCAACCAACCCCCCGTAAAGAGGTGTCACGTGCAGAACAGAGTGCCCAAGATGAGATCTGAACCCAAGACTGTAGTGGTGGTACGTTTTTCACCATGGAACCAGCATAAATCGGAAAAAAATATAAAAGAACGCGACAGAAATGAGCGTCAGAGAGGGCAACAGAAAAACAAACATGAATAAGAATACTGGTATGTGTATCCTTTAAGGTATCTTTTTACTGCATGGTTACTGCATGGCAGTTAATCAAAAAATGCTATCGTTCGAGTTTTGCGCGTGTCACGGATCAAAAATAAGCCCACAACCGTGATTTATCGGCTTCATCCTTATACCACTCGCTCACAGTAGTTCAAGGCTCTAGGCGCTATGTCTGAAAACTACATATAAAAACGAAGCACTGTAGACGAGGCATCTGCCTGGGGCCCCGCGCTTTTGATTAAAATGGTGACTAGGCTCCCAACCAAAACCGTGGCGATGCCCTATCCGAGGTATAGGCCCTATGCCTCGGGCCCCGCGGGGGCTAATAACGGGTCTGATCGAACCAGACTAGCTTGCACGACTTCACTGTTGCGAGAAGAGATTCCTGGTGTCACTCATAGGTGGCGATCTTGCTCCTTACAAAGTCATTGGTCTTGCGCTCCGTGTAACTGATTTGGAACAGTTCTTTTAGGCACTTGTTCCGAATGCCTAAATTCTTTTTTATGCATCAACAAGCATGTGTCACATTCATATTCTAGGATTATGGGACTATGAGGAGTTGTGTACAGTCTGCTACTTTGTAGCAAACCTGTTGTTGCTGCTCCGCCTTATCATGTCCAGCCTGTTCACTGCTGCTGTCGTTCCTGGTGCGGGTTCCTGGTGCGAAAGGGGGGGGGGGATTCCCAAGTACTTGAAGGTGTTCTTTCTTCTCGAGCTGTAGCCAGTTTTAACAGACCTCTGTTTTTCTGTCGTTGTTGGTATCAGCTATGACTTTGGTCAGTACTGGTTTCCATTCCATAAGCGGTTCACCGTTGCCGCCTGCCGTCATTAAAGTTTCATGCAAAGCCCAATGTAAGACCCCTGGAAACACGACACTGTCGTCTTTCAGTCGACAATCTTATATCCAGATGAGAGTGCTTTTTGTACTAAAGAAGAAAGTACAAGTTATTTCACAGCACTTCTCTCTCTAAAATGGAACTGTTGTATGGGCTTTCTTACCTGAACACACCCTTCGCGTCGTCATGGTGTAGAAGTGTAAAGTATGTTATGTAGTAGATTAAAACAGGTCATCTGGAAGTATCACGTCTGTAAAAAATTCAAGGATATCTGCGTATTGTTGCTGAATACTCTGGCAGCAATTTTTAGTTTTCAGTGGCGGTGAGGAATAATGAGGAAGCGGTCTTTTAAGCTGTTCTTAAAGCTTGCACGGGATCGTATAATGAGGTATGATCAATTGTCACCGAGAAAAGGGAGTTCATATTTTTCTTACCTGTGATAGGCATTACACACGCACACGCACATACACTCCTTCTCGCACCTACCCACGCACAAGAAAAGAAGGCAATAGACTGAATTTATGTCTATCATTTGTCGTCTTCATTCCAAACTATGCTAACCTTTAAGAGAAATATATAAGCATAAAAAATGTTTTCAGACTCGTTTCTATATTTTGGGTTGACATCTTCATATGACAGCAGTAAGAGGTTCACTCCTTATTTATTCTTTGTTTATCTTCACGTTTTCTTGCGGAATGTGAACAAATGTAGTGCACTCAACATTTTCTTCTTCTTCTTTTATGATTTAGAAACCATGTGAAGATATTCGCCATTCGAACATGAACCTCAAATCATCCCGTCAAAAAAAAAAAAAAACTATTCTCCACTTTTCTCCTCCCCTCCGTATATATATATATATATGATCTTCCTAATGCTTTCATAACTGTCACACAGAATCTTAGTCTTATTGTAACATGGAAAGCCAGATAATGAGATTTTTTTAAGTAAAATTCCCTGCGGCTGGTTTATGTTCTAGCACTGCGAATTGTGATAATGCAAAATAGTCACGGGTATGTTGTTTTCCCAAATGTCATTGTCGAGAACGCTAAACAATCGCGTTTGTGTTGTGGCTTTTCGCAGAACGTACTAAATTACACAACACTTAAAAAAACAAAACCACCTTGCATAAACGCCTTCCGGTTAAAAGCGCCCGAGAAGTCACATTTCTCTGATGTTGAGATCGGTATCTCGGCCAGATTGTGTTTAGGACAAAAGACAAGGATTTGTATTCCCTGCTGGTGCACTTTTCTTGGCAGAATGATCTGTGTGTGTGTGTGTGTGTGTGTGTGTGTGTAAAATTACGTGCAGCCTTCCGTATCACATAAATTTGGGTGAGGTCCTCCACTCTCTCAAAACACACACACACACACACACACACACACACACACACACACACACATTTAGTGCCTTCACAAACCCGACTCATTACAAGAACTGCTGTATCGGTTGTTCTCGAACACTGCCACAGAAGACAGTACTATACGTCACCAAAACCCCGAGCACACGAAGCGGAACAGACGCACAATGAGAATTCTAGATTCCCTGGGGCTCGTCAATCCTGATCCGATCTTCTGCCGTTACCGAGGACTTGCCCACCCTATCCACGCAGATAAACAGCGACATGTTGGACAGATTCGCTCCACGTGCGATCACACTGATAGCGCCTCGTGCGTTTTACACACCTTGTGTTGTTGTGGGGGTGGCTACAGGCCCACCTAACCTGCTATACCTATCAGCACCTACGGTCACTGTGTTGCGTATCGAGTATTGAGGTGTCCCTGCAAAGAAACAATCAAGGGACTGCAAAAAGATTGTTTCTGGTCGCGTCGGTAGAGATTGATGACCTAAAGTGCCCTCCACAACCATTAAAAAATAAAAACCATCGGTGGGTGTGTTTGGAGGGGAGGGAGTAGACCACTATAGCAATCTACAGCAGGTATATCTACAAGTACGTGTAAGTCCGGAACCTTAAGTTAAAAGAGCCAAACCGTGCGTTCTTGATATACATGTTTAAGTAGTGAAATGGATAGGTATCTGCTTTGATAAGACGACTATAGTGAAATTGCGAATTCTCTCAAGCCAGAGACATGTCTGTTGACCTGTCTGCTTGCTGCCCATCCGTCACACATTGACACGTGCACACATTGACTCACCAACCTTCTGCAACACCCTCATGGCATTCTCCTCCGATTTGTCCTTCACCGCCTCGATTTGATGTTTCCAGCGACACAGATGTGCTCTTCCCTCATTCTCGCCATGCGATTGGAACAATTGCTGGTGACGGGGAGAGAGAAGTTCGTCACGACAGTAAACCTGTGCGCACAGCGTCTTCAATCCACAATTCCTTCGCCTCTTAAGCCCTTTAAGTCTTACACCGGAGCGACAGAGCCACAGCGGAGTGTCCGACACACCACTGCACAGCTACGGGCCACACGTCAGTTGAACGACTCCTGCGACATCTTCTACCAGCAGTTACGTATCGTTAGCGGGGACCCGTTAGGTGCTCGCGCCCGGTGAGAACCTGCGAGATAGCTGTTGGCTATCCCCCCGTCCCCCGCCGATCAGCTGGCAGGTTCGTCTGCAAGTGGGTTGGCGAATGTCTCTGTCGCCGCGCTGACGAAGGCGTACGTTGCGGGGAACACCGTGGTGTGGCTGTGGGTGTGTCGTCTGCCAGGCCAGGTATGCGATACTTTCGGTGTCAAGCTCCTTCTCCCGTGTGTGTATGAGAGATCGTCATATGCACGGTAACTGGATGGTAGTGTAAAAGGGATTAAAGGTTTGTTCTACAAGCACTGGTTGATGCACACGACTTAAGTCTTAAGGTAACCGGTATGGAGAATCATTAAGGGACCGAGTGGAAAATCCCCATCAGTGAGAGGTGACAGCAATCCTCAAGTACTTTTTCTTTAATAAGCAATAATAAACAAATATTATACTGAATATGAAACAACTGCCTCACTTCACTCACACCTTTCCAAATAAAACAGAAAAATCTGCCGAAAGTTCTTATCTCTTTTCCCCAAGTCTGTTTCTGTACTTACGACTTGTAATATATGCCACACTTATTAAAGCACCATGTTTATGCCTTCTTTTGTTTGTTGGCTTCAGTTCTCTTTTATTTAATATGATCTCCATTATCTTCCCTTTCATAACCTTAAGGGAGGGGGTGCGACTTTGTTGGCCAGGCATCTACAAGGCAATAGGGATCGTCGTCTCATGCACATCCATTTCCATTATGTGCAAAACATTCACGAACTCTCAGTCTTCTATGGGCCAGCAGATTCTCTGTATTGTGCACACACACACACACAAGGTGAGGGAAATTTTTTTTCTTCCTTCCATAAGTTTATTGTCCATGGTTAATACTAATCTTAAATTGTCCTCTATCATTCACACATCTTGGTCCTTTAATTTTTGTTTCATATTTAAAGGTTAAAAAAAACAACAAATGGCGGTCATGTCTACTATGCATCCACACTCCATACAGTCACTCTTCAACCTTGTGCCTTTGAGGCGACGGTGGAGAAATATCATACAAACCCTCACTTGTGAAACACAGTTTCAAAATATGTGTAAAATCTTCACAGGTCAATCTGTCGTTTTAAGTTCCCCATTTCTGAGCACCTTAAAAAAAGAAAGTTTATTGATCTTATTTGAAAGTTGTAAATCTCTGCAGCTGCATGGCAAACATTGGATCACATCTGTGTAACATAATATGCAGTACAGATGTGTCATGAAACAGGCTTGTGGGATTATCAGAAATGATCTCTGAATTTTTTTTTGTTGGCGGCCTTTTCTTATACAAATGACAAAACAGAATGATTAACACAGGCATGTCAAGAAGTAAACTATCAGTACAGGAAACCTTCCTTGGGACAGGACTGCTAAACAATGACTTTTTTTGTAAGCAAATTCATAAAAAGACTCCGCACGCACACACACACACACAGAGAAAAAGCATGCAGCTTTTTTTTCATAAAGGGATAAAGGTCACACATAGCTCTTTATATAAGGTCTTTTAAATCACTTTACAAAAGTTTACAGAATCACAATGTGATTTGTGGGCATATGACAATAAATATTGATTAGGCTAGGCATTGTTACCATTTTATGTAAATGTACAGTGTCTGGTTAAGATAAAGCTATTAATGCAACCAACACCATGAGAAATAACCAGCATGTCTGTCTCATCTGTCTCACAACCATGGATACAAAGCACAAAATAGCAGTATACTGTCTTAACCTTGAACGCCCCTCCGTCACCAACAAAAGCTGAGAGTTTGAGTAAACAGAAAGCAGACTAGAGGCTGTACAATGCAAAAACTGGCAGCAAGTACTTTTTTTATAAGAAATAATAAACAAATATTACACTGAATATGAAACAACTGCCTCACTTCACTCATTTACAGCTTGCCAAATAAAACAGAAAAAGCTGCCATAAGTTCTATCTCTTTCCCTCAGTCTGTGTTTCTGTACTTATGACTTGGAATATATGCTGTACTTACTAAGTCACCATGTATACGTCTTCTTTTGTTTGTTGGCATCAGTTCTCTTTTTTAAATATTATCTCCATTATCTTATCTTTCATAACCTGGAATTGGAATTGCCCTTGGGGATTAATAAAGTGGTATTGTATTGTAACCTGGGCAGCCTGGTGGAGCAATGGTTAATGCCTGTCACCAATACCATGAAGGTTGGGTGTCCAGGGTTCAGCTCTTGTCTCGGGCACACTGTTCTTTCTCTGAATGTGGCATCTGTTTACAGGGCCAGCTGCCTTGTCGTGGTATGGCTTTAGTTGCTGGCTCGGTGTAAAACAACAATTCCCCACTCCTTAAGAAAGGGGTGGGTGGGTGTCTAGAAACTGCTTACTCTACCAATAAACTGTGAACTCTATTATATAATGTAAATGATGAAAAATGACAGACTTTACAAATTTATGTTTATCCTGAATGACTTTAACAGCATCCTTTATTGCAGAAACATACATCTTAAATTTCCCTTCTTCTGCAACTTAAACGTGCTGTGAAATGTCTAAGTGCTGGAAACAAAACTGTTGCATTAGGAAAAGAACTTTTTGGCAGTTTCACTCAGTTCTGAAAGTAGAGGAATGTGAATGACTCGTAAAAAACCACTTCTAGTGCCACATGCTATCCAGTGACTCGACAAAAGGTTGGGGTTCAGCGACACCTGCAGGGAGAGACAAAAAATGGTGAAGAAAGAAACAACTGCCATTAAAAAAATAATAGTACTTTATACTCTCACTTAAGAATACCACACACTCTGCATAGATGAATGTAAATACATGCATTCACCCCCCACCTCAAGCACACAAACAATAAATAATAATGGCAATCTATGCACATACTGTGTTAACATATGCAAAAGGAATCCCTTCTAAAATTTCAGCTGTTGCAGTTCTGTTTCCTGGCTGATACTGGCCATCAATCTTCTGAAAAACAAATTTAAAAACAAATTACTCTTGCACAATAACTTTTCAAGAATATACAGGAGAAAATAAAGCTTGAAAAGATTAGAAGGGGTGTCTAGATAAATACAACTTCTTCTTCTGGCTTGGTTGATGAATTAAAGTATGTCCCCATTTATTGCAAATTTGTATTTATGCAAGTCTGCTGCAGTAAGAAAAAAGTAAGAAAAGTTCTAAAGCTAGCGATTCACTCACAAGCTGATGGTCAACAAACTTGATGCAAAGCTTTTCTGAAGCCTCCTTCTCAGTGATTGGAAACCAGATGTCATCTAGGTGAAAATAAACAAATGACAGGAATGGTAGTACAGTTACAGGTACAGAAAAAAAGTTTATAAAGGAATAGCATCATGGGCAAAAATGGCTTTGGTTAGGATAAAACACAGAATACAGCTGCAAAAAAAAAAAGAAAAAGAAAAAGAAAAAGCTTCGTGCCCACAGCTTTGGAGACAGTACTAATCAAATAAAGTTTGCTTACCTGGATTAGATGTCTTGTCGTCTGCTTTCATGTCCACACCAGATATGCTGAAAAGTTTCTGCACATTAAAAAAAAACAAAGCATTTAATTCATACCAAAAAAATGACTTTATTATTACTAATGGTAAAGAGTTAAGCATTACACAAAGCACTGATCTGCTAAAGACAACTGACTCATTATACTTAAATTACCATATTTCACTGAAGCCAAAAAAAGGCAATTAAAATTTAAATAAAATAAAACGTAGTTTAACTACTGTGGATAGTTCTAGTTACACATTTTCATGCATTTTGTCCTACTCCTGTCCGACATAACCAAAACCTGTACACACCATATCAAGCTCCAATTCTGAAGACATACCCATGCATTGATGCTCTTCCTGATTTTTTTCCTGATGAAGACTGGACGACACACAGACAACAGCACAGTGCCAGAGGTGTCCCCACTTGCCACAACATTGTACCAGGGTGAATATGAAATAGCCTAAAAAGTAAATAAATAAATAAGAGCCAATCAGAAATTTGTAAGCAGTGATACAGACTTTTAGGACTGATTTGTAAAAATACTGGTTTAAAAAAAAGGCTCCCAAGAGAAAAACTCATGAGTAACCTCAGACCAAGACTTTGAGTTATGCCTTACCATTGGACTTGCTTCACAGTTCAGGATCCAAGCATTTGTGTCTGTCAGACCATCACTTAAGTCAAATCCTTTACAATGGCCCCTGCACAACCTGCAACAATTTATGTGCATCAGCATCACTCTTGTTTTTCTTTTTTTCATCGATAAATATGTCCTTATGTACACAGACATACCAGAAATTAATGAGTACAATAGAAATTTTTTGTCCACAGTCTTTAAATAAAACTGATACTTTTTTTTAACCCATATACAGTTCTATAGCTGGAGGAGCTATTATTCACCAAAAACTAAAATTAAACCACCCTTTCACACTTCTCTGCTAAATCCAAGGACCTCAGTGATTTAAGATTTCTGTATCTGCTGACCTGCTGAACACTTCGTCAGCAACAATGAGGTTGTAGTAGCTGGGTGAAGACAAAAGAACTTGACGCACAGGTCCAATAGTTGATCCTGCCTCAGAAGGACCTGCCCAGCAAGAAATAGCAAAGCAGAGTAAGGTAACACAATTAATTTGTTTAAACCTCTTTGAAAAACAAAATATATATACTGGACATAAAAACACTTCCTCCAATATACATATTAAAATGATGAATACCTGGCTCTTGTATTTATAAGCATCATTCTCATGTTTTCACGGAAAAGTAATTACGACATTATACTGGGACTCAACCTTTTTCAGTGTGCTTTGTTTGCTTACATCTTCTCTCTAAGCTAGTTAACCTATTGGGCTTGTAAGCAAGGCAGCTAGTACACTGCCTAAACTGTGTAAACTAGATAGTAAAGACATGCACAAATATAAAGTTTAAAAAATCAGCATAGTTATGTTACTTTTCAGTGTGGAGAATAAGGTGTCAAATAAAATCATCTCAGGGCCAACTTTTTTTTTCTCTCTCTCATTTTTGGAAAAAATAATGGTGATTTCTCACTGCCTTTCTTCTCCAACCCTCTGTAAGGGGTCAGTACCCATTCAACAGGGGGAAGTACACTGCACACAGCTATTTTGCTGGCTAGCACACACAGTTGCATACAAGCCTCCAATGCTGGTGCTCTAACTACTTTCACCTCTAACAACATAGCTATCCTCTAATCACTTAGGTATCTGCTTACTCTTCCATAACTCCTTCAACTTTACATGTATAACAATCTTAAACTAATAAAAGGGTGGATAGAAAATACAGCCCATGTCAATTAACAGTCTTCATTTCATGGACCTTCATTTACTGGATAAGTGTCTCCCATTTTTTGCCCCTTTGCTCTATCATAGCAGTCACAATCGTCAAAAATCCTAACAACAAAGGGCTTTCGCTTCTTCCCTCTTGCTACTTTACCCATCTTTCTCGGCAGAATCACTATATTTTTCTGTTCCTGTTACTTGATGCCTTTTGTTTTCTGTTTCGTCGTCAGTACTGTCGTTTTCTTTCGTCCCCTTTGTTCTGTGTCTACTTAGTCCACGTCTCTTCCTCGTTTTAAGCGCTAAGAGCATGCTCTCTATGAGTGTGAATATGCGCTATAAAAATCTTCACTATTATTATTATTAAAATGGTGGATCTTTCTAACGTTGAAGAAATTTTATAAGGGAGAAATTAAGCTTTACTGTCATCAGAACCTTGTTAAAGAAGATTGATTACAAAATAAACAGTAGTATTTTCCTGTAAAATGCATTCTGTTTGTTTAAAGAAAATGCATTTGGTTTTATCGACAATTTTATCATATAAAAATCGTCACAACAGGTGCTATTGACTTGTTTTACCACTAACAATTAAAAAAAGCATTGCTTTTTATTTTTTGGGAAACAGTTGTATAGATTTTTCTGTAACAACCAAAAACCCTATAATTTAAGAATTAATTTAAGGTACATAACCAAAGGATCGCAAACACGAGGTCTCTCAAAAGGAAAGCCGAGACTGATACCAAATTTGACACCGAGTCAATCATCCAGTAATGAAGGTCTGTGCTTCACATATTTGCTAATTGATAACTTGGTAGATGACCCCAACGTCACTAACCTGGCATTGCAAAGATAAAGCTTTTTGCATTTTTTGTGTCCCACACTTTGACACTTCGATCCCAGCTGCCAGTTACAAACTGTGTGGCTACTGATGTACTCCAGTCTATGGATGTGACAGCATCATGGTGGCCAGAGAAAACTCGACAGGGTACCAAGACATTTGGAGCATGCCTAAGCCACTTCGAGGCCGTGCTTAAGTGCCATAAATGAATGTATCCTGGGCACACATCAACAGTGCAGACATAAAAACGTGAAACAAGACGGAAAATTCAAATATATTTGTGCTTTTTGTCTTCTGTGAATGTTGTTAGTGGACTATATGTATGTATTGTTCATATTCATTTAGCATCTTTCATGCAACCTTATTTACGGTATAAAAGGAGTATTTTGAGCATGATGTGGATGCATGTGTACAGATGTATGTACATGTGTGCACTCAAAGAGTCTATGTGTGAAAAACTATATATGATCATGCGTTCTGTACATTTGCTGGGCGTTTTGTGTTCTTAAATGCTTTTATCCATACAAATATTATGTATATAACACATTGAGTTTCTTTAATAATCTAATTGCTATTATAATTTACTGAGTCAAGATCTTGACAATTACGGTTATGTGAACTTTGATCACTGTCCATCAATGCAATAGTCAGAATCATACAATAAATAGCCCAGAGTCAAGAGTAAAAGTTAATTTAGCTAACAAATTTCATACAGAAACTCAAAGGAAAAATTTGTAAATTTCAATGACACAAGCATTTGAGTTTCCTAGAAGACAGTACACATAGGCACAGTTTGTAAATGTCTACCAACCATTTGCAAATCCACCTGCAATGAAATCACAGCCATTCTGTTTTTGCCATGACACACTGAGACAAGGCCCTAAATCTGTAAAAAAATAAATAAATAAATAAATAAAAAAAGCCATCTACAGTCTGTGCTGGGTTTCTAAGACAGCATGCCAGTAAAAACGATCTTAGTCTTCCACCAGAAAAGTAAACACTATCACTTGTAAAATAATGATACTATTTAAAATTACATTTAAATAGTAACACATCGTATCAAGTGTGTAAAGATACATATATATATGTAAAGGTAAAAACAACAAACTGTTTGAAAGGTCCATCACTGACCTCCTCTACTGAAACCAAGAATACAAAATTTACATTTATCTTAAGTTTACATAGTTTCCATATGTCACAAACCTGCTGTTTTAAAATATATTTTTTTTTATTTATGGGGGGGGGGACGGAGCTGGAAGGGGGGAGGTGTGAGCGGAAAAGTTAATGTGTTTATCGGTGTGAGGTCTGAGTGGGTGACTCAGTGCCGTGCCGTGATGGCCGGCCGGCCGCTTGATTAACTTGTGTTGACAAGTTGTTTTGATGTTGTTGTGATGAAAGGAGAGAGTGTTGAGGGTTTCTTTGTTTCCATTGTTTTATGGTGATAGTCTTTTGTTGAGAGCAAGGGAGGAAGAGCAGTTCCTCGTTATTAAAATGTGTCCTGAGAGGACAGAGTAGTTAGTTTCCTCGGTGTTCTCCAGGTGTCCGGAGGGACAAAGTAATAGTCCTGATCAGACTGTTGCTGTGGGGAAAAACAAGTCTGGAGCAGACTTGGAGGGGAAGCCTTGAATGGCTGTTCGTTCGTAAGTCCTCGACAGACGTGCGGTGTTTAAGCCTTGACTGGCTGTTCACAAGTCCTCAACAGACTTGTGGTGTGTAGGCCTTGACCAGCTGTGTTTTGTGAACAAGTCCTGACGGATTGTTCAGTGTCTGTCATATTGAACCTGTTGAGGTGAGTGTCTATTTATGTCGAATTTTGTTGTTGGTTGTAAATCGGTGAGGGTGTTTTGATTTTTTTTTTTGTGAAATGGGGAAATTTTTGTATTGGATGAGAGATATATAATATGTGTAAATTTTAAGGATGAAGATGGGGTAAAAAGTAGTATTGGTTGTGGAGAGAGTTTTAGTTTTGAAATTACCAATTTTTAAAATATTGGTTATATTCTCTCCAGGTTTTTTCTTCTTCTTGTTTTCTTCGTTTGTTCTTCTTTTGACGGGGGTTTCGGATGTATCTACCTTATTCATCTACATTCTTTTTGGATTACCACCAACTACTGGGGAAACAGCAGTACCTGCAGAAGTTAGTGGATTATTATACGTGGTGACTTTGGATTATTATATGTGGTGACTTTGGGATTATTATAAGTGGTGACTTTGTGTTATTTACAAGTGGTGACATCAATATAAAGAACAGTGTATATTATAAGACAATGAACGGAACTGTGTTGGGACTGTGAAATTAGTCATTGAGAGCTGCTTTGTAGACATATGTTTTTTATTTTATTTTATTTTATCTTCAAATTATATTTGCTTCTTTAAATTCAAATTGTGGTTGTTGTTTTAATATTCAATTACTGACTCGTCTGAAAGGCACTGTAGAGTGCAGGTGACACCATACCTGAGGAATTTGTATTAAGCAAGGTCTCAGATGGTGGAGGCTTAAAGATTGGAGCACTACTCTTTTCAGTTCTTGAAACTTCAGAAAACAAATGATTTACATCTGGAATACTAAAGAAAAGATATCTTCTTATAGAATCTTCTTGCATAAACATTTATTACAAATATTTTCAAGTATTAATCCTTCTAAAAATAAAGTCCTGACCCCAAATTAAGAAGTAAATGAATAAATCTAGGTACATATATTTCTATACATATATTCATATACTCAACCTCACACTTTCTTCTCTACAGAATTATGAAAACATTTACCTCTGAAACATAATTTTAGAAAAACATACTGACCTAAAAAAATAGATATCATAACAACAGAAATGTTAGTCTGTTGAAACAAAAGTAAGTCTTCAGTAACAATACATCCAAAATCTAATTTATAGTTTACCTGTAAATTCTAATGCTGCCATCAGAGCAGGCTGCAGCCAGCAAGCCTAACCTTTGGAAAAAAGATTTCTAAGAAAAAAAAACAAACAAGAATGGTTAAATGTGACCTTGTGGTTTTTATGCTTTAAACGTTGTTACATGTGTATATTACCTTGTACTTCATGGACATGGCTTCTTTTGCTTGAAACTATTTTAAGTAAAACCTAAAGCCTGGATCGTGCATACACTGGACTGCTAGCAGGCTGTTGAGATCAAGGCTTGACCTCTCACGAAGTGGTAATCTGTCAGACCTTATCAAGTCCTTTGAATGAATGTCAACATATGGAACTACAGCAAGTGTAGGATACTTAACATTCGTAATCAAGATTCTTAATATCAACAGTATACTTACCATAAGTCTGTTGCTTGGTTATGTTTTTATTCTTTTTTGGGAGTGGGGGGATGGGGTGGAGAGTAAATGTCAATTTCCACTTCCTGGCTTACAGCTAATAGACCAAAACACAAAAGAATATAAAACTTGAAAGTTTGCACCTCCATCAACATAAAAGCCGTAATCACCTGCTCTTCTTCTTTGTGTTGACAACGAAACTAGAAGTTTATTTTCAAAAGGCTCATTATAATGTTAACACGGAAAATTCATCACCCAGTACTGTCTTCTGTGTACTTTCCTTGCCTAAACTTAACCAAAGTAGAAGTTAGCAAGCATGACCTAAGCCAAGTGGTGTGATACTTGAACAACTTGGTAGCATTTTGGCTTACTTGACACCGAGAGGACTTTATGTAAATGACTAACCACAGCAACAGATCAAGTATTTAACAAGATGGATATTTCACATGAATAAGCCAAACATTTTCTCATGTGTCTGGCCACATTAGTGTTTGGCATTCATGAGGAAGAGAGTTTCTGCCTTTTTGAATTTATGTAATATTCATTTTACACAATAACAACAGTTTCTAACTTTTCCAGATAGTATCTGAAGTGAGGAATACTCATAACACATGACTTCTATTAGCCTTACTGAAATAGATTAACAAATTGAATCTGCATGATCATTTACATAGTTACAGCCAGAGCAGAAATTTTTTGAGAACTGAAGACATGGATATTTCAAAATATTTAGGTGCTACCAAAGTTACAAGCTTTGACGTTGTAACTGCAATAATGGTTGTATTATTGTTTACAGCTCAAACTACTAAAGCTATAGTTTTCTATGAGGCTGCAGCTTAAAAAAAAATAATTACCAACCTCAGGGTTTCCACTGTCAAACGCACCTTCCGGACACCAACACATACTCAGAACATGGCCATAGTCATGAGCTATGCAAAATGCCAGTTCTAAAGTATGACAGTCTGGTGGCCTAAAGTAGACATTTGATGCCCGTCAATGAAATTAACACAAATTCTCACAAAATTATAACATTAGTGAAAGAAACAAATATCACAGTCAAATTCTTGATTATTTTGATTATTTAAAGCAAGTTTTTGCTAGAATACAAATTATTCGATTTTTTCCCCTGCAAACTCTCTCACATACACACATGCACACACACATACATTCTCTCTCACTTGCTCACTCACTCACACACACACCAACAAACATGCAACATGCATAGTTAAAAAGTAACAGCCACATACGCTCTGCAGTTTAGTGTGCCAGCATCCCAGAATTGTATGAGTCCCAATCCTTCCCAAAGTGACTTCATAAGAACTGAGTCAACATCTGCCACTGTGGTCACAGCAATCACCTGCCTTGAGACTCCACTGTGACCCTGCGGACACCACTCCATTCCCCATATGTGGCCACCTGTAAAACCTGTTGCTTGTGCTGGAAAGAATCTTAAAAGTGTTAAAATTTGAAATGACTAGTTAACATTATATGTTACGCTTGATTTCTATTTGTCAATGGTCAATGATTTTACAAATATTACTAACATACTGAGAGTTTACTTTTCATATTTGTTTTCACAAACTGCCTCAACAGTAGAAACTTTTGCATACACTTATTGGTAGAAATAATCCAGACACAGACACTGAGACTTGAACCTCTATGTATAAAAATACAAAAGAAGGTCTTAACTAGAACATATTCATAGGCTTTATGAGATCATGGTCATTTAGCAAATGATACATCCTACTCAGCAACCATCAGCATTGCATAAACGGTCACCATACGCCTACAATTAAAATCAGCTCAAGTACAAATAGCTGGATTCAGTTCTTTACAAAATGGTATAGCTCAAAATCGTAGCTGAAAACTCAGCACTCAAAAAATATTATGAGATGCAGTTTAAACAGAGCAACTCTCATCAAGAAAGAGGTAAAGACTTCATTTCCTGTAATAAAGAAAAGGGGATTGTTATGGTAATGCCTCATCAGCTTGAGTTTGAAGCTTTCACATCAGCTTTAGTGACTTCAGAAGTTAAAATTTAAGTTAGTATGCATATACTTCTCCTCAAAAAATAAACTGAACATCAAAATTTTGTGAAACTAATGACAGCACTAAGTTTTGTTAACCTGTCAAAGGCTTTAGCTTAATTTCATGTTTGACACTGGTTTGCCTTTGTTAGTAGCTCAGTAATGAAAAAAATAACCACAATTTCTTTATAACAATCATGGACTTAAAATGTAAAACCTGTTAAAGGCTGTTATATATATTAATAATTTATAGTAGCAGCTTATTGTGTCACATACACAGAGTGTCCCGAGACGAGATCTGAACACTGAGCTGTGGTGACAATACCGGGGGCCCTTATGTCATGGAAATGTGAGAGTGTTAAAAAAAGTTGGGAGGAAAAGAACGGTTTGTTTACAAAATGGAAAGAAAAGAAGATAATTCAGTGATAGCATTGCTGAGTTGATGTCATCAAAAGTCGAAAGCAAGAAGTCCTATGGCACTGAGGAGGAGTGAAAACTTCTACCTATTCATGAAAAGAAAGACAGTTACTTCCCACGAATGCTGTGGTGGTGTCACGAAGCCAGTAGGCCCCCTATATCAAGCCTAAATAATGAGGGATATCACACCCATTGTGAGAGGGAGCAAATAGGGAGTCTTATATCTATGTAAAAGTGCTTTTTCTGAGTTATTTAAGTGATCAATGATTTTACTTTCTTTACCTGGAAGAAATTAAACAAACCTTTCTATGGAATTAAAAACGATCTTAGAAAAAGGGAGACAATTACCATTTAGTGATAAGTACACAGCCAAAGTCCAGCATCATAACTACATAATTCCTAGGACATGAATGACTTAAAAGCAGGATTCTCCCCAAGCTAAATATTTTACAACATATGATTACTTTATTTACTATCAATGTTTCTTAGGATTGTGAATAAGTATATGTGATAAAACAAAAGAGCCATACTTTTATCACCAGCTGCTTTTCCCCATTTCAAGGTTGTGGGATCGGTTCCACAGTTTTCTCTCCATATGGAAAATTTAGTACTTTCATGAATTGGAGGATAATACTCTTTAGCAGATCTGAAAACACCCAAAAAGAGCATTAAATATGTATACTTTCTGGCTGACAAACTGGAAACAGAATAGAAGCTGAGGCTTTTAATACTTTGGATTAACCATCACAAATAATGGCAGATCACCAACAGAAGTCAGGACCAGACACATTAAGACTACTGTTGCAAAATACCAGACTCAAAAGATGTGGAGAGGCAGCAACATTTGCTTTCAGAACAATCTAAAACTCTTCAACTCTTTTCTTTATGTTCTTTTTCAATGTTTTTTTTAAACAGTTTCTGAATGATTTGCAAAACTCTAGAATTCTAGTAGTCACCACCTATTTTGGCTTGCACCTTCTATACAAAATTATTTCTTTTTCGACGGAGCACAAATTTTGACAGCCTCTTGTTGCTTTTTGCATGGGAATGACATTATCACCCTTTCCCACTAAATAATTAAAAATTCTTATTCTTCTCTCAATTTATTGAATGGGGAAAAAATAGAGGAGGGGTCAGCAATCTGGGACCATAGTTATGAATCAAGGTGGAAAGTTGCCCCAGGAGGAAAAAGTGGTTGAAAACAAGGGAAAGCATCTAATATATGAAGCTGTGAAGCAGTGGAGACCCTGCAAACATTGCTTTATGTTATGGCATCTTTGCCACTGCTTTATAACTAGGCCTCTGGGCTAGGGCTACATCTGTGGTGTCTAGACACCGGTTTATAACTATGGAGTCAAGATGCTTGTCCTTGAGATCCTCATGCTGCGCCAGAGCAACAATTAACCCTTGCTTCATAACTACAGCCCTTGGTTGTTAGCATCATTGGTTATGGCATAAACACAAGGTTGCTATGTCGGAACACTCCCACTACTCCCATCCAGCAAAAGTGGTTACCTTATTTGTTTAGGAAAATAAGGGTAGCAGGAAAGGGCATGTGATATCATAGATACAATGAACCGCTTAGGTTCATGCCCCAATAGCTACTTGGCTATGGGACTCTCCACTTTTCTTTACCTATTTATTGCATATAGTTTTATGTCTCTTCAATTACTCTATGCAAATTTTTCTCACTCTCTCCATTTACTGCATATTTTTTATCTCCATGCAGAAATCTTTTAACCTTATTAATTTTTATAATTTAAGACCATTTGGAAAGCTGGACTTTTCTCCAACTAAAGGAAAGCCTACATAGAATATCATACTTTCCAAAAGTTGAATTATATACCTTATAGGTAAAGGTGTCCAATCACTTTTGAGAGGACGTAAACTGCCATGAACTTCAGTAACAGCTTTCTCACTCAGCCGCTCCAGCTCTTCCTTGAAAATGTCTGAAGGAATATGAGCAATCACTGCAATATGGAAGAAAAATAAGCACTGTAAAAGATTCTTTTCACTGAGCTAGTGCATCCTTTTTTTCAGAAAAAAGAAATATTCAATTCCAACACCAATTTTAATAGATAATATTGTTATCAGCAGGTAGTGTTTTCTTCAAGAAGTTAATCATGTGCAATCATTACAGGCCACATAAAATCAGTTCTCTGTATGTTAGTGTGTGTTTAAGAGAGTGAACGATCAAGTGAGAATCATAAACAGGTCAACTTTGAGAAGGTTCATACAAATATAATGATAATAAATCATCAGAGCGTCATGAATTATGACTGTAATTTCTCTCATTTGGAAAGCCTTATGGAGAAAAGTTCACAAGCTGTTCATTTCAATGCTGACCTTAAAAAAAGATCTTCAAATTCAAGTAAACTTGTATATTCTTTTAAACAAAGGTTCTGGAGCCAGTTGCACAACAAATTTCTAATTTTAAACACTTTTAGGCCTTAAATCTATTTAGATAATCCCTTTAAAGTGCACACCACAATTTTAGAATTTTTAAAAGTAAAACTGCTTTAAGTAAGATAACGTTGTTTAAGTCTGACTTTTGGTCCTGTCAGTACAATGTTTTGTATGTTCTTGTGCAATGCATTTAAATGGCAGAGAAGAGATTTTGCTTCTTTAGAACAGTTTTAGGGTTTAGAAACGTTGTGCAACTGGCCCCTGGTTTCCATAATTAGAGGTCATAAAAAGAAACAAAAAAAGATAAAGAATCTCACATCTGGTGGAGCTTTTTGAACTTTTGGATTTTGACTCCTTGTCTTCTGCTACATCATCATCATCAACCTCAATATCCTTCCCAGTAAATGTCCAGTCAGCATCTTGGTTTTCATCTTTTTCCTCATCATGTTTACCTATTTCTCCTAATGTAACTTCTTTCATTGTCTTTAAAGCCCTGTTTAAAAAAAATATTTAATGTAAAAGCATAAAACAGAAGCTATGAAGTAATTTGAGATGTACTCTGGATTATTTGGCATTCATTAAGCTTTTCGCTCTAAACACTTATGATGGCAGGCATAAAAGTTGTCACAATCCAAAATAACTTCAGCAACAAAATTATTCCCGACAAATGATTGTGAAAACTCATCTGTACTTTGAAAATGTAAAATGTATGAATTTATGAAACCATAATTAATTATAATAAATGAGTCATAATAAATAAGTTATGAAACAAATGTATACTAAATTATAATTATTATAAATGACTTCAATTTATTTTCTTTGCCATTTATTCACTTACACTGTTGCTGCTTTTCGTTTCTTCTTGCTAGAAGGTTCTGCCCCATCTTCTTGATTTGCTTTGGCCTTTTCTTTTGCAGCATGTGAACGTTTGTGAATATGCATCCACATAGCCTTCAAATCATGACCACATATGTCACATTTCTCAGTTTCATCCTATATCAAAACAAGAAAAAAAATAGCAAGATAGTTCATAGACATCTTTTAGCAACTGCAAGCCAAAGCAATTTGCAAATGCACGTACTGTGTTGTTCTTTATGACACAAACAGTTCTCACCTCTCGGCCACACCATTTGCGGTGATGAAGAAAATACTGAGCCCCTTTGAACTCTTTTTGACAATCTGGGCAGTCCACATGTCCAACTTTCTTGATGATCTGACGGGCCACTGCATTCGTGTCAACCTCTCCTTCAGGACAGGTTTTTGAGTACTAAAAGATACCAGAAACTCGCACAAATTACTGCCTTTTATAGCCTATACTCCCCTCTAGAGATCACCACCACTGTATATCTCTTATGTGTGTGTGTGTGTGTGTGTGTGTGAATTCACTTTCTTATAAGATTTGTTTTCTTCATTTAAAACCACACACATAAAAACATCACAGCATTTTTTTCTATCATAGGAAATTTGTGACAAGACTTTTGGTCATCAGATTTTGTTTACGTTCCATTATGACTGTCAAAAAATAAAATCTAAAATAGGAAATAAAAGTATGAAAGTACTTGTCATTTTACTCACAAGTGCTGCATGCTTCTTCATAAGATGATCTTCATATGTTGTCAAAAGTCCCATCTCCTCTCCACACCGCAGGCATTTCTAAAAAAACATTTTATGATATGGAAATTAACATACAGGCTCCATCTGTCAACTATAGTCCACATGCAACATTGGTCCTGCCTGCTGATGTAAAATGTATTATGCAATAAATAACCTGGGTATAGTGTTAAAGGTCTACTAAAGTGCATGCAACAAAACATTTTCTTTAATGATTGAGCAAAACTTCAAAAAAAATACTTCTCCAAATCTGAAAGAATACCCACCTTCCACTCTTGAGATACAAGCCTACAAACATCACTGTGCAAAGAAAAGGGCCAAAAACACAGACATCAAGAGTGTACATAGATGCATTTACATTGCCATGGCTTCAACCAATGAAACAGCATGGAGTGTATGTTGTAGAAGTGAGCGTGTTTGTTTTTGCAAATATGGGTGGGTGGTTGTTCATGATTTAGTCAATGTATGATTCCTATAAAGTGCTCTGAGCAAATTTTTGGAAAGGCGCTATACAAATCCTCATTATTATTATTATATATGATTAGGCTAATATGCTAATATGTGTACAATCATGATATCACAACCTCTTTTCATGCATGGTAGTATTTGTAGATCTGTTATCTCAAAAACAGAAGGGAATTATTCACCCACATTTATGGAAATAGCACCTGTTATGGAGCTTAGTCCTGTGATTTTTAAGCCAAAAAAAGAAGTTTTGCACTGTATTAGACCTTTAATG
This sequence comes from Marisa cornuarietis, assembly GCA_004794655.1. Taxonomy (NCBI): domain Eukaryota; kingdom Metazoa; phylum Mollusca; class Gastropoda; order Architaenioglossa; family Ampullariidae; genus Marisa; species Marisa cornuarietis. Next base: position 1,955,958 of record SMMW01000040.1, read on the forward strand.
TCAAATGCTTCCTAGCCTCTGGTGGTCTGTGTACTTTACTTTCCAAAAAAAAGTTTGCCAGTCTGAGGGTCCCTCTTGCCTGTGACTAGAAAATTCCTTCTCCCACCCAAAAATTGTTATGTGATAGTTCAGGAAGGTAAAATGTGATGGGAGAGGGTTGAGCTCTTACAGTTCTCTGCTCTTATGGCCAACAAGCTACAGGACATTCACCTTTAACCTAACATTTAATATTTAAATAATATTTAATATGCTAATGTTTAAATGTTTTTCCTCAAACTATTAGTAGCATGCTAAATAAATGTGTCACAAGTTCAAAGATGATCATGGCTAACAAGGAAGATGGAATGTTAAGAAAGGCCACAATAACAATTCCAGCACCACCTTTACTTAATCACATAAATCTAAGTTAAAATGATTAAAAAGAACCTGAATTTTCTTTAAAATAATCTATAATTAACAATGTAAGATATACTAATGCATTCATACACTCCTCATTACTCAATCACAAATTCACATGCAAATATCTCACAAAAAAGAAAACAGATATAACCAATTTGTTTTTTAATTTTTTGACTACTCACATCAAAAGTTTCTTCCTCCCTGTTGATAAAATGACCTTCTCCTTCAGACTGAGCCTCCGCATTTCTGTTGCTTTTTGTATCTGATCTCCCTGGCTGCTTCCCACCTCGACGACCACCACGCTTTCCTCTCCGAGAACCTCGCCCTCCTCCACGACCTCGATTTCCCTTGGCAGTGCTCTCTTCTTCATCTGACGCTGAAGCAGAATCCAGTGCAGGGGAGATGCCAATGTCTGCTGCACTGTCATATGGAAGACCTGTTGATATGTCACAGTTTTCTGGAACATGCCAACTCCTGATACTTTTCATAGTAGATGAAGCCCCACTGCTTCTGCTTCTACCTCCACCTTGTCGTGCTTTCATGTCTTTGTTTAGCATCGATCTTGACGGAGATGCCTGGAATTCTGGTTCAGAAAGTGTACTTGAAGATGTTAGATCTGCAATTCTGTCATAGCTATGTTGCACTGTCCAGCTTCTTTTAAATTGTGCCCTATCATGGCGATCAGGTAAAGGCCAGCTATTCTCTATGAGACTAGCGTATGGTCGGAGTAAATCACTATCAAAATCACAGCTTTCTGAAAGTCTTGAAGATTCTGTATCATGCACCTGAGCAGTAGACCTCCTGGGCACTGAAGACTTTCTACGAGATTCTGTTTCCCTCTGGACATTGTTTTGCAGCAACTGGGACTGCAGTGAAAGAGATATTGAATCCACTGATCTCTTTGGTTTTCGGCCTCTGCCCCTTCCTCGACCTCGTTGCTTTGCATTGGACTGGGTCTCAACATTCCCTTCACCTGTAGACTCATAAGTGCCTCTGTCTCCCAACTGTTCTTCCAATGATGCCCTCTTTCTACCTCTGTTTCTCACCTGTGTTGTAGAGGTTACTTGTGAAATATGGCAAAGCTGATCTTCATGACCATCTACATCAACCTCTTTTTTAATAATTACTCCACCTTGTTGGTCCTGGAGAATATCTTGCTGATGCACTGAAATATAAATCCTTGAGGCAGAAGAATCTGTCTGACCATTTGTTACTGCAGAGTCTTCTTGTCTTTCCAGTGGTCCACCACAGTCAGCGCTAGAAGTTTTGCTAGTTTCAGCCTCACCTTTGTTATGTATTCCATATGAATTATTGACCTCTGTGTTAGGATCATCTTCCAACGAGGAATGTCCATGTGGAACCCTGACAGAGAGTCTGCCATGGCCAGCCATTAATACAGGCTGTGCAAGAAGCTTGTTCACCTGTCAAGTTTTAAAACTCATATAACAAAGACTATAACAGGCAATGAGCTCAACAATTGTTTGCAAATTGTAAAACTCATCAAGTCATACTGATACATTTTCCACTTGCTTCTACTCTGTACTTTTATTTGCAGGTGTAATGGTTTGAGCGCAAACATTTTTCTGATTAACGTAATGATCCCAACCACTATTAATTAACACTTCAGAAGAAGAAATTTATTCTTCATTCAAGACCCTTTGTTACCCATTTTCACTATTTTCTTTCATCTTGCTATGGCAGACTTTATCCACTTTTGCTGAATCATTCTTTTTTAATCTCTTGAGGAGACAATCTGCTTCTTCTTGAACTACTGTTTAGTACTCAAAATTTTAGGTTTTGCCTAAGTATTAGCATTTTATTGCAATTTTGTGGCTTTATGAGCAGCCATAGAAATGGGCATACTTCAATAAAGTTATGAAATAATTTTCTGCACATATTTATATCCTGGTACATGATATAAATGATTAGCACTAACATTGTGTATTGTGTGATTTCTGTCAATAGAGAAATATGGTCCACATTGGAATAAATCTAGGGGAAATCCATTCTGCAAAAGATTTACAAGAGGTGATATCGTTAAAATAATAGGTAGCAAGATAATGGGTTGCAACTTATTTATGAATTATAACTTTATATGTGTGGTGAGTACATGCATACTCTTTGGGTGAGATGCATCTGTCCACATTCATAGATGCACCTGTGTAAGACATTATTACGAACATCATTATTTTTAATCTGCCTCTTCATATAAATTCTCAAGCCTCGTTACACCTATATCACTTTATGAATTCAGGGCGCCTGTTTAGTAATCAGTCAGAAAGGATAGCAGTTTTTCCATTTGCATTTTTGGGATGGGTTCATAAGCGCCATCCACAATAAGGTTTATGCAGGTCATTTAAGTGTTAGTGGTAATTGGCTTTATGCAAACCACTTTTACATATCTCAGCAAAGATGGGGATCTGACGCTTAAAAAGAAACAGGGGAGCATTAACGGTGTCTGCTTAACTCATTTTAAAAGTATTGTGCTGATCTTAATTGATGCTCTGCGTAGCTATTTCAACCTGCGCTTTTTTCCTTAATAATACACCATAGACTAATCGTGCATTGAGCTGCATCTGTAAACACCCAACAGCCAAAGTTTTATTCGGTTTTAAAATATTTTCTTGTTTTATAACAAGCATAGTAAACCTAAAGTTTGGAGCAATAGCAAGTCATTCTCCTAATCCGAATGAATGTTAGCCGTGTGGTTTAGGTTATCGTTTCCGACAAATGTTTTGCAGTCAAAATGGAGTTGGTTCGATTCCACTAAAAACCAATGCCCCTTGGTCTCTTTTTAAGGTAGCTTCTTTCGATTTTTTTGTTAAATGTGCTTCGTGGCGCATGTCTTTTATAAATCCTACTAAAACTTTAAAACAGAAAAAAATTAAACCAATTTACTCATGTACCCTGCTTACCTCTCCCGGTGCAAAAATGGAAGGTGAGGAATTGTCTCCCTTGCTGTGGCTTCCGGTGCGGGATTATAAACATCGCACGAAAGGAGGTCTGCGTGTATATGCTTGGGTCTACACAACTTTAATTTGTGTTTAAAGTCAGTGCATTACTTTACGCTAATTTATATGAGCCTTTGTAGAGGAACAGTAAGCAGTAACTTTTTTCATTATTTTACGGCTACGTTTTGACAACTTGCTTAACAATTACACAAGTACTTAATGTTGATTGTTGTGTCAATGAGACATTTCACAAATAAAAATCGTTTGACTTGTGATATCGAAATAGTTATTTATTTTTATTGTTTGACTTATGTATATGACAATTGCGTTCTCCTCGACAATACAACCAGCCCTATCTGCTGATATTAATTAAATATACACAAAATATTAATTTTACACTTACGAATCATTGAATAATCTACCCCTCTTTTGCAAATACGATTAAATCAGAAAGTATAATGTATGCATATATTCGCATAAAATAGGATATGAAAAAGTTAAAAAGGGGATGTGCAAATTGATTGTGAAGCCCAGAATGGTTGAAGCCTGTCCTTAATTACTGCTGCTAATATTACTGCTCAGTACTAGTAACAGTCTGCCTCTGTAACCTCAACATCTGGTTCTTCAAGGGTTTAGATTTAGGGCTAGCAAATGACTGCCATGTTCTTGGTGAAACTAGTGCAGTTAAATCAAATATGAGGAGCAAGCAGTATCAGCAGCAATCATTTTCTCACTCTAAAACAGTAAAAGTTCCTAGATAAATACTTTGGAATTGGAGCATACTAAAATACAAATGTGTAAATTTGTTTCCCCACATGATCATTGCTTGAATGTCTTCTAATCAAGCAAAGAAAAATTGATCCATTGTGTACATTTGTTTTTCAAAATGTATGCATTGAAACTAATGCAAGGTATGTGCTGTTAAACATGAACACGTCCAGGAACTTTTGGAATGTTAACAAGACTTGTTTTCAGGCTGAAAATTACATCTCTAGTTTTTACTTTTGGGCTTGATTACTTAGAAATATCTAATGACATTCTCTTTGTGTTTACATATCAAGCTTAAGGTATAATGGCAGAACGTCCCACTGGATCACATCCATATCCTCTCACATCCCAGCAGTCAGCACCAGGAATTTTGCCATCTCAGCAGCAGGCACAACAGATACAACAGCAGTTAATACCACCTGCTGTTAAAGATATTAATGCTGTGAACATTTGTCGTGTTGGTCAGGAGACTGTACATGACATAGTTTCAAAAGCTCAAGAAATCTTCCATATTCTCTGTCCCAAGAATTTACAGGCATGAATTCCATTTTTGAGATGTATTTACATGTAATGATTTAAAGGCTAAATTTTCACCATGCATGAAAGAATGGATTTAATTAGACGAAGGAAGGTGAGGGTACTTGTCGGGTCAGATGAAAGCAATTAGCAAAGAATGACCACAAGGGTAGGTAGCACTACATGTACTTCTCACCTCCTTCCCTCAGGCTGAACCATTCTTTCTCACCCTAAGCTAACAGTTCAGCCTTTAAGACACTATAGCAGGAAATACTTTTAGTTCATTCAAGATATTTCTGATTTTGTTTTTGTTTGTTCTGACAAAGATAATGAAATAGATAAAAGGCCATGTAAAAAAAAGTACTGAAGTATTGAATGTTATACCTTCAAAAGCATGTATATATAAGTTTTGAAATATTTTGTGTACTTCTGTATTTAAAACATAATCTTGAAATTTATATTTTACAAATTTATACAGTTGCATTTTATCTTGCTTGTTTTATAAACAAAATACATCTTAAGCTGTGTTTGTTTTAATATTAGTTGCCTGTTGAGAATGTTTTAAGATCTTTATCTTTCTCATAAATCATAAGTCAAACAACTATCATTTACTGGGCTTTGCTCAAGTCCCCTACCTGTCAGATAAAGAGATTAAAATAAACTGAAATAATGCCTATTTAAATATTATTATCAGAAAAAAATATGCTTTTTATGTGAAAACAAAGTTTGAATAGGGCTTGTTTTTAAACAACACCTTCAGAATAGTTACTGACAACACACTTTGTAGCTTCATGTTTTTGATCATCATGTCTTATACTAAAGAGGTAGAATGATACTTTGCAGTTGAACATGAATTCACAGCAGCACCAGGAGAGAAAGGCCAAGCTGGAAGAATGTTTGAATCATGTGACCATGCACTTTCGCAAACTACGAGTCATCCATGACAAGGTTGTGGAGATCACCAGCCAGATGGAAGAACCGCAAGAGCAGGTGACAGTTTTGATAAATAACACGTGCCAGCTAATTAGTTGATAAAAAAATGTGATTGCAATTTACCATGGAGATTGTAAATTTGTTGAATTTTTTTGCATTCTTTATCACTGTGCTCTTTTGACCACCTGTTTTCAGTGTGTAATTTTTCACTAAAAATAAATCTGTCCTTGGAATTTTTTCAGCATTGACACTGTGGTTGAGCAATCAAAAATTATGTGCTTGTTTAAGTATACATCCAGAAACCCTTTCTGCCACCCTCTCTCTTGTGTTATTCTGTGTAGCTTCTGCATCAGGCATAGTTCTTGTTGGCTTCTTTATAATAAAATGTTTCAAGTATTGTGAGTAATTGTACTTAAAAATTCAATAATTTTATTTACATTATTTTAATTTCTGGAAACAAGCTTTAATTTGGTGGATTGTGAGAAAACTTAAAAAATTTAAATAAAGTGTCTTGTCTGTTTGCAGCAGTTGATACCTATTGTGGGGGTAGATACTGAACCTGTCGTGCCTAATACAGATGTCTATCGAATGACTGTGGAGCAGCATAAAGAAATTGTTGAGGTTAGCATAGAAAGTTCATTTTTTTAACCCCATAATTCATTTTCAGTTTTTTTGTTAATGAGGTGGATATCCACTTAGTTTTGAAAATATGTAGCACATTGAAAACATTCTCACGCTCATATCTATTTACAATTTCACTAAACAACAAGGACATAAACTGGTGCATCCATTTTTTCTCATTGTTGCAGCAAGTACGTCTAAAAAATCAGCAGCTGAAAGAAATTATTGATCAGATTCGTACCATTATCTGGGAGATCAACACCATGATAACCATGCGGAAGACATGACACTCTTCTTGTTGGAGTCCTGGACATTATTGGAACATTTTGCTGTTCAGTCAATACAGATGAATTGATGCAAATGAGCTGTAGCTATAATGAGCTACACCTACAGGTGTAAACTGTATAGGAGGAAGAGTTCAATTGGTGCTGTCAGCTTCAAATGAGAGGTGTTCTTACAGAAATAGTTCACATACTTTTTAAGCACGCTTTTTCTCACTGCACACGTGAAAGCAACAATTGTAAATAATTTTTAGAGATGCCATTTTTTGCCATTACACAATATTTAAAATCATGAAAAGGTTAAATTCAGTGTTAATTATTCTTCATAACCAAAAATGATTATGCTACATCATATTAAAGGAATACATCTGTATCTATTTGCTGCTGTTTCCAATGCCATCATGAGTGCTGGCAATGAAGTTATCTTGTGGTGAGACTGTCCTGTCCAAACTTGAATAAAGATACATAGTGAGGGTGGTAGAAAGAAAACTAAACCATTATACTCAGATAAAAAAATTAGCACTGACTGGAGCTTTTTATATGTATCCAGACATCGGCAACTCAGGGGTTGGGGGGGGGAGTGACTTAATAAGACTATTGTAGACTTAATAAGGGTGATTTTTGTACTTTTTTTTTTAACTACAATACTTTCTTCTGCATGTGATTTCCAACAAGTTACTTTTGGGGGTGGGGGGGGGGAGGGTGTTAAGTAAACTAGTAAATTGATGAAAAAAATAAGAGTGAAAATGAGTGTTTTTGGTGGTAGAAAAGAGTGATTTATAATAATTTACATAAACTGTTGCACAAGGACAATGCTTTTGTCTTCAGATGATCCAACTACTACACAGTGTATTTGAATAAAATATGTAAAACGGAACACAAATCAGGTAGAAAAATAGAGTAAAAGAGGGGATCACCTCACTGTAAGTCAACTGGCATCATTACCTACCAGAAATTGTAGGTTCACCTCAATCAGTCATTATCAACTACAGTTGCTTATAATTTCAGATGATGTACACCTCAGAATGCTGTGTAAATGTGTATAGAGCTCACAGTAAAGTGAATCTTCATTGATGGATGTGGAATTCTGTTATTTTTGAACATTTTGTCATAGACATGCATGTTTGAAGGTATGAAGCAATGGACTACCAAATGTTATGATGAGAACCTCAAAAATGAAAATTAATGCATCTTTTTCTAACGTCATTTCAAAATAGCTTTAAAATGTGTAGCTACATGGAGAAAGGGAGAGAAAGTGTGTTTGAGAGAGAGAGCGAGCTTGTGTCTTGAGACTCAGAGCAAGTCAACAAACCACATACTTTACTGTGCTTGTCAGTATGGGGCTGTATTGCATAAACAGAAGGGGCATTATTTCCACAAATTTTATAATTACCATATTTCAATACAGTTAATTCAGAAAAGGTTAGCCTTTAGAGAAGTTGCTAGTTTGTTTCAGATTACTCAATAAGTTTGTACATTATTTCTAATTTATTGAAAAGGTATTTACATAATCTAGACAAAGATGAATGATGTTTGTTTTATGCAAGTGCTAATGGCCATAATTAGGTGTCAAGATAATGGAGATGTTTCTTGTCATGTATGCCCAGCTGCATAGGTTGTGAACTGAGACCTGGAGAATTTTGACACACAGAAGCATACTTCAACTTTTTTGTAAGTGGATGTGGAAAAGAATAAATGTCATTATGGGTCGAGGCGGTTATGAAAATTGCCTGCTGCTATACTACACACTCTGCCAAATTTTGGACTGCACAGCGCTGTAAGTTACTGGGCGAAACAAAAATCACAAGCATCTTGCAGTTATGGGGAAATGCATAAAAACAACCAAAAGAATAAATGACAACCTCAAGATCCATGTAAGAAATACGCATGCCTACCTTGTGAAATATTGATGCTAATAACTGATGAAGCAAAATAAGGCTTAATATTAAAAATCTTGATATAAATCTTAAACTATCACGGTTGGAGATGTTAGGAAGCACCTCACTGTAACCCCTGTCCCCCTCTTTTACACTCAGACCCAAACACCGTCAGTCGCTGTTTCCTATAATCATTCTTTTCATTTAATAATTGTCACTATAGCTTCGGTGTCTTCCTTTCATCGAACGTTTTGCCGAGTTCTCGAGATCCAAACAAACTACTACCAGTCTGAAATAATAATTCCTCCCTTGCTAGCGAAGTTTTCGACCTTAGAACACCTGCTGTTGTGCGAAGCATTTTTTTGAGCTCACGACTGACCTTTAGACTAATCGAAGTCTTCACGAAATTGCCATGGCTTTTCTGTGGCGTGGCTATGTCCGTGTGCTTGGCAAGTACCCTCTCCCGACTATGTGTTCAACAACAGGTAAGAAATCTCTCTCCTACTCGCTGATTACCGCAATCTGGCTAGTAATTGAATCTAGCATGTTTTTTTCCTTTTCACGAAAGCATGGTTTTCCACTATAAGACTTGTGCTTGCGGAGAACGAAGACACAAATCGACTAGATGGACTTAATTGTGATTTCGAAAGTAATGTAGCCTACAATTAATATTGTGTGTGTGTGTGTGTGTGTGTGTGTTGACTATTTTACAGGAAAAGTTATTCCTAACCAAAATTGCTAATGTAATGTTAGTTCTCATCCAAAGCTTGAACATAGGATCATTAAAAAAATCAGTACCTAACTATTAAAACATGGCATGTGACGCGATCAAAAATATATTTGCTCGCAGGTACACTTATGGCAGCTGGTGATATGATTAGCCAGATTGCGATAGAGAAGACACACATAAAAGATATCAACGGAATTCGCACTGGAAGGTTTTTCGTGCTTGGTTTTTGTGCCTTGGTAAATACTTGATAGACCACCTTCCCACAATAGTATGTGTATTTTACAGTTTGCTTTTTTGTAAGCAGTGTGCCCTGACAAAATATATAATTTTAAGTTTTCATTGCCTGAAAGAATCCAGAAATAAATGTGATTAAACAAGAAATATAACATGTCTTCAGTCATGCTGTCTACCTCATATCATTTTTATACGTACTTGTATTTTTCCCTGTTTTATTGGGGATAATTACATGGTTTTAAAAAAAAATTACATAATCTGTTTAAAAAATACAGTTGCAGGTACAGTGCAAGTTATATTAAAAGTTTCAGAACCTTTTGTTTTACATTTGGTTTGTTTGAACTACACGTTTATGTGGTATGTTTTTCAGGGCCCAATGATGAGGTACTGGTACCTAGCCCTGGACAAAATGTATGCAGGAACACGCTATGCACCATTCAAAATGGTTCTTACAGATCAGGTTATACATATATTGTTTGTAACAGTTAGCTCTATCCCATGACTAGTTGTATTAAGGCCTCTTTATGCTTTCTTGCTATAACCAATACTATAAAGTGTTAATTTTCTAGTTTTAATGACTTTGACAAAATATAAAATTGTGTTTAAAATATAAAAAGGCCCATGAAATGTCAAGGTTTAGCCTGTCATAAGGATTCATAACCAATAACATATTGTATTGGCAGTCTCTATCATCATATTGAATAGCTCCTGTGAACTAAAAGTTGATATTACATATTTTAACGGGAACTGTAAGTTAATCTTCCTTTAATTGTTTAGCTAGCATATCCTAATAGTTGAGACAAGACCATCTTTGATAGTCAGTGCCTGACATATACCTCTTTAAACAGCTTGAAGGGAAAAAAATCTTGTGAAAGAAACAAATAGCATACCCCCACCACCGCCACCATTACCAATGTCGGGTTTGTGAAAATCGATGATTAACAGTGTATGTGGTTGTAAAACACAAGCAACTTTACTGGAAAAATATAGAAAAAGAGAAGCTGCTGGGATGAGAAGTGCATTTGATGCATACTATAATTCTATTCCCTCTCTCTCTCTCTGGCGTGTGTACTCACACAGCACTATGCTGATTTTCAAACATATTTATCTAGGTAATACTTTGATGCAGTTTTTACTTACTTTTGATATAATCAATCAATCAATCCTCTTTGTGCTAGTTGCACATAAGGCCTCAACCAGAGCCCGCCACTGATGTCGATCGGCTGAAACTCGCTCCAGTCGACCCCATGTCCAGCCCTTTCCTTTCATCTCCACTTTTGATATAATAGTGCTTGTAAAACATTTTCCTACGAAATAAGTGTTAAAATCAATCCTACATTACAACCAACTTGAACGTTTTTCATTTGTAAAACTTATACTCTTCTTCAGACGATTGGGGCGCCTATTGTACTTACTACATTCCTAGCAGGCCTGGGTATGTTGAAGGGGGAAGACTCCAAACAAATTGTAAAAAAAATAAAGATGGTAAGTTTTGTCCTTTTCATGGGTTCAGAACATGTTTTTCATGATGTGCTTGTGCTGCTTTATAGTACGGAAGTAGTGTATGTTTGAGAGAGAGAGAGAGACCAAGGGAGAGTGAGAAAAACTTCAAATATTTAGTAAGGTCATTCCTCTTTGAAGAGGTGTAACAAGTAATATGACATGATTTCTCTAGTATTAAAAGCCTTATATAGAAATGCAAACAACATTCTCACTATTGCTGGACAGAAGGTATGAAAGATAAAAAGTGCTTGGAATATTGTAGTATTTATTATAATGAAAGTGACAGAAATTTAAAGTTTTACCCTATGAGGAAGTAAACTTTGATGTGAATCGACTAATCTTTAAGTATCTTCTAAGAAATTTCAGCTAATTTAATATGCAATTTATCATTTCCCCAATCGAAATTGTATAGAGCAATAGAAAAGTTTGAGAAAGAGGTATGTGTTAAAAGTAAATATCCCTTTGCTATGGGGTCATTAAACCCAACAGTCTCCTTCCACTTTTGTTCACAAGCTACTAACTTAAAATAAAAACATGTAGTTGGTTGTGTGCAAACAACTTTCAAGTGAATGTGTACTCAAGTATTTGTATGATAGTTCGTAATGTGATTGGTATTATAGTGATCACATATCTACCTGCTTCCAGGATTTTGTTCCTCTTTTGATCAACAATTACAAGGTATGATGTTCTGTTTCTGCGACTTTAAAGACAGAGTATTTAAACAAAATAGGCGTATGCTTTTGTTAAAGTTTTGTTGTTTTCAGATGATGCTATTTATCAAGTTCTTTGGGAATGTTGCTGTGCAGTTGTATAAATTGTATGATTTGTTAACATTAACAAATCATACAATTTAACACTAAGAAGCAGTAGAATGTGCATATACCTCATCGCCATCTTGTTGTTCATTTCTCTGTTTTAAAAAAATAAAAACTTGTGTGACAAAGCTGCATTTTCTCTGCAAAATTGTGTTCCTGGTTTTGTTTTCCAGATATGGCCAGCTGCACAGATAATAAATTTTTGCTTTATGCCTCTTCAGCATAGGTAATAGATCATTTTGTATGCAAATAGCATCCAGATTTTCAAATTGGATTTTTTTGGTGTGCATTATACATGTTAAATATTCCTGCATTATGAAATAATGTTAATTGTAATCGCTTCCATTTCTGTATCTAGACACAAGTTCTAGGAACTTCATCTGAATTACACTTATACTGATGATTATATATTTTAAACTACAGACTGCTCTTTATTATTTCAGAGTCCTGTTTGTGAACTTTGTGGCACTAGGATGGAACACATTCTTGGCCTGGTTCAGTGAACGCAATGAGCAGAGATAGGAAAAGATGATCACTGTATTTGCCATCGTGTCTGTTATTCATGAAGAGTGACATTGTTCTAGGTCAGAGCACAAGCATGAATAAATCAGTTTTTACCTGTGAGCTTTATTTTGCCACTAAATGGCATGAAGATGATAACATCTTGGTAAAGATGCAGCAGCTTCTCACACACGTGAAATGCAACCAAAGTTTGTCAACCGTGCTCTACCCAAACCAATAGTTTTAGATTGGTAAGATTTCGGCAAGAACTTAAGGGGAACATTATGTCATATGGTACTCCGGATTCATCATTGAGGAAGGGAAACACAGGGAAGTAACTGTGCCACAGAAATTTGTCAGAGGCCTTGGTTTTGGTAGATAGCAACAACTCATTCTGTTGTTAATGACAACCACCTCAGTAAAAGTGTAGCATCCATATTACACATGGAGACAAAAGAAAACCTCACAATTCATAAAAAGGTGCAAAACAATCCTGTGAAAGCATTTTTGTACTATTTCACCTTTCTTTATAAATTTATATATTAATAATTATCACCATGAGTAAAACACCTACTAAACACCACAAATAAAACATTCAGCCATGAAAATCAAATCAGATGATGCCAGACCAGACACATCACAAGGATGACTTGCAGAACTTTCATGTGAGATTTTTCTTTAGGCCAAGAAAAAAGATGTCTTACATTGTCTAAAGGTGAGAACAAGAAACAGAATCCATAGGAGTGAAGCTTGATGGGGCATACTTTTGTTTTGTGGAAATAGAACATTGGGAAGTGGAAGATTGGGGTTTTATGCTGAGCCAGCAACTAAAGCTATATCAGGGCAGGACAGCCAGCCCTGTAAACAGATGGCTGCCACAGAGGAAGAACAGCGTGTTCAAGATGAGAGCTAACACAGGACAGCTAACCCTCACTGTATTGGTGACAGGTGCTAACCGTTGGAGCACAGGATCGCCCTGGTAATAGAACGAGGTGAAGATTGAACAGGTGGCAAGAAGTTACACCATTGATAACAGTATAACGGATGCAAGCAACCTTGTATTTGATGAGAAAGAAACTGAATGAAGCTTTTGATAAAAGAATGTGTCTAAGCTGTAGAATATTAGCATTTGTCCTCTTGCAAAACGTGGTTGTATCCATACTTACCAGCAATTGCATATTTGGTATTAGTGAATTCCCTTCTGATTTTACAAGATCTGTTGTGCTTAGTAAGATGCCAATGTTCTTTAAATAAATGTCAGATTTCAGCTAGTGTTGTTTATATCTAAGCAAACTTTCAATAATGTAGTACAAGTTTTCAAACCACTAGTTTATTAGAACCATGTCTTGAGACCAGTTTTGACTGTCGAACTGGACAATTTAAAGTAACCTTAAAAAATATCTGGGCATCCTACCTCACTGCATTTATTCTTGGCTGTAAGCTTCAAATGGTTTGCAAAATTGGAATACTGAGATTTTTCCAAGGGAGAAGTGAGCCTTGAACACAGTTGCCAAATTCAGATGTAGACTATACCTAACCATAATGTACACGTTGCATTTGAAGCTAAATACCACATTGTAGTAAAACTAATAATGCTTCTCTTTTCACTTCCATCATGAACTTTTTTCAGCAGCTAAAACAAGTTTGGATTTAATTAGTGAATGTTGATTTTTCTACTTCCAGCAGCTGAAAATCACAGCTTATGTGGGACGAATACATTGCCACACTCACACAAGCCAGCTTGCAAACTCCCACCCACACCAAAATGCACAAAAGTTTACTTTCAACTGAACTTTTTAATGTCGCCCTTGTTTCTTTGTACACTTTAAATAACATCAAATAGCTCTTGCTAGGTATCATTCAAAGCTTTTTTCTCCTGAACTCTTTTCTGTGTAGCTTAGACTGAAGAAGCCAGAACGACAAAGAAATCAAGATCAATCGAGTTTGCCGTTTTGACGGCAAGAAACCTAAAGGATAATAAAATGGTACAGACACTGGGCAGCTTTTACCCGAGCATGGGCAGGTGGTAACATCGACAAAGTTCAGAGCAGTAGCAGGTTCGTGGCCTGGCAAGGGTTCCTGTAAACTTCACTTCTTCTTGGCGGCAGATTTGGTCATCTTGGCTCCAACTTCCTCTTTGGTCACAGACTTGATGACTCCAACAGCCACGGTCTGCTTCATGTCACGAACGGCAAAACGACCCAATGGGGGGTAGTCAACGAAGGACTCGACGCACATGGGCTTGCTTGGTACCAAGTCAACCATGGCAGCATCTCCGGATTTTACGCTCTTTGGATTGTCTTCCAGCTTCTTGCCAGAACGTCTGTCGCATTTTTCCTTGATCTCAGCAAACTTGCAGGCAATGTGAGCAGTGTGGCAATCCAAAACTGGGGAATAGCCGTTTTTTATCTCACCAGGGTGGTTCAGGATGATGACCTGCAAATTCAAAAATTCGTCATATATCCACCAGATAAAGATAAATTAGAAATAGAATACAAGTTAGGAAAGGATAAAAGTTAATGCAAAATATAAGTAAATAGCTACCTGAGCATAGAAGCTTTTTGCTCCTTTTGGTGGGTCGTTCTTGCTATCACCAGCAACGTTTCCACGACGAACATCCTTCACAGAAATGTTCTTGACGTTGAAACCAACGTTGTCACCAGGAAGAGCCTCAACCAATGACTCGTGATGCATCTCAACAGATTTCACCTGAAATGATTAATATAAAAATGCATCAGGTGTTCTAAGATACGTGCAACCCACAAGCTCTGGATTAATAAGTAAACTTCTTTAACAAAGGTAAACTGGTCATACCTCAGTTGTGATTCCTCCAGGAGCAAAGGTAACTACCATGCCTGGCTTCAGGATGCCAGTCTCAACACGACCAACGGGCACTGTTCCGATGCCTTAAATAAAAATCAATCCACTTTAAAAATTTATTCCAGAAACCTACATTCTCCCCCCCCACCCCAAAATATTACGATGTCAACCTGATAAGCTGTACAGAAGCATTTCCTGAGAAACTGCTAATACCTTAATGAAAACAATTCTAACCTCCAATTTTGTATACATCCTGAAGTGGCAGACGGAGTGCCTTGTCAGTAGGGCGGCTTGGGGGCAAGATGGCATCGAGGGCATCAATCAGGGTCTTTCCTGAGGCATTGCCTTCCTTGCGCTCAACGGCCCAACCCTTGAACCAGGGCATGTTATCACTAGCCTCAAGCATGTTGTCTCCATTCCATCCAGAGATTGGCACAAAAGGAACAGCTTTGGGATTGTATCCTATCTTCTTTATGTAGCTTCCAACCTCTTTCTCGATTTCTTTGAACCGTTCCTGTTTGGAGGATATTATATATCCACATCAACATTTGGGACGCACAGGAATTGCTCTGCATTAAGTTATTGCTCAAGCTTTCACTGGTTCAAATGGACAAAAAATTAGATGCACACCAACAGTTTTAATTAACACCTTGGGTTTTGAATGTACTTACCTCACTGAAAGGAGGAGTTGTGCTGTCCATTTTATTTACACCAATGATCAGCTGCTTGACACCCAAAGTGTAGGCAAGCAATGCATGCTCACGTGTCTGACCCTCTTTGGAAATACCAGCTTCAAACTCACCAGTACCAGCAGCAACGATCAGCACAGCACAGTCAGCCTGAAAAAAAAGTGAAGTGGATTATCCAGCAACTGTGATACATAATAGAGACACCAAGAGCCTGCTTCAGCGCTAACAGATCTAGAAATGAAAAGCAGAGGCATTCTACCTGTGAGGTTCCTGTGATCATGTTCTTGATAAAGTCACGATGTCCAGGAGCATCAATGATTGTGATGTAAAATTTCTGGGTTTCGAATTTCCACAAAGCGATATCAATAGTGATACCACGCTCACGTTCAGCCTTCAGCTTGTCCAACACCCAGGCATATTTGAAGGAACCCTTGCCCATCTGCAAATAAATAATTACGTTGTAGAATCCAGGTTACAAAAATTCAGTTTGTTCAAAACACTATTTTAAGATTGCTGTATTATGACCTTGCACTTAAAAAATGCTCGATTTATTAACCCTGCTTGCTTGGCTATCCATTTGTCGTGCAATTTTTGTATCTTCGACACTGGAACCTTTTCCCTCCTTCACCTAAAAATGGCTATTGTTTCAGCTTTCTAACAAAACAAACCTCCTGGGCCTCTTTCTCGAACTTCTGGATAGTACGAACATCAATGCCACCACATTTGTAGATCAGATGACCAGTTGTTGTCGATTTGCCAGAGTCTACGTGTCCAATGACGACGATGTTGATGTGAATCTTTTCCTTACCCATTTTGACTTTAGATGTAGATTACCAAGAGCTAAGGAATAGAAAAAGAATTGTAGACAATGACGGCAAAGTACACCCTTTTACACGTGTCAATCACTAAGCTTTTCGCGGTTTACGACATGTCACGTTATTCATGAAGTACTTGTAGTACTGAAATAACCTTATCGCTTAAGACAAGTCATCTGATTTAAAGGCTAGAGACTATACACGTCACAAACTACAAAATAAAACCAATATGGCGACTACCACGTGGGTTGCACAGTATGCTCTTCACTGTTTCAGCGACTACACACTGTAATGATAAAAACTGGGCATCGTATTTTCTCTTTTGCCAATACTTTCGTTTGCATAGTACTTTTCGTTAAGACGCATAATGAGCACTGCTCCTTAACATAATTTGTAATACCACTTCTATTTCACTGTTAAATTTTACTGATACTAAAATGTCTATGCCATTGCCTGACGCAATACCGTACGTTAACACTTGATCGGCTCTATTCCTTTTGTTGTACTACTTCGATCATTTCACTTTCTAGCACGCTTCCTTCCAATATTGATCACCAGTTGAGCCGTATACTTCTTTTTCATGTTGTTCAAGTAAATTTTATTACACTGCTGAATTTTCTAGTGATGTACCTACAAAGCTTTTTGTAAGAAAGCCTTTCTTAAATCAAAGTCATTCTTAAAATCCTAAGAAATCTTGTTACAAATATGCCGGCATTACGACACCGGCGGCTTGAGGCATAATTTTAACATAAGAAAATAAGGTATAAATCTTAATTATGATTTGTCATTAGCTTGCTAATGATAAAGTAAATAAAGCTTTAACGGGATATTTTAAACTCACGACACGATGGTAAAGAAATTAGTAGATCGCTGACGATTGAACTAGATCTCTCGCTTACCTACGCAGCCGCTCGTGTCTCAGCAAGAAAGGAAAGAGCACCGGCAGTCACGTGACTATATATACGCATGCTAGAGGGATATCCCTATTTGCGCAGCCTTGGGAACCCCACACCAGACGACTTCCTGTCATGCGCATACTTAAGTTTAACCATGTTTCAATCTCGACATGTACTATATTTTCTAAAGGTATAAACATTTATTCATCCTGATTTATAATATATTTTAATGTATCGCTGTTGATACAAACCATTATTCACGTGGATAAACAGCGCATAATGTCTTCAGTATTATGCTTTGGTGCATGGTAGTACCTAACAGTCGCAAGTGACATCGTGTCATTGCATTTTTTACTTCGTAGATTTTGTTCTACTAGTCAAAGTCACAGCTATAATTTATTTGCTAAAACAATCTTAACTGGTATAAGTAGCTACAGCAGGCAGTAGTTTTAGTGATAAAATTCTGAGAGGGTGTCGTATTTGGGCGTAAGATGGTTGGGTTTATGACTATCACCAAATAGCTCTTTTCTACCCATACCTTCCCAGACATGGCCCGTAAATAATGGTATAACTTGAAGTTATTAACAATTTATTTTTATATTGTTCGTCACAGTCTTCTTATAAGTATATGTGGTGTGTTTCACTTGGTGACTAAACACTTCCCCTTTCTAATTTCTACAACATCCTCACAAGGGCACACAAGGGGAAAAACCCCGCAGTGAAAGGTCGTTTACGCATGTTTACAAGCAGACACAATATAAAATGAACTAGTATTTAAAATTGGGCAGATGTGTAGCCTTACCTAGTGTCACCATGCGTAAGTATTTTTCTGATTGTAAAATAATTGGACTACATTATGATCTTAAAAAAGATGTTGCAATACTTGATGCAATCCTGTATATTGAAGTAAGAAAGATGATTGCACAACTTGATGCAATGCCATTTTTTTGTTGGCAATTTCTTGAGGCACGGTTTTTTTTTTAATAAAAAAGAAGGTTGCAGTGCCTTAAGTAACATCATGTATTTGTATTTAACTGGCACCATGTAAGGCTTTAGTCTGTTTTCAGTGGATTAAAAAAAGATTCAAAAACATTTTTCAGCCTTAATGCTTGATAGTATTGATATTGTAGGAATAACTTTAAAAATAAACATGTTTATTTCTTTGCTTTGAAATTTTTAAGTTGTCTTTTTCATGCTTATTCACTTTTAAGTACACTGAATTGATCTGTGAGAATTCTTGACTCATTTTTCTTTTTGAGGAATTTTGTTTTGCTGTCACAAAATAGAAGTCATTCAATCAGTGCATAAATAAAACTAGTGAATATCCTAGATTTAACTTCAACAAAAATCTGGATGCCTTATCTAATGGTTTTTAATGTGATAATAATTAACTGGCTAATTTTTTTATATTTCTGTCATTTTCATATTGAGACATACTAGTGTTATCTTGTTACATTACATACAATGCATATGTTTTGCAAGAGGCAAGGAAAGGGATATAAACAGGGAATATAATTCACAACATGTGCAGTATTTGAGTAGGTTAAAGGGGCAGTATTTGAGTAGGTTAAAGGGACTGCTCTTTTTTTGTTTCATCTCTAGATCAACTTCAACTTTAGTGTCTCCTATTTCCTTGATCTTTATGTTGTACAGTTTACGTATGTTTTCAATTGTTCTATGACTGTGCCAAGTCATTTCCACATGCAAACCACATCTTCCACTAATGGCCTCTGCAGTCTATTATTCATCTGGGCTATCTGGTCTGATCATTTTTTATTTTTTATATTTTACTTGATGGATTACTTGTCTCCATTTCTTTACAGTTTTGTTTCTAATCTGTGGACTGTGCATACTTCACATTTTCTCATCTACATTTTCTTGTGCTTTATTGCTACATGTTGAATATGTGCATGGACATAGATGAGAAGTGTGTTTATTTTGCCTCTTGCTCCATGAATTTTCTTAATTATTTGTAGCAACTCATGCTTCCGTGGTTCCAAAAATTGATGACTTTCTTCCCCTAAGATTTATTATTATTAATTTTTGTAAAGTGGTTTGAGCCAGCCTTGATGGAGGGATAAAGCCGAAGAGAAATCATATAATCTTCATCATTATGAGACCACCTTATTTCCCTGAATATTTCTCCGAACTTCTCTTTTCCTACATCCCAGCCCCAGACCACTTCACTCTTCGACCGATGACCATATCCTAACTATTCCTGTCACCAGAATAGCAACAGTGCATCAAAACAATTGAACTCTCTCCCTTTCCATACACGCCACCTACCCACCATTGAATCCTTTAAACATGCACTAAAGACGCATTTAATCCTTGAGCATTACTCTCAATGACAATCCACACAAATCTAGTCCATCTTCAACCTTTCCTTACTCATCTTCCTCTGCAGAATCACGATCCATCAGTTTTTGTTACCCGATTCCTCTTTGCATTTTCTATGTTTTTCTTTTAATAGTCATCTTTTATCATTTATCAGTACTGTTGTTTATCCTGCCATCCTTCATATGCTGTCCATGTTTTCTTGTCTCAAGTGCTGAGATCGTGCACTCTGTAAATCACACATTTTTATTGTTATTATTATGACATTGTATCTACAATAAATTTTGCTTTTTTTCTGCAAATCTGAATCACTTCTAAATTGATCTTCTTCTACTTATTCCTTTTCACCCCCAGTGGAGCATAGGGCCGCAACTACACCATGCCAACGAACCCTGTTCTGGGCCTCTCTCCCCAGTTGGGCCCGTGTCATTCCAGCTGCCTTCACCTCGCCGTGAACCGATCTTCTCCACTTCTCCACGTCTGTCTGGGTCTCCCAACCTTGCGCCTCCCCTGTGGGTTCCAGTCCAGAGCTTGTCATGTTAGATTTTTTTGGCTGGCTTTCGCATTGTGTGATCGATCCAGCCCCACTTTCACTTTTTGATGTCTTGGCTGGCAGGATTTTGGTTGGCTGTCTCCCACAGGTATGCATTGGAGATCTTCTTGGGCCATCTGATGTTGAAAATGTGGCGCAGACATCTGTTGATGAATGTTTGAATCTTGTTGGTGATGGTGTTTGTCACACGCCATGTCTCAGACCAATATAGAAGGACAGATTTTACGTTCGTATGAAAGATGTGGATCTTGGTGTGCCGAGATAATGCCTTGGAATTCCAGATGGGTCGCAGGATATGGAATGCTTGCCTGGCTTTATTTATTCGGCTTCTTACATCTTCATCTGCACCTCCATCCTTGGTGACTATGCTGCTTAGGTAGGTGAAGCGGTCAGTCTCTGTGATACATTCCCCATGTAGTTGGAGTGGGGCTTCTTGCTTGTTGTTGACCCGCATTACCTCTGTCTTCTTGATGTTGATTGTCAGACCATTTGTCGCTGCTTCTTCTGAGAGCCGAGTGAGCTTTGTCTGTGCATGTTGTTGCTTGTGGGACAAGAGGCTGATGTCATCTGCAAAGTCGAGATCTTCAAGTTGCATGGCAAAGGTCCATTCAATGCCTGTGTTGCTATTAGAGGTTGTTCTTCTCATGATCCAGTCTATGACGATCAGGAAGATTGTCGGCGAGAGCATGCAACCTTGCCTTACTCCAGTCCTCACTGCAAAAGGGGTCCGTCAGCTTCCCATTGTGGATCACCTGGCATGTCGAGTCTTTATACAGCTGTTGGATGGTGGCAATGAACTACAAAGGGTTACAGTGTTAACCTTACCATTCAGAGTTTCCTTCTAGATCATCCACTAAATATGTGTGGGTTCTTTTTTTGTTTTGTTTTTGACTGTTACTAATCAACAGAACTGTAAGGCATTAATCAGCTTTTAAAGGATCTTACTCAGAAATTTAAATAATTGTAAAAAGCATTCAGTTAGAAAATTATTATTGATGCACAATTAAACAGCACTTATGCAGTAGAAAAAGTGGTGGTCATCATCAGTACAAATAACTATTATTAGACATTTTAAAACTACATTATTTCTTTGATAATAGATTTTCTTTTGACAGTTACCTTAACAAGTTGTATCATTATTTGGTGATAGACTTGCTAATATCAGACAACATTGTTTCCTAGGCTGGACAGAGCATTGCTGTTGCTGCTGGAAATGCCATATCACCACTGCTGGGACCTTTAAATCTACTTCAACTAAATGTGCGTCATGGCCACTTTGTTGACTGGAAAATGATTCGAGATGCCAAGCGTCGTGAATGTGTCAGACAATTTAATGTCTCTCGCCAGCGCTACAATGCTATTCGGAAAAATACCATTTTGCCAAAAGAATTACAGGTTGTTATCCATGGACTTTTTTCCTGGTGCCACAAAAATAAAACCTAAAATACTTACCTGTATTTACTATCTGCCGTTTTCAATTTTAAACAAATAGCTTTTGCCTTACCACTCTGTTACAGGTAATGATAATTTAGTGATGTTCCAACTTCAAAGTTTACATTCTATAGCACAGTTCAGTTTTTCATTCTTTTTCTACCTCCAGTTCCCCAGTTGCACATCCCTTCATCCCCACCTTCATTTCAAAGCTAGAAAGACTTTTGTGCAATCATTTATAAATTAAAAAACACCATGTTATCTAACATTTGCTGCTAGCATAAACAGCAAAACATTTATGGACCCCTTTTCTTCCAGGAAATAGCAGACAAAGAGGTTGCTGCCCTTCCACGAGACAGCAACTATATTAGGCTACGATCAAGGTGCATTTTGACATCGCGCCCAAGGGGTGTCCTGCAAAGGTGGCGGTTGAGTCGAATTATGTGGCGACATCTTGCAGACTATAACCAAATGTCAGGAGTGACTCGAGCCTGTTGGTGACCATTTCAAAAAAAATGTGAAAATCTGTGCAAAATGTTCATGTGCATTTACTAGTGTGTTTGTTAAAAGAACAAATAAAATGATTAATTCAGGCTGAATAACTTTGACTTGGAAAAAATGAATGGATGTATAAGTTTGCACTTAAGTGTAGCATTCAAAAAGTCAAATAAGTATTGTAAAACTAGGAAGAATAGGAAATGTTTTATTCTTATAAGAAGGAACAGTCTATGATTTATCCTACAGTGAAGGATGTTTGGTTAAAAAAAAATGCCCATATAAATACTGTAATACAAATAAGAATCACCGTCTTCTTTCCTGCAAAGCATTTCTCTGATGGCTTGTGTGGTTGTATGCAGCAGCATGTGTGTGATTTTTATCGGATTCATCAGCTTTCAGTGTCCATGGTGAAAATCCAGTTTTATTTATATTGACACTCCTGTGTGACTATTCCTCTCCATTATTTCCTGATTCTCCTTTCTGAGTTGTTTGATTAAAAAGAAGACCACTTTTTGTCCAACATGCGCTCATGTGTCAGTCTTGGCATTTGTCAGACAGTAGTTACGAATTCTTGACTAGACACTGTGGTTCCTTTACAATTTTCCTTTCACATATCAAATATAAAATACATATTTTATTTTATTCCCCAAAGATATGTCAGTTAGCCAGAAAGAAATTTATTTAATTTTAAATTATTAACCTCAAAAATCAAATCCTGCACATCAAAATGAGTTTCCTGCCCATGTTCTCTTTCTTTCCACAACCCCCTTCTCCGTCTTCAATGCTCGCATCTGTGTGTGTGTGATAACATTAACATAGTTGACTACTTGATATAAAATGCTAATCTCTACCTCAGAACCCTAATTATTGTCGTTGGCGACTGGTATTATACCCCCGTTGTTTGAGCATGCTGTCCTCGCGCCACTACTAAAGCAAGCCAGCCTCGATTCCAATAACCTTAAAAGTATCGTTCTGTTTCATATCTCCCTTTAAAAATGTTCTGCTCCAGCTCCTGAACCATTTCTCCAGTCACAGTATAGTTGAACCAGTTCAGTCACTCTGTCGTGGGAATCAATCGACTGAAGCGTAGCTGCGAACGGTGAATGACATTATCTGCTTGCGAAAGGGGTCACATTATTATCAATGGTGAATCTGTTAGCTATGTTTGGTTGACTTGAGGTGGCATTCTCCTAGAAGCGAATGTGGTAATTGTAGGCACCACATCTTTTCATGATGCTTCGAAGTTCGGGGTGTCTCGAGGCTCTGTTATTGTATTCCACCTGTACATCCAACCACTTGGTCCCGCCATCAGCCACTTGGGCCGCCATTATCACATGTATGTTGAAGATACACAGCTGGCTTCGCTCCAACAGGTCTGCAACACCCTACAGCGAATCATAGGCTCTGTGAAAGCCTGGGTGTCCACCAACACAGAAAACGAATGATGACAAAACTGAAGTCATTCAGAAAGCGTCTGCAAGCAAAATGAAATGTGTTCTCTAATATTTTTTACTCTCTTTTGGGTGAACAGCTCTCTTTTCCCAGACCGTCAGGAATGTCGGTGTTCTCATCGACACATCGTTGTCTTAGTAATCTCACTTCAATGCAGTCTGCGTCCATCTTCCTTGAATTTTGCAAGATCAATCATATCCGACCGTAGCTGTCATGTTCCGCCACACAAAAGCTGCTGCCTGCTTTTGTGTTGTCCCAGTTGGATTACTGCAACTCTCTACTCGTCGATCTCCCTAAACGCCTACTGGACAAACATCTAAGAGCTCAGAATAATGTCTTCCGTGTGCGAAATGCAGACGATCCTTCAGCCCTCATCTCCGCTGGCTACCACGCAGTTCGAGCACGGAGTTATATTATTGTATTAACTTCGTGGTTCGATTTAATAATAATATTAATGAAGATTTTTATAGCGCATATTCACAGTCATAGAGAGCATGGACTAAATGGATAGAACACGAGGGACGGAAGAATAAACAACACTACTGACGACAAATGTAAACACAAAAAGCCACCAAGTAACAAGAACAGAGCAAATAGTGAATCTGCAGAGAAAGATGGGTAGAAAAGTAACAAGAGCGGAAGGGAGGAGGGAGGGTAAAAAAGACTACCATTGTGTGGACTGTGTTAGGAGTAATGCTCAAGGAAGAGGTGCGTTTTCAGAGAAGATTTGAAGGATTCAATTGTGGGAAGGTGGCGGAGATGTAAAGGATGAGCGACAGATTGATGTCTTCGTCTATACTCTATGACACAAGAGGGCTTCGGTTTTATCGTCGTTTAGTTTTACCATCCAGCCCTTGACGTTCCTAATACAGACTTTTAGAGAGCTAATAGTGAGGATTGGAGCAGTAAAGCTGCGTGTCGTCAGCATAGGATTGATGAGAAACCAGGTGAGACTGGATGCATGATGAAAGTGGTTTAGTGTACAGGATGAACAGAATTGGACCAATGTGTCGAATGCAGCAGACAGGTCCAATAGAGTTAAGGGAGAAACATCACCGCTGTCAAGAGCAGATAATATCTCTGTCGTTACCTTAATAAGAGTAGTCTCGGTGTAATAAAAGGGTCTACTGTATATGCCGACTGAGCTGATTGTGGGATAAGATGGTGCTCTTGTAAGTAGGCCCAGAGCTGTATCAAAACTATTTTCTCTATGGTCTTAGAGAGAAAAGACAAGTTGGTAACTGGGCGGTAGTTGTTTAGCACATTGAAATCAAGAGTGGATTTCTTAAGAAGAGGCCTCACCAGCGCATTTTTGAATAAAGATGGGAAAACACCTGACGACAAGCTGACATTTACAATATGTGTGATGGAAGAAAGTAAAATATCTAGGCAATCAAGAAGAAGCCTTGTGGGCAGTGGACCTAACTCGCAAGTTGTTGGTTTAGCTTTTAGAATAACCGCTTTCACATCGGCCTCAGAGACTGGTAGAAACTTGGTCATAGCAGGGACGTGTATACGTCCGTGGTCATAGAGCATCCTGGGAGGACATCACAGGAGACGCTGTCAAGCGCCAACGCCGAGTCTAAAGATGATCAAATGTCTGATATCTTTTGCATTGATTACAAGATTTTCACACTGTACTACTGTTGTCCTCATGGCCTCGGCCAGATTACCTTAATTAGTGTTCTACTCACCCATCGAAGTCGGTCTCCCCGGTCTGCGTGTGTTGCCCTCCTCTCTGTGCCGCGCATCAAACGAGAAAACTTCGCCAAGCGCCGTTTCTTCTCTGGCCCCAACGTTTGGAATTCTCTGCCCTTTTCTTTTCGGACTGTGCCTACATTCGAAACTGTCCGTTCTGTCTCAAAACTCACCTCTTTAAGAAATGTCTTTCATAAGGGTACTTTTTCACTCGCTCCTCGATCAGTTCTTTGTCTTTAGCCATCCACCTCGATCGTTTCTGCTTATCACTGTGTCATCTGTTTGTTGACGCTTGTGTTTGTTTGTTGCATGGTTGACAGTCGGCTCGTTTGTAGTCTTCCGTTTACAGCGCATTGAGCTCGTCTCCACACGGGGAAATGCGTTCTACAACTTTCATTATCGTCGTCGTCGACGAAAAGAATATGTGGACTACCGATTCTGCATAAGATTACACATTTACGCTTTACGCAGAAAAACATATAACGACAACACACACCATACAGTTGATTCAACGTTTCAATTGCACTCCTCTAGATCATTAACGAGTTTTGCTGTCTTACGCTGATGTCGGTGGTAATGAGAAATTCTAACAGATGGTCCGACATGACAAGCAGCTGATCGCCGAACCTGTCATCAAAAGGCAACGTACTGCAGTGTAACGGGATGGATAGACCATGCTTGAACTTTTCTTTCTAAACCCTCCGTATAATTCCTGTATCAACACAATCGGGTACTGCAGTTGTCCTAACCTTTATCATCTTGCCTTGTTTACATTCATTGTCTTATATGGCTTTGTGACCATTGTCCACAAGTTGTTATGAAATCTGTAATGCTTGACAGAGAAGATTACCATCTCCTAAATATACGTTGCTGTTTCTCCTGTTTTGACTCTTCTTGGACGATTGTTTCTTCTGACCTGTTTGTGAATGTCGTGAAGTTTTCTGATAATCCAGCTGTCGAGAGACTCAATAAAGCATGACGATCGCAGTCCTGTGTGGAGGTCTGATGTCTGGTTGGAAGAAATGTCAAATATCGAGCTGATTATTTTTGTCGGAGCAAAGACCCTCTGACCATTTTTTAAATCTAATTTTTCTTCACTCTAATGCATCACGTCTGGAAGTATTGCTGATCCAATAAACTGGACAGCTTTTCCCAGGTCTTCTGTCGCGCCCCAACGTTTATAATCATAGTCTGTCGCTGTTTGATGTCACAGTCACATTTGCTGCTTTTATGCCGCAGAGTACTCCAGCTTGAAAGCGAGAATGATCGACTTCTTAGTGATCAGATGTTAATAGGTTTAAAATGCCATTTAGCAGGCCATCTCAAGCAGATTACCATAAGAACACGATTACCTTCAGTTACAGATTTATCCTCCCCAAATGCAGAACGTAACTTTTAATGCCCACATTTCATTTATTCCTGCAACAGTCAAGGGCAGCATCTGTTAAATCGTATCTTGCTGTCATCTTGCATATGTTCCTACTAGCTGCTGTCCGAGGAGTTAATGAGCGAACGGTTGATATCATAATTCGTTGCCTGAGGAGTGGATGAACTCACGGACCCTTCAATTACTGTAATGTAATATAGTATCCGAATGGCTCCACGCCTCAGAGAAACACCTAAAGCTACCAGGTTTTTCAGCCCTTCAGGTAAAGTTTGCCTATCAGGTTCTGTCGCACAGCGCTGCAGCTGACATATCAACGATGGTAACTTTAGGAGTGGTATCAGAAGAGGCCTCTGAGACTGTTTTCTTTGTTGAACCCACTGATCAACTGTTTAATACACACATACGGACAACGGATGTTCGCCCTCAGTGCTGCTCAGCAGTGGAACTCTCTTCCACACAACATTCGCCACTCCACTTCCAAGACCGCATTCAAACGCTCTCTTAAAACATATCTTTTAACAAAGTACTATTCCTGACTTGTACCTCATCTTTATGTTGTTCAGTGTCCCTATGTGTACCTCCCTGTCAGTTGGTTGTTACGTTTCTTTTTATCAAACTGTTCTGCGTAGAGAGTGCGATCCACCTTATTCGATCGTGATTCTGCGCACTATAAGTTCGCATTATTATTATTATTTAATGGATTCATCAGACTTAGCAAGTTTAGCAGTCAAACGATGCTTGATGCCATCTCGGAAAAATCATGGCTGTCGACACTTAAAAGCAATTCTTCCAGTATGATTGGATGGAAATCTGCTATACAAAGCTTGCTTCAACTCTGGGAGGATCTTTGCAAAACAAAAGAGGTTAAATTCTTCCACAATAGCAGACTAAACCAAGACTGCGTAAAAAACCTCTTTTTCTCTAACACGATGATAGGCTTGATTTGATTTTGAAAAGGCCTTCAGCCCATTTCAAGGGGGAATCCAGTCATAATACAATGTAAACAATTAATGCAATATATAGACATATAAGTTCCACACACAGTATACTGAGACAAATAATCAAATATGAGTTAAATTACGTATTTCGAATGCTTCATTAATGTAGTTTGCGACCTTGTTAACTATATATAACTGCTGGTGTTTGCTAATAACATGGATAGACGAAAGGCAGATGGATATTGGTAGTACTTTTTAGGTATATATTTCTTTCTCAGTGGACTATATCTTGGGCATTAAAACATACCATGTATTTCAGACTCTATGATACCTGGACAAAAGGGACATGACAGGATGTTGGGATCATCACTTGAAACGATTACAAAGCGCAAGCGATGCGGCTTTAGGCATGATACCCCGAGTCTAAAACGTATTAAAGCACTACGGATTCTTATATGTTGGACATTATTCAAATATGTACATAAAGAAAAATCTGATTTAAAAAGTTCTATAAAAAGAAAAGCGATCTACAGCTGCATCCTTTATAATACTTCCATTCCAGCCTTGATACCAATTATCCATAAGACTTTGTTTGAACACTCTCATAAACAGTTTCACATCTTCCACGCCCTGATTTTCCCACACAAACCCAAAACCATATTTATACAGTAAAAAGAATACAGCAGACACCCACGTTCTTATGTTTTGCAGATGCATACTCAACAACATATGGTATATGCTTTGTGCGGAATTCGATCTGCTGGCATTCTAAGAATCTGGAGTCAGTAGCAGATGCATTGAGTATACACATTCATACTAAGAGGGTATCTCCCAGTTTCTCCACATATCATAACATTAGGTGTGCGAGAACTGACCCTTAGAAAACGCTTTAGAGCAAATAAATGAACACTTTCAATAATGTTTAAGTCCACCCCTAATCCCCATACCTCAGCCCCATATGTCAACATAGGTAATATTTGTGCATCTAATAGTTTAAAGAAATGAAATGTGCGCTCACAGGCCGTGTACACACGTTTTTTTGTTTATAGCCACTTTGGATTTCATTTTCCTCTTATAACTACGACAACGTCATTTTATCTGTTGTGATTTTGTGTCCAAAGTGGTGCTGATAGCCATGCCTGTAGAGCATTCAACTTTCAGGAACAGTTGTGGCCGATGTGTGTGGATTTTCTGGTCTTTTATGTACAAACGAGCTCGGGCGTCAGTGAGATTACACACCAAGGCTCGGATTTTGAGGGTACGGTGTGTACTACTAGCAGTCATAATCGCTAACACGAGGATAAGGACATGGAGATAATCCAAGTCCCCAGCAATTTCGGTTCTTTCTGTGCCAGGGAATGGTGGTTGGTCTCATCATGCAGTGAAAGAAAGATGGAGATGACTTTCTCTTGACGCTGAGCAACATATCAGTACTCAGTGCACTTCAGCGATTTCTGATGCAAGATATGAGCTAAACAAAAGATGTGAAATCCCCCAGTATGCTTTTACCAACTCTGCCGAGGAACTATTCATTCCTAACAATATTTTAACTTACATTGCTGGTTACATCGCCAAAAAGGTACAAAGGAAATTGTGTGCAGAATGTAAAGAAATTAATTATTACGGGAAAGTAAGAAGGAACTGTACGGGAGACTCGAGTCTGATTAGTTGTCAATTAAGCAGGTACCTCATGCTATGGGCGATATAGTAGTCCCAACATCTCAGCTGGTAACGTTGGTGGAAAAACTTGAAATTATATTCAGAAAAGCTGAACAGCTCCTCCACATGGACCGAGTGAGAGCTCGATTTCTGGAACGTTTTGAACAGAAACCGAGTTCGCTCATGTGTCCCTCCAGCAAATGCAAACCAGATAGTGTTGTTACTCAATTGTTTTTAAATATACGCCTGCACTTTGCACTGAAAGAAAACAATAGACATTTCTCTGAAGCCCCCGCAAGGAAAATTAGAAAAATGTTAAAACTACAGCATCTGTAAATACACGTGTACATATTTTATATTTTTGCAAAGGCACTGGGTGTAAAGAGGTTTTAGATATGTGACAACCAAATGGGTCTTCGTGTTAAAAAAAATCTGTCCAATTAGAGTTACTTGCGAAACCTATGCTAATGTATATTTTAAACGTTTCATTTCATTTTCTTGTTTTTCTTCTAAATTAGAAAAGTTGTACCTTCAAAATATGTTTTCAAGCTCTATTTCTGAAAAGTGTGAAAGCATGCGCGCCTGTGTGTGTTGCTAGTACACGATGGTCAGAACAAAGGCGCGGCACACCCGAGGATATAGCGATGTTTACTTCCCGAAAGGGGGAGCGGCCGTCCGCCCCTTGGCTTCAACCTTTTATATAAAACAATGGAGCATCTTGGTGTAGGATCTTTGCCCTCGTTGATCTGTTAACTACTGTCCTACGCGAGCAGCGGATACTCACTGCTATCTTGACCTTGATGAAGGTCCGTGATGTGCAGGCTGCACTCCTCACATCTTTCGAAGATAAGAGTCTGACTTGTGGCGCGCAAAAACAGGTTGCTTTCACGCCGTTGTACACGGCTAGGTGCGTCGCCTAATTTTCAGATACGTGCTACGAACACCTTTAAGACTTGGCGAGGAGTTGTAGATAAGGCGAAACTCATCTTTTAAAGGACTAGTGGGGTGCAATTTTTAAGTTTGATTGGGTATAGCTCAGTACAAGATTGACAAATCTGGGAAAATAGCAGCCTAATGCTCTTGAGATACATGCCTACAAAATCCCCATGCACAGAAAGAGGTGAACAGCATACACGACAGGATAGTGCATGGAAATGTTTCTGTTGTGAGGGCCACAGCCAACTGGAGAGCTAGATGAATCGTGAGTTAAACGTTTTTTTTTTCTTTTCTGGTGTATGGTGATATTTACTGGCGTATAGCTTGAGCGGAATTCACCCTGAAATGGTATATTGCAAGTAGCTTTACCCTTTCATAAGAAAAATATTTTGCACCCCATGCACTAGTCCTTTTAAAAACGTCACATGATAGACCCTCAATTTTTCTCACTTTGAATAGTCTGTTGTGTGGGTAAACTTTTTTATTTGTATATTGTTAGGACGGCATAATGGAATGGTAGCCTCAGCTTCGCTATGTCAGAGCACTGAATATTATTTTTTTTAAACCCAAACAAACAAAATCTGTGATGATAGCTTCAGTTAAAAAAACCCCAGCTTTTTGACAATGATGACAGTTGGTTTTTATCCTCATTGATAAGCTTCAGAAATTCCAGAACTCAGCTGCTTGTCTCGTTTTCTGGACTCGCAAATTTGAACATGTCACACCACTTCTTCACTCTCTTCATTGGCTTCCAGTTAAAGCTAGAATAGATTACAAGCTCTGAACTATATGCTATGGATTCTTTGAAGGCTCCTCCCCTCACTACTGAAATCTTGTCTGTCCACACCCCTGCCCGAAACCTTCGCTCCTCGTCAGACTCCCACATTCTATCCCTCCCTACCACAAAGACGGTCACGCACGGACAACGGATGTTCTCCCTCTGTGCTGCTAAGCAATGGAACTCTTCCACATCACATTCGCCATTCTGACTTAAACGCTACATTCAAACGTTCTCTGAAAACATCATTTCACGAAGTACTGTCCCTGAATTTACTATTCTTAACTCTCTTGCAATACTGTCATGCTAACCATCACATAATGACTCCATCTCACACTGCTTACAGTGCCTATATCCCTTCATCCATTGCTTTACGTTTTACTCTTGTACCTCGTATTTATGTTCAGTGTGCCTATACGCATCTCACCGTCCACTGTTATCTTTTATCATTATTGGTCTGCGAAGAGAGTGCGATCTATCTTGGTCATGATGCTCCGTGTTATAAGTTTACATTATTATTATTATAATTCCTTGTTTTTTTTCTGGGTCTGTAAGCACTCATAATGAGTTTTTATCATGGGCATAAGTGAACCTTTAACCTACCACCTCCCTTCACCACAAGTTGAGCTTTTTTCTAAACCATTGAATATTTCAGACTGCAGGAAATGACAACAAAACAAGCAAACATTACCAAACATATCTGCTCATATATATATAGTCACACATCTGTTTATCACAAAAATTTCCTCCAGCCCTAAACATTACAATATGAAGCATAGAGTCAGTCACATACATCTTTGAAAGTCACCATGAAGTTGCAAGAACATCACAGATTCGTAAAACAAAGAAAAAAAAGCAAATTAACACTTATATTTAATGATAATTATTGAGTTCACACAAAACTGCAAGTTTTATTCACTCTTCAGACACTTTTAATGTACACCTGATTTATCATGCAAAAGACACAGTTATCGAAATAGATACTGATCAGGGTCCTGCTGAAGTACAACTTGTTCTTCTTTCCACATGTCAGCTTGAGACCAGCAGCTTGATCTGCATGTGAAAATAATCACTGTCCCAAACTCCACTGCAGGCTCTGAAATTAGAGACATCTTTTAATCTTCACAATCTAAATAATTATTTAAACAAAAAAATACTACTATAAATGTTTGCATTTCCCTCCTTCTGTACATGTGAACAGATATATAGTAAACAGGATTACATTTTTTTAAAAAGTGCCCTGAAATGTGTAAACAATGGCTAAAGCAAGATACATATAATTTAAAATTTAAATATCACATGCATCTGTGGGTATGAATGGACATCAGCATGCAACAGATGCAGAAAAAAGCCATTATTAATAATAGTAATAAGAAAGTGAAAATAAATTATCTGACCACTTTGTCCTGGAAATCTAAGAAACTGAAGAATTGGAGGGACAAGCTGAAGCTCAAACACAAGGGTTCCCCCACAAGAAAAACAATTTTCTGCTGCAAGTTTTCCATCTTTTGGTCGAGACATTAGCAGTGGTGATCCATTCCATTGGTACCTAGAACAATGGTAATGAAAAACACTTTTTTTGTTCAATGACATGAACAGACAAATTAAATGAATTTTAAAAATTCTTTTGCTCCATCTAGGGAAGCTATACTGAAGAGAAATTCTGAAATGTCCATAAATTTATATGCACCATGCAGAAGACAAGTTGAGATTGTAATTCATCACTTCATAGTGGCAGTGGGGCAGAAGATCAGAATTATTTATGAATTTAATGACTTCAAGACATCATCAGTTGGTGACTTTATAACTACATATTGTATTTTATAGCCACACACACACATATATATATACACACACACACACATGCCACACACAGTCTGTATCTATATTCACACGTTCTCTCATTCTCTCTCTCTCTCAAACACACACACACACACAAACTTCATGTGCAATGCACCCTACCTGATACACTGCTCTGGGTACAGCTTAAGTCGCATTATAAACTTGTGGCACTGATAATCACCATGTGGAACGTCTGCCTTTTCATATGTTTCTGTAATGGTTGTCTCTTGTCTTTGAGCCATGCTGGAAAAAGCACATGATACACACAGAGACCAAATAAAATTTGAGGCACACAAATTAAGATATACATTTTTGGATCCATGAAAAGTAAAGAGACAATTTTGTTGTGGGAGGCACACACTTAGAAATCATGGCACAACAAACAAGTAATAGTTTCACTTACAAGGACTAAAATTTAAGGGGTTTGATTTTCATACAAATATCAATTTCCTATCAGCCTAGAGATGGTATAATTAATGACATTAATCTTACCTCTTAATGTTACCTCTCCATCTACACTTGTCACTGTATTAAACGATAGGACTACTGCAAGGATTTCTGCATATTATCATGACCTAGTACTGCTTTTAACCCACCTACTTTCTACTTTCCCCAAACAATTACCATTTATTTTAGTGCTTGTAAGAAAACAAAAATGTAAAGACTATTATCTCTTAACTGGAATATCTTGTAAAAGACTGTTTACAATTATTACTTATGCAAAACAACATGTTGCTTAAGAATTAAAATACCAGTCTGTATGTCCCATGCCTCTTGTTATTAGCATCACTACAGCAGGTTTGGTAAATGAACATCTTTTACCTGTCTAGCTTCAGACCATTATCAAAAACTGAAAGATAAATACCTGTCCTCTTCCACAAGAGCCTGGACTCTCTTTCCTTCTGTCTGCTCATAATTACGCAATAGGCTTGCTACATGGCTTGTCAGTTCTGAATCATATTCTGTTTCTTCAAAGACATTTATGTAGTAGGCTGGGAAAGAAACAGCATTGTTTTCCTGTAAAGTCCACAACAAAATTATTCATGAATGAAATAAAGAAATGAAGAATGAATGAACAAAGAATAATAAATGTGCGTGCATTGCCTACTGAAAAGTCCAGAGGAATCTGAAGGATAAGAAATTACTTCCCTTTGTCACCTGTAAACTGTATGTAATCAGTACTTTTTTTTAAAAGAGAATTAAAAATAAATAGTAAACAGAGAAAACAAAAGTAATAAAAACATACTATTTAACACTTGATGCTATATCTGCATACAAGCTATTATTTCTGTAAGGAATTATCTTTGTAGCAGTCTTTTGCAACTTACACATATTGTCCGCATTTCTTTTGGTTTGTCCATCTCTGGCACCGCCATCAGCTCCATCATCCTGTGAATTCCTTCCTCGTCAACCACCAGCTTCTCTGAAGATATGACCTCAGAAATGTGACTGACATCTAGCTGGGCATTGCCAGAATCAGATGGGTCTTTAACACTCAGCTGTGCTAAGGCTTCTAACGGTCTTAGGGCCATTAAAGACTTTTCCTCGTTCACATCATCAGATCCTTCAGTCATCACTGTGGGAACAATGGTGTTCTGAAGAACAGTTTTTGCGCTTTCTTTATCTTCTTGTCGCCATTTTTCTACTTCATTTTCAAGGTTTTTTGGAACTCTCTTGGGCAAATCAAACTTGCAGTTCAAATGACCTTGAGGGATTTCATCCCAGTCTTCTTGGTCATCACTCCAGTTATCTTGACCTTCACCCCAGATATCCTGATTGTCCTTCTGATCTGACTTTTCATTTGAGACATAACTATGTGATACAGATTCATCTAAACGTTGGGATCGGAATACTCTCCATCTGAAATGATGTATGGATATACTGTTCAGTCTGCATTTTATATTGTGGAAAATAATTTCTAAAAGTAATAAAACTCATACCAATTCTGCTCACAAGATTTAGTGAAGGTCTTGAATATTTCACTTCATGATTGTAGACTCAAATTGAAACTGATTGCCTCATATTTACCACAAAATGAGCTTAAGTTGCAAATGCATTAAAAGACAAGGTAATGACTGTTATCAGACACATATTTCACAATTATAACATATAATGACAACTTTATTATTATTATTTTAAGTGATTTGATCTTAAATGAATGACATGCGAACCAGCTACGAGTTTTTGCAATTTGTGAAGCAGACCATGGGAATTGAAATTTCTAAAATCATATCTAATTTACTATTGCCTAAACTGCCACTTTACAGTATCACAAAACTAAATGAAAACAAACCCCAATACATTAAAACAAAATCAGCAAAGTGAAAGCGGTATCTGATAGTAAATGCATATTCTTTTTTATTTTCACTTAACAATTTAAAATTTTTTAATTTTTCTGTTAGCTGTAAAATATGTTTTAAATCCTTACCCATGACTCTCTCTGTAACAGGTCTTTCCCAAACAGACAAACACATACAGACATCTGTGGTATGGAGATCCATTCAGAGGGCAATAGATTTGTACCGCTAGTGGCATTAATTGACCACAAAGGGTACACTTCACAGGTTCTGTCATGTTGTTGATCCATTTCTGCTCACATGTTAATAAAAGAGCTTATCAGTATTATTGTAAACATGTATAAAAACAAGCCCACCACCTCCCTGCGTCACCATACCAAAATGCAAACTAAACGGGGGGGAGGGGGAGGGGAAACCCTCTCTGGCCAATTATTGAAGAAGAAAGATTCAGACTGAAATATTTCGTCCAAGAGTTGAACAGTGGAATACCACATTCACCCATGGTTCATTATCGACAACTATTAGCATCTCGACATTGTTAAAAAGAGTATAATATTGTGGATAAGAACGAAGTTATTTGATAATTAACATAAAACAGACGCAGTAATTCACACTAAATAAAAAAGAAAAGCATAAAACTGGTTGTGTATATACTGGAAAGCCGCCAATTTTATTTGTATGCCATGTGATTTGGTCCTCATCTTCTATCTTACAGTCGCTGTGCGATACACCAAGCAGGACAGACATGTTGCGCAGCTATGGCGTTAGATTGCTTTCCCTTGATGGCACGAACAAAGGGAGACAACGTTCTCTATTGCCATATTCACGCGTTGAAAGAATTTAACCTACAATCTATGATAATAGGATAAAAGCGATATGGTAATCCTCATGTACGCTTAACCTCTTCAAAAGAATGTCTTACGACAGCACATTTTTAAAGCTGAAGCCAGGAACCTAATTTTCAGAAGTAAATAAAGGTTTTCGCCTTCGCCAAATTCGAATAACCTTTCCAAAAGTCAATGAAGGTCCACGCCAAAAGTGACTAGTCGAACCTCTATACTTGTAGATTTGATTAGGTCTCACTATTTTTTTAAACAATAAAATAATCAAAATAATCCTTGATCTGAGGCCTTATTGGTTATTATTACGTTGCAAAGCGATAAAAAAAACCTCATTATCTGATGAATCAAAGAAGGTCTGAATGACTTGACATTGACAGGTTAGTTTCAAGCTTGATGGACAATAATCATATTTTCTACAGAATGGAAGATGACGATAAACTGCAAAATATGAAAACATTAAAAATTTTCTTGAAATAAGGTGGGGGAGGGGGGAGAGAAAAAGAGACGAAGCTCTCGTGTATCCGGAAATTGTAGGCCGGCCACGTACACCTCTTGCTTTATCATTCACATATTGTCCTTAGTGTCCTAAACATAACACATTGACAAGTGGGGGTCCCATATTTGTGTCCCAACTTAAAATTATTCGTGCACGTCATATCTTCTGTGTGGTATTTGCTTGACCCCTTCTCGATAACGATTTTTTTTTTCAAATACTACATTCAAAAATATATCGTGTCATCCCCGATCTGTCAAGCGATCGTTAATGCTCGAGCTAATGCAATCGCGGTGAACGAATTAATAATGCACTAACCAGACTAAAATCGACAAACAGGTAGATTGAGTGTTAAAATACCGATTTCATGTTTTTGTAAACGCTTTAATTGCATTCCATTCATATTTAAGAAATGAAGGTAGTCAAGATGACTGCATGAGTGCGTGTTTAAGTGAGGTGCCAACATGGACACGAAAAAGATACATATTTATACATAGATCATTATATATATAATGCAGTCATGTGCTTCAACGAAGCAATGAAAATGATAGAGCAAGCTAGAACATACTAAATTCAGCATATCCTTCTTTTGACACGGACACATGGCATAAATGTGTGTGAGCACGCGCGCACGCCGTTGAAGAGGGATCAGACGGATGGTGATTGTATATAATTTTAATCTTTTCCTTTAATTATATTTTCTCAGTGATTTGACCTGCTTAATAGTTACATTTGTGCACAAGCTTACATTTGGGAAAACAGCAGTGGGTCGATCAGTTGCTATTGTGAAACATAAAAGTCTTATACTGTAGTCAAGTTTGATATTTGTAAATGTATCAACTACAAAGATGTTTCTTTTTCACAGGGGGTCACAAGTTTTCAAGTGTATGATCTGCAGTCACTAAACATATACTTAACGGTTGCAGACAGTAAAAAAAATTGTGCAGAATTAAAAAAAAAATGCTTATTACTATCAGAGAGATCTTTAGAAACATACCAAAGTAAAGATTGATTCCACAAATCAGAACTCATCATGAAAAATCTTAATGGAGCTAAAAGGAAATGAATTGAACAATTCAGAGAAAATAGACAAGGCAGATCCTGTGATTGCTGTAGAATCTGGAGGATACTCTTCCTTCCCAAAGTCCAACATCATGGATCGAGAAAGAGATAGGAGAACAATCCTAACAACTCATTTCAATATTTTCCTTTATTCATCTTGCTTTTGGATCCAGACCGGAACACTTCCTGTAAGTCTGAATATTTGTGTCTCAAATATCTGATAGCTACTGCGTCGTCCAGACATTTTTCCTGCTGTATTTGTTTAGACTAATGTTCGCTATTAATATTTTGCTGATTTTGTATCATCATATCCATTTTTATCAGTGATATGTTGTATATTATAATGACTGCTTGGTTCACCATTTGAAACTGTAAATTTAACAACTAATGGAAGAGCATGCATGCGTCTTATATAAACTGGAAATGTTTCTGATTTTTATCCACCTTTATTTCTCTGTTTTTTAACAGTACTTGACCAAGAAGCTTGGTGCAGATCCAGTGATGTTTGGATATCTACAGACAACATTTGCACTTGTGCAGCTTTGTGGTGGTCCATTATTCGGTCGTTTTGGAGATGTTTTTGGTGGCCGAGCAGCAATGGCACTTGCATTTGCGGCAGCTTTTTTGTCATACATCCTGCTGGGGCTATCTAACTCTATTTCCGTGCTTTTCCTTTCTCGCCTTCCATCAGTCTTCATGCATGCTATGCAAGGTAACTGTTGAGAAAGGAAAAAAAAGTATATACTAGCAGTGATGGTGGTATGGGACAGCACAGAATTGATTGTGTGTGTGTAGGTGTGTGTTGTGCATGGTGAAAACTTGGTGCATTATTATTATCATTGCATATGTGCATATCCATGTAATCATTTTGTTTCCATATTTTATTTAGTGTTCATTTCCTTTTTTTGATTTAATGCTTCTTTTATTAAACCCCATATCCAGGTGGTCAGATGATTGTTACCGATATTGGAGACAGCAGCCAGAGAGCAGATGCACTGGGCAAACTTGGAATGTCCTATGGTGTAGGCATGGTTGTTGGTCCATTTATAGGAGGACTTGTCACAAAGCACTTTGGGTAATGAGTCATGTTAATTTTAGATTCTGTCTGTGCCTTAGACATTTGTTGAGACAGCCTTACTCTACTACGCTGATAGCTTCTAGATTACTTTTGGTCCAATATGTTGGCATTCAAAGCAGGTGGAATGATGGACAATAAACAATTTTTTAAAATAAATGCATGGTTTTTGGCAATACTTGTGAACATCAGCTGTATCTTGTAGACTGGCAGCTTAATTTGTAACTTCATAATCCTTGTTGTCATCATCATCAACTGCCTCCTCTTTCTCATCATCATCAGACCCTTTAGTCTGATTGACTGCTGATTTAGTGATATTATGTGTACCACTATCCATCTCAGTTCTCTTCCATTCTCTGGGTTGTGCTCAGTTGTTTTTGGTCCACTTCATGGGCGTTGTCTATTAATTTCTTCATTTGTCTGCCTCTTCATTTACCTCTCTGTAGTATTCCATGCATGATCAATTTTGGAAATCCCGTTGATCTTGAAGTGTTCTCAAATCACTTCAGTCTGCATCTGTTCACTGTATTCAGTATGTCTTTTAAATTATTTTACCAGTTTTGACTTTATCACTGGGGATGTGGTCACTGTAGGAAATCTGAAAGATCTTTTTATTGTCCATTGCCTGTATAAAAAAGATTTGAGCACTGTAGTTCCAGCACTCTGCATTATTTAGAAAGCATCGTGGAACATGATATACTCTTGGTTGTTGTCTGTTGTAATAATTTTTTGGGGTCTAGAGTACTAAGCGTTCGATTTGATAAGAGTTTATAGTTCTTACCATAACTTCTGCTTAATGGGAGGAGGAGAGAGACAGTATAACCAATATTCTGCTTTCTTTACTCGTTTACTTTTTTGTTTATCATTAAACAGTGAGGAGTTTGCAGCATTTTTAGCGGCAGCAGGCTCTGCTGTAAGCATTTTCCTGGTTTTGCAATTTGTGCCTCATCAGACCAAAAATCTTTCAGCATTCTCCAACAAAGTGGTGGAGGGTAAGTTTATTTTGATGAGTATGGCTGACTCTGTCCATAGCAAGAACTTCCTTTCTTCTGTATTTGACTTTCTGACAAGGGGGCTATTTGCAGACTTTTAGAGCAGATCACACTGACTTCTGTGTTTACTGACAAAATGTACAAAAAAGTCTTTACCGTCATTAACAGAAATGGTGAAATAAAGGCACATAAACATGATTTTTGTCTGTTTACAGGAAAATCTTCTGGAAGCCTTTTTAGTTTGGGAAAATGGTATGCCCTAGTAATGGCTCCTGGAGCTTTATTTTTACTATTTATCCGGTTGGCATCAGGTAAAATATGGTACTTTGAAAAGGATATTTGAACATAATGTCTGTTGCTGGCCTTTAATCGTTGAGTGACGTTATAATTTATTTCTGAGGCAATTATTTAACAGTATATCTTACTGATTATTGATATGAATATACTGCAAACCCCCCCCCCCCATAAATGACTACGTGGGAAAAAAATAATAAAAACCTATATGGCTAATGTGTATAAAAAAGATTAACATTGTGAGGGAATGTATACCATTTTCACATGGCATTGTAGCGTCTGAGTAGCAAAACATTGTAAATATACTAATTAATTGGCTTTATTATTTAAATTTCAGGTGTCCCAATTGGGGTATTTCAAAGCATGTTTCAAGTAGTAGCCATGGAAAGATTTTCTTTGGAGCCAGACCAGAATGGCTACCTCATGTCATACATTGGTGTCACTACCATGGTAGATAGAATCTGAAAAAAAATTGTGGTTTAGTTTTTTATGAAAAAAAACCATCTTCCATGGTCTAGTCTATATACCATCTTGTTTTCTCTGGTTCTTTTTCCGATCCCCCCAGTTCTTGCATTCCTCATACCAGACTCAGTACATTTGCTCCATTATCTATATATAGTCTGCTCCTTATTATTTGTTCAAAACCTATATGAAATCTTATTATTTTCTGTTGCCATTGCTCTGACCTGCCTTTCCGTACTAGAGTTGAGTGTATACACATTCTTGTTTTTATTTTTCATATACTCATGCACTTATTTTTGTGTCTATGTGTATAGGCATATGTATGAGAACTTGTTTGCATATGCCAGGAATTGCTATAACAAGAGTAGGCACTTTAAAAATACATTAGTTGCTATCATTATTTGTTCACAGTTACTATTATTCTTTTGCTAAATCTTACTCAGAACTCTAGTTTTTCAGAAATGATATCAAAGCTTTTTATATCTAAAAGATGGTGACCGGACAGTTAATCCCCAGACATTTAATCCCCGACACTGAATCCCCTAGACATTTAATCCCTAGCCACTTAATCCCCAGACACTTAATCCTCAAAAATGCCCCCAAATCGTGACACAACACTCAAAACTGCTATTTTGTGAACTTGAAATATTATAACCGTAAGAGAAATGTGTCGCGTGGTAACTCTAATGACACGTAACAATTGCCCCAATTAGGGTACCTCCGATCATTAGCTTACCTGTCATATTGATTAACAACACTTTTCATATTATATTGTTGAAGAACATTGACTTTAATAGCTCACATGAGCTTTAACTAATGATATAGATGTTGAAGTTAAGTATTATTTTAATTGTCAAACTTATTTTGATGTTTACATGAAAATAATTATTTGAATTAAATTTTTCATTGACTTCATAATTTTTTTGAGTTGAAATTTCATTTTGAGGATTAAGTGTCTGGGGATTAAAAGTCTAGGGGATTAAATGTCGGGGATTAAGTATCTGGGATTCCTAAAAGATCATACTTTAGATGAAAATAAACTTATCAGATTATTTGTTTACATGATTAAATTTGATATTTCATAGACCTCTTCTTTGAATAAACAGGTTACTGTAAAAGATTGTGAATGTCAGTGGTGGAAGGCTTATATGTGGTAAAGACACAACAATCAAGGTTACCTTTCAGATTGTGCAAGGTGTTGGTGTTGGAATCGTGACAAAGCAGTTCACTGAAAGTAGCACCCTTCTAGCCTCATCATTTCTCCTTCTTTGGGCATACCTGTTATTGGTGAGTAACAAGATGAAAGAAACTGAAGTAGTTAATGTTTCTTACTTTAGTGTGTAGATACAAGGAAATCTATTATCCTTTGTCCTTAAACAGTTTCTCCCATGTTTATCCTAATTAGATCATAAGGATGATGTGATGAAAGTGCTAGGTGTACTGCTGATTATCACAGTGGTTCCTAGGACATTTTGTGCAGAATGGTATCTGCAGATGCTTTGCCAGTTATCGCTGTTTGATTTTGCAGGCTCAAGTAACGTCAGTTGCACAACTGTGCATAGTATGTTTACCACTGGTGGTAGGACTGACAACACAAAATGTCGTCATCACCAGTGCCCTTACACATACTGTTGGCTTAGAGGATACAGGTTGAAACATTTTAATACAAATCTTTTTAATGCTTTTATGTGTCTTGTTAACTTCTTTACCACAGAAGTTAGTGGGCCGGAAGATGAAGTTAATGCTAAATGAAATCCTGTCTGTGTTTACATCTGTATCCTTCAGTCCTGCTGGATATTCTTGTGTAAGAAAACAATGAGTCCCCTTCAGTGTGTTTGGATGCACACATAAAAGAAGACTAAGAGACATTCTGTAAAGAACTTATCATTCATGATGTCTTATATTTTAAAATTAAGACTGAAGCCTATTTTGTTTTCTAAATAAATTCTGTGCAGGTGCCATGCTCGGCCTCAATATGGCAGTCAACTCATTAGTGCGATCAGTTTCTCCTTTTGTTGGAGGATACATGCTGAGAGAATATGGCTTCTCATCATTTGGATACCTAGGGGCCATTATAAGTGCCTTGGTAACGGTTGTCTTGTACAGTCACCATAGACGACAAACCAACCATCAGTGAAGCAGCAATATTTTTCCATTTTCTTTGATCAGAATGGGGATGGAAGATAATGAATCTATTAGATTTTGTTTCCCTTTCTGCTAAATGTGTTTCATTTGAAACTTTCTTTTTCTTTTAGCCAGAAGATAAAAGTGTAGTTGCTCAAGAATGTCACAGGTATTTGTTGAAGAGCCTTTGTTAAAGTGCTATAGGTGTATAATAAAATTTGAATCTTATCTTTCTTTTCGCAGTGAATTTTATGGCTAAGAGACTGGGTAAAGTGTGCTGTCTTTTTGCATGTATCTTTGATCAGTATCCTATTTGCACAGATATAAGCATACATTGTACTCATGCACACACTCTTGGTACACACCACTACCTATGATCTTTCTCACAGTCTTTAAAAAACTCAAGTTAGGATGAATACATTTTATGAATTATTGGAATGGTTTGGCTTACAAAAGTCAAATATGGACCAGGCTGATTTATTGTAAGAAAGTCACTTTATTTTTTTTGTTACTATAAGTTAGAACATACTCATGAATATTAGCCCATGCATAAATGCTTCAAAATCTTGGTGTTTTAATTTATGCGTTCATGAACACATTGTTATCTGTAATCAGTAGTTCATGTGAATGTTGTATGGCTGCTTTTGAAAGCATTGTTTTTTTCTTTGACATTTACCTGCCTCAAACAAGCTACAGTTTGTACTGAAATAAATATGAATTTCAAACATCTGTAACAAGATTCACATGTGCCTGTATTAACAGGCCAGTTTTTAAAAGCTTCCAGTCCACTAATCTTTCACTACAGACACCAGTTTTCAGTACCAGCTGACAAAGAATTTTTAGTAATTCATACTCATATAGAACACAAAAAGTCATATATTC
Source organism: Marisa cornuarietis (assembly GCA_004794655.1). Taxonomy (NCBI): domain Eukaryota; kingdom Metazoa; phylum Mollusca; class Gastropoda; order Architaenioglossa; family Ampullariidae; genus Marisa; species Marisa cornuarietis. Next base: position 1,999,339 of record SMMW01000040.1, read on the forward strand.
AAAGCGCTCAACAAATTGTTTATTCTGCCATTATAGATGATCATGTACAAATCAATCATCAAAGAAAATGTTGCTACATGTAGCTGTCTAATCATATGTTTAAAAACAGTATCTAATTATTATCATTAAGTAAGCTATTTCTTCTACTAATGACTTTACGAGGACAACACAAATTTCAACGGTCATCATAACGACAAGAAGTGGCAAACTTCACAATTTTTTTCATCACTAAAGAATGTTAAAAAGTAGAGTATATAATATATTTTACTTACCAGCCACTAGTACCTCTGCAATGCATGGTCTTCAAACGACATCAACAAAAATTTATAAGCAACATAAGACTTTAAATTGTGCAAAGGATTTGTGCAAAATGGAAGTCAAAAGAATTAATTCTCGAAATTATCTATTTCACGAAACAAAACATTCTGGTATGTATATAGGCCCTAGTTCTTGCTATATTAAAAATTAATACTGAAAAGCTGATGATAGTAGTTTGCTGCTTCTCTTAAATCTCCTTGGCATTTGGAGGCGAACTTTGACTCACTGTAACTGTACTGAGATCGAGTAATAACAATTGGTAGCAGACTAGAATTAAGTTTTTAGTCAAATATGTGGTTCACACCACTTGATTAATGTTGAGCAAAATCATCCTTCGACTTCCAAAAACTCAAACACATGCGCACACACACATACAGTCCCCAGATAAGATCGTGGAAGGAAGATAAAGTGATAAAGCTATTGCTATGTGCACAATGCCTTACTGTCATCTTATTTTGCAAAGTTAATTGTTGCTGTAATGCACGGGAGCGAAATATGGGTATTCTTTGACTGTACACTGTTCTCAACCAATTACTACAATGAAAAATAGTCACTCAGTTCTTTTAAAGACTTGCAAATGCATTTTGATATGATGAACGACGATGCATGCTGAGGGCAAGGGAATATTTTTCTCTCATATTCGTAAGCACAGACCTTCCTCTTTGTAAGATCGATAGCTTACATTAGGTCCGTGGCTTGTGGTAAGAATCACGCCAAAAACCATCAAACCAAATGGAGAAAAGTTATATGTCTAAACTACTATAATCTTAACATTATTAAATTAGTGTAACATCTTTACCAACAATATAAGTTATGTTTTCATTCATTCATTTATTTTATTTCAATCGCGAGGGGGATAATGTTTGAGACAACCACAACATAGTGACCTTATTAATTGTTCTTCCGGTTCCAATCAGAGAAAAGAAAGTAGATTCGTGGAAACTGAATTGCTGGTATATCCGGATTAGCAGATGTAAGACAATATTGTTGTTATTAAATATCTTAATAGCAATATAAATTTTGTTTAAGTATAACTTTAATTCCGTTACCTACCAACTAGACGTAAAACGAGTATCTGTCTCTATATCTTTAAGGAAGAAAAACGGAGTGACAAAATTTGCAGTGATCGACTAGATTAAAAGTTAACGCTGTCGACTTCGCGTATATCTCAATTTTTGTCGTGAAATGAAATGAAGGTTTTATTCTTATAGTCATTTGATTTGAATCATATATATAAATCGCAGTACAGAAAATATACTGATGTTAGATACTATATTAACTATAGTATCTGTACTAGTGATTATATTTTATCGGGAAGAAGAATGATACAAAAAAAAAACCGTTTTAAAGTCTCACTGTGTATTCCACAATAGTAAATGATTTCATATTTCAAATGTGTCGTGCGAATGAGTGATAAATCAGTGCTTATCAACAACATTGTCAGCAAAGTCCGAGCTATTTTGAGACTCCAGTTAACAGAAAGTAGACGCACCTATCTTAACTTTCACTTTTACATCATTATAAAAGAGCTACTTGTTCTGATATCAGTATTGATGCTCAGTAATGTGATGTGAAAATTTACTTGAATATATCCTTTGGTATTGCTTCAGCTCATTTTTTTTAAATGTTATGATTATTCTCTTATTGGTATGTGAATGCTGCACCTAGAGGATTGCTTGACTTATAGGCACAAGTTTCAAAAAAATTTAAGAGGAAACAGTTTCTGACTTGCTTTAGAAGTAAACATTTGCAGGATGATGTTGCATTTTGTATCAAAGGACTCTAAATCTTTATGTACAGTTGTAATGAGATGTTAGGTGTACTGTTGGGTACTAACTATTTAATTTAGATGCAAAATGCACTGATAATCAGGGACTCAAATAGTTAATGGGAAGTCTGTGAGTCATAAAGATGTATTAGTAAATGTCTATCTGTTTCTGCCACTCTTCTACATATCTATCTTTAAGTGAGTGAAATTGTGTGTGTTTGTGGGTGAACGTGTGTATGAACATGCATGTGGACACACCTATGCATGTACATACTCATACTGCATCACTGGTGCACTTGGAAACTGATATATTGAAATTTTTCTAGTTCTCACCATCTGTTGAAACGTGTGAAGAATTCATATGAGTGGACCTCAGCAGCAAGTAAATCACTATGGCCAGACCACATTCAGGGAAGTTCCCACTGCCTGCAACATATAAAGAACTAGGACTTCTCGGCCCACGGGTGCAGTCTGTGCTAGCTAGTATACCCCATGAAGAAAGACAATTGATGTTCCCAAAGGAGCCAAGTAAGAGAGCATTTAGTCCTTTTAAAAAAGTCTCTGCTGTTGTTATTTAATATTTCTGTTGGTTATTATATTTGTAGTCTTTGCATGTAAAATTATTGTACCCATTCCTTACACGGTTATTGTTCAAATGTGGCAATTGTCTTATTATGTTTTTCACAGTGGCGTGCGGTGAGATTTCCCACTAGGGACCAGCTAGGGGACTGGGATGGGGGGCGGGGGCTGGGGGAGGGGGGGCGGTAAGTTACGCGTTTTCCTGCATTTCTCTTACCGCCTCAATATGTATCTCGTACTACATAAATAGTAATACAAGTAATCTACGAACAAATCAGGTTTTATAATAATGTTGATTATAAGATCATGAAAATACCAGATAATTTTGTAGATACCATATATAAGCGTTAAATGATGTTAGAAAGGGGATATAGTCGAAAACAAGCGAGACGATGTAACCTGTTAAGTATTTTAGATTACACGCTATGTAAAAAATAAAAATATCCTCTTTCAAACGCAATAACTGATATTACTAAGCTAAAGCAATTTCTATCAGATGTGATTCTAAAATATCTATATTTCGATATCAATGTATGATAGTAGAAATTAGGTAAGTGTCTATCGATATGACTTTACACAGAGAGATTATATGGTTTTGCTTAGTAATCAGTGGGTCTTCATGAAAGGCTTGACAGAGAATTCATGATATTTGAGAACAAAAAAAAAAAATCCCAAAACAAAATACACTCGGGATTCGAACGCAATACCTTTCCGAGAAAAGGCACAGCGCGTAACCACTACACCACAGAGACATTGCTTAGTGTAAACTAACCTATTTAACAAGCTACATCGTCTCGGTTGTTTTAAACCATCATTTATTTCGCCTTAACCTCTCATAAGTTTTAGGTATTGAGTTATTTTGCCTGTCACCATTAACTGTATGCCGCCCTTCATAATGTTTAAACATCGTTGAGCTTAGCGCCAAAGCAAGTTTCATAGCTCGCAAAGACTAATTGAAAGCAACGTTGCACTGAGCCATCGTGGGCTCCTGATGACGTGTTGGAGGGAACAGATTTTGTAGAAGTATAGAAAACAGGTCCCCTCCACCGATTCTCCTCCCTGGGAAGAGACAGAGAATCACTTTACCATCTGTACCACAATTCCGCATTTCACAGCAGACGAACACAGTGATGTAAGCAAGAAAACATTGAAATTCACCATGCTAGAAGAAAAGTACCCCCAGGAAGCATGGATAAGGGCTTACACAGATGAGTCAGCAACGGATGGCATCTGAAATTGAGGAGATGGGGTATACATCCAGTACCCTGACAGATGCAGGCAGACGGTAGCCATACCAACGGGCTCTTACTACACCAACTATATAACCAAAGTTAAAGCCCTGATCTGTACAGTGAGCAGTGTCAGCAACAAAGCAAGCACAGACCTCACAGGTGGTGTTCCTGAAAGATTCCCTGTCTGTCCTACAAGCTACTCACAATAACTAGCTAAGCTGACAGCAGCACTGAAAAATACCAGTTGCCTAAAAACAGTTCTACAGTGGATACCCTAACACTGGTATTGAAGGCAATGAGCAGACTGACAGAAGGGCAAAATTAGAAGCTGAAGCCAGGCAGGATGAAAACAAGGTCAACCCAGAAGAGATGAAGACCATCATCAAGGCTTTGCACAGACCACTTAAACCACCAGACAGGTACCACCACTTGTTCAGATCAGAATAGGTGATAATGTTCCACCTCAGGACAGGGCATAACAGACTAAAGCACCACCTTTACCGTAAGCTACATCTAGTGACATCTCTAATGTGCTCCTGTGGAGATGCAGGTCAAACCATGGAGCATATCCTACAGGAGTATAGGTTCCTCCAGGAACTGAGGGCGGAGGTCTGGTCATCACCGTTATCCCTCAGCACTAAGCTGTACAGACCTGTGGATGCTTTGCAGATGATTGGCAGTTTTATTTCAAAAGCTGGCCTCCATGTGTCACAAAAAATAAGCCTACAAGAACAGCAACATCATGGGATTCCTTTGTGTGCTAGCATGCATTCTGCAGCAGACAATCTCTTGCATATTTTGCATACTTTTTGAGGCACTTGTAGCATGTATTTCCCAACTGATGAAAATATGAGCAGAAATATGCAACAATCTGGTAAACTGGTGGTAGATTTTATACATTTGCAAAATGATTCTGAAAGTAGGGAAGAATTAGCTGGCCATGCTGACAGTGAAAGTGACAGTGAAAGTGATAGTGTCATAGGCAACACAGGTAAAACCATACCATCTTTAAAGAAGAAAACAATAGCTGCCGATGGGATGAATCTAAACAAAAAACAAAGAATCAGCTGTAAAAGATTGCTTGTGGATACTCTAGATGCCAAGACAAGTAAATAAAATGCACAAAAGAAAAAAGTCCTTGGCACCAGGGACAAACTGGTGGGAATGCATGGCATAGGTGTGCCCTATCCTCAGTCTTCTAAGTACTACCTTGTCCAACCACACAGAATGGCCTGGAGCTGGGTGGTCAGAAAGACAGTGATACATTTTCTTGAATACGAATAACAATTTATTGATGCAAATATAAATAAGTTTTCTGATGCAAATGTGACTACTTTTGTCTCTATCTGTTGTCAATGCTAAAAGCAAAGAGCATGCAGGCATGTGTGGGTGTGTGTGTGTCTGACAAGGGAGAGTGTAGAAGTTGCAAACTTTCAATGACAGTTGCCTGAGTGCAGACTACACTAAAACAAATGTATCTTTTCAACAAAGAGCTCAATTTCAAATAAAATTTTTGATTTTTACTTGCCAATAATTCTGCTAACTCTTTACTTTCATTGTGTTTGACTTTAGTGCCAAATTAAATTTTAAATTTGTAAGTTTTTTAAAGATTTGTGTGTACTTTGATAGATCAAACATGTAATTTAATTGCAAATCTGTGACACTAATATACATTATAATAAGAAGTAACCACAAATCTTTAAAAAACTTAACAAATTTAAAACTCAGAAGTTCCAGTCAATTGAGTAAGGTGACCTGACCCTAATCCTACAGCTAGCAGCCAGAATGGCCAGTATTGGCAGCTACCTGTTGTAGGAAAGCATGGGATTGGGAAACACTTACTTTAGGAAAGCCCAGTTAATATTGAATGATTTTCATATATGTGTGTAGCATGTTTCTTTAAGAATTGCAACTATTTTGTCTGTTAGGTATTTATATTATTTTGTTAAAAGTAAATTTCATTTATTTTACCAGTAAGGCTCTGGCAGGCATCAAGAGCTGATGGAGAAGAATTTATGAAGAAGAAGGCATATGAAAAGGCAGTTACATCTTTTGAGTTTGCATTTGGCACAGCCATTAAATTTCCAGGGATGTTCAGTCCCTCAGACTTGGCCAAGGTCCGTGTGGACATTGCTAGTGCACAGATAAAACTGAAGAAATACGACATTGCTTTGGATATTTTGCACCACTCAATGTCTATAGCCGATGACATTCCAGAGGTAGGTACTATGATTACATACATCAACATGTTGCATGGTGTTAGATGTGATGCTAGATGTAGTCAGAAAGTGGGGTGGGGGCCAAGGAATTTTGTTGTAGCTACTGGAGTGTGGAAAAGACTGGGTGATTGTCACAAGGATTCATTTTTAGGCTTGAATGCTTGATTAATAAATTATCGATATAAGAACTGTTCTGTATTTATTTGATATCAAATTTTTTAATTGGTTAACTCTAACTCTACATAATGTGTGTGCAGTGTTATACCTTGATGTCTCAAGCATTTCTCGAAATGGGTGATATTGTCAGTGCCTCCTGCAGTCTCTTACGTGGAATGGAAAAATGTCAGTTAATTGAAGAACAGCTACTGAACTTTGTCACCATGGCTGCAGCACATTTAGCTGACCTAAAGCTGGGTGTTGTTAATGGTGAGGTGCTGTTTTTTGTTGTTAATAATAATAATAATACAACAGTCACTGTAGAAAAACATCAAGACTTACAAAATATATAAAGAGTTATTTGAAAGACTATGCAAGAATATTGGAGGAGGCAAAACTGCAAGTTATGAAATTTGCCATAAAAGTGCACTTTAAACTTGAATGCTAAAATTAATGTCACAAACAAATGGAGAAGATTGAGGAATTCCAGACAGTGGAGTATATACCCTAAATTTCAGTCTGATTAGAGCACCTGTTTATAAGCCGCACCCACTAAATATTTTAAAAAATCTTTTTTTTTCACAGATAACCCGCACTGGTTTATAAGCCGCATATCAACTTGAAAGCTGTAGGCCTTTTGTCTTGTTTTCGGCATGATGAGGCTATGTGTTTCAGCAGCTGATCTGAATGCTTCAGTTGTATGCGACTTTAAAAATGTGAACAGTTAAGACTGTAACAATGTGAACAGTTAAGACTGTAACAATGTTAACAGTTAACATTTTAACATGGAGCTCATTGAAAAATTCATCGGAATCTGAAAAATCAGTAAAAAACCACAAACAAGCCGCATCGCAGTTGCAGGGTTTAAAGCTGGGGAAAAAAGTCGTGGGGTGTAGTCCAAAATTTACGGTATATAAAGGCATAAAGTTGAAAATAATTACCTCTAAAAAAAGAAAGTACCTATATGACATGTTTGACTGAATTGTAAAGAGTTAGGTTTCATTGGTGGAAGGTCGATCTGCAACCTACACTTTGCAGACGACATAGACTTGTTAGCAGGCACTAACAAAGAACTGCTAGACCTCACCTTCACAGATAGTTCAAACACATATATAATGGAGACCAGCACTGAAATCAATCAATCAATCCTCTTTGTGCTATTTGCACATAAGGCCTCAACCAGAGCCCGCCACTGATGTCGATCGGCTGAACCTGCGTGGTGATGGACTCGGTTTCAGTTCTTTGGTGGAGTTCTTCATTGGTGATGGTGTTTGGCCAAAAGATGTTAAGTATGCGCCTGAGGCATCTGTTTTGGAAGACGTCAAGCCTGTTACCGATGTTTTTGGTCATCTTCCATGTTTCTGATCCATAAAAGAGGGTGCTGATCACATTTGACTTGAAAATTCTCAGCTTGGTCTTCTGGCTGATGTTTTTTGCCTTCCATGTGCTCCTGAGTAAGGCGAAGGCTTGGCTTGCTTTCGCCAGTCGGGCTCGAATCTCCACCTCCACATCCCCGGTGTTGGACATCTTTGATCCAAGATAGGTAAAACTGTCAACTTCCTCAATCTCTTCTCCATTTAGTTTGATGTTTTCTTGGACTCGGGCGTTCACTCTCATACTTTTTGTTTTCTTTGCGCTGACCTTCAAGCCAAGGTTTCCAGCTGTTTCTGAGAAGGCATTTGTTTTCTCCTGCATGTCTTGGTGGCGGTGTGACAACAGGGCAATGTCATCGGCAAAATCCAAGTCTTCCAGCATTGTTGTTGCTGTCATAGTCATTGTCCATTTGATCCCTCTTCTCTCTCTATCGGTGGAATTCTTCATGATCCAGTCCATGGCCAGGATGAAAAGGAACGGCGACAGAATGCAGCCCTGCTTCACCCCAGTGCTGACGTTGAAGGGGGCTGTGAGCTCCGTGTCACAGACCACCTGAGATCTGAAATCGCTGTACAGCATTCCAACGACCTGGACAAGTTTAGCAGGGACTCCATAATGTCTCAGGATCTTCCATAAGGACTCGCGGTGGATGCTGTCAAAAGCCTTCTCCAGGTCGATGAAGTTGATGTACAGTGGTGCGTTCCACTCATTGCTCTGCTCCAGAATCTGACGCAGAGTGAAAATGAGTTCAGAGCAGGATCGCCCAGGGTGAAATCCTGCTTGCTGAGGCCGGAGGTCTTTCTCAACGGTTGCTGTCAGTCTTGACAAAACAATCTTGCTGAAGACCTTGCTGGTGATGGAAAGAAGTGTTATACCCCTCCAGTTATTACAGTCTCCAAGATCTCCTTTCTTGGGTAACTTGAAGATGAGCCCTGTCTTCCACGCATCGGGGATCTGTCCTGATTCCCAAACTTGCCTGAAGATTTCAGTCAACATGGGAACTGTCACATTCATATCTGCTTTCAACATCTCTGCTGTTATTCCATCTGCCCCTGGTGCTTTGCCGCTTTTCATTGCCATGATTGCTGCTGTCACTTCTTCCAGGCTTAGGGGGTCTGTGCAGATGTCAAGGTCTGTATCTGCTGGCTGGATGTCTGCAAGCTGAGGGGGGTCTGGCCTGTTCAGAACCGACTCAAAATGTTCCCTCCAGCGCTGTAGTTTTTCTGCCTCTCCCTCGACAACATTTCCGTTCATGTCTTTCACTGGTACCTCATTGTTTTTGAACCTGTTGTTTAGCTGTTTATTGATTTTATACAGTGTCTTCAGGTCATTTTTTCGTGCTGCTTCTTCTGCTTCATCTGCCAGTTTCTCTATGTAGTCCCTTTTGTCGGTTTTGATCATCCTCTTTACCTCTTTGTTTATTTCTGTATATCTTTGTCTGTGTTTTTCCTTCAGACGTTCAGATCTGGTGTTGTTGATTTTCTGCTTGGCTGACTTTCTCTCTTCTATCCTTTTCCATGTCTCTTCTCTGATCCACTGTTCTTTCTTTTTTCGTTGGAAGCCCAGTATTTTCTCTCTCGTTTCCTGTAAGACTCGATTGAAGTCCTCTAAGTTTATCTCCTGTTGGTCCCCTAGTGCCTGGAACCTGTTCTTAACTTCCACTACAAAGGCCCGTTTGGTGGCTGGGTCCTTCAGTCTGCCGGAGTCCACTCTCTGCTGACGTGTCTGTTTTCCTCGCGATCGACGTAGCTTCAGAGAAACTGCGGCTATCACAAGAGTGTGGTCACTGGCAACGTCTGCTCCTCTGTAGGCTCTGACATCTTGAAGTGAGCTCTTCCATCTTCGGTTCATGATTACATGGTCTATCTGGTTCTTTGTGATCCCGTCTGGTGATGTCCACGTTGCCTTGTGGATGTCTTTGTGTTGGAAGAGTGTGCCTCCAATCAGTAGATTGTTTTCTTCACAAAAGTCTGCCAGTCTCTCTCCGTTGTCATTGATGGTTCCAATTCCATGCTTGCCCATGATATGCTCCCTGCAGGTATTGTCACTTCCCACCTTGGCATTGAGATCGCCGGTAATGAGCAACATATCATGGGCTCGGACGCTCTCCGTGGCTGCCTGGAGCTGATCGTAAAAAGCATCCTTGCCTCGGAGTCTTCTGTTGGTGCATAGCAAACTAGCACTGTCAGCTTGGTGTACTTTGAATGGAATCTTGCTCTCAGAAGCCTGGGTCCATAAGGCTTCCATTCCACCAGTGTCTTTTCAGTTTTCCTATTGAGGAGTAGTGCTACTCCTTCAGAGTGTTGATCGTCTGATCTTCCTGAGAACAGGATAGTATGCCCTGATGCTAGTCTCCTTTTCCCCGTGCCGGTCCATCTGACCTCGCTGACTCCCAGGATGTCCAAGTTGTACTTGTCAAACTCCTTGACTAGTTTGGGCAACCTGCCAGTCAGATACAAGGTCTGGATGTTCCAGCACCCCACCCTCAACTTCTGCTTTGGCTTAAGTAAATCCACCATCAGGGCGCCAGCTCCCTCTCGGGTTTGACTGTCGTCCGTCATAAGTCCAGTTACCTGGTGTGTTTCATTACCTTCGCCATCTGTAATGAGTACTCTGGTTTTGGTTTCTGTAACGGGTATTTTTTTACATGGTGGGGTTGTTAGCCCTACCACAACCTAATTTACCTCTAGGTGAGGTGTCCACCTTAGTCGCCTCTTACGACATGCCTGGCTGGACAGCAGGGACCCTATTCTTACAATGCTTGCTAAGCAAGCATACCCCAGGGTCCCACGGGGACCAGCACTGAAAAGAGCAAAGTTATGATTAATGGCAATGGCAAAGCAGAACATGGTACAGCTTGAAGAGGTAAGCAGCTTCAAGTACTTGAGAGCCACCCAATTCAAGGACGGCAGTTCCATGCCAGATGTTCGCCTCAGGATCACAACAGCAGCAATGCCTAAGCTAGATAGGATCTGGTAAAGGCATAAGATAAAGTTCACAGCCAAGTACAATCTGTAGTAATCCCTGGTAGTACCGATCCTGCTCTACGGATGGGACACATGGATTTGCTCGCCAAAAAGGAAGGAGAATCCAGGCATTCATGAACAAGTGTCTGAGAAGGCTGCTCTGGATCTCATACATAGAACACAGAACCAACGACTTTGTATGAAACAAGCTTGACACCAGGAACTTCTACTTTCAACAGTCAGGCGACATAAATTGGTCTACTTTGGTCATGTGACCCAGCACGACACCTTGTCAAAGACTATCCTTCAGGGCATCTTGGAAGATAGTCGGTGCTGCGGTGGCCAGAGAAAGAACTGGCTTATGAATGTCAAAAACTGGACGGGTCATCCTGTACAGGACCTAGTCACTACCACCCAAAATAGCTGCCACGTCTATCCATGTGCTCCCCCGAATGACAGATACTGGTCAAGGGACGACACACTGACTGACTGACTGACATAGCCAAGGCTTCAGCCATTTGATGCACTAGGACTGTATATTGTTTAGGCTTATCTGTTTACAACTATCATGAGTTCAACCTTTTTTGTGGTTGGTGATATTTGAACAAATGTATCATAAGAAAGGAATGGAACTATTTATCCGGATTTCACAAATAAGCATCCACATCTTCATACTTTTGAAATCACTACTTTATGGAAAATCTAATAAGTTCAAATTCTTGTGAAAATGGGATTTGAAGTGCTTTGTTTTTAAAGTAGACTATTAGTTCATCTCTTTCTTTGTATGCTCCCCTTGTCTTCACCATAAAGGCCATATTTTTACACTTATGCAGGAAAGAATAGGGGTTTTTTGCTGTAATTTAAACAGGTGATGGCAGAAGAGAGGACATTTTGACTGTCAGCAACTTTAAACCCAGATTGCCTTCTTCCCCTGTGTCTTGGAATGTTGTTATCCATCGCTTGTGGCAACAAAAGGCATTTGCAGCCATGGCCTTTATCACTTCTGGACTGCCTGGTCCTCCAGCATCCATCCTTGAAAATGCTGCAGTTCCTCATGAATGTCACTGTGATGGGATGGATATACAAAGGGTATGTGAGATGTGGGGTGTCTCGATTTGTATGTGGATTTTGGAGGAATTGTGAGAGTTATTTTTTGCCACGATCCTGTTGTTCATATTATTTGCTAACCCTGTTTGTTTACAGAAAACATAAAATGTTACATTTTTTTAAGTGTTATTTTAATGATCAACCTGGAGTATCATTTTGATTCCTGAGTGAAAAATATAAATTCTTCAAAGTTTGAAAATGCCTTATAAGTGTGGGCAAAATATCGTCAGGTATTCTATATATCATTACTACTGAGAAACTGTCATTACAAGCACATGAAATTTTAAAGTTATTACCTATGTTTGAACAGACAAATTTGTTTTGAGATTTTATGGATTTGGGGATGTATGTTTAAAATATAAATTAAGGTCGTAAGCTTAAATGTCAAAAATGTAGAAAACTGACATAAGACAGAGTAAAAATCAGGCAGGTAACAGTGCAATGTGTTAATGTACAAACAATAGTCAGATGTAAGAATTTGCAGTCCGGAATAATATTTATAGAAGAGATGTGCTTTAAATTTGTGATGTTCGTGAAATGTCTCAGGTGACTGTAAAAGGCTTATTTTAAATGTTGGGATTTTCAGTGTTTTCCACTAACAACTTTTGTGCACTGTAATGATAATGCAGTTCATTCCATTTGGTAAATACTTGGCAATTTCAACATCCACAATAATATGGAGCAGCATACAGCTCAGTATCATCAATGGATAGCAGCAGCAAGGCAAACTGTAACTTAGCCTTGAATGCTAGTTTGTTAATTGTTCACAAAGAACTACTAGATCTAAAAGAGTAGGATTCTTAAGTGAGGTCAGACAACATACACTATAGTAGTCACGTAAAAGAACCAGGGAGATAACCACAATTTGAACAATATGACCATCTGCTTTTTTAATACAAGCTATGCTATGATCATATAAAACTTTTCAGTGAAATTTAAAGACCCTTAAAATTATGCAGTGTCCTGTATAAAAACTGTTGCTATATCTGTTTGTTGTCAGATATATGAGACATTATCACCAGCACAGCTCAAAGGGTGGGGAAATCTCTTGGCTATATTCATCTTGGAACATGGGGGGGCTTTAACATGGCAACAAGAGGAAACTTCAGTAATTGTTGTCATAAAAAATTCACTGAAATCTGGTCAGTATCTGGCTTCACCTTTTAAGATAAAAATCTTGCAAAATACTAAAAAGTAATTCACAATTTTTCAAAATTTTTCAACTTTTTCTTTTACCATTTTTTTTTATTGTGCTGCAGACAATTTTTTTCTTCTTGCAAGTACAAATTGTCTCTTACTTTGTGATTATGCTTAGCTCCTAAGTGACTTCTATATCACAGAAAAAAGTGTACAGTTGCTACAATTTTACAGATACTATTATGGCTGTACTAGGTGAGAACAGTTGTAATTTTAGCAGTTTTGTGCACTAGGATCAACAGAGCTTTTGAAACATGCTCTTGAAAGTGACATTGGCACTAACAACCTGGATGATCGTACTGCATTTGGAGACACAGCACTTCACTTTCTTGTGAAGTCCAGATCATTCACTCAGCTCCATAAAGAAATGATATATCTCCTAATCAGTCATGGTGCTCTGCCCAATATTGTGGATGGCATAGGGAACATTCCTATACAGTATGTCCAGCAGTCTGAAGAACCATCTGTATTCCAGATACTGTGGGAAGCACTTCAGAAGCCAAGTAAATAAATTTCCCTCCTCTTGGCTCATAGTTATTTGTGCATGCAGAAAGGTATTTTGTTTTTGTGTGTTGTGCATATTGCTATTTGATTTTGTCAGCTATTACTGGATATATATTTACTCAGCTTGTATATTTCTTTTGCTATGATTAATCTATTAATCATTTCTGTCTTAGACGAAGGCTTCAAAAAGCGTATCAGTGACTTGAAAGCAAAGGGAAATACAGCTCATCGACACAAAGATCATCACTTGGCTATATTTTTCTATGAAACAGCAATTAACATAATGGATGCAAGTCGATATGACATGCGACGTGACAAAGCTGTACTTTACAGCAACATGGCAGCTGAGCATGCCAGAGTGGGCAATGAGGACTCTGCTTTTGCCATGGCTGATAAAAGCAGAAATGCTGATCCAACATTCCACAAGGTGAGAATTGTTTTTCTCACCACCTTCTAACATGTGACAGATCCCTACCCTGTTGGCATTCTCTGCTGTTATATTTCTGAAAGATTTTCTGTTATCATTACTCCTTACTGTCAGGTCTAGACTGTTATATGTTTGACTGTTCTAGCCACCCAGGATTATTCCAGTCATTGTTATTCTTCTCCAACTGTAATTAAAAATATCTGTACCTGTTTCAGCCCTACTGGCGCCTTGGAAAGTGTCTCATTGACAAAGGGAAGGTACCAGAAGCTTGCACAGTCCTCATGGAGGGGCTAGCTTGTGAGGAAGTGGACAGTGAACAAAGGCTGCCATTTTTTCAGGAGATCTGTAGCAATTTGTCAGCCCTTACAGGTAGAATTTAAAAAAAAAACATATCCTATTTTTTAACTTTATTACATAAATGCATGCATATTTATGCATTCATACATACTCTTTCTATCACACATGGATTAAAGGGATTGAGAGATTAAATGTAAAGACCAAACACACATTCAGACAATGAAAATAATTAATTAAATAGTATATGTTTTGCTGGAGGAGGAAAAACTAGTCTTGTTAAGAAAGATTTGTGATTGTAATCAATTTGAACTGTCCAAGCTGTGTTTTTATCCTTTTGTAGGTGATAACCCTATTTAATGGTCTCTTCACTTATGACAGAAAGCCAAGCAAATGCTATTGTATCCAAGATGGCCTCATTCCTGCCCACCTGTTGGCCTAAACTGGTGGAAACTTTAAGCAAAACTGCATCTGCTAAGTCCTGGGATGTAATCCGTTGTCTGGTCTTAGGACCACCAGAAAAAGAAGTGCCCAAGACCACTGTGAACCCAGGGTGGAAGTATGCTGACCGATTCAAAGATGGTGAAAAACTGAAGGTAGTACAGAATTTAGCTGCATTCAGAATCTTTGCATCCATCTTGAATGTCTGCATACACAATGTTAATTGATGCTTTCATCTGCCCTTTTTTTTTGGTGAAACATGAGTAGATTTTTCTGTAAAATATTTTTTCAGATCAAACTCTTTCATCTGTGGACTGAAGCTTTTTGTTGTGAGGGTTAATAGACTTCACTATTATTATTATTATCTCCCATCTACCCACCATCAATTCGCACCTCTTCCTTGAGCATTACTCCTAACACAGTCCACACAATGCTCATCCTTCTTACCCTCCCCCTTCTGCTCTTGCTACTTGTCTCCCCATCTTTCTCTGCAGAATCGCTATATTTTCTTTGTTTCTGTTACTTGGTGTCTTTTTGTGTTTTCCATCTTTGTTTTCTGTTTGTCGTCAGTATTGTCGTTTATTCTTACGCCCTCGTGTTCTATCCATTTAGTCCATGTCTCTTCCTTGTTTTAAGCGCTAAGAGCATGCTCTCTATGAGTGTGATTATGCGCTATAAAAATCTTCATTTATTATTATTATTATTATTATTAGTTTAGAAGAGAGTGTACTGGTTTTTGTTTCCTGAATCAGGTTGGATATGCTATGTGCCTGAAAGCCCAGACACCAGTCCTGTCCACACTAGCAGAAGTGGTAGATGGAAATGAAGAAGGCAAGGTGCGTGAGTGGGCTACAGACCTGACCTTGGCACTATTACTGCAAGGTGCAGAACTCTCCAAACTTGCAACATCTGATGAAGAGACAGGGTACCATGTTGCACTTCATATGTGTTGTCATACAGGTACGCAAATAGATAGGGAAAATGTAGGTGAGTGGTTAAATCATTGGCCTCTGAACCTGAACTCACGGTGGTTCAATACCTGTGTGGCACAGCAAATTATCCTTATCAACCCAGCTGTTGGGAATGGATGCTTGACTCATAGAAGTTTGGGAAACATAAAGCAGCAAGAGGTAAAAGAGATGGGCACCGCCTTCACAAAACATTCGCCCTAAGAAAAGTGATCTCTGACACCTCACTCCCCATCAAGCTAAAAAAAAATGAGTAGGGAAGACCTGTACCTTTTTTATGGAAACAGTACTAGCCTAAATTTCAGTTTTATTTTATTTTTTAAAATTTTTTTTTAAGCTAGTGATGATAGATTGGCAAAGTAAGGAGACAAAATTGATGAAGTGGTTGAGTGCTTGGAGAAAATATTGACAACAGATGGAGATTATAAGATAAATCTGCTGATCAGCAACACTAAAGGCATTTAAAGGAAAACTTAGAAAATGAAAAGATGTCAACCCAGAGTGTGAGGTTGACCAGATTAGGGTGACATTTTTTTGTCTTATGTCTCTTTCAAAACAAGTGAATGGAATGGCTTATGTGAAACAAGATTAATTCAAAGCTACAACTGGATTATATCCTGCTCAAAACAATGGAAAGGTCAGTCGTATAGTCAATTGCTGTTTCGTGCCAATAAATATACAATAATATTGAATCAAAGCATTTCTTTATTTATTAAATGAAACATTACCAGACAATTTTATTGAAACAAATCATTTTAACAACAAAAATTTGAGCTTGGACTGACATATCCCATGTTTTCAAAATTCAGAAAAGGGATATCAGAGAAAAAGAGATCAGTATCGCATGTATCCACCATTGGCTTGAATGCAGGCAAGGCACACAACAAATTCACTAAAATAAGTTTTTAAAGGAGTTGCTCACTGTTGATACAATCATGATTAATAAGAATGTAGAAAATATAAAGGTGGCCTTTCCATTGTTTTGAGCAGTGTAGTATTTTTTTGTGTATGAATGGTTATATCAATGTTTGAATGTGTTAATTTTGGTGTCTTTAACACTTTATTTGAAGAGGAACATTTATACTTAACTTCAGCTCGAACCTGACTTTGTTCAGCTGGTTTATTTAGTATAAAATGGGCCTATTTTTCTCAGATTCTGTAAGGAACCACTTCATTGATAGATTGTTTAGTTTCACATAAAAAAGAAAATAATAGTTCTGTTTTGAAAATGCAGGGAAGCTTGGCCTGCTGAAGTACATTCTCTCAGAGGTGAAGTACCTCCAGGAGGCAAGAAAAGCAGTCACTAAAGAAGCAAGAACTCTGCTACATGCAGCATGTCTAGAGTTTGGTCTTGGAAATCACCCATTTGGCCAAGAACTTGTGAAACTGCTTCTTGAGAAGGGATTTGACCCTTCTTGCAAAGACATCTTGCAGAAGAAGGCAGTACAATATGTGAATCCCAACAGTCCCATGTTTCAGCTATTATCTAAACAGCAAGGTATTTAATGTAGTAATTGCTATAAGATGAGATTCCTTGTATTATCTCTGCCTAACAGCCCGAAGTATACAAGTTGCTCCAGTACCATTGCAGGTTGCTCTAATGAGTAATTCTTGTTTTTATTGTGGTCTAGTGACCGCTTACTATAAAAATCAGTATTTCACCTGCTTATCCACATGGTA
This sequence comes from Marisa cornuarietis, assembly GCA_004794655.1. Taxonomy (NCBI): domain Eukaryota; kingdom Metazoa; phylum Mollusca; class Gastropoda; order Architaenioglossa; family Ampullariidae; genus Marisa; species Marisa cornuarietis. Next base: position 2,016,569 of record SMMW01000040.1, read on the forward strand.
CAATTGTTTTTCAGGAAAAGTTTTTATTACAATCAAAGATCAAAGATGCTTTTCAAAATCACCATATTTTCATTCAAAAGGACTCTGTTTGCTGTGTGCATGTGTGTGTGTTTGTGTGCGTGTTGTGTTCAGTGACAGATCCACAGAGTGCAAAAGAGCTCAAGGATCTTGGCAACAGTGAATTCAAGAAAGGCAGTTATGCAGCAGCAAGTCAGTACTACAGTCAGGCTATTGGTGTTGTCAAACAGAACCTCCCTTCTTTGGACAATGTGATGGCCATGCTGAAACACAGTGAAGAAAAGCACGAGCTTGCTGTTCTTTTCAGCAATCGAGCAGAGTGTTATATCAAAATGGACAAAGTAGAAGAAGCCTTAAATGATGCCAAAGAAAGTGTTTCTTGGGATGGACACTGGTACAGGGTATGTTTAAAGGCAATGATCATAACATTAAAATTTTTTTACGAAATGCAGTCACTTCAAATAATTATATATATATATACCTGATTAACAAACAAAGGAGAAATGAAGTAAGATAAACATCACCCACTGTCATCTTCACTGTCTTCAGTTATTAGCCAGTCTTTGTAATGCTTTTATGCAGTGCTAAGAGGTTTAAATGAGCTGAAGACTAGCTAAAATATTTAGACTTCTGAGGAAAAGTTGAGGAAAACATAATTATAATTTTAGACGTTAACCGACAGTGAGAGAGCCAGTGATTGATTATTGATGTGGAGTGTAGAGTTCTTTTATATAACTATTCCCTGTGTGTAAGTTTTATGTATTAGGTAGTCCTTAGTAAACAGTGGTTTATTGTCTCATTAAAGAGCTTTGTCATGTGCTGAGGTAATCATAGACTATGAAAATACTTTTCACTGGCCACAGGCTCACTTCTGTAGTCTTAGATATAGTGAACTTCATGTCAAGGTGTTTTGGTCAGAATAAGAAGACTCAACCAATTGAGGATCAGGATTTAAAATTTGTGCAAGTGCTGTGTCAGGAGCAGATGTTACTCTGGTAAACAAAACAGTAAATATTCCAGAAGTCCTCAGTGAAATACAACTTTTCCCATGTTTCTGGTCCTTTGGTTATCTTTGTTGTGTTTTCTGGTATATTACATCAATAATTAACTTTTTTTGCCTGCCTTAATGCCACAGTCATTGACATGTAATTAAACATTATCCTGCTGCAAAATTTATCAGACTAAAATTTTTAGTAGATATGCACGTTGTTACATACTTTGAAATTTAATGTTGCACAAAAGTGCTTGGACAGTGGCAGGATTTCAATTGTGAATTTACAGATCCATATCACTGTCTTGCCTTTTCCATCCTCACACTAACCATGATTAATAACCATTGCAAGATATGACTCAGGTTTGCATGTTGCTTTAAAATTATTGACTGACAAAACATTTTCACCATTTATTTTTTTTTTTTATTTTTTTTTACACAGTTTAATCTTCATTTTTCATGGATACATCATTTTTTTTCCATATTACACTTCACAGAACACAAGTATGAATATAGAGTGTTTGATATCCATGTTTAAAATTAGAGAAAAAAGAGAGAGAAGAGAGAGAGACAAGAAGAAAGTGTCCACATGTAGCATTACACAAAGCTGTACCTAAAAACGCTGCACAAACACACAACTGTTCCTGGTTTGCATGACAATTATAGGATCAATAAGTTACACATTTACACTGGAGGAAATGAAATCAAATTGGCATATATATATAACATACACCTATTAAAACCTCTAAATATGTGAGGAAAAAAAAAAAACTAGAGGAGGGAAGAAAGACAATGCCCTCGTGTACTATTACAAAACGCTGTACCTACTTACATTGGTAATATAGTTGTGATCCACAAGCACACAATGTACAATTGTTCCTGATCCACAGGAAGTGGTCAGTTTATTTTCATACATATAACAGTTTTAACCACATTCTTCATTATCCTTTCCACCATTTTGATATGTTAACATAAAAATAATCTGCATACATGGAGAGATGCCTTCCTTCTTTATGTGTTTTCTAGAATATGTGAAGTTATATAGTTCCAGCTAAACTTATAAGATTCATATAATCAGACCAGTGCATTATAAATTCCTGTAATTTCATGTTAACAAGTGCATTGAATTTCTCAATCTTGTATTTTCCATTTAGTTGCAGAATAAAAACTCTTAAGTCTGGCTGTTTCTTCTCTAGTTTACATTTATAGATAAAGAACTTTGCTTCTATTAGTATATTTTCTAACGTCTTATCCAATGGACATTCTGCTTCATATCCGAATAGTATTACAGATTCGTTAAGTGTTAATTTATTATTATTAGAGCATTTTTCCCTTATTGCCTTTTCTAGACTTGTCCAAAATAGTTGGGTTACCTTACAGCGCCAGAATAGATGTTCAATTGTCTCCCTTTCATTGCCACAGAAAGTGCATTTATTACTAACTTCTAGCCCCATATATTCTGCCAGGGAGTTTGTACCTAGAATTCTATGGGTAATTCTGCATTGAAACCATCTCAGTTTGATATCTTTTATTCCTTGAACCTTTTAAAATATTATTTTCCAGGGTAAATGGACACCCATTTTGTGTTCCCACTTATCACAACATTTGGGCCTGATTGTGCTTTCTGTCAATATTTCGTAATAATATTTGGCACCTTTCTTTATGGAATTGATTAGTTTAATAGTTTTTGGTGTTTCTAGGGCAGTGTTGTTCCTTATTGTAATGCCCATTGACTGAATAAATTTTTTAATTATTTTAGCACATCCCATGTATGTAACTATGTCTATTGTGGTTCCATACTTGGCATTAATTTCACCCAAGGACAAAAGTACTCCAGATTCATTATAAAAATGTTGAATGCTATATAAACCCCTACTATCCCAGTTTTTGAAGAAAATAATCTTTTTGTCAAGCTGAAATCTACTGTTTAATCTACTTTTTAATAGGGCCATTTGCGAGTGGCTCGGGCTTTGCAGCGAATGAACAAAACCAAACTGGCTATCAAAGCATACTGTAATGCATACAATGCTTTGGATGAAACATCCACCGAGGCTCAGCAGAAGGAAGTCTTGAAGGAGCTGATCTCAACACTCATCACTATCCCTTGTTAGTTTGTCATATTTAATTTTGGAACTATTATGTTTACGGATAATATTTTAATAATTTGTCCAAGATGACGTATACATCTTGACCCTTCTACCTTTCTATCTTTTACAAAAGTGCATAAGCTTTAGGAGTAACAGAGAAGTATTGTGCATTGCATTCCAAGCAACTTATATTCTATGTCTATTTTAGTTTTAAAAGATTACTGAAAGGAAAAAAAAATTAAACCCTAAAATATTTAAATTTTGATTTGTGAAAGTGTCACCTAGTAAATTTGCAAAAAATGATTGTCAAAGATGTATGACTACATTTTACATATTTTTTAAAATTTCTTTTCTTCAATTTAAATGTCTGCTTGCCAATTTTGTTTTTCTGTCCAGCTGAGAGGTTGGATCGCATTCCAAATCTTGGCTTTGTTCCTGCAGAGTTGTGGGCAAAGATTTCCTATGACTTCCTTTGCGAAGCTATTGAAAAGCACCAGCCTGAAAGAGCTCCTCTTCATCCAGACAACTGGGATGCAGCAAACTTAAGTTTTAATCTGTTTAACATGACACCAAATCCAACACCAAAACCTGTCAAGGTGAATCTTAAGCGGCTTTGTACCTGGTACTTATCACAGAAAGCTGTTGGAACAGCCATGGAACTTATTTTGTACTTCTTGGTCAGTGGGTCTGACCACACTACACTTAGTTTCTATGAAAGTGACACATACATTCATGGAGCCATTTTTGTGACCATTTTGTCAGGTGAGATCTTTATAGCCAGCAAGTGAGTGGAGAGAGAGAGAGAATGCCTTAAAAGCAGGTCTGGTAGAATGTGTTTACCAAATATTTGTAAACTCTGTGATAAAGTAGCGGTAAACAAGTCATTGGATTAGTACAGAAGTGCAAGTTTAGTGTAACATAGGATAGAGAGACTTAGTATTTAACAGTGTAAATTTTTTCTTGAGTTTTCTACTTCCACATCTTCAACTTGTCTGCATTAGAGTGAAGAAATCATGATTAACCTTTGAAGTCAGTTATGAAGGTAGAATACAGCTACAACTCACATGAATAATTTTATACCTTGATGCACCAAGTGACTGGAATCTGTACATTGCGTAAACTACTCATTCCAGGAAACACCAGAGTGTTAGACTGGGTGATGAAGATGCATGCCATACCCAAAGGTGAAGTGAACTTGCAAGACAAGGAGGGCAACACAGCATTGCACATCATGGCATGCAAACATCATCCACCCCACCGCATACCCCCACCATCATTTGAAATTGTTACTCGCTGGAAGATGTGTGAATTTCTCCTGCAGTATGGAATTAATCCATGCATCAAGAACAACCAGGGTCAGACTGCATTGGATTGCTTGGAACAAGACTGTGATCACAGGTTGCGGAATATGCTGGAAAAGGCTACCAAAAAGGGTAGGGATCGCTTGTAATTCTTGCAAGAGAATATCAGCTGTTTTGTTTAGGGCTAACATTTGCAGTTGACGTATTATTTGTAACACTTATTAGCTTGTTATTTGAGTGGATAAATGCTTTCCAGATGTTGATACTGCTTGCAAAGGCACTTGAATCCTGTCAAGTTTCTCTTATCATGTGATAAGCAGATCCAAGCATTTTACAAACTGCTGATGAACAAAAGCTTAATCCTGCATCATCACATTTGAGATACAATAAAAAAAAATATAAAGTCTCAACATTGTAGAAAGTTCTGATTAAAAAAAAAATTATTTACAAACATTTTGCAAACAATTTTGTGCCAAGATGTCACTTTTTGTGGTATAGTATGTATCTGCATGATTTTTCTCCCTTCCTTGTAGTGTCCGTTAAATTAGGAGACAATAACAAATTATTTCTCAACTCCACATTTAGTTCACAATACTCTCTTGATGATGCTGAATCATTCTTCTGCATATGTCTTCCTTTTCCATAACAGAGTTGCAGTCCCAGACTCGGGCTGCACCTTCCACCAAACCACCAAAACCACCCCAGCCATCTCAGCCACCTGAACCATCCCAGCCAGCACAGCCAAAATCTGCCAGTGGAACAAGAAGTAGTGCTAATACAAATTTAAACCAGAGAGATGCTGGAAACAAACCCAAACCAAGACAACTATCACAGTGTGACTTATGTGACGAGCACCTAGGTTATGCCACAACCTTATTTAACTCTGAAGAAAAGCTGACAACAGCATACTCCAGGCTGGTTAATATCCTGAGTAACAAACACAGAGACCAGCGTCATGACAGTATGGTAGCCAGAGCCCAGGATATGATTGTTGAGCAACTCAGCAAATCATTATCTCCAGGTCAGTGTCATTTTGTACATTCAGAAGCAAAAGTAGACTAGAAACGCAAGACAGAAGAAAAAAAAAATACAGATATAAATGTTTCTAAAATTATTTTTCATTTAGGTTTTATTATCACTTCATGGAACTAAAAAACAAAAAATGCTGGAGGGACTATTCTTACTAGACATACATATCTTTAACGACATTAATAGTAAAGATTTTGGAATTAAAAATAAAATGCTTGAAAATACTTTTGATATATATATATATATATGGAAGTCAGTCAGTCACTTGTCTCTTGGCTGGTACCAGTTGCCCATGGATGGATGCAGTAGCTGACAAGGCCTGCTGCTTATGCCTGTCTTGGGTGATAGCAGGTCCTGCACAGGATGACCAGTAGAGTGTAGTGATGCAAATTGGTAAAATTGATAGAAAGGTGACAGCAGTTATGAAAAGAAAACAAGCAAGGGAAGACGATGAAAGAAAGAGAAGATAAAGCAGAAGGAAGAGGGCAAGTGAGGACATTGTTTCACCTGCAGAAGTGTTTGCAGTAGTGCAAGAAGAGTCATAGTCAGCTTCCTGCAGTTCCAGCGTAAAAGAGGCTTATGCTGCTAATGATGATGATGACAGTAAAGCTGACAACGACGATGACAATGTTGATGACTGGACTGATGTTTCCAACAACAGGACAGGAATATGGTACCAATACCAACCATTGCTTTTGGAAGCAGAGCGATATGGAGTGTCAAATAGGGCAGCTGCAGCCATCAGCACAGGAACATTGGTGGACTATGGCATTATTAGCTTGGAAGACCGCATCAATATTGTCGATCATCACAAAGTATGGAGGGCTCGACAGCAGTTGAGAAGTGCTATCAGGGAAACTCCTATAAACAACGAAGAGGAAATCATGGCAATATTTTTTGATGGCCAAAAAGACATGACACTTGACAAGTGTTATAGCACAAAGAAAATTAAGGAACGCTATGTAATGATTGGTGAACCCGGAACTTTCTATCTGTGCCATTTAACACTAGAACGAGGCATAGGTTCTGCTATTGGTGATAGCATTCACAATGCAATTGAAGAAAGGGGAATTATAGGCAAGATGATTGCCGTTGGAGTCGACAGCACAGCTGGGAACACTGGGCACCGTGGTGGGGCAATACATCCGTTAGAGCTTCACACTGGTCACACTTTGCAGTGGTTCATTTGCTCTTTACACTTGAACAAGCTTCTTTTATGCCACCTCTGCAAAACACTCATTGGTCCAATTGAAGGACTGATTGGAAATGCATTAGCTAATTGTGCATCATTGCCACTTTCTGCAGAAGGATTTCGACTCATTGCCGACGGTGATCCTCTTCCAGAAATCGAAGTCAGCGAACAGTAATGACCTAGCCTACCTGTACAAAATGATCACAGCTATTAGAAGTGTGCAAGCTCTGAGGCAGTTCCTCTGGTGTGTGGCATACCACAGGGATCCGTTCTGGGTCCATTATTATTTTCGGTATATACTTCACAGCTTGGACGGGTAATTGAACGTTTTCAGATGGGACGTCAGTTCTTTGCGGATGATACACAGATTCTGAACAGTTTTCCCCTCGACCCAGCAGTGGCTAGGAATGCGCTTCAACGACTTGAATCTTGTTGTGTTGCGGTGAAGGCCTGGATGACCAAGAATCGTTTTAAACTCAACGACGACAAGACAGAAGCGTTACTGTGCAGCCCCAGGGCCAGACGGGAGCAGATTGGCATTAGTGCCGTGCAGGTCGGTGACACCTCCATAGCCTTTGCTGACTGTGTATGGGACCTAGGGCTGTTTATTGATGCAGAGCTCTCCATGTGTAACCATGTTAGTTCTGTATTGAGTAAGTTTGCATGGGAACCACCGGCAGTCCACTGGTCAAGTTACCACCACCACCGTTAATAGCCTGAAAGGATGGTCAAGGCGGGTGGCCATAAATCTTGACCAGTGACACGCAGCCCGCATGGCCATGAGAAAAGTCTAGTGTCGGCCAGTTTCCCTGAATCGGTCAACTTCAAAGGGGGACTGGAGACACGCCACGCGGAGGCAGAAACATCTTGGCCTCTGCGTGAGAAAAATACTCACTTTTCTAAGCTGCACACTGGCGAGAGGAGGTCCGTCTTGCGGAGACGTTAAATTGTATGTGGAGGAGATATGCTAAGTTTAAATTTGGTGAAGTATGATTCACCACAAAACTGTGGGTGACTCTTGGACTATGTGTATATCTGTGAGCATTGGACTATCTCTATTTTATCTGAAGTGTGAATGTGTGATGAAAACTGTTCGCCAAGAAGAGAGACTTACGGATAGTGTCCTGCAGCAGTGACGGGCAGGGAGCTAAGTTTGTCAAACTCCCTTTCGATAAATCTTTAGAATCAGTGTCGTACTGAGATATATGATTTACTTTACATGCTTTTCCTATGTTAATTATATTTTATTATTTTTACACTTATATGCCTAGTTGCATTGATTGTGCGAATGCGTGTATATGTGTTGTAACCAGTGGCGTGCTGTCTGTGGACACGGGGGACTAGGCTAGTCCCCTAAGAGTCACAAGTAATCATTTTTTTATTTGACGATATTTTAACATAAAGCGTTTTAGAAAAATGCGTCTTGCCCCTCTTCAAACCGTAGTGCCACCAAGCGCCTGCTGCACTCAGGGAACTAACCTTCGCAGTCGCTACTGCGTTTCGTCTGCTGTTGAATAGAGTAGATCACGTGGTCTGGGGACTAGCCGGCTCACTGCTGTTCCCCTCACGCCTTCAGCGCCTGTGTTAGCGCCAGCTTGTCCCGTGTGTCAAGTTACATGCAAAGTTTCTACTAAAGATCGACAGGAATCCGTAGTTGCACAGTCACAATCTCCAACCTAAGTTTGTTACTGCATTTTGGTGTCCAGTGAGCGTACTTAACTCAGGATTGACTGAAAACAAAAATCTTTTTGTAAATGAAGAGGGAATCGGTTGACAAAATCTGTTCCCTCCAATACGTCATCAGGAGCCTGCAATGGCTCAGTGCAACGTTGCTTTCAATCAGTCTTTGCCAGCTATGAAACTTGCTATGGCGCTAAGCTCAACGTTTAAACATTATGAAGGGCTGCATACAGTTAATGGTGACAGGCAAAATAACTCAGTACCTAAAACTTATGACAGGTTAAGGTGAAATAAATGATGGTTTAAAACAACCGAGATGATGTAGCCTGTTAAGTAGATTAGTTTACACACAACGACATCAATGTGTGCGTGGTGTAGTGGTTACACGCGGCGCCTTTTCTCTGAAAGGTATTGCGTTTGAATCCCGAGTGTTTTTTTTGTTTTTGTTTTGGGATTTTTTTTGTTTTTTTGTTCTCAAATATGATGAATTCTCTGTCAAGCCTTTCATGAAGACCAACTGATTACTAAGCGAAACTGTATAATCTCTCTGTGTAAAGTCATATCGATAGACACCTAATTTCTACTATCATACATTGATATCGAAATATAGATATTTTAGACTCACAGGTGATAGAAATTGCTTTAGCTTAGTAATAACAGTTATTGGGTTTGAAAGAGGATATTTTTATTTTTTACATAGCTGGTAATCTAACCTACTTAACAGGTTACATTGTCTCGCTTGTTTTTGACCATTTCCCCTTTCTAACATCATTTAACGCTTATATATGGTATCTTTCCAATATCATCTGGTATTTTCATATAAATAATGATCTTATAATCAACATTATTATAAAACCTGATTTGTTCGTCGCTTACTTGTATTAGTATTTACGTAGTACGAGATACATATAGCTTACCGCCCCCCACCCATCACCCCCTTAGCTGGTCCCCAGTGGGAAATCCCACCGCATGCCACTGGTTGTAACGGAGGTGCTGTGTGAGTCAGTTTAGTTATCCACTGCGCAACAGAGCACGCAACGACCTTTACAACTGGCGAGCCTGATATTGAGTATTGATTAAGTCAGCTATACCTGCTTTTGACTTCAGTTGCAACATAAAATCGCTTCCCAAATTTTCCACTCATCTTGTGATTGTTATTCCTGACAAGCTGACAGCTTCAGTCGAACTCTTTTTTCCGGACATAATTCTTCCACTACAGCCAGAATGCACTTTTTCACACATTCACCTTCAGAAAATAGTTTGGCTTCCTTACTCAATATAATAGCCACCCGGAAACAGCCACTTCGTTGTCATTTCTTCTTTTGTTGAACAGTTTTGTTAGACCACCAATTTCTTCATGCAATCTGGTAATTTTCTGTTTGCGGCACAAACCAACATATTGATCATACGTAAGCTTATGTTTGGTTTTGTAATGTCGCTTAATATTGTGCTCCTTCAACACAGCAACAGTCTCCTTACAAATGAGGCACAAGGACTTCTCTTGTTGCACAAAAAGTACAAATTCGTCCACTTCTCCTGAAAATTGCAACACTAAAATCAACCTTACGTTTCTTAGCTCCCGCAGGGTGACCGGACACTTAATCCCCGGACACTTCATCCCCAGACACTTAATCCCCGGACACTTAATCCCCTAGACACTTAATCCCCAGACACTTAATCCCCAAATCGCGACACAACACTCAAAACTGCTATTTTGTGAACCATAAATATTATAACCGTAAGAGAAATGTGTCGCGTGGTAACTCTGGGTAACTCTCGTAAGACTGGGATGTTATAAATGTTGAAGTTAAGTATTATTTGAATTTGAATTAAATTTTTCATTCACTTCATAATTTTTTGAGCTGAAATTTCATTTTGAGGATTAAGTGTCTGGGGATTAACTGGGGATTAAGTGTCTAGGGGATTAAGTGTCCGGGGATTGTCTGGGGATGAAGTGTCCGGGAATTAAGTGTCTGGGATTCCTTCTCTTGTTGCACAAAAAGTACAAATTCGTCCACTTCTCCTGAAAATTGCGGCACTAAAATCAACCTTATGTTTCTTAGCTCCCTCAGGCATTTTCCACAGCTATAGTCATCGCATGACCTCTCAAATTGAGTGCCAACAACAAAGGCGTACTTACGATGACCCGTAAATCACCCCTGCCATTGTTTCTTGAGACGCTACACATGTAGGAAATTGTGACCCTGTGGCGACATCAGGGTGATGTCACCTTGTGTCCGGTTAAAGGCACCGGGGAAAAGAGAATGGTTTCGCCTGTTCGAGGGAAGGTAGGAATACACGCGGTTCTAACAACTAGCGGTCAGATAGTCAACACCACCTGTGATGTCCACCCTGCCTATTGTCGGTAGGCAATTCGGGAAGACTGACCGCATGTAAAAGTCTGGATCTACCTTCCCTCGCCCGGGCAAAGCCATTTTAAAAACTGCCCACAAGAAGTTCTGCCTTTAAAAATGAGGCACCTTCAGTGGCCCATGGGCTGTAGGTTGGGCACCCCTGATCTGTGTGCTCTTCCCAGTCAAGGGACAAAGGACTGAATGACTGAGGGCTTATATAGCATACTATAATGTTAAGCTTCACATCCCGTGTATTTAACAATACCAGATCCCAAAAGAACAACAAATTAATCAAATAATTGTAGGCTAATGGATGTTAGCATTGATGTTAACATCTGTCAAAATTTAATATTAAACAATTAAAACAAAATTGCACAGCAGGAACGTAAAACAATAGGCAAATAGTAATAAGAAAAATGAGTTAAAGGAAAGATAATTGCAACAAATATTTACGAATGGAGTGAGAGTTTCTTCCCTTATTTGGCTATCCATCTTTGTGCAGCTTACTGTATTTCAGAATCCTGACCATTCCATGTGCTTATGTGTGAAATGTAAGAAATCCATATTTGCATAAAATGGATTAACACAGTAAAGATGAACAGCTCTAGTATGACGTCCACCGCAAAAATACATTATTTCACATAAAAAATGTTCATGAGCAAGGGCTTGACACTGGTATTTTAAAGTACCTTCATTGGTGACATGATGCTGATATTGAGAATATTATTGGCATTCTTTATTGAGTGCATACAATTTTGTGCCGTAATTTGGAGATGAATGCTAGTTGTTAAATTCATGACAATACCTTTTGCTCGGCATTTGACAGATGTTCCAGATGTGCTTCTCAGTGTCTCACAGTCACATCTGATGAAGATTCTGGAGACTCTTGCTTCCAGAGACAAGTGGCGGCAGATGGAAGCAGTTGTAAGCAAAGCTCGTTCCAATGATGTGCCATGCGGACAGTTTGGAAAAAACATGTCTATCTTTGCCTTAATTGCAGACAAGAGCCTTCGTGGGGCAGAGACACAGAGAGTGCAGGTGTGTTACTCTCTTTACACTCTTCGGTAGCAGCACAGTAAACACAATGAAAGTTTTTGTTATAGCTTGCAAACAGGCTGCTTGAAATTGAAGTCTCCTAAAGCAAAATTTAGAACAGTGAAATTTTTATTGTAGATTCTCTTTTTTCAAGATTTATCAGATTAAATGACTATAGGAGATAATATGCTGCATTTGCACTTTTTAACCATTGAGATTTAATTTACTGACAGGGAACTTCTTTTGCATGATCTTCCTTTTGCTTCATGTGCACGCACACAGTGTGTGGTCTTGCCTTCTGTCTTAATGTAGTACGATTGGACAATATGTCTGCTGTCGGCTGGCTTTCCGACTCTGGAAAGATTTTTTGAGAGACCTTTTTTCACATTCTGCTCATCTGAGTCTTTTGATCCTGATCTTAGTTGGGCATCGTACCATGACTTGATCTCTTCTTCTAATATCTATTCTCCTATGGTCATGTCATTTGGTAAGGTCAAAGAAAAATTGAAATTTTCATGGTAAATTCTGTTTCTTTAAAACTTAGCAAGATGACATGAAGTTGAGGCCCATGTGACCTTCCTGTTGTTAGTTGGGTTGAATGTTGGCAGAAAAGTGTGCTGTGTTGGCTTTGCTGTCACCTTCATAGATGTCTGAGGTCTGTTGCTCATCTGACCAGTGGAGCACTTCACATATCAACACAAATTCACGGTCAGGGAGTCAACTTTTGATGGTTAGAGAGCCAATGTAGCAAATGGTCATCATCTGGTAAGGTCAAAGAAGAATTTACCCCCAGCAGACGTGGGATGAGACAGCATATTAGTATATTCCTTGGTCTGCTATTTCTTTCCCCTTCTTATTGCTAGATTATTATCATTTTAGTTTGCTAGAGATCATTTGATACTTTATCTGTATACTGTTTGTTTTGATCACAGAAATAAAATGAAAATAGATGGCTGCTATTGCCTTTCTAGAGAATATGAGTGTTGACATGTGTGCATGAAATATATTTAGGAGTATAGTCATTTTGACTGACAGTTTATTTCTTAAAAATAACTAAGGCTATCGATAAATAGTTCAGTGCTGTCTTGCAGATTTTAAACTTGGTGTATGCTAATGGAGCTCAGCTGCCTAGCACAAAGGGAAAGGAAGTGGTGATCACTGCAGTGCAACATAATGAGTTTCATGTGGTGGAGAAGCTGATTGAGATTGGAGCGGACCCACAAGGACTGAGCCTAGAGTCTGGAGACACACCTCTTCATGCAGCTTTAGCAGTTGCTTTGGACAAAGAAAAAGGTGAGAAAGGCATCCTTTTATGATTAGAACTAGTGTTAAAAAATATTTGACAGGCCCATTACAACCATATATACGCATACAAACATGCACATCTTTGCAGCACAGCTGAATCATACAAAGGGATGGAAGTACTGTCTTATTCCATGGGTTGATTATTGGAGCTCTAACATATTTCAAAAGGCAGGTTATGTCATGTTACAGGGTATTTCAGCCTTTTAGAAAAGCTGCTAGATTTGTATAAAAAAGACCCAGAAAAATACTCACTGCTCAACCCCAACGTAACAGACTCAGCTGGCAACACGTTGCTACACGCTGCCACGAAGGCAAAGTACAGCAAGCACTCCCACAAAGCTGTGGAGATGCTAGTGTCTCTAGGTGTATCTGTTGATACCAGAAACCGCAGTGGCATGGCTGCCATTGACAACATTAAGGTGCACAATGATAGGCGTGCCCAGTACCTGCGTGTGACCAGTATGCCTAGTGGAAGTTACAAGCAAGAACGAAAAAACTCTGTGGCCGACCAAGTAGCAAGGGCAAGGTCCAGCTCAAGATCAAGGTCAGGATCTCTGGAGGATCCCAAGGTTCCAATAAAGTCAGCTGAACAGCATCAGCAAGCTGAAAAGAAGCCAGCTCCAAAGCCTGAAATGGTAGTTGACAACCGGAACTTCAAAGTAAAAACTGCTATTGAAAGCCTCCAAACTCAAGTCACAAGGCTGAAAGAGATTACTTCAGCAGAGGCCAGGGTTGCCAAAGCAGCCAAAGAAAGATGGCTAGAGATCACCAAGCCAGCTACAGATAACACAGACAGGTATGGACCCTTGGGTCCCAAACAGGTGATTGTTGTGGGAGAGAAGGAAGTGGAAGAAGCTGAGTCGTCCTCATCAGTTTCCAATGACAGTCAGATGGAGCTGAAGGAAAAGGAGGAGGAAGATGAGGAAGAAGAAAAGGTAAACAAAAGCACATAATATGGTTAGTTTTTTTGTGACATGGTTTTGCCATTTTCTCATCTGAAGGAGTTACATTTAACTGCCATTTCCCATGGGCAAAAGTAATGCTTGTGTTGTAAAATCAATTATGCATTGCAACCTTACCTGCTGAGATTCTGTTTTGAAACAGACATTTTCTAACTTGAAGCTTGTAAAAATTCAGTCATAGTATTTTTTGCTTTGACCTGGAAGCTTGTGAAATGTCGTCTAGACCAGCCTGCTGGAGTTAATTTTTCTTTCTGTGGTATTAAATGTGAGTTTGGGGATTTTTAGGTGGATGAGACTGAGGATGCAGACTTGCTGATCTTTGACAATCTGGAGTGGGAAGTGGAGTGCACGTCTGAGGTGTGGAAGGCCATGCGTGATAAACGGGTACCACAAGCGCTTAAGCAGCGAGTAGTAAAGTGCATTCATCTTCTTGCTCGGGGCGAGTGGAAACCTGTCTTTTGCCAGCCTGTGAGTGTTTTTTGATTTTGGAAGTTGTTACTGTTTTGTTATAAGTCATTCTGCTCTCTAACTACATTGTGGGAGTGGAGATAAGACTGGTTGATTGATAATAAGACTGGTTGATTGACAAAAGGTGATTTGTGAGGCTCATACCTGTATGTGTGCTGTTTAATATGAACACCTACCTGTCTGAGAGCATACAGGAACAAAGGCCATCATGCACGAAAGCCTACATTTATACAGGGATTTACACCTGATTGAGAGAGACTGGGCATTGAGAGAGGGAGAGCCTATTCACCCTTTGGATCAAAAAGATAACAGTTCTTCTAACTTGCCATAAATATATGCATGTAAATGACCTCAGAATAGTGCACTTGCATTTTTATGGTTAGAATGTAAAATAAACTAAATGACCAGCAAATTAAAAAAAAATTCAATTTTGTTTTGTTTTCCACTTTCACTTATTATCAATAAGTCAGCACTGAATTAAGTTTGACCAAACTTTGTCATTGTCATAATGTTCATTCATTTTTGTTTGTTTGTTTTATTCCTTTAGTGGTAGTAGTGTTAGGTCCGTTGAGTGTTTGATTTTGTTTATTTATGTAGCTGTTGTTTATAAGACTGTTTGTAGTATAGTGTTGTATGACTTCTGCTAATAACCACATTATAGCCATGGCCTTTAATTTGCTTGTAGGTTCAGGGTCTGCCAGACACACTTAAGTTATATCAGGCCAAGTTTGCCAAGGGCATGCGCATTTTGTGGGAACTGGCGATTGCTTTTTCACCGCGTCTGAGTGAAGAAGCAGAGAAACGCATTAATGAGGACATCCAGGAAGAGCTAGCTGTTCGCGGTGGCCGAATATACACAGAGATCATTCGAGTATGGGACATAGTATTTCAACACCAAAAGGTAATGAACACTATTCCATCTTTTAAGAATTTCATTGATACTTGGAGGAAAAGATATATGTTTAAAAAATATAGAGAAATAGCTTTTCATTTTTTGTGATCTCTAAAGGAATGGTAATTAGCTAATCGCATAAAACGTTATATGTTTAAAAACATATATTTCATTGGCTACCTGTGTAATTTCCATATGAGAATTAACACTCTGGGGTTCATGTTAATGCTTGCAAGTTTCTGTGGCATTCATTTTTACTTTGATTTATCACAGTGGTTATGGCTTAGTCTGTGATATGGATATTTTATAGTTTTATATACTTTACCTATATAACTGTATAAACTTTACATGCAGCAAACCTTAGTATAACACTGCATATATATGTCTTAGAATTCCATGATAAACTTCTTTTTAGACCTCAAACAATATTTTATAGCATTTAAATAAAAGAGTGACTTTTTTCCAGATTAAACCATCAATTCAACGCGTTATCCAGTCCCACCGGAGAGGTGAAGACTGCCTCATTCAGAAGAAACTCAAAGGTGTGAAAAATGAACAATTTCAAGGTGGACTGTCGAAACGCTATCCAATGCTTTTTGCAGAATCAGATGTAGATCAGGAAACCTTGGCATCCTTAAGTGAGAAGGAGCGCAAACAGATGCAGCTGTATCCCCCAGCTAGTGCTAATGAACTTGAATTCCACATTCTGAAGTTCTACTGCTTCTCCTCTGCATTAGTGTATAATGTGCTCAAGGTTAGTCATTTCAACATTTTCTGTATTTGTGAAGTAGCTGTGTATTCTTGGACTTTGACAAAGAGTACCTTCAAAAGAGTCAGCTTTTGTTATAGTAACTTGTACTTAAAACAGTGACCTTGACCTTTGAAATACATTAGGTGTCATATGCATTTCTGTCCAAGCATGTAGAAAATGGTAAATATTTTAACAATAAATGTACCCTCAAGTATAATTTACATTATGTAATTCTTGTACTATATTTTATATTATTTTCATTTTTGCCACGTTATTTTTATAGAGTTAAAAAAATCATTATTTTTTCTAAAGTTCAAGCCACACCAATCTGTTAGGTCACACTAAGACCAGAGAAGTACCTCTCATTTCGGCTATCATGGTTACAGGTTTTATGTAAGAATGGTATGTACATGTATGTGCAGAATATTGATACAAAAATCGACTTTCCTTTCCGTGTGACTGACCGTGAGCATGCGGTTATCAACCTTCGATCCAAGACGCCCATTTTATTGCTTGGTCGAAGTGGGACTGGAAAAACCACTTGTTGCCTGTATCGTCTTTGGAGTCGATTCTTGGCCTATTGGAGCAAGTCTCATGAAATGAATGGAGACAGGTGGTTGCCTCGTTCTGTGCAATATGCTGCGAAGGAAACTATTGGTGAGGACCTACATACCTGTCCACATCCAGATGCAAACACTACAAGCATCCTGCCTGTGAATTCAATTTATTTTTCTTCAGCTTCTTTTTCTTCCCTTGCTCCTATCTAGTGCCACCAGCATTGACATTAAACATTTGCATGGTATTTCTGGCTTCTGAATTTATGGCGTCTCTGACAAAGTTGGTACAACTCATAAAAAGAAGGTAGATGGTGCCATAGCCTGCAAGCCATATGGACAGCGAATGTGGTTTACCATGACTACAACACAAAGTGGAAGGTGGTGCCCACCCTTCTCTTGCCACTTTTCCCTCCCTGATAAATGAGGTACCCACCCCTGCAGAATAGCTGCTGGTGGGCAAGAGGAATTTCCATTCACAGGTCAGAGCAGGCCTTGAACCAGCCACCTTCTGCTCCACAGTCAAGTGCATTAAACACAAGGCTGTGCTGCCTCCCCTGTCAATTAAGGAAAGTTTAGTTGAACAGAGGATCTCTCTTAATTGCAAGATTCATAGTGTACACACCTCCATTATAAATAAGTACACACTTTTATTAACATGTTGCCAAATAAATATTTCTCCCATTTTATTACCATCTAATCTAACAAAATTGCTCTGTTGCACTATTCAGATAACCCTGAAAGAGGACCTGATGAAGAAGACCCAAATGCAGAGATCTTTGAAGGTTTACAGGATGGAGATGTTGGAAGTGCTGAAGCTAGTGACAGCACCACCAGTAGTACATCTTTGTCTAGTAAAGAATCATCTGATGTAAAGGGTGCAATAAGAGGTCCTACCAGAGACCATGTTGTGGCTGATGAAGATGATACCACACTCAGCAGTGGACACAACACACGTGGAAGAGGAGAGGATTGGAATGAAAATGAGGAGGTAGATAATCATGAAGAAACAGAGGAAACTGAAGGCGAGGCGAGTGAACTGCAGTCCCATGTCATCTACGATCACCTCCACCAGGTGTGACTCTCATATTGCTTGTCATTAGTATGTTGACATTTATGAAAATAGGAAAGAAGGAAGGCAGAAAAAGTAGAAGAAAGAAAGTGAATGATAGTCATCATCAATAGTTAATATCAAGCACAGATTTTTCAGAGGACATATGAATACAGAAAGATAACAATAGGCAGTATTATTATATTATACCCTGATTGTTCCTTTCTCCACCTTACTCCTATCTCTGAATTCTTTCATGTTTTTGTCAACGTTCACTGTACATATCTGTGTATGTAAGTTTGCCTGATCATGATGCCTGTCTCTGTCATACAGTAACACTACCTACTACCCCTAGTTTCTTGTAAAGCACATTGAGGTCACCTCTGTTTGCAGAAATGTGCTTGATAAATCCTATTCATTATTTTCAAGGTGAACAATCAGTTGAAAGATTGAGGATAAGAGCTTTGCATGTTACCAATTACCCTTACACATAATATTATTTGCGCAGCTCTTTGTGACCAAGAACCAGGTTCTGTGCAGTGAGGTGCAGAAAAACTTTCGTGAGTTGTGTCATGCTGATGATGTTGCTGCACAGCATGTAACTGTAGAAGACATTCCTCTTCCTCATCGACTGCAGGTGAGTCAACTAAGATTAAATGCAATTTTGTTTTTCTTTTCTGGTGATCAGATGTAAAGTGCCATATTACCTCTTTGTATTCACTTATTCATACATCATCGTTCAGGTGACTTTTATGAAGTGAGCTAGATGGCATTATTTTCTCGAAATTTAGATACTTAAACCAAATAAATGACCATGCAGTTTTTTAAAACATCTTTTAAAAGGCCTTTGCCAAGAGCTTCAGAAAATGTACCTAAACATGATATCTTGATTAGTCTGTCCTGCTGACATCCTTTTGTTGATTTTTGTTTTAACTCTGTGCTACTGTCTGTTACCTCTATAAATTCTTTGCCTTTGTAGTTCATCCTCAGCATTGCCCATTTTTCTGTTCCTCTTCTACCCCATATTGATGTAGGTTTTTTTTCATCAAGCACTTAGGGCATGCTGCAATACTCACAACATGAATTGTCTAATAATTATTATTATTTAAAAGTGGAAAGCTATTGAGAGTGGTTCATGGCCCACTTTAATTTTATTTTTCAGGACATAAATGAGTTTAAATACCCACTATTCCTAACATCGCGGCAGCTGATCCTGATGCTGGATGCCTCTCTGCCTCCACCATACTTCTTTGAACGCAACGAAGATGGCAGCTTGAAGGTAACCATCGAGGGATGGGGTGCAGATGAAGAAATTTTTGCCTTCATGCCTCTGGATGATGATTCTGAGGATGAGGAGGATGAATACTATGATGATGATGGGGAAGATGGTAAGCTCAGTATTTCCTGACATTATGCAAAAGATACCACTTTAAGAACAGTTTTTTTTATACACATTTAAGCAGTTTTTCAGAATAATTTCACAAACTCCCATTGAATGGTTTTAATGAACACAAGCCAAGTTTTGCAAAGATTGCTGTTTTGGAACATCTGAGGGGAAAAAATATTGATGTAACTTTACGGCATTTTCTTTCTTAAGTGATGTAAAGTTTTCATCTTTAGATGATGGACAGAGGCAGGAGGATCAGATACCTGTACCCAGGGCCAAGAAGAAGGACAACAGGAGGGAGGTCACTTATGAAGTGTTTGCTCATGAAGTCTGGCCTCGCATTGTCAAAAAAGCAAAGGTAGATTGAAAAAAGTTTCTCGTGCTCTGATTCATTTGAGTCTTATTGTCAAAGTTATGCACACAAGCATGATTGTGAACTTAGATGATGATGATGATGTTTTATAATGCGCCAGTTTCTGCATTGCAGAGATACGCTCAATGCGCAGTGATCCCAACAGCCACCAGACTGCAGGTCAAATGATCAAGTTCAAACAATAACAAAATGCAGATGATGAGATAAAAAAAAAACTAGTCCATTTGAAACAAGTGGGTCTTCAGATTTTTCTTGAAAGTTGCAAAACTCTCAGACTCCTTGGTCGAGAGGGGAAGCGAGTTCCACAGAAGCGGGGCTACATTTGAGAAGGATCTTAAACCCATTGTCTTTTTGTTTGTGTTCCCTGTCTGAACCTTTGGTAGTCTTAGTTTGGATTGGGCTGCTGAACGAAGGTTCTACTAAGTTTGGTGACGTTGAATAAGATCTTGTGTAGATATGCAGCGCATGGTCGTGAAGGCAGAGTTAACAATTTGTGGTCGATCCTTTTCTCCACAGGAAGCCAGTGGAGGTCACACAATATGGGAGTGATATGGTCAGACTTTTTCTTTCGTGCAACTATCCTAGCAGCTGTATTTTGCACTCGCTGAAGCCTTGACGACTCTTTGAAATTCCCTAGAGGCAGCTGTTTGCATAGTCTAATCTCAAATGAATGGGGGACACAGCAACTGCACTTGCAGTCTTCTTATTGAGAATGGGTCGGAGTTGTCCAAGTGTGCGGATGTGAAAATAACATGCCTTAACCACCGAGCTGACATGATCTGACATAGATGCACCTGAATAATCAGAGACAAACCAGGTGCTAAGCCATTTGTTGTAAAATGTTAGAATCAGTTTCTGGCTTAAACTTTCTTTTTATAATGTAATTTTTATCTTTTTTCTATTTAGGTGGACTATCACCCAAGCTTGGTGTGGACAGAAATGACATCTTTTATTAAAGGATCCTTTGAAGCATTAATGCAACCATCTGGTTACCTGGACAAGGACAGATATGAAAACCTTGGCAAGAAGCAAGCGCCAAACTTCACAGGCAATCGAGATAAGGTTCATTTTGCTACTTTTCATATATTTTAAAATGGTTTATTAAGCACTTCGGTGCGTTTCCCAAGTTGCTGTTTGATGATTTTGTATTAATACTATATGTTAGCTATCAACAATCAAGAAATTTGATTTGATAGAATACAAAATAACCTAATTTGAGAGATTCTGAAAACTAGATCTTGAAAGCGGATCACTCTATAATGCATATTCATAATGTTTAACCTAATCATAACAAAGCATCATACCGTGATGCAGAAACATTTAACACTATATGCTATGCAGAGTCCAGTTGAGAGCATTTTTCTTACTTAGTCAGGTATTGCAAAAATAAATATTTAGGAAAATAATATTATCATTTTCAGGTGTACACAATTTTTCTTGCTTACAATCATTACAAGAGGCAGCACAGTCTGTATGATGAAGGTGACCTGGTGTTTCACATTTACAAACGCCTGAAGACATTAGGACACTTACCTTGGGTTTTGCATGAGGTGTGTATATTTACGTGGGCACATTTACTTAGGCAAGTATCTATTTTTAACAACTTAAAAACTTTAAAAGGTCATGATGTTTTACCACAGATATTGTTTTTAAATTATGTATACTGTAAAAAAAATTATGTTTGTGCTCCACATACCTGAAGAATAGTTTTTTCCCTAACCGCAAGTTTTTGAATTTTGATAAAGGTCTTTGTGGATGAAACTCAAGATTTCACTCAGGCAGAACTTACAGTGCTGATCCGTCTGGCTCAGAATCCAAGAAGAATAGTTTTTTCCCTAACCGCAAGTTTTTGAATTTTGATAAAGGTCTTTGTGGATGAAACTCAAGATTTCACTCAGGCAGAACTTACAGTGCTGATCCGTCTGGCTCAGAATCCAAACGACATGTTTCTGACAGGAGACACTGCTCAGAGTATCATGAGAGGTATTTCCTTCCGCTTCAGTGACCTAAAAACATTATTCTTCTATGCCAAACAGTCACTCAAAGCCAGAGGAAAGACAAGGCTGTTAGAAGTAAGTGAGAAGTCTTATAACTGAAGCAGATTGTGTGTGGTTCTCGTAGATAACTATGCAGATCCACATTGTTTGTCCAATCCTAACCAGATTTTGCTAGAATATTCCTTAGGTCTATGGGAAGGTCATAGACTATGGTTGGTTTTTGCATGTGGGTCTGGAGCATGTTTATCTATTTTTAGGTGTTGCTGACAGCTCCTAACATAGAATAACTTTTATTGACATGGAGAAAGGAAGCAAGCAGATGATAAAGAAAGTCACTTGGTGACTGGAACCAAAGCAATCTTTATCCTCCCCTGATCTGGACCATTGGTGCTTTTATTAGTGACATCCTATCAGGAAGCGCTGTATCATTTAGCACATTATTTTAATATTTATCTCCCCTTTACTCAGACTGGGCGCCTTCCATCTTATATTGTTAACAATAACTGAAAATTAAATGTTGCAGACTCTGCAGGCAGTGATTTTCACAGCGAAATGCAAAAATCTGTAGGATTTTCCTCCATTATTTAGTTTTATTGCCACATCAGGTTATGATCTTTTTGTTTTTGTAGAGAAATATATTTAGAAAGACCTTTGGATACACCTAATACCTTTTGGATTTACAAAAAAGTGTTGCTTATAGAAAGAATTCAGTAAAAAAAGTCAATTTTTACATATTTTTGTTTTGTTTGCCTATCATGTTTATTTTTTATGATTTTTTTAAAATGAGCAAATTGTGAATTTTGTTTGTCTTGGGGAAGCCTTGTTGACGTCAAGGCAGTCTACTGTTTTTTGTTGTTTTTTGGTAGGAGAAGTTTGTGCATATGACATTACTTTTCATTGTCTAGAGGGTTCTGTGCGCATTCCTGAACGGTGACATTTGTTTCTAGATTATTTTTTAATAGAACATAAGCAACAAGAGAGAGATAAGTGATGACAAGAAAGTGGAGGATAAGCAAATTAGGAAATAAATCAGGAATACAGTGAGTACAGTAGTACAAATGTTACACTAGTTTGCTACACTGTCACAATATGTTCTCACTATCAGTTCCTGGATTGAAATTGACTCACAGATGAAAGACTTTGCAGGAGAAATTAACCTAGACCAGTGGATGTCCTTGCTGGTTTAGATTGTTTCCACACTGATATAAAATCTGTTCACTTAGTAGAGAAGAACAGATATATTTCTTTTCAGCTTTGGTTTTACACTATTAACACAATCTTGATTCTGCCCTCTGATTGATATAAAAATACAAGCATTCCACATGAGGCTATAATGTGCTAATTTAGAACGAGCATTTTCTGTAAAAATTCTAGAAATATTAAGCATTTTAAGAGAAATGTTTTTATTGTTTTTTTTGTTGTTTTTTTAATTTGCAGTAAAAAGCTCACATGAACACAGTAATAGTTGTCTGGACAAAAAAGCTAAAAAATTGTTTAAGTTCTTCTCACACACTCAACAATCAATAAATAGGAAATGGATAAATATTTTATCAAATATTAGCATGAAAAGTACTTGTGAAATCAGTAACTGACACCACACTACTATAAATTTATAGAAGTGGGAATTTCTACTTTTTCAGATCCAAAAGCAAGACTTTGTCAGACTTGAAGATGTGGTTGAAAAATGAGAAAAAATAATTCTAGAATCAATCATCAATTTCATCCCCTTAACATTTTTATAGTCCTGTTGCAGCCTGTGTGAAAGAGAAACTTTGAATGCCTCAGACTTAGTGACTTGTCTTTTATAATGAAGATCTAGTTGCCATTTTGAGGATTACTCATCAAGAATGTGTTTAATTTTGAACTTTATATTTTATAGGTGCCAAAACATGTTTACCAGCTGACCCATAACTACAGATCCCATGCTGGTATTTTGTCGCTTGCATCTGCTGTGCTTGACCTTCTGGTGGAGTTCTTCCCAGAATCATTTGACCGTCTTCAAAGAGACCAAGGGCTGTTTCATGGACCAAAACCAGTCGTTCTTGAATCCTGCAAACCTGCTGACCTGGCTGTCTTACTGAGTGGAAACAAGCGTAAGACATCACACATTGAGTTTGGTGCTCATCAAGTGATCCTTGTAGTCAGTGAGGAAGCTCGCAATAGCCTTCCAGAGGATCTAAGCTTAGGCCTTGTGCTGACCATCTTTGAGGCCAAAGGACTGGAGTTTGATGATGTCTTGTTGTACAACTTTTTCAAGGACTCACAGGTACTGCACGAATAGAATATAGCAAGATGATAATAATAATAAAGAACATAGCAAAGTAATAATAATAATAAAGAACATAGAAAAATAGAACATAGTAAGATAATAAAGAAGAAAAATGGGAGAAAAAAGAGAGCATATTTGTCTGTATGTATGTTGGTCAGTGGGTGGCTGTAAGAAATAATTTAGAATTACTTCAGAATTATCTTTAATACATAATACCTTTGCCATTGGCATCCCAGTACAAATGAATTAAAAATGCCAGCAACATTTTTGCAAATAGAAAGGAAACATCCCAATGTAAAGATTTCCCACATTGGGTTGTTTCTGTCCAATGTTACTTCAGGCATCCAAAGAATGGAGAGTGGTGACCGACTTCTTGGAGAGACTCTCCCGGAATGAGGTCAGCAGCAGCTCTACATCCTCAACGGGTCTGGTTGAAATCAACCAAGGTCAGTGCTGGAAATGACTGTTCTCTTCCTGCTTCTATAATGTGTGCAGCTGTGTGTCACTGACTAAAAGAGAAAATTATTGCTTCAGCCTGCTTTAAAGGCAGAACTTCTTCAGACCGTAGGAGTACAAGCGGTGCTGACAACAAGTGGTCAGTCGCCTCCAATTACTTCATTGACAGGTGGGCGGGGTAAAGGTACACAGACACTGTCGACTACCCTAGCAATAAAAGGTCTTTCTCACCCACTAGTACTTCTTGTAGGGTTTGAGGAAGGTGAGGCGAAATCACTTTTATCTGAACATACTGTCATAGTAAGGACTGAATGTATTCTCCAAAAAAAGAAAAAAAATATATATATAAATAAGAGAAGGATGAACAGTGCAAATGACACAAACATAAAGACAACTGAATTTTTCAAACTTTATTTTTATTGCTTTTTTTCTTTATTTTTTTTCTGTATCTCTTTATCTTTCTTTATTCATAAGCGGGGATATCAATAAGTGGTTTAATTTTTGATTTTTTGATTTACTGTTTCAAACACCTTCCATTTTTTCTCATCATTTATGTAACATTACAAGAAATTCAAAGTTCAGTATTGGCATAGGTAAAGTACAGGTATGCAGCCAAAATTAGTGGTTGTAGGCACTGTCATACACATTGATATATAACAAAGAAAAATCACCAGTATAACAATGGAAACACAAAAATTTACACTGCTACTGATGCTATAATTGATATCACAGGATAGCAAACGTATGGTGAATAAGATAAAAGTGCGTTATAAATATGGGTGGGTCTTGCAGTTTTAGACTGGAATGAACACAATAAAGCTGGGCTGTCGGTGAGAATAATTTTGGTTTTGAAAGTGCAAAGATTGATGGTAAATTATTTCCTCATTTATCAATGATAGTGTGATTGTGTTGTTTAAATAAGATTTTTCATTTCCAAATCTTCATCAGAACTACTGTCTGTTTCAGTTAATGTGTTTATTCATGTTCGAAATCAAATTTGTACTGTTCAGTGACACATCTTCACATATCTTCTGCTAGTTTAAAAGTTTTCTTTTCTAAAGTGGGTTGTCCAAGTTGTTGCCGGTTGTGCTAAACACTTGTTTTGGTGTAATTTGAAATAAATTCTCTTTCAACATGTTCATTCCTGTCTAAAGCAGCAAGACCCATGCGCATGGCATGGTGCCTCGTGTTTTTTATGTGGACCCACTTAGGCAGATAGATCATGCACACATTGTTAAAGCTTTCAACATAAAATGTGTCCTATGGATTTTTATGGAGTATATGGCCATGCAAGAAGTTTCTCAGAAGCTTGACAGCAGGACCAATTAGCACTATTAGTTTGTTTATTCATCTGTTTACTTAAGACGGACTTCAGCAACCTAGCACCACTTTTGTCTTTATTTATTTTTTTTTTTACTTTCCTGTTGTTTTATTTTTTTTCTTCTCTTCTGTTTTTGCTGCGCAATGAGCATTCTTTTGAATGGATACCTGCGCATTATAAATTGACATCATCATAGAGATGGTATATATTGCGACTGCCTGCATGGTGAGGCCTTGTTGCACTTGTCATGGATGTTCTGGAAGTGTGTTATACATCCATGCAACAAATGCCCTTCATACATCGTCTCGCAGCCCACTGCCTCGTACCGCTGGGTGCACATGCCATCTTCTTTGGCGATGTGCTGAAGATTTAGAACCTTGTGGGTTGATACTCCCAGCGTAAAATGACCAGTGGGATATGAGTTGTTTCGACATACGTGCCTTGCACCTGTCGTCACATTGGTCAGTCAGAGGAGACTGTTCTACTTGAAGTACAGGTGCGAAAGACTGGTGCTTCAAGAAGTCAATGACTGCAGAAAACCATGGCAGCGGTTCTCTGAAAAATGTATCATTTATGTATCCCAAACTGGCAAACTTAGCAATTTTTTTATATTTAGTGGGAATAATCCCCGACGTAATATATGCAAGGTACATTCTTTCATTTACAGAATAACTGTCACCTAACGAGAACGATGGGTTCCAGACAATAATACTCGTATATCCATTAGGACAGTCGATGATCAGCACATGCACATCCATTTTTCACATTTTCACTTCGAGCGATGAGGTTCACGAGACTGAATGTGCATGCACGCGATCTACAATGTCCTTCACCTTTGTCGTGCTCATCAACAAACATGAACCATGGGGCCGCTTTTGCAGATGGTGAATAGGCACTGTGGAATTGTTGCCCATTTGTAAAAGTATGAACATTGCACCCAAACGCAGATGTACTTTATGTCAGTCACCAGGGTAATAAACTGAAAATGTTGAATATTGTTATCCCCGCTTTGTAACGTTTCACGGCTCAAACCTTTTCTTTATATTATATCATCATTATTATTCATTTAGTAAGTGTTCAAAGGCCTGGGGAGGGGAACAGCGGCACTTTCCTGAATAGTCTCGTGAGCTGTGACGTTGGCCTGCGTATTACATCACACCATGACGTAACTAAGAAATGGGAGATCTTTGTTTTGAAAAGAAAGATGAAATCTTAGTGGAAGGCATCATGGTGTGATGTAATAGTGGCTGCCACGGACTATTCAACGTGACGATCCATGCCGACTGCAGTTGTACAGAAATTAATGTAGTCAGTCGCTCTGCGGGATCCATGCCGACTGACTACATTAATTTTTGTACAATTGCAGTCGGCATGGATCCCGCAGAGCGATCGAGTTGCCAGGCGATCCTCTTAGCAACCAAGCGGCTAGGGGGTTGATTGGCTAAAAAAAACCTAAGGGGAGAGAGTAGTTAGGCACGGAGCTAACGATACAGGTCATTCTGCGGCAACCACAGAGAGATCAGAGCTATCCGAGGCAGACATTCACTGTGAACCGCTAGCGACTTGACTTATGAGTTCATTCTGAGACAACCCACCAGAGAGAAGCAAGTTGTATGGAGACGTCAGACAGTCTCTGCAAACCATTGACACTACTCCTGAGAGACTGATTCTGTGGCAAGCAGGTGGGAAAAACTGAACAGTACAGTTTTAGCAGGAGTTTTTACTGCAAACCATCAGTGTCTCGACAGTAGAGGATAGTTATGGTGGCAGGTCATCGGAGAGAATTTACGGTGACGACAGAAGCTTTGCTGCGAACCGGTAGCATCTTCACTACCAAGGGGTATGTCCAACTTTATAAACAATAATTTGGACGAGTTATTGTGACATCGTTTCCGTATTGGATATCGGGTCACCTGTTCGCCTGTTTGGATTATCTGCTCATCGGATCATCTGTCTACCCATTCATCGTACCTTGGAACTATTGGATACCGGTTCATCTATTCGCCTGCTTTGGATTACCTGCTCATCGGATCATCTGTCTACCCATTCATCGTACCCTGGAACTATTGGATACCAGGTTACCAGTTCGCCTGTTTTGGATTATCTGCTCATCAGATCACCTGTCCATACCCATGCGTCGCACTTTCGAACTATTGGATACCTGTTTACCTGTTCACCTGTGTTGAATTATCTCATCTTCAGATAGGTGGCACTGCCGCAGAGATCATATCGTTGACTACCCATAGTTAATCCCGTTTGTTCATTCATTCTTTTTTTTTAACATTAAATGTGGAAATCATTGGTCGGCCCTTTTTGTTGAAAAAGGTAGAAGAGTGCCGCGAGCGCAGTTACATGAATATGTACATACACTCTCGCACCCACTCATAAGAGCACTCTTCACACAAAACGCTACACCCTTATGAGAAAAGAAAGATAAAGAAATAAGAAAATGATGAACGAAAGCAATAAAAAAAAAGTTTTAAAATTAAGTTGTGTTTGTGTCATTTCCGTTGTTCATCCTTCTCACCTTTATTTTTCACCCTATTTTATGGAGAACACATTCAAATGTCCGTTCTAACCTTGACAGAATGTTCAGTTGGAAACTGCTTTGCCTCAGCTTTCTCAATGCCAACAGCAAGTACTCGGGTGCAAATGACATTTTATTGCTTGGGTAGTCGGCACCACCTGTGATCTCCACCCTGCCTTTTGTTGGGGTAGCAACTAGGGAATACTAACCACGTGTAAAAGTCTGCATTGCAGGTAATTACCTTCCCTTGCCTAGGCAAAACCATTGTAAAAACCACCCACACGAAGTTCCACCTTTAAAAAGTTTGTTGTAATGAAAAATTGCTGATTTCATACGATCATCCCTGCCCCAAGGTTGAAGAAAGTAAATGATTGAATTTTTGTTCTTTCTGTAGAAGTACAGTATTATAAAGGATTTAAGAAGAATGAATATCACAAAGCTCAATAAAATAATAACAATTGTAAATAATGGTTAACAAGAGTGAAAACAAATCATTTAAATAAGATGTGATGGGCTATGTGATAATTAATAAAATAATTTTATTTATTTTTTTTCATTTAATGAAAATCACAGATATACTACATCAGTCTCGGAGACCTCGACCTTTGCACTTTGACCCTAACCAGCACAAGATCCTCAATTCTGAGTTGAAACAACTCTACACTGCTCTGACTCGTGCACGAGTCAATGTCTGGATATTTGATGAAGATGAAGAGAGGCGCAAACCTATGTTTGAATACTTTAAGGCACTTAACCTGGTCAGGTTTATTGCCATTGGTGATGGGGAGAAAGGAGGTATGTATTAAGTAGTTCCAGTGTCAGGAAGTACTTATACTAGTTGGGTTGTAAACATATTTCATGTAATTATAGCAGGAAAAGAATCAGGCTTGTAGTAGACATTATTAATCACCAATGTGAATTTTAATCATATCGTACATATTAGATATAGAAAATTATATATTTTTATTTTATTCAATTTTATCACAGCTGTCAAAAATATCTTTAAAATTTTTAAGATCTGATTATTATGTGCAAGTTTAGCAGAAAATTAAAACCTATTTATATATTTTATATGGTATCCTGTCATTATGTTTATTAAAATTCTGTCTGTGGAGAATATAATTTAAATTTTGATTTACTTTGATTTGGCCAACAGATTTGGAGGAATCCATGTTTGCTGAAAAATCTACTTCAGAGGAGTGGGAAAAACGTGGAGATGAGATTATGAACAGGAGCCTTTACAGAGTTGCATCTAAGTGTTATGAGATAGCAGGGGCACATCAAAAGCAGAACATTGCTCTTGCACACCAGATGGCACTTGAAGCTTCTCAGATACGTGCTCATCCACGAGAAATGCGTGAAGCATTCCTAAAGGCAGCTATTTCATTCTTAAACTGCCTTGAGCAATTGCCTCCTAGCTCCTCAACTCTCGTTCTGCGTTTTAACCTGATGAAGAAAGCAGGACTCTGTCTGCAGAATGCTCGTGAGGCTCTCCTAGCAGCTCAAGTCTTTGAGAAAAATGGATTGGTAAAACATCATTGGCATTTCTTTGTGGGGTGATTTTAGTTTGAATTGTAACGAGAGATTAAGGTGTGAAGAAGAAATCTGTAAGAAAAGGAAAATAAACAAAAGAAGAGTCAATTTGTATATGAGGAAATAGCTCAGGTGCTATCATTGTTCTCATTTATGTATAGCCATCGCGATTGCTTGACATTCTGGAGTTTCAAAACAGCTAGAATTTATGAGAGAAAAACCAACGACTCATAGGTAATTTGATGTCTTGATATGTCTGAAAAGATGGAACTGGCTGGGCCTCTGTATGTGCGAGCACGAAAGTGGCTGGATGCCAGCCATTGCTATGAGCAACTGGACAATTTCAACCGAGCCATCAAGATACTTGATGAACATGAGATGTATGATGAAGCGATTGACTGTCTTCAGAGATACAACATCCGTAAACAGGTCTGCATGTCTGAACACCTACATATCAGTGTGCATGAGCATACACATGTTTTTCTTTCTTTATAAAAGTTTGTTTACTTAGCCAGCCAATTTGAACTGAATTAAATAAGACAAAGAATGTAGCATTGTATGAACTTTCCTCCTGGCCTGAGCATCTGAACACTATGAAAGTGATGTCTTTAGTTATTACTTTGAATGTGATATTCTGCACATTTCTGCATCTCTAGGACTTCGAAAAGAAAGGCCAGCCATGTCCTAAAGGTCTGGTTGATCACAAACCCGATGAAGCTTACACATTATCCAGTCTTTGCTACAAGTCAGCTAAGTTCTTTAGCCGACTTAAGAACCAAGAACGTGTTCTTGCTGCTGTTGACCGCATGCCTAAAACAGAGGATCAGATCAGCTTTCTGAAGACGTATGGCTATTACCGAGAGGCAGCTGAACGCATGTGCAAGCAGGGTGAGACATTCATGATGGTACTGGAAAAGTGTTTTTAGCTGCTTACACCTGAGTAATTTATTTTGTTCTAGTGTGTGCTGAAAAGATATATTTCACTCAACCTAAGATTAACACCACACTCTTAATTAAAGGTTGAGGTGACCTGTATTCTTTTACTTTCTTTTGTTTGCTTGTTTTTAAAGGTCAGTTCACAGAAGCTGCTAATATGATGCTTCACAATGGAGAAATGGACACAGCACTGCAGATGGCAGAGGAAGGGGAGGACAATGCAGTGAAAGCTCATTGCTACTTACTAAAGGCTCAGAAACTGATGGCCAGAAGAAACAAGAAGCGGGAGATTTCAGAAAATATTGACAAAACAAACACTGATAAGGTCAGAACAGCCTTATTTATTTACTTATTTATTCTGAATGGTCTTAAATATTGTAAAAATGATTGTTATTTGTATGATTCCAAATACCTATTCACTTCCCGATTTCCTTCAACATGAGATTAGAACATTAAAAAAAAAATTGAAGAAAGAATTTAGAATTTTGTAAGGAAAATAACTGTGATTATTTCACTGTTAATCTGTTTAGTCACCAGGTCGACCTGAAAATGCAGGCAGTGGGAACATGTCAGCCATAAAATCTGATGTATCAGGAGAAACAGGGTTGAAACAAAAGTCGCCCAATAAAGCTGATGCCAAGATTTCTGGGAAAACTGATGATGTGGCATTATCATCGTCAGATGAAGATGACCCTCAGGGTGATATTCAGCATCAGGTAGTTATCTTTCTAGATAAAACGTTGTTTTCGACATTATAGGTTACAAACTTTTATTTAAATTCAGTCGGCTGAATACTGATGTTTGTAATGGTTTGAAGAAGAATCAAGTAATTAAAAAGATTTGTCATATCACCATTAATTTGTAATAGTAAGATGATATTATTATCGAAAAAAACTGAAGTAGTCATTTAGGAGTTTTACACTCAGTTAAGAAAGTGACTTCTATATTGCTTTTACTTCTCAGGTGTCAGAGTTGCTGAAAAAAGCCAAGAATTTGTTCGACATCTGTAAAGATAAGACAGGAGTGGGTGAGTGTCTCCTTACAGTATCTTTGCTGCGGCTCCGTGAAGACCTTGTACTTGAGGCCTTCAACAACTTCGCTAAAACAGAGCCTGTCTGTAACTCTGCTGGCATGCTAGAATGCACAGAGGTAATGTTTATCATTTCTTTCATGAATGATAGCAGTAATGACAGCTATCAAAGAAAATAAAAAACTACACAGCTGCCTGTGGAGTGGAGTCAGACATTGCATTAACAGTGTACTTAACTGATTGTTTTATTGGAAAATTTAAAAACTCTTTTGTGAAGTTCTGTAAATGACTGCATTATTTTAATTGTTTTAGGTTCTTCGCCAGATTGCTGGCGTCAACAACTTAAAAAATTGCCGTCGGCTTATCCATAGCATGGAGCTGGTGCACGAAGTTGTGCAGGTGATGCTGAAGCCTGTGTCAGCAGAAGACAAGAATAGCTACAATATGTACCTCAAGTTCTTTGGGCTAGAAGTAGCAGAAAATGATCGCTTGGCCTTTCACCCAAAACAGAAACCTCGCTGTATCCAGATGGCAGGAGCCATGAACCTGTTTGTCAGCAAGAATGAGAAAAAGTGCAATCGTTTGGAGAAACCAGCAGGGGAAGTGTGCCTGCGTCTTAGTGAGTTTCTTTTGACGCGGATGGGAAGGTGGAAAACTGATGCAGAACACTACATCCAAGAGCAGCTGCCTAAGGTCATCCAGTGTCACAGCTTCCAGGTATTGTGATGTGATTGTGTTCATTGCTAGTAAGTATGGTCAGTGGAAGTATAATCCCTTAAAAAGCATGCTTTGTGTCTAATCCTGTTTTATTTCAGTAGTATACTAAGTGCCTTTATCTTACTTGACCCAGTCAACACGATAAAAATGCTAGACAAGGATACTACCAGCCCGAGGAAGAATAACTCTGACCATGTGAATCAGGGTGGCACCTTTGGTCTGCCAGTCACCTGACACTTGACGTAGCTCCATCATTCTTGTGTGAACTATATTCATCAGTTAAAAATCATGGCATCCAATCCCACAGGCGACCTTAGACTTTCAACGCAAGCTCTCTAGAGCTATGGTTAAGGGACATTGCCAGATAGGCTTGTTTTCAACTGGCACCATTTCACCCTAATGCTTCTGTTCGGCTGCTTGGCGACAGGACCATCAGCATTTACCTCCCTCACTCCTCTGTCTTCTTTAGCAAAAGTCATGGCTAAATTTGTGGAGCTAGGAGCAGAGAGCATGGCAGTTATTTAATGTGGTTTCATTCTCCCATCTGTAGACAGAGGCAATGGAGATGTTTATGAACAAGAACAAGCTAGAGCTATCTCTCCCTTTAGAGCATAAAGACTGCAGAACAGCAGCATTAGCTGTTGATTACCTCACTTAACATCACACATTTTGTCCTGAGATGCAGTGACATCCTTTTATGCTAGAGTTTTCATTCTCATGAAACTGTCTTTAGGAAAGCCAGGTACTCCTCCTGTTCAGTTTTAGGCTCAAGATGCACTGAACGAATGCCAGCAGGACTCTCTTCGGTAGCTTTTTCTTATCAGGGCAGCAGCATTTCTAGCCTAACACTGGCTCAGGGAAACACGAACCATACTCTGCCTTTCAGCCTCAACCTCAGTTCATAAATCTTCACTTGCCTGTTAGACTTAAGTGCCCCGGCAAGCAGATTCAGAGATTTCAAATTATCTGCAGAATCTGCACTTTCTAATCACTCACCTACAAGAGCTTGACTTCCATACCAATCACCAGAAGTCTAGACTGACCCCTTTTCTGGAGCTCATTCACCTGGGCATGCATTTCCACACAAATCATGCTGTTGTAAAACTTCCAGAGAAACCTTCAAGAAACTGATTAAATTAATAAAACAAATTAATTACAGTGGTGCAAGAGATCCAGGATGTGTCTCACACAACACCATGCCAGATTTCTCAAGTGATTTGCCTTTGCATACTGGCAGCTGACCTTATCCCCTCAGCAGACTGGAGGTGTGCCCTCTTAATTGGACTCTGGGAAGATATGTGAAACCCACTTTCTCAGAGCTGGGATGGGTCTCTGCAGATCACACAAGTACTCCAACAGGTCTTAGTCCCTTGGACCCATCAATCAAGGTTTTTTCAAGGGGCTCCATTAGTGCAAACCACTACAACAATCTCACTGTGTACAGACCACTAACTTGGAACCTTCTGCCTGACATCCTTCTTAGCTGTGGTCTGTGATTGCATGAGGAACGAAGCTGCCCCATAAACAAGCAAGATGCTGGCAGTTCTTCAGACCCTGACAGTTCGGACCAGTCAGCTTTTTGGCCACACAGTCATGCTTCTATCAGATAACTCCACAGTCATAGCTTATGTTTGCAATCAGGTCAGCACTTTTTCCTGCAACCTTTTTCAACTGAGATGTCACATTCTTTTCTTCTGCAACCCATCTGACATAACCTTGTCAGTTCATTACATTCTGGGCCAACAGGCTTTTCTGATTGCAAGCTTTTCCAGTGGACTGGATCATGGACATGGCAGTTTTCAGTAGTTTACACTTTGTTTCCAGCCATGACTGTCAACATATTCACGACTCAAAATCTATGTTTAACCTGCACTGGACCCTTGAGTATGCAGTAGATGGCTAAGCAACAGATTAGTTGTGACCAGACATAGACAATAAAGATGTATTGTATTGTATTGGTCTGGCTTCAGCATCTAGGATTGAGTGTATCTCTGCGATGCGGAAACTGGCGCATTACAAGACAACATCATCATCATCATCATCATCTAAGCCTCCCCCCTCCTACCACTGAGCCCCAGGGTTTACAATGCCTGGAACAGTTCAGTAGTCAGATGACACTTGTCGCTCGTGTTTGATAGAGTTGAGCTTGGATAACACTGCTTTTACAATACTTTCCATAACCTCCCAGGTGTCTGCTGCTTTTTCCTCTAGGTCTGCTGTCATAAGCCAGACAGGTTTCACAGTTTCTTCCTTCTGAGTTACATGGTCAGAGTTATTCTTCCTGGGGCTGATAACATTCTTTAGGTACTTTTAACATTCTGGCTATGTTGTCTTGAGTAGAATAAAGGTACTTATGAAACTTCTTTAACCTTACTAAAACTAATTTAACCAGGATAAATTTCCTTTGTACTTAAAATCATAGGCTCTCATTGTAATCACAATTTCTGACAATTATCACACATAATTTATGACCCTCTTGAATGCAGCCTCCTATGCAACTCTCACTTTAAGCACTGATGCTACATGTAGTATGTAATAGTGTGTGAATGGATTGTAGATCACTACTTTAAAGCCTCTTTTATCATTGTCTCCCTATGCCCACATCAACCTTGCCTAGCTGTATGTCCTTTTTTATTAGTCACTTTCTAACTCAACAGCAGGTGTCATTGAACTTAAGAATTTGCTCACAGTATTAACAACGTATGACTGCTACATGGTGTGTAAAATGTAACTTTCAGTTACAAGAATTTATAAATAAAATTGGAATTGACTTTACTATTTACATTTAACAGCATTAGTCACATGAAAGTCTGCTGCTGGTGAGCTTGTTTCATTTGTATTTGCTTGATAATTTTTTTTTCAATTTCAGGTGCAAAGATGCTATGATGATCAGTTCTGTCCATACCTTCACGAAGCTTATGACTCTCCTTTAACACATACTGCCATGGACTTACTGTTTAGTTACGTGAGGCTGGATCATGCTGTCCAGTCAGGTGCAGAGTCATTATATAAGATAAATGAGACCCTCTATGAGTTAGCAACTTCCTATATCTCAGAAGATGGTAGGTGGGACTCCACTGAGAGATTGCTGGAGTTTCTTTTACCACCTGGGCTCCCTACCTACAGCATGAATGACGTGGTTCATTTTTGTTTTAGAGTGCAGAAGAGAGAGTCAGCTCTTCAAGGAGTCTTTAATCAGGTAGGACATAAAAGTGTTCCAGAATTTATGAAAAATTGTCATTTTTATTTGGATATTAAGATACCTAAAAATCAGTTTAAACCAATGAATGGCAAGTTAAAAGAAAAACCACATTATTTTCTGCAGTTTATCCCATGCATGGAGAAAACTTTGTAATTAACCTACCATGTACAAAGGTACTAACCTATAGAATGCAAAGCACAAACTAGTATCATTTTATTTCTCTTTGAATATCTTTGTTGCTGTCAAGTTTTGTATTTAAAAATTCAATCAAAAATATGTGTTTGTAGTTGAGAAAATACCTGATGTACCAGTGGGAACACCCAGGCCGTGTTGGACAAGGAAAATCAAAAAATGTTGTCAAAGAAAGATGCAAGTCCACTGACTGGATTGTTCTTGCTGCTTTTTTGTCTCCACTTCTGAGCCTAGACATCAATGTACAAACATATTTTATTTTTATTTATTACCTGCTAAATTTATTTGTTCAGTCTGTATGTGTACCTTTGAAGTTGCTCAGTCTGCTAATAATAATTATATAAATTTTCTTCTCTGTTAAGAAAGTACTATCATTCCTTAACAACTGGCGCCACTCTGAAACACAGGAGTTAGGCATCGCAGGAATAGGTTTTTGTCTGTAATAATGCACTTTTTCTCAGATCAGTTAATCTAGGAATTTATTATTTTTGGGAGAGAGTGGCATGATGCACAGTAAAGAGGCTGATAGCATTTTTTTCATTAATATTGATATTTTAATGCCTGTAGTGTGGAAAACATTAAATTTTATGTCAGCATGAATGAATCCCAGACACTTAATCCCCAGACACTTCATCCCCAGACACTTCATCCCCGACACTTCATCCCCTAGACACTTAATCCCCAGACACTTAATCCCCAGACACTTCATCCTCAAAATGAAATTTCAACTAAAAAAATTATGAAGTGAATGAAAAATTTAATTCAAATTCAAATAATTATTTCATGTAAACATCAAAATAAGTTTGACAATTAAAATAATACTTAATTTCAACATTTGTAACATTAGTTACAGTTCATGTGAGCTATTAAAGTCAATGTTCTTCAACATTAAGATATGAAAAGTGTTGTTAATCAATATGACAGGTAAGCTAATGATCGAAGGTACAGAAGACGATCCATTGCCTCATATCGCTGTACAATGTTGCTGATTCTCATGGCCAATTCAGCCTACTTCTTCTTTGGACGTTTCTCTCTCCCGGCGCACATAATTGTAAACCCAGCGCAACCCAGTCTTACCAGAGTTACCCAGAGTTACCACGCGACACATTTCTCTTATAATATTTCAAGTTCACAAAATAGCAGTTTTGAGTGTTGTGTTGCGATTTGGGGATGAAGTGTCTGGGGATGAAGTGTCTAGGGGATGAAGTGTCGGGGATGAAGTGTCGGGGATTAAGTGTCCGGGGATTAAGTGTCCGGTCACCAGCATGAATTAACCAGTCCAAGTCTAGTAAACTGACCACATTTTGACCCTCTAGTTCTTGACAGTGGTCCATATGGTTAAAGCTATGATTAATAAGACAGACTTTCCCATCTGGTTTTCAGTTACAGTCGAGTGCGAGCACATATTGTATAGTGATGGGCTCCAGCACTGCC
Organism: Marisa cornuarietis; assembly: GCA_004794655.1. Classification (NCBI taxonomy): domain Eukaryota; kingdom Metazoa; phylum Mollusca; class Gastropoda; order Architaenioglossa; family Ampullariidae; genus Marisa; species Marisa cornuarietis. The sequence goes on from SMMW01000040.1 coordinate 2,053,613, forward strand.
TTCCCTAGTGCTGTAGCTTTCTCAGTTATCATAGTGGCAGTAGGTTGGTGATCACATGGTCTTTTTTGATGCCAGTCCATTTAACTCCTCTTTAACTGGTCGAGCCTATTGTGGTTGCACAGTACTCTACTTTCTAAGAGGGGTACATATTTTGACCTTGTTCTCACTTCCTGATGTTTATTCTCCTAAGTATCATGTAATGTGGTAATGTTAATTAAAAAAATCATTTTTTCCATCTAGATCAGGGATGGGGAACCTGTTTTAATCCTTATGTCTTTCAAAAGTTAAAAGAGCAGGCAAACAGGTTGGTAGACAGAAATATTTTAGATAATGCACAGATATTATTGATTTTATTTTCAGGTGGACAAACTTTGCACAGACCTGGAAGTGGACCTGTCCAAAAAGAAGCCACGCTGGGTACATAAACTGCATAAATATGCACTGCTTACTGATGGCGGATTTGTTGTGCTCCTCGCACGCAGACATCTGGATGCAATACAGTATCTTCATGTAAGTAGTCCAGCCTGTCATTTTTATTTAATAGAAAAACAACGCTAAATATAGTATTTCAGAAAAGTAAATTTGTTGTCTCATGATGTGCTTTGTATTACTGAAAAAGATATTTATTTAGAGACATACATTTTTAGAAACTATTTAGTAAAGAATCTATATTCAAAATATCAGTATTTTCTTGAATTAATGAAAATGTTTTTTCTTTAGCCAGATAAATTTGATCCATTTGAATCACTGATCAAGTTCACCAAGTTCACCAAACTTCTTGGAAATAGAGCTGTGGTTGGGCTAATGCCAGACTTCCGCATCTTTTTCTTTTGGTTGGAGGTTTTTACTACACTAGGTTTCTGCCTGGCTGCCAAAATCAAAGGGTCAGAGATACTTTATTATACAGCTGATACTTTGGTTAAGTTTGGCTATCTTTTAACATCTTGATGAGTAAAATGAAACACAAATTAAAGATGTGCAAGATGATTACATAAATTTTAAGGCAGCTTTGACCTGATACAGTCTCTTAGCCTAATAATGAATACAAAATTTTAAGAAACTGTTTAAAGATAACATAACTCAAGTCATTTCTAAATGACAGATTGTTTAATGGTAATAATTCCCCAATTCTCTGTTCAATGTATGGAATAAAATCCCTTGAACACTGACATTCTGTTTTGAAAGAGAGGTGTTACAAGGCAAGGCTTCATTAGCATATGCTTCAGAACTCTTGCATTGGTTTCTTATTGTTTTTATTCCAGGTCAGTCTGTAAGTGTATTTCTCCCCAAATTTAATTTAAAATGTGATCTGTGTACTTTCTGATCTCATTATGATTAAAATATTATTTCCCTCAATGCCTGTAATTCATTACTTTGACGAAGTTGTCTTGTATTATAGTTACAGTGCAGATTGTCTGCAGGGCTGTATATTGTTATATTGATGAGAGCCATCTCCCTTAGTTTCATAGGACAAAAGCGATCTCGCTCAGCTTTTTGTAAACGTATAAGCATTGAAGCATTAAATCTGTATGTTTGTGTTGAGGTCTTATTGGATTCTTTCTGTAACTTGCTGATGTTAATTTTGTTTTGTTTTGTTTTGGATCTACAAATTAATCTTGCCATGGATTGATGGCAGACAACACTGAGTAGTTAATTCTTGCAGGACCATTGTTTCAACAGCTTTTTAGATGACTATGATAAAGTCTGTAAAGATAGACATTTGTTGTTTAATCTTTTAAGAACTTGGTAATCCATTACTGATGATGCTTAGACTTCAGTTTATGGGAGATTGTCAGTTTAGTTCAGAAGGGTGACTTTTTTTAAACAAACAACAGTGCTGGCATTTTATTTTTTAAACATCGTCGTGGACTTTAAACTGTCTTCATTTTTTTTTAACATTGCTGGTGAGTTATGGGTGTGAGAGGTGTGCGTGTGAGGGAGAGAGTGAGATGCCATTGTCACCATTACTGTAAAGTAAAATAGTTGCTAATAGGTACAGTTAATCTTTGTAACACACAAAACAAGTTATTAGGGTTTCTGATTACAGGAATGGCTATATGATTCTCCCAGACTGCTACGTACGAAACCTTAGAATGGTCAACCTTAACATTCCTGCTGCCAAAGGAGGAAATCTGCATATATTGCTTGAAAAGCTCAAGATGAAACGAAGTCAAGATCTCCCACTTCTGCATGATCGTATGAAGGTAAGTAAGACAAATACTTTTTCTGGATTATACCTTATTATTATTTCATGAGCATTTTATTTTAATTCTCATCCATCTCCAGGAATCATGCTAAGTATTTTGTTGGTCGTACTTCACAGTTGTATGAGAATGTGTAGTAGATTCCACCCTTGTGATGGGCATTATCTTATATAAGCTTTTCTTAGACAGTTAAGAAGTGACCAGAAATATTCAGCACCAGAATGACATCTTTATACTGTATCTAAATGTAAAATGTCAGGAATAAGGCAGTGTGAGTGAGAGAAACTGAGAGAAAGAACTGAACTCTTTTGATTAGGCCCATTAGCCTCTTGCAGGAGGGTTGGGGAAGGAGGATGCAAACAGCAAAACAGCAAATTTAAATGTACAGAATTATGCAGAGATAAATTTACAACATCAATATGTGATATGAAGTAGAAGTGTTACAATTTAACTCATTCAGTAGGGACACATTGACACAATTGAGCTGTAGCTATGAAGACATTCCAACCTGCGGGTGTGAACTTTATAGGTAGTGTTAAATGAAGTACCATAGTGCACTCTTTCAGATTCTAGCAAGACATACTAAAATCAAAAGAAAGTATTTAGATGTGCATGGTGTAAATAAAAATGCACACATTAATTTGGCAAAAGAGATTTGACATGACTTTGGCAGCAGCAAGAGTGAAAGAAACTACTCAGTATGTTAAGGAAGCTACTCTGAAGAACACTATGCTTGTTGTAATGGAACACCAGGTCATTGCAGGAGAAGAAGCCAGTGAATACCTACAGTACCTGTTATCTCTCCAGGAGATTGACTGGTGTTGGGCAAACATCATTATGTGTTCTTTAATTTTGTATCAAGTTTATTATGCCACCATTAACCTTTCTAGTGAATAGGAAGCCTGACCATGGCTCCTCTTCCTCCTGTTGTTCTATCTGCTGTAGTGGGAAAGTGGAGAGGGGTATGTGATGGGCAGTGGAAAACACCAGTGACTAGTCAACCTGTCATGTGCTAGCTAGGTAGTGATTGGTCGTAGTTAGTTAATGGAATGGTCTGAGTCTGTGTGTGCGCATGACCATTTTGTAACTGCCTAACTGCTTTTTTCTTTTGTTATCTGTTCATTTATGGGCCCAGTATTTAGTTGACTACTACTAGTACCCACTCTCCCTCCCTTTTCTTCTTTGTACTGTACTAGATGACAGGACTATATGGAGATCATCCTCTACCTACCTCAAATCCAGCTGTCCAAACCCGTGCAACAAGGGTTGAATTCAGCTCAGCCCCCTCCCATCCCACCTGTCACAATAGTGAGCCTCTCTACTCCAGTTTTTAGCCCGGCTTGACGCAGTTCAGACGTGTGTCAGCTACCTCGTTTCTTTTGGAATATGGCGTGTGAGGCCTGTGAAGTGCGCTGATGTTTTCTGCTATCATGTTCGCAGTACCGACAGCCTGACGTCCTCTTCTTTCCTGTGAAGTTTGCCGCTCCTTCTACTGAAAGTGACGAAGTTGCGAATGCAGGTGGTCAGAGACGGACCACGGCGGGAAGGTTTTCGCTTCGGCTTGTTAATTGCTCTTATCTTAGAGCAGGAACAGCTTTCTTATGGGATGGAGGGGGGGGGGAACACGGCGGCCATAACAGAAATGGCTCGCGGCATTATCGTATGCTCGCTCCACTCAATTGCCCAATTGTACCTAATAAACTAAACCCTACCCCAAACCCTAAGGGCTAACCCCAAACCTCTGAAAAAATAACATAGACCAGCCTATGACGTCACATTCCCCCCTATAAGAAAGTTCTGCCCGTAGAGCAATATAAGGTGAGGCTAGACAGCTAAAAGTATCGCGCAACCATGAAAAGATGGTTTCCCGACACGGCGACACCGCTAGTTTCTCTTAAAGAAGTAGAAAGGGGGTGGGGGCATGAAAGTGCGTTTCTTGTGCCCTCCCTTGTGGAATTTACGGGCCCAGTGGTGTCAGATGTTACCCTTCTTGTAGTTGATATGTTATAAAGAAGCTGTGATCTGTATCGAATTGGGCTAGGCAATGTGTCGTATCGCTTGATGTTTTGGGCGTGAACGGTATTCAGCACCGTGTAGTAGATGGCTATGGCTTGACACCTCCACCTCCCCTCCCCTGCCGTGTGTGTGTGTGGTACATACGCTAAAATTGGAAGGATACAGAGATTATCATGGCCCCGACGCAAAGATGACACGCTCTATCGTGAAGCGGTCCATATTAAAAAAAAAGTGTTGAGCTGAAAGCTTCTTTTCTTCTGTGTGTGCAAGAGTGTTTATGTAGCTTGGTTGACTACCTTTAAGATGTATGTGAAGCGCTTGGGTCTGGTTAAGGAGTGCGGCATTTAGCAAATGTTTTGCTGGCGGGGTGATACAAGACTATCCGTTGTTTAGTGAATGACGGCCTACGCTTAGTTTAAGCAGTAGCGGATAAGTCACCGAGCCTCTTTCGTTGCCGTAGGCTCCGGAGTTACGCATCTTAGTTGAAGGCGGGCAGCTCTGCCCTCACGTGTTTGAAGATGTTCGTTTTAGTTTGCCGTGTGTGTCCGTGCGCTCTGCCTACACCTTGTCCATTTTGGGCAGTTCTAGTTTGTGGCGTTCCCTTTGATTCAGAACATTCTTGCCGAATAAGTGATTTACTGTCACAGTATCTCTAAACTAAACGCCTGTTTATATTATGGACTGGGAGTTGCACTCGTGTTTTCGCTTCCCTTTGTCCGTTTTTCAGCGCCAGGACTTACCGACAGGTTAGGTCGGTCATTTCACGGCCACCAGTGAGAGGGTGTGCAGCCTGCATCAAACGCCTCCTGTAAGCCCACACAAGGCGAGGGAAAGTAAATAAGAGCAAACAGCCGGAACGCTATGTACCAAGAGGGCATCCCCAGCAGGTCTTGGGGTCTACGTCTTGATCAGCGAGGGACTGTGCCTGTCTTTCGGAAGAGACCTCGGAACAGCTTTCTTATAGAGGGTGAAACACGGCGGCCATAACAGAAATGGCTCGCGGCATTATCGTCTGCTCGCTCCACTCAATTGCCCAATTGTACCTAATAAACTAAACCTAACCCTAACCCTACTCCAAACCATAACCCTAACCCCAAACCTCTGAAAAAAATAACATAGACCAGCATATGACGTCACATCCCCCCCCCCATAAGAAAGTTCTGCCGAGACCTCCCTGCACGTGTTCACTAATTTGTTCTCCAGGGCCAGGAGACAGGGGATAGAGATGTCTCTGCGAAGTGAGAATCTCACTACGGTCTCGAGAAGGCTATTCATGAAGACTGCGGTGTTCATGTTGCACGATTATGCGTAGAATTTGCTGACGCCTTTTTAATGTCCTGTTGCAACCATCAGCGCCCCGCTTCTGTGCTTTGCCTTTGAAGGCAGCGTTTTATGATTTGCCATGATGCCTTTTGGGCAGGGCTCGGCACTGTGATATTTACCGGAATGAAGTTGCACCCCTGGCGCGGGACGTCTTCAGCTCGCCCCCCTCCTTCCCAGGCCACAGCCTGTGTGTCTGGTACATCCTCCCCAGGCCATGAGTAGGCATGTGGTCGGGAGACCTTGCAGCCTGCCTGCTATGGATTCGCGTAACCCTGTTCCGGATGAGGGCTCAGATAGCCGTGTCAGCCTTGGCACGGTTGATTTTACAGCCAAAACAGCAGGTGAAGCTCGAACTGGCTTACCTCTTGACCTTACTGTGAGAGTGAGGTGGCTAAGTCACCCAGTTTCTTCAGAGTTGGTACTCCAACTATCAAGTTACTGTTTACTTTGTTTCTGATCTAGAGTCAGACCATAGTCAGCCCGGGAGTGTTATGGGCTTAGTTCCGTAGATTGATTAGCGGCCGATCTACTGGGTTTGGGATGGCTCAATATACGCCCCACTCAGATGGCCTTGTTGGCCTCCAGCTTGCTAACAAGGCGACGGTTGGATAATCCGACAACTATGGTGGCGAGTTACAGTTACACTGAAAAGCTACAAACGACTTCCGGCGGATAGCCACGGGGATCCCACGGTAGAGTTTTTATTGAGGCACAACTGACAGCCGCCAGACTTGGGGTGGCCTCCTTCTTGGCCTTTGGTTATAACAGGGCCAGTGGTGGGAGGAAGAACAGTCTCAGCACTTAAACTTAAAGGCTGGGAACTGTTGGCGATGTGGAGAGCACAAGTTACTTGACAGCGGGCCCTGCAGAGGATAACAGGAATGGTGTTGGCTAAAAGATACAAGGCAGTGATCTTTTTATGTCGACAGTAGGGTGCTCTCTACCCTGTGCTGTGCCCCTTAGTGGGAAGGTTATTCTGGTGGACCATATTTTATTCTTGCATGGCTAAACTCAGTATTACTGGAAGACTCAATGACCCAGCCAAAGGCCTTGAACAGGAAGGGACTTTATCCTTCGCCAGACAATTTTCCAACACTTGTCAGGTTGTTTCATATGGGAAGCCTCTGTGAGACCTGTGGGGACAAACTCCCGACGTTTGAGTCACCATTTGCTGACCCGCTGACTTGGGCAGTTGATGTAGTGTCACTGAGTTGGGAAGGAACTCAGGGCATAGACCTTACAATCCTTTTGCTAGACAAAGATCAAGAGGGCCAAGATCAGGCCTCTCATAGTGGACCCACTTACCTGGAATTGGTCTTGGGAACTGAGATTAAGCAGCTTTGTCGATGGGGGTACTTCAGGAAGGACCGCCCATACGGGCTATGTAAAAAAAGCTGTGCAGTCATCTAGTGCATCTGGCTGCAGAGAATCTGCATCTTCATGCCTTTGCCTTATTAGAGGTGAGAGCTGAAGTCGACATTGATCTAGTGATGTGGCGGAGTGCATTACTTTCACTAGAAAGCCCTCCACCTTGGTAGCTAAAAAGAAGTAGAACTTAGTCATGGACGGGATATGTTCTAGGCAGAGTGGTCTGTGATTCTTAATAAGACTTTGGAGCTCGTTATTATTGAAGGCCATAAAGCCATGCTATCAGATACATTCCATCTTTGGCGGCCAATAGAATGGGGACCAATAGCCATGTTCTGCCTTGCTGACGACTTTTGTTAGCCATCAACCAGTAGGTTGCACTATCTTCCCTTCTTGGGATTGGAGGATGGGTATTTACCTCTGGAACTCGACAGTTCTTGAGCCGTTATCCCGGTCTCCTTTAAGCTTCTGGCCGGGCAGACATGGTATTAGCAGTTGTAGCTGGGGTGGCTACTATATCTGAGACTTTTGAGACACTCAGTTTTGACTTGTTGACAGTTTAGGGGTAATGGTTTAATATCCCTTCAGATAATCCTGCTTTATCATCATCATCATTCCTTGCTACTCCTCGAGGAGCATAGGGCCGCAACAACACCTCGCCAGCGGACCCGGATTTGGGCAGCCCCCCTTAGTTGGGCCCATATGGTTCCGCCATTGTTTGCCTCGCTCTCTACTGATCTTTTCCAAGTCTGTTTTGGCCTCCCAACTCTCCTCTTCCCCTGAGGGTTCCAGTCAAGTGCCTGCCTGGCAATGGTGTCAGCTGGTTTGCGCATGGTGTGTCCTATCCAGCCCCACTTGCGCTTTTTGATGTCTTGACTAGTGGCATTCTGGTTAGTAATCCTGCTTGACTGGCTCAGATTAGTCTTCCAGAACAGGGTCCTAGGAGAATATGTTACTCCTACTTCCAAGAGCAGGCCTGAAGGATGAGGTTACCACAGGATTTAGTGAGAGCACTCCAGAATTACCCCAAGGCCTCGCTCAGGGAGGCGTGTGTCGGTCCTTACCAGTGTGAAATAGAAAGACAAAGTTTTCTCAGTGCAATCTATTACAGCCTTGGGGTTAGCAGTAGTTCAGGCCGTTTATGTAGTGCTGCTCGACAGCAGCTTCCCCAGTTGGAAGGTTCGTGCATTGAGGCTTGAGCTGTTGCCACTATTCCAGCTGTCAGGATATGCAGCTCTATAGTTATTTCGGCTATAGGCTGGCGTTCTTGTGCGATTCGCTAGGTTCTACCTACGGATCTTGCACCCTATCCTGACTCATTGGTGACAGTTGGCTGGATATCAGCACCATAGCAGGAAGTAGATACGGCAGCTTGTTTGGCAGGTCCGATGGCAGCTTTGCATAATTCAGTCAAGGCGGCCTCACTCTACAGCCTGGCTGGATTTGGGGTGTGATTTCTTTTGTTTGTTGTTCACCTATGGATGTTTGTAGGTGTTCTTACTAGGTGGGCGGCCACTCCCTCCACCTGTTAGTTATTCTCCATATAGTCTTGTCATCTGGTACAGTACAAAGAAGAAATATCATTTTTGGTGGTAAAATTTCTTCCTTTGAGTACTTACCAGGTGACATGACAGCTAGCTCCCTCCCGCCTCCGCACAGTGCGTTCCAGACTCAATCCAGGCAAAAAACTCACTAGAGAGGCTCACTAGCATGACAGGTGGGATGAAAGGGGGCTGAGCTGAATTCAAGTCCTACTGTGTTGCACGGGTTTGGACAGCTGGATTTGAGGTAGCTAGAGGGTGATCTTCATATAATAATGTCATCTGGTAAGTACTCGAAGAAAGAAATTTTACTACCAAAAATGGTATGTTTCCCTTATGGTAAGTTGCCGCCTCCTGCATTTCTTTATTGCTTCCCTAAAGACCTTGGGATTGCTAGTAGCAGTCTCCAGAGAGAGAGAGAGAGAGTGCATGTGTGAGCTTAATTATTCCTCAGTTTACTCGTTTTACAGGCACTGGTGGGAATGCTGAGTGGATTTGAATGTAGAAACAGATTCAGTCTTATTGGTCATTTGGCACGTCTACAGAAGAAGACTCCAAGTACCGATTTGTTGCTGGAGCGCGGCCTGGTTCTGGCACTGGTTCTTTTGCTGAACATTGATCAGGGCAACATCCCTGATGTTTGTGAGGTCCCCATTTTACAGACAGTGCACTTACTTGTTGATGAAGAGGTGAGCAAGTAGAATAACTGGAAAAAAACTCAGCAGACTTTTTTTTAAAATCTAGCCCAAGGAAACATCATTTTGTGGCATTAAATATATTGAAGGCTTTTAATTTACCTGAATACACAATGAGTTCCTGAGCACCTTTAGGATTTTGACACAGCTTAAAGCTTATAGCTTTGATACCTTTGAGTGTAAGGTGCATTCAACTTGATTTATAAAAAAAAAATACTTGTGGTAGGTTAAGTGTAACCAAAATTGCAAGTGGATTTTCCTGCTGCAGAATATAGAGGGATTAGACATTTTCCAACATTCAAACTTGTTGCTTTTCTCACAGATACAAAAAATGCCACCTCGGCTGGCTAGTCTTATCAGAAATGTGAAAGATGCCAGAAGCTATAGAGAGGTGCTGACTGCTCTGAATACCAGCTTGGCAAATATGAATGTCAGACTTTGCTGGTATCAGTGGCACTGGAACGAGAAGCGAAAAGATTGTTTATTTCCTAAAGACATAAAGTATATGCCTGGTGATGGAAACTTCTTCCACTTTGATAAACTGCAGCATGGTATAAGGAATGTTCAAGTTGAGAGTTATGCTGTAAATGAAGGTGACTCTGATGACCAGGATGTTGAAGACATTGATGGTGGAGGCACAACAGAAAAGGTAAGGTCCTATGTTGTAGACAGACTTTCCAATTGTTTTGGAAAAAATTTCCTTTGATAAGTTTTTGATTTTTTCCCCCAGATTTACAAATAGTATTACTTTCTGGCAATGAATTTAGTGTGTGCTTTACTGTATATTGTATTCACATTTTTAGCATATACATGTACATTTAAGCAATTTCACATGAACAGATTAAAAAAGTATAAAAGCAACATCTGTGCTGGCAAACTGCTTCATTTGATTGAAGAAAGACGTGTTCTTGAATAACTTAACTACTGTTTACCTTGTATTTATGCTTAGTTATTTCATAGATAAGTAGGTGTCAAAGAGTGTATATGTGATTTAGGAAAGGTAGGTATGTAGGAAATCAGGAATACTGGAATAAGGTAGGAATTATTCCCAACAGAATATTATTTATTATAATTATAGTATCCTGTAATCAGAATATTTGTTACCAGAATGATTTTATTGAACAAGGTACATTTGGACACTAAAGTTCTGTAAATTCTTTTGTTATTTGCAGACATGACATAGGACATACCATCTGATGGCGCTTTAGAAAAGAAAATTAGTTTTTTAGTTTAATGTGTGAAATTATTAATGTTATTATTGCTTATAATATGTGCAGGACTGAAACTAAAGAGCATTTTAAAACATGAACAAAGCAATTCGCTAGGTTAGATAATAATATTAGTAATAAAACTCAGAAATTTTATATATTTCTTACATTCCCCTTAGCTCCAGTGAGTTAACACAGTCAGTGTATTTGCTTCTTTATACCATTTCTATCCTTTATATCATTCATGCTGTTTCTCATGTGACTTCATTTTTCAGGTAGAGGAGCTGGATGAAGATGAGAAAGTGAGTTACATGAAAAAAATTAAAGATGCAGCAGATCAGGAGGCACACAAAAAAAGTGCTCACATAATCTACAGATGTATTAAGTCATTTATGTTTCGGAAACGAATTCCTCAGCTAAAGAAATGGTGTGTTGTACAAGCTGAGAGGGAACTATTTGCTTCATCATTGATCAGTAATGCTATGTGTGGTGTCTGTGGAGTTGGATTTGAAAAGTCAGCAACAGGAGAGGTGGAAGAGAGTGTCATCTATGATGGAGAGGAGGAAGAAGAGAGAGAGAGTAGAGAAATGGTGCAGAAACGTATAAAACAGGAACACCTGAACTCAGAAGAGCACAAGCGCAGTGCAGCTGAATATCAAACTTTTCGAAAGATTTACAGATCACATCTTGCAATGCCTTTGTTCCAGATCAGAGGCTCTTTGTCATTTTATCAGGTAAACAAATACAGGAAATTTTATCTTTCAGAATTTCTCTTAAAAATATAGCTATTTGTCTGAATTTTAATATTTGTATAGAATTGTTTTAGGATACTAAGGGATGTTTAGTTTTTTCTTTTTATGTGGTTGGTAAATTTTCGTAGCTTTTTATTTAATATGTCTATGCTCAGTCAATCAGCTGCTTTTGACCCTTTGGACCATCATCTTCTCCATAGGCTTCATATGACCTGTGGTCTCTCTGGAACAGCCCTTGGTTGGTTCTACCTCTGTCTGCTTGCACCCAGTTTGTTAGAGTCCATGGCTTTGCATCAAAATGTGCTGCTGTGCAATATGGAGTGTCTCAAGGTTAAGTCCGTGGGATTCTATTGCTTACTGGCTATGTCCATTCACTTGACAATGATAATTTCTTTATTTCGGTAGGCTTGTGGCCATAACCAATGTTGGAGAAGTGGGTGTAAGGGGAATTAAAATGAAAGTACAAAATACATAAATACAGTGTCCTTACTTCATTAAAATTACAGCATCCATTAATGTGTTATTTAACAGTATCAGTAATTTGCAAATTATTTGTTCTCCCTAACCTGTAGTGCTCTATGCAGATAGTAGGCAACATTTTGCCATAGATCTTTATATTTTGGGCACACGAACACAAAATATAACTCAGTCTCTTCGCAATTACAATTTGGGCGTTTTAACGAAGCAATGGACAAATTGCTGTAATGCTGCTTATGGCAATATATGTTTGTAACTCCTAGCCTAAACCTTATTAGTGAATTTCTAATAGCAATATGTTTAATGTCAATTAAGTAATTGCTTAACTTTAAAGAAGACTTAAATGAGCTGTAGAATGAAAATCGATCACTACTAGATATTTTGCTATGCCAGTCTTGCTCAAAACAGTCTATAAGTCTCAGCTTAAATTCTCTGAAGAACTGCTTAACATTGCCCACCCCCTGAGATTCCCAAACAAATCCAAACCCATACTTATAAAGTGTTACCATAATGTTGTTAACCCAAGTGACCTTGTTATTACTCTGCATATTTAGCAACATGTTTAACACTTTTTTGGGAAGTTTACTGGGGAGGGGGGGCAAATTTACAACTTTCAGCCAGTATGCAATACATCTCACCGAAGCATTTACAAACAATGGGTATCTTCCACATTCACCGTAAATCATTCCATTTGGAGTTCTTACTGTCATATTCAAGAAACGTTTCATTGCAAATAAATTATGTCCATCCACTTGGCTCAGCTCCTGACTTCTAGCTCAGTTTGCCAACTCCACAGATTGTTTGCCAGCTGATGTTAGCAAACAAATTACAGTGAATTCAAGATTGCCATACTTCGCTATTGTGTTATTCATGGTCTCACCCCAATATGTCTGAGCTTATGTTGCCCTACCATCCTGGCAGGTTTTCTCACTGTCCCACAGATCAGACTTGAGAGGTTCACTCATTCTCTTTCTCTGGCCCCAGTATTTAGGATGCCCTCCCTCTGTCTCTCTGTACAGTAGAGATGCTACATGCTTTCCAGTCTGGACTTAAAACCTCTATTCGAAATACCTACTGTAATCAGTGTTCGGTGACTGTTACTTTTTCCACCTCTTATCTGCATTGATGGCAGTGTTCACAGTGCATGTCTGTTTGTATGATTCCCCTGACTGTGAAGCCTTTCTGTGTCAAACTGCGTCATTTGTATTTTGTAAAACATGTTGAGCTCGCCTCCATGTGGGGGGGGGGGGGGAATGTGCTACAGTCGGACCTCGCTAAGTCGAACTCAAAGGGACCCAAAAATAAATTCGACTTAGGGAGTTTTCGAGTTAGGGGAAATGGTGTAATAGGCGTAGGTTAATCAAGGACAATATTTTTCCGGCTTAATTACTGTATTATAACCATTTATTATACAGTATTATCGTTTTATACGGACGCATGTACTGCCATTTCCGCGGCACGTACCGCACGGGAAAAACCACACCGACACGAACTCTATTCAGTGCTCGTCCCGATAAGAGACTGACAAAGTGTAGAAAACGTATTTTTCACAGTAAGTTTGCGTGTGAACCACCAACGGTCCACTGGTCAAGTTACCACCGCCACCGCCTGAAAGGATTGTCAAGGTGGGTGGCCATAAATCTTGACCAGTGATGCGCAGCCCGCCGACTTGAAGCGGCGGTGGGAAAAGTCTAGTGTCGGCCAGTTCCCCTGACTCGGTCAACTTCAAAGGGGGGACTGGTGTGAGAGTCAGTTAGTTGTTCACTGCGCAACAGAGCACACAACGAACCTTGTACACAAAGATGAAAGGAAAATGGGATAAAAGTGTCTTTCTTGAGACTGCTTGGAACATAGCTTGGAACAGTTTGAGACATAGTTTCGTCTGGTTGGTGATGACTCAAAATTCGACTAACGGAGGTTGGAAGCCAAAAAATCTTCGAGTTAAGGAGATCTAAAATATACCTAACAATTAATTTGATATAGGGAGGTTTTCGACTTAGGGAAGGTCGACTTAGCGAGGTCCGACTGTATATAAATCTCATTATCATTAGATATGCTTTGTTGGAGTATTCCTTCAGTCCTTTCATGCCTTGGTTATTTGGGCATACCTTTTTATGATAATGAACTAAAACTCATCATGGTGAAAATGCCTCGCACTTTGGTAAACACTAAAAACAATTTCTCCATTGGTTTGACTATTTGCATGCATGTGCAAGTTTATGATAACATATATTCTCTCCCACCTTCCTTAATTAAAGGCCACATTAAATGTAATGGATTCTATTGACTTTCAGGTGAAGAAAAAGTCAGCCATTGGGACTGAAGAACAGTGGAACCCTGTTTATCAGGATATTCCATATCACCTTGAAACCTTGACCACAATGCTGCAGGATCTATCACATAAGCTGCAAGAAGCCATTCAGGAGAGAAAGTGGACTCAATGGCAAGAACTTGTTGGTCTGTGTAAAACTTTACTTCAAAATCACTTCAAAACCTTGCCCCAAATAAAACTTCGGTTTGAGGAGCATAAGGTATGATTTAATTGATTATGTTTACAGACACCAAGATCAAATATCTTTGATCTGCTTTTTAGTGTTCTTAAACTGTCAAGCTACTCAGGCTATGTCTCAGGATGTTAACCTAATCAGATATTAGCTTTGGCATATGAACGGAAGTTTATTGAAAATAATTACAGTTCATGTTATTTCTCCAGAAACATGTTTTTAGTATGGCGATTTGAATCTGGTAATAGATCTAACAAAGGTTATAACCGTTTCATTATGTGGGAATGAGCATAGACACCAGAACTTATTTCTTCCAAAGTTACAGTTTAGTTGTGTACCATTGGTTCCTATGAAAGGAACTATAGTAAAACCAGATGTTTATTTACAGACAGCAACACAGCAGCAAGCAGAAGCCAGGGAGAGAGACCACCACCACCAGGAGCAGTTGATGAAAGACATGGTGGAAGATCCAGATATGGATGAAAAGATGGTTCATGTGGTTGATCACCCTGTTCAGTATGCTGCACATAATCCTGCTGGTGAAGGTGGTGATGGTGGTCACAGTTACGGTCGTTGGCGTGGCTATGGGCATGGTGGGTATGGCCGTTGGCATGGCTATAGCCATGGGAGAAATCGCAGTTTTCACCGAGGTCAAGGGAACTTTGGGGCTAGTCACTGGGGAGGACAGTTTGTCCAAGACAGGAGAGGTCAAGAGGTCCAGGGACAGTTTTATGAAGGAGACCTGCCACCACGATTTCGGAGGTAGAGGCATGCCTATGTCTGGTCCTTACAAAACAGTGATTTTTGCAGTGTATAGAACACCAGAGAAGTGTAATTACTGTAAACTTTTTGTTTTCCCCAATTTTTTGTTTTGTGCTAACTTTTGAGCAAATCCTTTGCTGTTGCCTCCTTAACTGCAGATGTCGTAAAACAGTTTATTTCTTGTAAGCTCTGTTTTCAGATATTACTTTGTTATTTCATTGTTTTACGCTGCTCTCAAATGCTTATTTATTAATTTATGACATTTCAAGACAGTATTAAATAAACTTATCAACATCAGAGATATTGGATGCTTCCTATGTATATTTTTCCAATAAAAATTTTGTAAACCTCTCTAAGCTAGCCATGACTTTTTTGATATTTTCATTTTTTTGGACTGTGCAAGCGTGTAGCTATAAATTATATTTCTGATGCTTGTAGATATTTTTTTCTTTTTAAATTGATACAGTTAAACTTCTTGGTGCTTGTTTAATGACAACACGTCATATAGAGATTTGCAACTTCATCTAAGAATTTATACCTGATCATAATCATGTTTGGAATCATGCTTGATCATGATTAATAAAGGTGATCATTGCCTCCCCCCCCCCCTTTTAAAATTGTGCACAAAGAAAGCTGCAGTTTATATTCTAGTTTTCTTTTTTCTTATGCAAAATGTATTTGCTGGATTCAAAGTTAAAAAAAAGATTGTTAGCTAATTCTGTTTCTTGTTGACAGTGCTTCAAAACCACAGTTTGCATTGGTAATGGATAACACTTAGAGTAGTCACTTTTATGTTGCTTGTAGTAAAGTTTTCTATGCTGGTCAGGTACATCACACTTTCAACTACTCATACCCGTGCCCACCCACATAAAAGCATCTATATCACATTTTAAAATTTACTGCTGAAATGACATGGCCTGCAGAGTTTGATCTACTTTATGACCTTTATTGTTTACTTGGACCTGCAATAAGAGCTGTGAAAAATTTGCTTCGTACCATACTTATTTTTAAAAAAAGTGTGAGATGTGACTGCTGCAATATGTGTGTGCATTTTTTTTTTAAAGTTTCCATAGGATTTTTAAATCTGGTTTGTTTAAATACTATTGTTTATTGTTCACTGTTTCCATGTGGTAATCAGGATATTCAGTTCCCTATGAAGACATTACTGTAATAAAGTACCTGATTTATTTAATGTCAGGATATGCTACATACTTATGGAAACAAGATGTATGCAAGACTTAAATATTTTTTTCTAGTCCTGTATGAGGAAGAGGCTGCTAAAGTGACCCTAAAAAATAGGCGTGATGATTCAGAATTGTTACCAGAGATTTGTAACCATAGGATCAAAATAACTATTTTTATTGTTGTTCTTTATTCATAGTAATATTATCTTGAAGAATATACCCAAGGTTTTTTGCTCCTATTTATAAATTCTGATTATATAGATATATAGATTCTGTTGTGACTTTGAAGCCTCAAACCTAAATACCCTATTTTAGTTCTTAGTTAAAACAGAACAGCTGATGTATGCCTTTAAAAAATCCCTGCATACTTAGAACGAAGAAAAATGCTTAATATGAATCCCATTTTCCTATGGCAATTAAATATTGCTTCTTAAGTCAGATTCTCAAAATGTCTTGAGGCTTAATAAAATTATATGCTGTATTATCGCATGGTAAATATGTATGTTTAACGCATTGAATTTTGAATCTATTACTATTTTCACACTTAGCTTTTGTGCTGTACTCAGTTCTTTACTGCATGATAACCTGTATCAATCATTATGACTTGGTAACAGTGGTGACAATAAAAAGTTACCAAATTCATCATCTACTTTGAAAGTTATCGTGACCATACATTTTTATCACATAATTATAGTATGTTTTCAGCACTGTTGGAATTGTGCTACCCCCATTTAGGTATCCTCAACATAAAGAACCAAGAGAGACAAAATGTAGCAGGTTTTTATTACATTTAATAGTTTCATCTCTGGCAGAACATTTACTTCTGTTTTCTGTGGTAGAACATTTTCTCTTGGGAAAATCAAATTTTTAAAAGCAAATTATTCATGCGATCATCATTTGGATAAAAGCTATTATCTGACCATTATTGTTTTTGCATCATTGCAATTCCTTTGCTTCATACATAAGCAACATGAAAGGGCACAAAATTATTAGCAGGTTTGAATTATTAGCCTTTTACTCCATGTTGTGAATTATTTTGACTGGTTTATTGCATGGAGCAATTAAAAAGGCATATGTCACAGTCCATTATCACATTTATTTTACTGGCATCAGCGAAACAACAGATTCGGAACTGATGACAGAAGCACAGGTCTTAAGAGATTTATTGTACATTGAGTTCTTTGTCATGATCTGACTTTCTTAATTGAATACAGAAGATTTCGATTTTTAGTTTTTTTTTTTTTGTTAATTTGTGTTCTTTTTTGCTGAAGGAACCTATGCATGTATTACATGCAGACATTCATATATTATTGCTGATTTTGTTTTGTGACTGTGATTTAAGAAACTGCTGTAGTGAGCACAATAATTTGGGACTTCTTTTGATTACACACTGAAAAAACTTCTGATGCTTATAGCTGCTGTAAATTTCCAGTCTTTTATATCCTTTGCATATAATTAAAATTACTCTGAGGAAGTTTTCCAGTGTGTTGTGTGTTTCACTTGCATGTAATTCAGAAGCCATAGCATCTAAAATGCATCATTAGTAGACACGTTTCACTATCCTTAGCAGAAGTGCATATCATTTAAAGAGCAGCCACAGTAGACACAAACATGATTGAAGATGCAGAATCAAGGAACTTTTCATTGAACCTGTAATGAGCATGAACAAGGGACACCAATATACACCCTCAGACATGAAGACTAAATAGTATCCTTGGTAGACAGCCACATTAATGAACAATGTATTTATGAGCTTATTCCGCAGCATTAGATTACAAACTGTGACATTTGTAACTTTGAAACCCAAAACTAAAGTACTACATTTTAGTTCTTGATTAAAATAGAACAGCTGAGAAACAATTCGCAGAATGTGCATACCAAATTTATTGAACAAAAGCTTTTATCAGATTAATAGTCTTTTTTTTTCTATTTTCCTAGCTACATTTTCTTTGTTTCTGACTTGAGCAGCATGAAAAGATGTAGTTGGTTTTTACTAGTTTATTGCATGCAGCACTTATGACACATGCCAGGATCGTTTGTCATAGTTTACTGGCAAGTATTATTGCAGCATAGGTGTTTGCCTTCATAGCATGTCATTATCGGATTCTTGTTTGTTGAAGGGTACGATTTTTCCACATAGCATAAAAGAGATTTTGATGTATATATATATATTTTTTTTTAATTGCAGGTATATTTGGTAAAACACTATGCATGTAATTTAGATTTTATTCTGCTGGAAATACAATAGTTTTCACAACCCTCTTGTACTGTTAAAACTCTCACGTGTTGTGTTTCACTTGCACTTCACTCAGCACTCATTACCAGCATCAACAATAGATCTCCCCAGTCAAAAACCAAGAATCTACACGACACATCATGTTCTGAAAGACAATACCACCGGATTCAGCAGAAAATGCTCTTTCACGCTCACCTAGGGGAGCACATGGTATTTTGCACTTGGTTCAAGCTACATCATTTCAAAGTTGACAGATATTTTATGTCACCTGCTGTAGAACTATTACATTTCATTAAGAAATACATCGGCATTTACGCCAATCTTTGCTGATTTAATTTGATATGTATACATCAATATCCATGCAAACGCTTGTGAACGCGAGCACAAATACCGACCCAACTATCAAAACGTGCTACATGGCACACAGAAAATGGCCACCGTGTGGCTGTCAATTTTTGTGCTGGGTACAATTTATCCTCACAAAATACACATTATTCTTCCAGTCACACAAAACACAGACATAATCAGAACACATGACAAAGTTATTTATAATGATTTAAAAGTGATATTTCTGTTCCTGATAGTCTATGAAATGGTTTGAAATGAAAAAAAAAGCGATTTTTGTGTGATCGCCTGCTTTCCACCTGGGGAAGGCGTGTGTGCTAGTACCTAATATAAATATTTACACACTCAATGGTTATCTTAATAATTAAATGTGTACCACTCAAACCTGATGTAATTCTTTAAAATTACATAAATTTAAATCAACATAAAGTGCTCTGCTGGTTATGTTGAAGTTTCTATTAAGGACCACAAAGAAGAAAACTTGGCATATTTTACATATCCATTGAAACATTACAGAACATTTCTACTTGATTATAATTCTGTCTTTCAAAACAAGATCAAATTTGAAGGGATTTGTATTATATCATTTGCTCTAATACTCATGATAGTTTAAATACAATTATTATTGCTCTGGGGAAGCAGACAGCCGAGTGGTTAAAGTGCCAGCATCCAAACTGACAGGTCTGCTGGTTCGATACCTGCATGAATAGCGCAACAAACCTCCCCCAGTCAACCCAGCTGTCACCATAGAGGGATGGGGAAGGTAAGACAGTGAAGGGAAGGAGGTGGGCACTGCCCTCTTCTAAAGCTGGCCCCGAGAAAAGTGAGGTCTCTAGGTTAGGGGTCGATCTTTACTTTTTTTTTTTACTTTTAATATTACTGTTACAACTTGTTATGGAATGTGTTTTCAGATGGTCAATGAAATATTGCCACTGTTACCTCCTTGATATTTTGTCCAAGTGTACAGTACCAAATAATAAAAAAAAAAAATCCCGGCAAATGAAAAGCAAAAGAACCTTCAAATATATATGCTGAAGAAAATGCAAAGCGTAGTTACAGCACTGGCAGTAATAATTTCATTCTCCACAATATCACAACCTTATTTGACCTTTCAAACTTTTTTTTATACATCTTTCATAACTCATCGTTCTTTGTATCATCTATCTGTTGTTTGATGCTGCCTTTCACTTGTTCTTCTTTCTCCTTTTTCACTTTCTTAGCTTTCTTTTTCGCCTCCTGCCTTTGCTGTTTGTCTTCAAGAGCTTTCTGTGGGCAGTACCCCGATAAAACTTGCTCTGCAGCTCTTAAACCTGTGACACACCGGTAAACACATGAACCACAAGTCTGATGGGGAAATAATAGGTAATAAGTATGCATGGCTGAAAAGTAATATGATGAAACAATAGATTTGTAACAATGTATAGATATGTTTTGTGATCATTATCATCAAATATTATATTAATGGGTGACATATAAGCAACAGCCTGGTACTTTTGTTATAAAAAATGTGGTTAGCTCAACTTACATGGCTTCCAAATGCGGTTCTGTCCTAATTATGGAACAGCACACATATCTATTTAAGCTTATTGCTGATTATCACTTGCTGAAAAAAAATCTGTATCCCCTTATTCAAATTATGAAAATCAAAACTGAGAGAAATAACACATGCCTGCTGCATATTTTTCCTTATTTTTTTTCCTATGACAGGAAATAGATTAATGGATAGCAACACGATTTAACTCTTGATTTCCGCATTTTCTTTCCTTCTGGCTGTTACAAGCTGCTGTAAAAAAACAAATTATCACTATCCAGCTGACCATCTGTCTTGCAGTGAAAGGCATGCAGAGGATCTTGTGTTCCAAGTTGCTTCATTGCTATTTACTAAGAAGGCAAGCATATACATGAGGAAAAAACTATGGGAGCCGAGTGCAAACCATACTGCTCGTTACTGAAAGGTGTGGCAGACAGCTAAATAATTAAAATACAAGCATTTTAGCTGACTGGTCTGTCTTAGCCATCTAGCTAGGGTTTAGTGATACTACATGCACCTGGATCCATTGTGAATGATACAGAAATAATAAGGTAACATGCATGAGTAACCAGCTTTATTTCAAGCCTGGGGTAAGCATTTTTCACTTACTTTGGGTTATGGTCAGGATAAAGTATAGAAGAAACTTTTGATATCGGGGTATTTCTTTACATGAGGTGTAGAAAATCTAAGCATCAAAAATTATGTTCTGTGATTTTTTTGGTTTAAATTACTGCATAAAATGTTTTACTTTTATTACATTGGGGAATAATCTTTTAATGTGCTTCCAAAAAAAAAAAAGGTAGATTAGGATCTGGGTTTATGGAGGCACAGCTCACTCACCTGAAGCATATGCTCCGTGTAGGGTACCATGACCTCGGAAAACTGTGTGCTCCCCAGCAAAATATACTTTGTGTGGACATAGTGGCTGCGACAGCACATCCCAAAGTTTTGGGGAGTTACCTGGATGATAAAACTGGGTTTAGTCTCAAACTGTATGCACCAACAATTAGAGAACAATAAAAAGACTGTTTTATAAGTGATTCTGATGCACAAACATATACATCAAGCTGATTGAAATTTATGCATTTCAATTTTCTACTGGTTACCATTAAAAAAACCATTTATTTCCTCACCAACTCTTGGATAAGAACTTGCACCTCCAGACCACTGGTCAGAAGACCACGCTGATCGAATGATCCGTTTGATAGTACTGGCAGCAATGGTCTCCGTCCCAAACACTTGGCCCAGTTTTTTTAAGACTAACATGAACAAAAAATGTTTATGAGATTTTTTGTATGCTTTGTTGTACATCGTTTTATCACTACAGATGATTAACTGTGATTTGTAAAAGTCCATAACAGTATGTATATAACTTTGTAAAAACATGCCAAACCAAAGTCTAGCCTAAATAAAGTGTCCTAAACAAACCTAATGCTTGT
Organism: Marisa cornuarietis; assembly: GCA_004794655.1. Taxonomy (NCBI): domain Eukaryota; kingdom Metazoa; phylum Mollusca; class Gastropoda; order Architaenioglossa; family Ampullariidae; genus Marisa; species Marisa cornuarietis. Next base: position 2,075,198 of record SMMW01000040.1, read on the forward strand.
ACTTTATCATCTGGAATCTTCTCAAAGTCACGGGCCTTTTCTCCAAACAGCAGACCCACAAGAACTGGCTTCCCAAGCACTTTCTGGACATTAAGCCAGGTCTGGAGGAAGCCCCTTTCCTCTTCATGTTTTGTTGCCAGTAGAAAGACTCCAAATTCATTTGACCAAAATGCCGATTCAAATTCCACAATAATTTTGTTGCCATCAGCCATTCCTGTGAAGAGAAAGAAAACATAATAAAACCTCCATAAAAAAGTAGGGAGAAAGAGAGAGAGAGAGAGAGCGCGTGTGTCTGAATGTGTTTGCAGAGGTGTGTGCACATGCACAAGTGCCTGTGGGAACATTTTTAGGATGCAAGCAAGGATGAGAGCATATATATGTTCACATGTGATGTGAGGCTCAACTAAATGAACTACACTGGAGAGTCATCACAGTTGCGTGCTGGTATAAGAAAACAACTATTAAACGGTGATATACAATATAAAGAATGTTATATTTGAAATATTTTATATATAAGCAATGCTGGCTCAAATTGCCAGTACATTATGCTTCACAAAATGTTGAAAGATTCTGAACTCAAATGCACGTACAAAGAAAAAAAATTGGGGGGCATAAAGCCAAAGACAGGAAAGTCTTTTTCTGCTTTCAGAACTTACCCATCTCTTTTGTAGCAAACTGGTACTCTTCAGGCAGCAAAGGCTCAAAGAGTAAGACCCCCTTGGCAATGACCGAAGCTGGCACAGCTACAATAACATGGTCAGCAGTGACCTGTGACCCATCTTTGAGACGTAAAAGGATCTTGTTCTTTGAACTATCAACTTTCACCTGACGTACTGGTGTGCTCAAGCTGATTTTTAATGGCCGCTCATCGTCTGCACCACTGACTAGTCTAATAAAGGAGCAGAAAATGTATTCAACAATTCAGCATACTTTGAAACAATTTTCTTTATACAATGGAAGCTTTTGAGAAGACCAAGACTTTATATTAATGTCATGATGAAAAAATAGCTATTTTGCCTCACTTGAGAATTTAAAAAAAAGGTATATATGGAAATGGAGATCAGCTCTCTGCATCCTATGCAGAAAAGCACTGACCTGTCAACAAGTTCTCCCATGCCATCCAGTAACACCTTCTCGTAGCCAAAGTCAAGACTGTCGGGTTGATAGTACAGTGCCGAGTAATCAGAGATTACATAGGATGGGAAAGACCTCAGCAAAAGAGATTTTATGTTGTCACTGTCATAACCTTTTTCCTGTAGTTGACGATCTACAGCTTCTTTGATGGAGATGTCTTCCTTTTTCTGGCGAGTTATATTTATGGCATCAGTCAGAATCTGAAAGTGATTAAAAGTACATTTGAGTTGCCTTCGCAATGCTTTATATCAAAATCACAAGTGGATTATCCTGTTTACATGTCTATCTAAATGGACCATCATCCATTTTAATTAGCCTCAGGTATATACGTGTGAGGAAGTGGATAGCTGAGTAGTTAGAGCGCTGGCATCTGAACTGAGAACCTGTGGGTTCAATGCCCGATTGAAACCAGGGACGTCCATATAGTTCAGATATAGGTCTGGTTTCCAGGAAGTGCGTAAATGTATTTTTGATATTTATGTGTGTCCTTCGTGCATACAGATGCACACGCATGTCGATGCAAGTGAGTGAAAGAGAAATTAATGTGGATGTTTAGGGTACAATCTGTACACATACTGATCCTGCTTCTGTCATTGCCTGGATGAGCTCACTTCCAGCAAAGTGTTTCTTCTGCCATGGCACTGTAAACTGAACACCACTTATCACAGCTGTCTCCAGCTCAAGGTTTGTGGTAAGATTCAGCAAAGGGTTGAGGAAAGGGTTGGCAATGCTAAGTGCTGACCCTCCCAGGTCTACTTCAAACCCTAAAAAAGAGTAGCAACAACGTTAAACAAGATTTAAGTTAAGTATTCATAGTTATGCATTGGGTTGTCAGAAAAGTCATGACACATTTTTGCAATAGATGGCACTAGTATATATTTGAAGTAATATAGAGTTATTTGGATCTATGCTATTGCTATGTCATTTAACAGCTGACAGTTCTAGCTTAATCATTCTAAAAACAAATTGAGCAATTCGGTTGAGTTTGGGAGATTTTACAAGAAGTTGAAGATGGAAGACCAAGCTGTGCATTTTTGTCATATTTTACTGTTTTTCTTCGGTAAAGTTACATAAAGTTTGTGGTCACAATGCTCTACAAGAACATCAGTGCCAGCCATGGTTCAAAAATTTCTGTGCTGGTGATTTCGATCTCAAGGACACTCCTTGGTCAATGAGGCTTACCGAGGTTGATGACGTCATAATAAAGGCATCAATCGAGTGAGACCCAGGTTACACGACAGGAGAGATTGCAGAAACATTGAACATTCATCATGTAAGCATTTACGACCACCTGAATAAGCTCGATATTTGGGTTCCTCATGAAAAAAATAGAAAAAAATAGAAAAAAACATCATGACTTTTCCAACAACCCAATAGTTCTAATGATAAAAAACTTGTTGCAATGGAAAGCCTATGTAGGCAGGATTATTACAATTATTCAATCCATTGTAAAACAGATTTTTCTCTGAGTGATGTTTAATGTTAACAATTATCTGGTCTCTATTTCTCTCTCTCTCTCTCACCACAATACACGCCCACCACCAACAGATTGAGCCACTTGCTTCCCTTATACAGCTGAGCGCTGACGAGCTTCAGACTTGGACTGAATCAAACCACATGTCACTCAACCCCCAGAAAACTGAAGTCATGCTCCTCACAACAAGACAAAAAAGGCAAAACCTAGTCAACCCATTCCCAAGTATCCATATTGGCACTCAAGCAATAACGGAAGTTCAGTCCCACAAACTTATAGGGGTTACCATCGACAACAACTTATCGTGGTCCCAACACATCTCTGCTACAAGCAAAAACATTTCCAAGAAAGTCTACCAGCTGTCAAGAATTAAGCATTTCCTAGACCCAAACACAAGAAAACTCTTCTATACAACCCACATTCAGTCAATCATTGACTACGCCTCCACCCTCTGGGACTCTTCTAGTGGAGTTTCCATTAAACCTCTAGCAAGTGTCCAGAGGCGAGCAATAAAAGCCGTTCTACTCAAACCGACAATACAGCCGAGTGACTTCACCTCTCTGGGTGTCCTTTCCCTAACAAAAAGACTTAAATTTAATAAATGTATATTCATGTACAAAATACTGACCAGTAAACTGTCCCCCAGACTCGCTTTGTTGTTTACTTCCAATTACACTCGGACTTCCCCAAAATTAAATACTCCAATCCCCAGAATAGACCTCTATAAATCTAGTCTGAAATATTCAGGGAGCGTGTTGTGGAACACCCTCCCTCTCCATCTCAAGCAGCTGAACTCCCTGAGCTGCTTTAGACGCCATCTTCTAAAACATTTACAAGAAAATTAGATGAGCCCTCTAGAAACACCTCTCAATTCCAGGATCCCTGTAAATATCTGCTTTTTTTGTTGTTGCTGTTGTTTCTTGCTTGTACTTTTTTTTTCTTAACAATCACCTTGTACATACTCACCTTCCACTCTTCTTTGATGTTTTATCTCGTTTATTACCAATTGTTTTTGCATTCTTTTAATTATTTGTTTATTCTTTCCCCAAACGGGGCGAGGGCTAAATGAAAAAAAGCACCTTTTGGCTTATTTACCTCTCGTTAATAAAGAATTGTCATTGTCAATGTCTCTCACACACACACGCCCACATTCTCTCAAACACACAAATTTGTACTTTCTTATACTATTTAGTACACATAATGATGCATTTCATACATATAAGTGTGAAAGAACATGCAGTGATTAATGTGTGTAAATATGAATAAGAAGAAAGAGCAGGAAGAGAAAGACAGCCTCATCATACCAAGTACCTCTTGCTTTAGGGTTGTTCAGTTTGTCTGTCCAAACACGACCTCCATATCTTTCTCGTCTGGCTTCAAACACTTGAACAGTGAAGTTTTTAAGCCCTCGATTCAAAATTTCCCTTGCAGCAGCAAGACCAGCAATTCCTCCTCCAATTACCACAACATGTTCCTTTTCAACTTGTTTCTGACAATGTCCAAGAGCTGCCAATAATGACAGCAAGAAGATGGCCTCAACCTGCATTCTGTAGTAAAACTAAACAAAACTTATTTTCACTCATCAGAAGCTCATCAATTCAGTCAAATATAAGATCAGATTTTATTGACTTAATCCTACACCAATGACTCTGAAGATGTGTTGAGATTGTAGAGCACATGCCCATATTCAAATTGCCCACTGGGATAAATAAAGTTGGTCATTCATTGTATAAGTTTATAATCGAAAACAAAATTGTGGAATTTTAAGACAGCAAACAGTTGTGTATAAATACTTGTGTGTGTGTGTGTGTGTGCGCGTGCACACATATGCATGCACGTGTTCTCTATCTCTCTCTATATATGTGTGTGTGTGTTAGAAAGAGAGAGAGAACTAAAATTTGATAGGGGAAAGGCCTGCAAGATGGCGTATTCAGCAAACACCGCAATAGCAATGATTGAGATGGGCTATAGAAATGAGGCACGGTTTTGAGTTTCTTTGTGACACCGCATTAACAGCAGTCATTGAAAATTGATTAAGAGCAGTCATGCATGTGATTAGTGTGGTAATGACACGACAGAAAAGTTGTGACAGAAATTAGATGCTTGAACAGAGGTATCCTATTTAAAACATAGTGGAGTGGAGCTGAGCAGACCGGAGTTGTGTGACGTTAATGTACATCCTTAGATGAACCAGACGACGCTGACATTTAAGTTTTTTGTTGGTTTTATTGCATTAGACTTGTGACTAAATTTGAATCTGCTGCAGTGGTCTGCTATAACAAATTTGTTGGGAGAGAAACAGAAGGTAATAACAGACAACAGTTGAAATACCAGAATGCTGGAACAGATATAACGTTGAGTGAAGTTGCAAATGATGTTACAAAGTAAAGAGCTTAAATGCTTAAAAAAAAATGAGAACATGAAGAATTCTAAGTTACAAACTGTCCCTGTTTCTATATATAACAAACACGCTGATGGACTATAAAGGCTTCAAATCCTTTGTAGTGAATAAGGACAAATTCTACGGGGATTACACAACTCTATATTTCTAAATTACCTATGTAAGTATGCAAAATTTAATTTACGCCTTTTAAACGAAACCTTAACTTCACCTTGCACTCACGGAAGCAGACGCCGTCGTCAAACTGCGCGGGAGTAGTTTCTTCCCTCCCGGTCGTAAGAGCGTAAGGGGACGTAACTGTAAATTTTTGTTTTTTCTTAAAAAAAAACCACTTGTGATAACCCGCCGCGTTGACTTTTAAAGAAGGCAAAAGATCATTTAGATGTAACTCCATATTAATTACCATCTATATGTCTTTGGTCAGCTTATGATTTCCTTCTTATAATTTGAGAGATTATCTATCAAGGGCAGACTATTCAATCTTTTGTTATCCTAACAGAGATATGCATTTTTTTCTGCCTTCTAATCTAGTATTGGCATCCAGTTTCTGTGAATTTTGCAATGTGATGTACTTTTTCAGACAGATATTTGACTTTATATATTCGAAAATCCGATCAGAATAAAATAAAATGCTTAGCAATTGCTCGTCGCTCACAAAATTCCTAAGTGTATGTGGTTATAAGAACGTTAGTTAAAAAATATTTGAAAAGAATGTTTGATATTGGAACATATACTTGACTAGGCTTCGTCAAAAGCGCACTGGATTGCCAACTTAAATCAATACAAGAGAAGAGGTATAAGAAATGGTTGGTGCGACCAAAGACTTTACATATCGTCTTTGGTGCGACCCTAATCTATACTTACATTCTGCAGGCAACCTAATGTCGAGCAGCCAAAACAAAAACCCACCTATCACTCTATGACTGGACTTATGGTGTGAACAGGAACATTTGCAGCCTGGATAAATTTTTCAAATGATTTGTGCACAGTGGAGCACCTTCGTGCTAGATATCATTCATACTATCTCATCTGGCATTCTCTAGACAACAATATTGCATGTTATGTTGCGTGCATCCATGTCTGTTTTTTTTTGGAGTGGGGAGGGGTTGGGGGTGTAAAGCGCCATGAGCCTGTTCATAGGACCAGGATATGGCGCTGTAGAAATTCACTATATTATGTCAAGGGAGACAGCTTGAGACTAATTTTTTTTCATTTGTTCTTTCCCTTAGAACGGACTGGCAGCTCACAGCTAGATCGCCTTTCCAGCTCCACCACCACTTTCTAAACGATTAAAGTATATCTTTATATATAAATGTTATTCTCACAACAGTTACAAATTAATTAGATTATTAGATCAATAGATTAGAACTGCCTTATCTCATACGCCTTGGCACAATGCTATATTGTGTTCCTTTCTGGGTTCAGATCATTTGGGTTGCGAGCGTTGCGGTTCATAGTTAAACGCTATAGTTCAGTGCATGGGGACAAAAAATTGAAAGTGGAAAAGAAGACAAAGAGGAGATGATTTAATTCACGTAGGTACGCGTCAACAAACAGCACACACACACACACACACACACACACACACACACACACACACACACACACACACACACACACACACACACACACACACACACAAACTCCTCAAATTTTTTGTAGCTGTATTTTTTTTATTTTTAGGGGGAGGTGTCTTTTCTGAAAATAATGTTGATGACTTGTACACAAAAGCTATTCCTCTTAAACAATACCCGCGCATCTGACTGCAGAATCACACATAATAAATTATATTGAAATATCTGGTTCTGTCATTAAAATCTAACAAAAAACGTTAATTTTTTTTAATTACACAAACCAAATGCTAATTTTATGTAACATGCCATTTGTTTTACAGCTGTAAATGCATTTTGAACGTTGATAAGGCTCAGCAGCTGACTTGCACGTCGAATGCGCGTCGCCTGAATATGATAAGTATTTATAGTAATTATTGAGAGAAATTACTTCAAGGTGGAAGTACTTTCCTACTAAATAAACCAACCAGCCAACCTGTGTGTGTGTGTGTGTGCGCGCGCGCGCGTACAGATCAGTTACTGTAACAATCAACATCTAAAAGTGGAGAAGTTAATTCATTATAAATACCCAGTTAGTATATACTATACATGTCACTGTTTGATTCAAAGGAACACGGACCTGGTTTCAGAACGGAATGTAATTATAATTTATCATGAGTGCATTGCGTGCTTTGTGACGACGCAAATAGTTCATCTACCACACGACATGGTTTTGCTCGAGAAACTAAATAGCTGACAAAAGAAAGGACTTTTTACGACAGGTTATTCTAGAACTAATTACTTTTTCGTCACGTTTGCTAAAAGTGATACTAATAGATAAACCCTGCATGGCTGGATGTTCTGTATGATGCCTATATTCGCAGCCATACTGGTACTCGTAAGGTGTTTCATTACTTTGAATCTCCTGCCATTCGAATTTTTCATGAACTTTCCATTTTGAGTTTTGAACAGCTTTAGTTGTTTGATTTCAAAACTTAGAAGGTAGATGTCAATCGGTTCAGGTTCCATCCTTTTTTTTGTTTTTCAACATTACGAGCAGTAAGGCGGCTACGTGGTGGTTTCCTCAAATTTTAGTACAACAGGCGCAGGGTCTATCCAATAGTTTTAAATCAGAGAGTCCATCGTAAGAAGGATTTATCCCAATGTAATGTAAATAATACAACTGCAGAAAATGGTATAAAACACACTTTTGAGATTTATTTCTTTGCAATATTTAGGTTTTTATCGTGTTGTTTGCTCACTGCTGCACTCGCTCGGCCAGTTCATTTACATAATCCTAAAGTTTACTGCTCGCTTGAAGCTGAATTCCCAAATTCGAATACTTAAACATTGTCAGTCGTTTGTTGAAATGTCGTCCTTGCTGCTGAATAGCATAACTATTAAGAATAAGTTAGCACACACGTATACTTTGAGACGCAAGATTTCACTGCGTCGGTGCGGGGGGACAAACTTAAAAAAAAAACAAATGGTGATTCTAATGGTGCTCTTGTCAGTTTAAGCATGCAGAAGTGACACATTCGGTCGACGGCTACTTATAAAATATTGCTCATTCGATCACAGTTGTCAGGTCATGTTGATGCAAGCGTGGCATGTGCACAGCTGTCACTGAGAACCTTCTCGAAAAGACCGGCACGCGTGGAGTACAACTAATGCTTACGTGTCATTGCTCGATGGGCGCAGCTTATCTACAATGCCTTGAGGCAGTCAGTGCGTTTACATCTCACATCAAAGTATCAAACTATGTTTGGATCGGGCTGACCTGGCCGAGATAACAGAAGCTCAATGTCTAGAGAAAATAGAAGGAAGGGCAAATTTAAAGGCTTACACAATTTTTAGCTCGACATCACCCAAGAGGTAACAGTTCGTTAATAACAATGTATGGCGTAATAGATAATGCTGACATTGCGATGAAAAGATAAAGTAGAATTCTCTTCCCCTTCTCACCCTCCCCCCACCTGCCACATAGACGCAGACAAAAAAGACATATAGGCGGCCAGGTTGGCAGAGACAAGGCACACACAGGTCAAAGGTACAAAGAAGCAAAATATTTAAAGGTCTAACCAGAAGACATCTTTATCAATCACTAGAGGAGCTCAAAAAGTCACCAAAGACGACATACAATCTCTCTCTCTCTCTCTTTCTTTGGAAAGGCTAAATAAATGCCAACGTTTGATTTTTGATGTAAAAAGCGAGCGATTCTCGTTTGTCTATTTGATACAGCTGTTTTTAATGAAGCCAATCCTTCTCTTCCAGCAAAGGGTGGAGACCGGGGTGCCGCAATATCTCAATATTATGTGGACAACACCTTCACGTCGTAATAAGATTTTCAGAACTACATATACAGCAACCAGTTAACTTGCTGTAACGCTCTCCAGATCCGGTTGTAAAGGGACATGATCGTTAACTTTAGGCTATAGTACATAACACGAAATGTAAAAAGAATGGTGATATTGCGTGAACAAGTGTAGAACAGGGTCTATTTCATCGTTTCTCTTTTCATTGCAACAAAAACTGATTTTATACACCACGAAAATCTTTGTCTTCCATGGTACTTTTCCTCACGTATCTCAATATGTTTAATGTGCGGTTGAAGCTGCTGAGAACGTAAGAAGATAATATCGAACATGACGTGCAATAAGGGGTGATTTTAACAACTGTTCACTTTAAATAATTGCAGAACTCAGTGAAGAAGACAGTTCGAAGAAAGTACAGCGTGCCATCTGTGAAAGCATCACACACATTTTGTACTGCGTGCAGGAGGGTAAAAGCGTTACCATGAAAGTTGGAACGTGAGGGATCAAGCATGGTGTTTATCTAGCCCAGATCAAATCTGCCATTTCCGTGAGTTATTTGTCTTCGTGTCAACAGCTGTTGGTTTAGAATTGTTCAAATTTTACCAGCTATCCATTTCGCTTGCGTCATCCACCCACACTTTGCTGCATACAGATCTTGCTAATGCAGGGAACTTCAAAGTTTGCAGTTACACGTTACAGTTTCTCTGTCTGCTTTTATTGCCGAACTCCAAGCAGGTGATTTTTATTTTCGAATGTCCAGATTCACTAACACTGGGACAAGTTAGGTGTTTATTTTTTTGTCAGTATCTGTTTAACGACCACTTAGCGTCTAATTCGTGTCCCCTTAGGACTGTCGGCCTTCTGTACTCGACCGCCAGTAATCAGACAGTACTATATGGTCATCTGTAAGCAGTCACTTCTCACTGAGCTGTCATCATATGTGACAGTTTTGTATATGTCAGGTTTACATATTTATCTGTTCATCACGAGAGAGAAATAAAATAAGATTTCATTTGAAAAAGTTGTATCTCTCCTACAACAGATGCATTTAAACAAGTCACTTGTAGAATCGATCGTCACAAGAAATTAGGTCGGTTTTTAATAAGTCGAGAATAGTATGGCACATATACATGTTATCGACCCATTGATACTTTAGATTGGTGCTGAGACTGGGGAATGGTGGGAACTGGTGTGGGAGAGGTAACCAGAAAGGATGTATCACGTTTCCTCAAGGTCAGAGGTCTTTTAACACGTGGAAAATCTCCTGGCGCTCAGGTTCATCCTGGTAACACCTAAATGCTTCAGCGGACTGTCGTTGAGGCAATGGGTGGGAAGGTCAAGAACATCGGAAAATTCCTGGAGCTCCTCCATTTCCGACTGCACATCGTCCAGCATATCCTGATGCTGCTCACAGCTCCGAGCCAGCTTCAGCTGGTGGATGTCACTTCGAATTGTCAGCAACTGTCGCGCCAGCGTCTGGTCCTGCGTTCGCATCTCCGCCTGACAGACAGGAAAATAAACATCATCAGCTGAATAAGGAATAACAGTTTAAATTTTCGAAAGAGGACACACGAGAATGGTAATACATCTGTGGTAAAATTTAAGAAAAGTGCATGAAGAGTTAACAGTTAATCATCTCGGAGTGAAGGCAGACTTTCCCTGCAAAACTGCAGCTTTTTTCCCCCGACTGATTAATCGAGTGGTAAGTATATCGACCAGTGTATGCTTTCGCCACTTATTAACCCCATTTACCTCCTGGGAAGAAGAAGAAGCCTCATTTGCAATTAAAATCACTTAAAGATGCTCACCAGTTCATGTCGCAGCCACTCCAAGGCCGAGTTGATTCTTTGCTTTCGTTCCGGAGTCCACGCTTCGTCGGCACCACCTTGAAAATCCAGCTTCCCGTTGACAATGTTGAGATCACCCGGAAAGTCCGGACTGTCCACGTACTGGGCACGCCACTGCATGACGCTAGGTCGTCTGGTGCTCAGGCACAGTCGCTCGGCCGTCTGCTTCAGCCGCGTCAAGTCCGACGGCCTGCCGTCGTCCTCAATGTCACCGAGGTCAGAGGTCGTCAGCAGCTGGGACCCCGGGAAGGCTCTGCGGCCAAGCAAAGGGCTCGTGCTCGGAATGAGAGCCGACTTCCGTCCCAGCCAACCTCCTGATCGTCGGGGTAGCTTGGGGCTGCTACCGGTGGAAGGGGTGCTGCCGACAGATTGTCCTGAGAACTCGAGAGGCACGTCTGGAGAGCCAGGTCGTTCTGGGACGCCATTTTCGCGCCTGGAGCTGGTGAGGTTGAGGTTGCTGGAGGAGTGGGTCACGTAAGACGAGTTGGTCGCCTCGAGGGCGGGCTTGTCGTCGACATGGTTGTTATTGCGATCATTGTCTTTCTCCTCCTTGAGACCCTCGTCATCGACTTCATGTTCCTCGATGACAGCCGACAGGGGTCGCTTGCGCTGCAGGCTCGGCGTTCTGTTGAGATCATCTTTACGGCATCCCATCATAATTCCATGACATTACGTAGACGTAAACATTTTCTTCCTCCAATCTTCAGAAACCTGCGGGAAAAGGAGAAGGTTCACGGTGACATATGACGTAGCTTCGCAAGAGAGACGAGCACATAGGGTAAATGTTTTCTCTAACTACAACGGTAACTAATTTTAATTGACGTATTGTAACAACAAATATTTTGTCCAAAAGAGGCTTTCGCTTAATCGTTTTAAAGAAATGGACATTATTTTGCTAGCAAAAGCAAAACCTTTTCATTGTTTTTCACTATAATCTCTCTTTCCTAAAATTATTTCTCTGCAAACTAATAATGTATTTCAGGGTCTCTCACTCTATGGTGTGTGTGTGTGTGTGTGTGTGTGTGTGTGTGTGTGTGTGTGTGTGTGTGTGTGTGTGTGTGTGTTTCAATTAAAAAGCTAAAATCTCAAAGCATACTAACGTATGTCATGGCACGTTAAGCTGTTTCCACTTAATCTCCGAATGTCGTCGTGCCTCTGTATACTTCCCGACGATTAGGCTACCTCCTCATTGACTACTTACAGTCACAAAGCTAAAGCAAGCGGAGCGCTCTTAATGTCCTCAACCCGCCTCAAGAATGCACACAATTCACACAAGCAAGAAGACTCTTCAGTCCCGCTGCCTAGCTTATGAGACAGGTGAGTGTTCAGTTATTATGCGGAGCAACTCGAAAACATGTGGCAGGGAGGGCGCCCTTGGCAGTCTTCGGAAGAAGAGAACGCTATTTCTGAATCCGCTGAGCCAAACATCCAGAACTATATAATGCAATATTTGATAGCTGCATACAGAACCAATAACATTAACAGTAACCATTTGATAAAATTTTGTTGCGCTGGAGAAGATTAATATCCACAGCTTGCCCAGAATTTTTAAACTAAATAAAAATACTTTTGACTGGCGAAACATCTGGCAATAAACGCGTGTCCTCCGAAGTATGAAATGAAATGCATTTCTTGATGAAAACGAATAAACACTCGCATTAAAAATAGTCAAGAACTTGCGAGTCATAATTTGAAAAAAACTTTGTCAAAGTGTCAAATTAGTACTTGTCTACCTTTGGCAATATCTTACGTCAAGGTAGAAGTACAGATTGAGTTACATCTTAGGTGTCTGTTTATGAGGACAATATCTAAACCACTCCTTCTAAAACCCATCTCTCTCTCTCTCTCACACACACACACACACGCACATCCGACTGAGTGTTAATTTTCAGCAAGAAAAAGAACAGTGCCCTCTGCATGCAGGTAATATTCAGCCACAGTTTCGCATACCTTTCAGGTGGCGTCATACTATACGATGTGTGACACATTTTATGGGATCATTTGGACATCACTAGCAAGTGAAATGGAGTTTTATGACTACAGAAACAGATTCAACCCCGATCATATATCTCGAGCTTGCGGCCAGGTGATAGGAGATAATATAGTCTGTCATCTTAATGGATAATCTACATTTCATTGTTACAAGGCACACGTTTCACAATAATGCATAACAAAGTCACGAACCAGGAAAAGAACCCGTGCTTCTCAACACACCCGCAGAAACACAGCTTGCTTTGTCACAAATGAAAGCGAAGAGATAATGCACGACACACAAGCAAAACAAAAAAACTCATTAATCATATTTATTAATTACAAGAGTAAGGTAATATATTTCAGCACGAGACCATCACAAAGGAAAGCAAAACAAAATGCATAAGTGTAAAGAGACACGTTAATCCTTCAGCAACATCAAGAGCTATTTGTCTAGGTTAAAAAAAAGAAAAAAAGAAAAAAAGAGCGAGGTTGGGTTTGCCCGTTGGTTAATATTTAAATAGGCCATATTCTGTCAGTGCATGTCTTCTCTTGTCGAGCTAAAAAGGGACAATTAAGTTTGAGGTTTAGAGTCCATTATGCCAATTACTGTCACTCACACCGAAAAGTATAGTTTTTAAAAGGCTTCAGCTTAGGGGTTCCTTTCTTTGTAATGTTAACAGAGGTTGTCATCGGAAGCTGTGTGCACATTATTTAGCGAAGAAAGGCAGAAACATATCTATCTTGACATCGCAGAGGAGGAGAGAATGATTACCATCTTGATTTTCCTCGGCTACAAAATATGGACGCACGTTTGAACCTGTTCCATAAGCACTGTGTACTTGCAGCCATGGTTGGCACCACGGAAGTTGGTCTGGGTATACTCTACTAGCTAGTCGAGCCCAGATTACAAACTGAGTAATAATAATGGTCTCTTGGTTACCCAAAGGTTAGTATCGATGATCTTACGAAGGTCTTCAAAGAAAGCTAAGTGGGTGGAAAGTATAGACGGATATTCTTGCAAACGACTTTTGCTAAAGATGCAGACTGTTTCGTGTTCAGGTCAGCAAGCAGTCAAGTACAAGTCTTAATCTGCCACAAGTGCATAAAAAGACATGGAGCACCGAGAAACATTTCAGTGCAAAGCACTTAAGCAGAGATGAACATTCCTGGAGGACGGCTGGTGGGTGAAAATCCTTCCAAAATATCTAAAGCAGCAGAGAGTTGCTCAATAATCAGTATTTGTCCGATACTAGCACCCGTGCTTGACCAAATTTATGTTTCTTCAGACAATATCGAGAGTGGAGGGAATCTGACGCACGAAAACAAGTCCGGCACGCCGACGTAAAGAAAGACAACGTACAGGTTTCTTGCCCCTGTTTTACGTCCTCAAACGTCATGTCACACCGTAACCAACGTCGGAGAGAAACCTTTGTGCAACACTTACTGCGGGCACACAATGACACAAACACTCCTCCTACTCGAAAAAGGGCAGCTGAGAGACTTCTGAACACTTTACAAGCAAATGAGAAACTTCCTTTTGCTGACCTTGTGATTTGTGGAACGAGCTTCATGGTACCTGGAGGTCAAGGTCAGGGCTAGTTGAAGTCTACGTAAGAGAGAAACGTTATCGGTGTGATGTCACCTCAAACGTTCGCGGACTTTATGGATAATTAAATTTAACGAGCAATGTACGCACCTGAAGGAAGAGCCCAGAAATGAGGTTGGCACGAATGCAGAGCTAGTGGAGCCCAAGTAAGAGAGAGTTTCTTTACTCATCAGCAAACACAGTGAGGTCATCGATAACCGTTTTGTCTCATTTCTTACATCTAACTCTACTCTTCCTTTCTGGCCCTACTCAGCTGTGTCTATTTGGTGTGTATGTTCGTGACTAGCCATGTGAATTATAGCTACGCCTGTGTCGGGATTCGTGTACGGTGAGTGTAGATGGCGATGCCGACTGTCTGTCGATTCTACATCATCATCATCATCATCATCATCATCATCATCATCATCATCATCATCATCATCATCATCATCATCCCTTTTAATGAAAAGAGTTAGCTCTTCAGTTTAAGACGCACGGCACTCACACGCAAAAAGAGGGAGGGAGGGAGAGACGCGCATACCAGAACCTAAGCAAGAAAAGAAAACTGCAAGTGCAACGAACCGAGACGAAACAGCGGGATGTGGAGCGGACTGTACAGTGGTCACTAGACATGGACGACACACCCGTGCAACGTCCACCCTTGATGCGAAGCTTTTCTGGAAGGAAAGGGGTTTCCTCCCTTGCCTGCGAAGTTCATGGGCGTTTCCGACAATTGAACGCGAGCAGCGGCGACAAAAATCCCTCGATGCAGGATGCTAAGCGCCAGGCGACGTCCTACTGCATGAGTTTGACAAGTGGGCGGAGCGCTGAAAAAAGGGGGTCGGGAAGATATGGTGTTCTTGAAAACATATTGAAGCTCAGCGACTCAGATAGTTTACAATGACAAGGACAGTCAAAGAGTAAAACGCCCCAAAATCCATCTGATGTCGATGGATGTATGTACATATTGCTAGGGTAACATTTTTTTGAACGTTGGGGAGTGAGGTGTTGCAGAGTTCACTTATCTCGATGCCATATTTACGTGAAGGTGGCGCCTATCTTCTCCCTCTCAGACTCTCGCTGCCTTACCTCTCTTTCCCCTCCCTTTACGTACGACGGCAGGAGTGGAGAAGGTGCGGCCCACGGGCCGTATGCGGCCCGAGAAGTTATTAAATCCGGGCCGCCAAGGCAACCGTAGATTTCACTAAATCTATAAGCTTTTGTCATAGCAACATATATGTATATTAAGTGAATAATAATCATAACAAATTTTCGGGGACAAGCAAGGAACCTCAGTTATGGGATAGAAATATTTTACAGACTAGAGAGTTGTTTCGCTATTTCATAGAAGCAGAAATATTTTTCGCGCACCTAATTACTATAGGTGGATTGTGGTGACTAAGAGGACAGCAGTGTCAGGCAGGCACTGTACACGTTGCGAAAGTGTTGACACACTGTAGCGAAACTACAGCTTGACCAAATAAAACTGGCTAATTTTTAAGAGATAAATTTTGTATGACTCGCAAATGGTGTTATAGATATCAAAATGGGTCTTGGAAGGAAAACAATCCTCATCCCTTTTCTGTGGAGTCAGATACCCATCCCCAATAGATGGGTCGATTGAGTGAGGCGGGGGGAAAGGAAGGGAGATTGTTGCGCTACACGAGTATCGAACCGGGGCACAGCTGTGCTTTAATCACTCGGCTATCCACTCCCCCATGATGTACATGTATGTATGTATGTTCTGACAACAATCAAGCGGCACAAGCTTGTATGGTTTGGCCATGTGACCCAACACATCACTTGATGACTGTCACTCAGGGTAGCTTGGATAGAGGCTGTCGCTGAGGCGAGCAGAGAAACTAGCTGTCAAACACAAAATCCATCCGATGACCAGCATGGGCTAGGTCAAGGGTATGGATGTACTGGTTAAGTACTGGTCAAAGGAATGCATGTATGTTTACTTTTATGTGTGTATGAATGTCTTGGTTAAATACTGATCAAGAGTATTATGTATATGGGCGTCGTGCATGGGTGAATAATGTAGTTCAGATTCAGAAATCACGCGTATGAAGCCTTTGCTTTTATCTCACCTTTAAATCTCAGGGGACATTCACACTGATTTCACAGCGGGGAAGAAAACGCAGTCTGATTTTGTTGGGGGGTGTGGGTGGGGGAGGAATGGGGTGGTAGTGGGTGGATATGGGTGCGGCTGAACTTCAGGGACAGCGGCGTCGTTAGCCAACTTTCACGCCACTTTCTGTCATCAGATATACAGAACTCCGACGTGAAGTCCTCTGTGATGCAAGTGAGGAGTTACAGACCTTTGACCTCACACAAACTTCGCTCGTCCACGGATTTCGTCGTTTTGTTGATTCGAGTCTTTATTACTGCCTATCGTAATGGTGTTCAAGTTATTACTAATCTAATTTTTTTTTTGCACACTGTCAGGTGCTTAAACACAGGATCTAGAAGAAAAGGATACATCGCTGTACTTTGGTAAACTAACCTGCAGTGTCATGTTTCCAGGCTGTTTTTAATGACCAGACGTTTGTGACAGGATACGGGAAATATAATTTGATAAGGATACATAGATTTTTAATGGGAACTTCCCCCCCCCGCCACACATATATATATATATACACACGCGCGCGGGCGCACGCACGCACACACTCGCGCGCGCACACGCCCACACTCGCGCGCGCACACGCACTATATATTCCTTCTTGCGCAATCTGTGACCGAAGGCCCTAGGGTCGCCCACGCATGTACTTGTGCACTCTGCCAACTGTTTCCCAGGAAAGCGTTTTCGTTATTACACGGCATGCATTGATCGTCAGTGTCATCCACAAAAGGGCGTCCAGAATGAAAAATGTGGATGTTGAAGAAAATGTCAGATGGATATTGACACATCTTCTGTTAGCACAATCCGACTTTAAACAATTTTTTTTTCCGTCGCTCCATGTCCTAGTATTTTGTGCCCTCTGGAGTTTAACTTGCTCGATGTCACCGCGTCGTGTGAGCTGAGTGTAATTTAGAAGTTGTAATTTCAAACACGCCTATCGTTCTTGACATATTTAATGGAAGGCAAAAAACCCAGAATCCCCTTTTCTCAGCTTATAATTCTTTTAGAAATGTTCTTAAGCGTCTTGAGATCTCGATTACAGGTACGTGTACTGTATAAGAGCACGTGATAATTAGTGATTATAATTAGTGACATAAAGATAACGGAATCAATTTTTCAGTTCATTTAAATTACAAGCGCTGTAATTCACACGTGATGTGAAGTTTCAATTATACACCTGGTTTGTTCGGATCAGATCATTATAAATAGAAAGATGAGAACATTAGAAATATCTGAGTACCTTGAAAAATTCCTACATAGCGCGCACAAACATATACATCCACCCACCCACCCCCTACACATACACATGCACACAGATACCCCCACACACACGCACGCACGCACATATCACACGAGTTTCGTAAACTACTTGTAAACACTTTGTTTCCGTTTATAAACCGAAGAGTGCGCATTATACTCACAACATCGTGAGGTCACATTGTGCCAGTGAAGAGGTTAATAGTATCGACTTATCTCATCATCTTTCGACATTCACTGGATTCTCTTCACCTTGGCGTCTACCTTTCCTAGGACTCCGCCCAGAACTAATGAGCTTAGTATAAAGCTAACTGTCGGCGCAGACTGGGTGTCGTCTGTAGGGCGATAAATCGATGTACAGCGCACACGCAGACGTCTGCTGTTGGGTGGTCGGTAAGCTGACCCAGTCTGTCGACAATGAAGCCGAGACACGTTTCAGGGTCGTTCTGGGGCTTCCACTGAGTACCCTGTACACCCGATGCAGGATCGTTCTTAAAGGACGACAGGTTTTTTTTTTTTTTTTTTTTGGTAAATGTACATTTTTTTGTATAAACCAGTTTTGGGGGCATGCAGATACAGAAGACCACACAATCCTAAAATATAAAGCATTTTTTCACAATCCAACCGTTTGAAATCATTAATTAGTGTTCTTATACTCCGTTAAAAACGTAAAAAATTACGGAGAGAGGAACAGGCGCTGGACATCAAATTTTCGAATAGGGGGTTATGGTACTGCGGGCAATGCACCTAGCACTCTGCTACAGTGAGTAGTGAACTTGCTGTTAATTAGTCCATTACATTATAACGGGAAATCAAACAGCGGGGTGTCAAAGTACGTTCACATTTATGAACACTGTCGGAACGTCTACCTGACACGATTGTCGTACATCCAACAGGTTATGTTGGAAAATTTTACAGCGTACCTGGCACTTGACCGCAAAGAAGGTTAATTCTTTAGCGAAATAAACAAAAAATGATGTACCTTCTTCTTTACAAGTTGATGAGGTTTCTCTCCAGCAGTAATACTTGTTCCTGCTTTTTTTCAGATGTTTATAGTCGGTAGGGTGTTGACCTGATGTATCAGCTTTTATTTAGATCCCTGGAAAACTTTAGAGACGTCACTGTACCAAGACGGTCGATACAGAGACGCACTGTGCTGCCCTGTGAATGCAAAGTGCTTGGGAGCCATCATTCACCTGATCTAGTCATAACAACGGTTCCTCTTCATTATTGTTTGCTTTCCTACATTTTCCTACAACGCGGTTGTACGAGGTCCACACAGAAGTCAAAATTTTCTTTTTTCCTCTGTGATCAAGTCGGGAGATCACGTGGGATGATCAGCGATATTAACAGAAACTTCCCACAAAAAGAGCCGCAGTGGTGACTTTTGTTGGATGTTTGACTTCAGATGCCTTTGATTTTGCTTGATAAAACAGAAAGGGTTGAAAAGGGGTTGGAGCCTATATCCCAGACGGAGAGATCCGAGGGTGGAGAAAATCCTGCTCACTTTGAACCGCAAGGTTTGTGCCAAAAACAAAAAGAGCCTTCCTCCCCCTCACCCCGCAAACTAGAGGCTGAAAATACACAGCAGATTTAGTGGGTTTCAAAACAAAAACCCAGACTTCACTGAAATCCAAACAGGATTATTATTTCGTTTTGAGGGTTAGAAAAGAATGCTTTCGTGCACTCCTGGTACGCCATCTATCCAGCCAGACTGCCAGCTAGCCAACCAGCCAGTCATTTTGTTACATGCGTGTGTTTGTATCTGAGCGCTGTGTGTGTTGCGTGTGTGTGTGTGTGTGTGTGTGTGTGTGTGTGTGTTGCGCGCGCGCGCGTGTGTGTGTGTGTGTGTGAAAGAGAGAGATGTGGCATTGTACAGTTTGTACACCCGCGATTGCGCTCCCGTAATGAACACCTGCAGAACACAAATTTTAAGGAACTCCCCCACCCCTCACTGCACACACCTAAGCTCAAGAAATCCGCAGGCGCCATGGTAGGCAGATCCATTTTAAAAAGCGGTGGCACAAAGGGGACTGGTGGAACCAAGCAATCTACATCCTGAAAGCGAGCTATGAATATATATTAAAGCATGCCTTTTAACGTTTTCAGGTGATTCGATGTGGATATGTTAAACGTGCCTCATAACTCCACAGTCACGTGGACTTAACAACTCCGATTTTTACATAAGTCCTGCCAGCTGGATACCTTGTATGAGTTTTTTTGAATGGTGCTAGGTGATAGAAAAAACGCCGCATAAAAATTTCAACACCGTAATTAGAGCGGAAAGGTCCCGTGTCTCTTTTCTTTTTTAAATAATGCACATCGGTATTTTTTTTCGCGAGAGTGCATCTGACATCCCGAGGCACGGATTCCTCCCATTGCATTAATCTCTACTGTAAACGTCAAAATGATCTATAAAGGGAAAGACCATAAGCTCATACAAAATGCAACATAACTTACGACACTGTAATTTCCTTGCCAGCATTTTTCCTTTTTGCCATCCTATTTTGCCATTCACAAAGCACAGACTTTGTTGGGGACGTAAGGAACGCAAAGCTCTTTGGGACAGGAAACTCAACTCAGTGTTCCCACAAATCGGACAAAGTTCCTTCATCAGTGGTTGACAGAAAAACGTTGAAAGGAGGTGGAAGGGGGACAGGAAGAAACGAGCCATTGGCGCCGAGTAAAGAAGTCCTTGAAGATGAAAAATAGAGTTGGGGGAGGGGGTTGAGAATTGACATGAAAATTACGGCACTTGTGCAACACGGCATGAATCTTAATGCTGGACCCGGGTGACATACCAACAGACTAACAACTTACAAGACATATTACCAGATGATTTTATGCCAAGGGGTTGTGGTAGAGAAGCGGTTGTAAAAAATTCTAGATGTTATTGTCGGATGCGAGGGGTTGTGGAGAATGCTAGAAAATGTTATTGTCGGGTGCGATGGGTTTTGGAGAGTGCTAGAAAATGTCATTGTCGGGTGTGACAGGTTTTGAAGAATGCTAGAAAATGTTATTGACAGGTGTGAGGGGTTGTGGAGAATGCTAGAAAATGTCATTGTCACGAGGGAATTTTTTTTCCCCAGGGAGCAGCGTTTTTTGCCATCCGATACGAGATCTTCTGTTGTTGATTTACGCGTGCGCATTTGTCCTAAATAAGTTGCTTCCGGCTAGAACACCTTACAGCATCTAAAGAATAACGGAATGAAAGTTCGCCATCATGACAGTTGAGACTGACGGGTAGCGGGTTAAATTTATTTCATTGGGTTATCTCTCCTGCTACCCGTTCTCCCCTCATCTTGAATCCCACCTCGTGGGTTTTTCGCGTTCAAACTGGTCAGGGGAGGTAGGACATGAACACACACACACACACACACACACACACACACACACACACACACACACACACACACACACACACACACACAAAGATTCACAGACAAAAAACATTGTCCCAGACAATAGGTATTCACGCACAAAGTACTCGACAACCACCCTAACGTTTTAATGGTTGTCATTTGCAGTTATCTGGCCCATTCACCTGTCATTTTCCTTTGTGTGCACTTTCTTTAACGCTTTTATATTTTACCAGATTGTAGTCAGGCTGTTTTTTTTTTACACCTCTGTAACAATGTATAGGAGAGTTTTGGGGGTATCAAAAAGAAAGAATCTCAGAACAATGTGTAAAGATGGGAAGATTAAATGCCTCTCTAGGCCGGCGTCTCTGGCTGGAGGTAGGAGGAGATGAGGGTTAATCTTGTTCGTTCATTTCTCTATGAAGAACCAGACGGCTAACCATAAAAAAATCATTTTACTTTCCTTACATCTTTCCCTTCTTCAGCCACAATCAGAACAGTGTAAGCACAGGGAAGCACGCAAAAACGCGCACGCGCGCGCACACACACACAATCACGTTCGCGCGTTGAAAGACAAACTGTCATTCTCTTTGTAAACACAATCAAGGTAAACACAGTGCCTAAAGAATAAGACAACGCAGGGATTGAGAAAATGGAACAGTCTGCAAACAGAGGGCTCGGGGTCTGGTAGCACGGCTTGATTTCAGCAGCTTTATGCTTGAGGAATTCCTTTAGTAATTCCTACGATTCCATTGCGCGTCGCTTCGTCGCAAACGCTGGCAACACATCACAGGGTTCCCCCCCCCCCCCGTGACTGACCGCCCGACAAAGGTGTGAGTGAAACCCGAGATCCTTACACTGAAAATCATCCTTGACGTCAGTCGGGACAGACGTTATTCTGCCTGTCATCTTCCTAGACTACGTGAAACACGAGTTTGCTTCTTGGACATAGTGACACACTTTGAAAGAAAATGGAATCTTGATGGGTCAGATGGGAGGTTTATGTTTTTCGTCGCCAAAAGTCATATTCGATTCATTGTCCTGACGAGCAACGTTCTTTGACGTCTGGCAGAAGCGACACACTCCATGAAGGCAATCGTACCCGACACTCGGCAGGCCAAACATTCTAGTGAACTATACGTGAACTTCTTGGCACAACGTTCACGTGAGCCGCTAATCTGCTTAGTGGAACACTGTCACCACCCTCTCGGACTAGACTGCTGTAGATTTGAAAATGAGGGTCATAAAGTGTCACTGTTATGAGTAAATGATCGGGTGGATATATTGGGTCTTCATGCAAAGAGAGAGAGAGAGAGAGAGAGTCCACCAATATTATGAAACCCACAGATTCTTATCGACAAAACTGAACCAGAAGCCCTCATATATGAATACTTCGAACCCATTCACTCATAAAAAATAAAGGTAGTAAAACGATTTTGAAATTCCATAGAAATAGTTATGAACATATAATACCCTTCCCCCAAAATTAGTTTCCATTAAAGGTTCTTATTAACTCTTACCCAGTGCCCTAAACGAGTTTTTATGGACTTGTAAACAATCGTTTTATTATAACTTACTGCTCGTATAAGCCTCCGTCTCTGCTACTAAGACAAAACTGCAGAAAAAGGGACGAAACGTATTCCTTTCAACTCCACTATTTCAAAAAATCTTTTTCTTAAAGTGGCGCCTTCACATGACTAGAGAGACAGTGGAGCTAAAAGTATGTGCATGAATACACAGCGGACGAGATTTGAGAACGATTAACGAAGAGAATAATAACGAAATCCAACCTTTTGTCCGCCTAGAGACATGTGTACAACGAAGTGTGAGATCTCTAGTCCGTCATGAGATGTGAGGCAAACAGCCTGTAGTTTCGGACTTCGGGCCCATAGCTAGGGATCCGAATCCCTGACTATTCCCTAGACAGATTTACACCGATACACAGCAAGCCTCAGGCAGCTTCTGCTCCATACCTTGGGGATATATAACTGCCTATAAAGTATATTTACCTAAATGGGGGGAAACATTCAGATTACCGTTTTGTCTCATAAATTTGCACGTTTCTTGCGCTAAGAAACCCCACCACCCACCTTCTCACCCCACCTTGTTGTCTCGATAGCTAGCAGCTCCGAGGTAGCTTTCAACCTTTGGGACACACGAGCAGGTGGTCAGCGGATAACAAAATTCAAAACGAAACAAGCCTAATGCTCGTCTATAAATCTTCCGGAACCAGACTGATAGGAAGATTCTAGAGCTGACTGAAACAAAGAAAGGACATCCAAAAGCAGTCAATATTTGGGAAAATAATATTTTCACATGCATTATCAGGTCTTTCTAAAGTTAACCGACCGAGGCGCTCTTTTGACCAGGTTTTGCCAAGGTTCTTGCGTGATGGTTATTATATATATTTTATATGTTTTATATTTTATATATGTATGTATAAACTATGCCAGGCAAGGACAACCGCTCGCCCATATTTCTCCCGTTAAAAAAGCCTTTAGAAAGAATACTTTCAGGTCGAAGGTCTGACGAAGCTCACGTGAAGAGGCTGGTCATGGTACCGGGGATACAAACACGCAAACAGGCCTAACCATAAAACCAGCACATAAAGGGCTTTTGTGGCGGCGTTCAGAGAGATTATCAATGGAATGCAATAATTATGTTCTTTCGATGAGCGCGGAAATCTCCAATGAATGCTACCTTACTTTCAGGGAGAATGATCCAGAACATCATGGCGATGAACGTGTATTATCTTCCCCTCGTTCTCCCCACACCCAACTCCCGACACACACACGTCAAAGGGAGAGAAGGGGCGTCACGGCTCTACAGAGAACGCTAATTATCGGCCCTTTTCGCTGACTGTCGGGAGAGATGTTCCACGCTTCATGTCACAGCCATAATGATGGCACACTGCTTTCTTGTTTCCACACAAGGTTACGGACCAGCATTTGACGTAAGTTGAAGAAGGAGGCAGGGGCGAAGTGAGGTTAGAAAACATAAAAAACACACACACATGTGGGGAATGTACAGTTGAGTCGACAAGGTAACAATTCGCAAAAAATGCAGGTGGGGAGGGGGTCTGGCGTACGGACTCCTGTGTGTGTGTGCACGCGCGCGCGAGAGAGATACGTCAGGTAGAATAAGCACAGTTCTAGTCCGTTTTAAGGATGCTCTCACTCTCATTCACTATATGACTCAGTTTTAAAGCAGTAAGCAAGAATTTTTTTAAAACCATAAAATCACTATAAAATGCAAATAAACTGAACTTAAAAAAGTTTCGGGGTTTCAATAGTCTTACATCTACCAAGCACCCTACACAAAGCCGACACAGCCGTCTATGCCCGCCTCTCACCTGCACAAAAAAAAACACACCCACACAGAACATCAGCTTAATGCTCCCCTTTGCACGCTTTAGATCTTGAGCTTGTTATTAATCCAAACACGATGTTTGCCGAAAGCAAAGGAGGAAAGAGGGGAAAAAAAACCGATGGTGGGTTTTTTATGTAACAAGGGCGCTTTTCTGTCGATCTTTGCACTCGTAATTCCTAAGACCTTTAGCAGACAGACGTGATCAAAGTATGCGTACATCATCTCGATTTAGCGCTTGTCAGCCCAGCTATTTGCCACTGTACACAAAATCCAGACGTCACCCCGCGGCCCCAAATCACAAAATAACACCGCCATTTCCTGGCCTGGAGAGCGCCAGCAAGCGTCATCCCCTGAGCTCACACAACCTACCAGGGGAAAGTCTACAGCAAGTTTCGATGACGCAAACAATCCCCACCCTCGTGTGGGGAACGTGTGGTGTTGCCAGTGACGTCAGCGAGTTCATCGCGTGCAAAAATTTAACACAACAATAATATTTCATAATTCGTTTCTGACAGAACGATCAAAGATGAGGGACCGCGGTCTTATTTCTCAGTTCAGGTAGATTCGCTTCGAACACGACACGGGTGAGCATAACATGACAACGCGACATTCCGTTTGAAAATACAAAAGATCAATTGTTAACAACGTTCATTGTCCTTTGCACTACTTTACAAACTGACATTGTGATTTCCCGGTAGCCTGGTTCCTGATACCGGTATGTTATCAGGTGCAGGAATATTTACGAGTACGGAGCCCATGGCACGCCACGTTGTGTGTATGTCCGTTTGCCAACCTGACCTGCCTGAGCTACACATGATTTTGTCCTTTAGTCTGCTTATATTAACTTATATTATCTAATTTATTCATTGTCTTCTTAGACTAACCTTTCTTCCATTTTTCTTAGTCGTGAACATCACTCAGAGATATGTATTTATGTATTATTTGTATACATGTACTTATGTATGTTTGTCTGTTGTGATTCTGTATGCATATATCTAATGTAGCTCTAAAAGCATTTTTTTTAAAAGGCGGTTTACACCCAAGATATCACACAGCAAAGACTTCGTTTTTTTCGCGCTTTATATATATATATATATGTCATATACTGTACTTCTTGATCTTAAAAGTGTGCACGCCAGAGCTCTCAAAGTTACGCAAAAACAAGTGGTGGCTGAAAACACTGAGACAGAACTCCACACTGGCGCGCACGCGTGGACACACACACACACAGAACCCGGCAGTTTCATGTTCACCAGCTCGCAAAGACTTAACGACGGGAAACGACGTGGGTTGACTCATCTCCACCTCCACCTCCTGCCAAGCGCAGGTGGGAAAGCGGCTTTGCTTCGATCATTTGGTGGGAAGGGGAAAATGAGTTTTGTTTGCAGCAATCCGCTGATGGCAGGGTGTTAGCTCCGCATCAGTTCTATCACGCATGCAAAGACAGCCAATAAGCCACATCACTACTGAGATCACCACCGCTAGACAAGTGCAGCAGCCAAGATAATTTTTCTTTCACCCAGTCGCAACCGTGCTCCCGCTGTCGCGACCTGTGGTGCAGAAAGCCAAGCTAACTCGTGGGCAAATCAAGGCCTGCTTAGCTGGACACAGCAACAGCCTGCACAGGCTTCGTACCATGGGTAACAGGCCCCAGGTCTCGTTCACACAGGAATCAAATTTCTTGCTGGATGAAAAGTTCTTGCCGTTTCTCCCCGTCTTTCTCCCTTGCTTGCTTTAGATTCTGTGACCCTTTATGGGTTAGTGGAAAAGGCTATATACTTATCTCGTTAACCTTTTTTTTTCACCGAGTTCCCCTGAGACACTTGCTAAACACACCGTTTAAAGGGCTGATCGGTGGCATGAGAAAGGGTAAAAGAGCAATTTATCCGGGAGTTTTCCGCCTACAAACCCAGCATAAAAGGCAAGGCAACATTGTGACATTCCCTGATGCGACTGCTGGCGCCTTCACGCAGTTGGTCCGCGAGTGCGCAGTGGTTTCAAGCTTCCTAAATTTTTGCTTGACTCTGAATAATGGTTAACTATAGAGGTTTTTTTTTAACCAACGGAGATGGATCAGCTGGAACTGCTGATCTGTTAACGTGATCTCAAGTAAATGCTGTAATGGCGAGATATCCTGAGAATGCATCGTCAATAACTACGAACAGAGTCAAAAGGTAACACCGCTCTAGACAGTCCTATCAAGTGGGTTTTTTTCCCCCCTCTACCGGCACGCGGCGAAAAGAAGACACGCTCCCACGAAGCAGAAAATCCACTCGTGAGCCCCCGAGGAGATCTCGTAACGCGTGCGCGATTAGCCTTGACCCGTGGCAGACGTTCGACCGCGGTAACGAAAACGTATCCGCTAACATGTGATACTGGTGTGGTATAATGAAAACGCACCTGCCACGTTCTTCACTTCTTTCTTTCGTCAACTCCAGGCCCGTGTCTGTCCGCAAGTCAACCATTCGCCTTGTCAACGATTTCGTTCCTCCCCAACCCTACTCACTACCCCCTCGCCCACTCATCTTTTAACTTTCATTTTTGCCGAGGACATTCTTTTCATGCCGTCATGGCTGATCTCGGCGATCACCCGTCTTGTAGCCGTCTGCATAGGAGAAATTTCGTTCCATTCTTTGCGGTTCTCTGAATGTACGGCTCCGCCTTTGCTCATCATTCACAGCAGTTAATGTCTGCTTCATGTCAACTAGAACGAGACCCAGACTTGAGTTCTCTTGAGCCTTAGGCAAAAGGCATGAATGCTGCGCGTGCTCCCCCCTATAGACTCAACCCCAGACCCTGCCCCCAACCAGTGATAACACATTCAACAAAGTTGTATAGTCCAGTTTAAAGGTCTAGTGAGGTGCAATGTTTTTTATTTGTCATGAATGAGTAGAGCTTAGTGCAACATACTATTTAATGCTCCACACTAGACCATTAAACTCAAAATCCTACATCAGCATTGGGTGTGATGACACAAGTCTCCCAATTACATGTAGATCATTCCGCCATCGCTGCGCTCCCCAGCTCAATGGCAGCGCCCTAGGAGACTGTCTAGTTTGGGAAATTGTAGAACGAGGTCGTGATGATCGGGTGGTAACAAGCGACAGACAAAGTAGCAGATTATTCCTTATCATTCGAAATGTGTTTGGGGCATTTAGAGCAAGGTTGATAAGACCGCTGATACTTGACTCCGTGCTATAGCAGCTTAGGCTATATTGCAAACGGTCATATCAGCAACACAAATGAGTTTAAAGATCAACCCGGGACATTAACTTACCAGTCAAATAAACAGTATTATGCAAATACAAATGACAGCCAGAAAAGGGGGACATATAAAAGGGTGTGCAAAGGGAAACATTGTAAATTGTACAACAAACATCTTGTATCATCATGAATAATGATTCAAGACTACTTGAGGAACAGTGTACAAAATGAATGAATTCATTACATCAAAAGAAGATAAATAGGTAAATAACCTGTCCTATTTAACACTATATTACATCTCTTTTTTTCCTATGAGGATCCTATACAAATTCTTACGACTGTTATTGCAAAGATCGTCCTCCCTCTTTGGTTATAAATTCGAGAGCATATTTTTTTTAATTTGGAGCTGTTACAGGGTTGCTTTACGAGCCTGAGTGCAGACTTCACAAGGGTAAGGCCTGAAAGACTGGCATATGACAAAACATGAAGAAGAAACAAAAAGAGAAGGTCAAGGCCAGCTGAAGCTCTCGCGTGTTGGTGACATTTGCTTTGTCAAAGGTCAGAGGTTTCAGAAAAAGACGTTTCCGTGTCTCGTCATCCTGTCACATCAATGTTAGAGTCTCTTTTCATCTTTCCTGCACCTTCCCCTCAACATCAGACTAGCAAAGCTTCACGGTTCAAAATGGTAATACATGTGAACACTAATATTAGCAGGGAAAGGTAACCCTCCTCCTTTTTCGGTAGGGGGGTGTGCATAAGTGTGTGTGTGTGTGTGTGTGTGTGCACGCACGTCGTTTATAAGTAAAGCGTGCATGCTAGTGTCCTTCAGATAGATTGCCTTGAAATCCATCCCCTTACTCACTGCATGATTAATATACTGGGTCTCGACCCCTGAGTCAGTAGTTAATCGTCCCGACCGCAGCTAGCTACTTCTGCGGTGCAGTCCCGAGAACAAGGGTACAGCTAGGGTCACAGTGGAGTTAACTAGAGCATACATGTATATCAAACATGAAGCAGAAACCAGGTCGCCTTTCCGGTGTCACGATCTATGGCTTTGCCTAAGCTACCACTTTGCCTCTCATAGTGCGCATGCGCAGGGGGCGTTGTATAGTATTATAGCGTGCTAATATAGTACGCAAAGACTGATTTTTAATTAGTTTGAACGAAATGTGTTATGTGAAGTAATCGTTCGTCGGCTGTTATTGTCGTTTAGCGATACAAATGACCGATCGTACATAGAAGTCAAGGGAAGTAATTCAGTCGTTTTGACTACTTAGATTTCATTCTTTATTTCCGCACTACATAGTATACACAGTTACAAGATGTAATAAAATACATACGTTTATGAATATGTACTGCATAACTTAAAATCCTCGCAAACCTTTCCAGAATATGACAAACCCGTCATGTGGTGGACATGATCTGTTGACCCCTGCGCATGCGCACTGTGAGAGGCAAAGTGGTAGCTTAGGCAAAGCCATAGATCGTGACACCGGGAACAGTTGAATGGCCTAGGGTCTAGACTGTATCTTATTGTATCATTAATTAATTTTATTTTTGGTCTACCTACAACAACTGTTTCATTAATCTACAACAGCTCACAATAAATGTCACAGCGCTTGATGTTAGGCTTAATCCCGTTTAGCGCACAAGTAGCAGTTACGCTAACGTTGCTAGAGCTGTCAAACACCTGTTCTATTAAGTATACAGGTAAGAGAAACGTGGGGGGTAAGAGGAAGAAATGAAGAAGGCGAGAAGAAAGAATGGCAAGAAGGAAGAAAAAAAAACACCACTAAGAAGAAGCAAAAGAGGAAGGACAGAAAGAAGAAGATGAAAACCCCCCAAAAGAATAAGAACATAATAATAACAACAAGAAGAAAATAAACAAAGAGACCATCGAAATTCCTCTCGTTCCACAAGCTTAGAAAATACTGTCAAGATATTTGAATGATCTGGTTGATGTGCTAGTTGTCAGTCCACGCCAACTGGAGTCTTCTGGAAAAAAAACAAAGATAACTTGACTGAAACCCCTGCTGAGCCTGAAAGGCCTACATTGGTAAGTAATAACTTGTGACGAAAACACACTTTCTATCTCGGTTCATTTCCATTCGCTGTCGATTTATTGCTAAGGTTTGTAAAACGACACCCCCTCCTCCCAATATTCAAAAAATATTTACAGACATCTGCTCATATCTTACGATTTGCAGGTCTGGTAACTGTAGTAACACGAAACTTAAATCTAGTGTCAATATCAACAGCAAATTACTTTTAAAATAATGCAAGTGTGAATGTATGTATCTTATGACTTTCATTCCACAGTAAGGTTCTTGAAAAGTGCAAGAATTGAAATGAAACAAGCAGCGATAATAATGCAGACGAGGAAGCGATGACGTTCAAAATACGGCCTGTAGACGACTAGAAGCCCGATTAGAAGAAAATCAGAAACACAAGGCTATTCAACGCATATTAGCGACAATTAGCTACATCCATACTTGAAAATAACAAAATATTTCTTTCAAAAGTAAGAAAAAACAACAAAACTGTCAGTAGTGAAAACACCAGAACAAAAGAGAACAAAAAGCCAGACTGGTGTAAGATGATTTGAAAAAAACGTACTTA
The DNA here is from genome assembly GCA_004794655.1 of Marisa cornuarietis. NCBI lineage: Eukaryota > Metazoa > Mollusca > Gastropoda > Architaenioglossa > Ampullariidae > Marisa > Marisa cornuarietis. Next base: position 2,105,411 of record SMMW01000040.1, read on the forward strand.
TGAAAAAGGGAGGAACGTAGACAGTAGAAAAAACGCTGGATATATCTATCTATATATATATATATATATTTGCGAGAAAAACTCTCTGACCAAAATGCACAACAGTGTGTTATGTATTTATGTGCTCTGGAGCGTGTAGTGAAATATGCATTCCATACTGCTGTGTAAAATAGGATGAATGGGCAATAAAAAGTAGACAAGTATTTACTTTTTCAAACATTAATACGCACTGTCAGTCTGGCATTGCTGTATTTAGTGCTTATGCAGTCACCCGTCTAAATCTGACAAGATACGATATGCTTCTTTCACACCATTTTCCTAAACAACAAGGAAATTTTTTTTAAAGATGAAAGCAAGCCATATGAATAGAAGAATAATCTAAAAGAAATTTTATTGACACCTACCGTCGTTCCATTTAGAAACTAGCAAAGGATTTCTCGCTGTGAAGATATTCAAACTCGAATAGGTTCACAAACATGCTGACCTTATACTAAAGGTAATCTGTGTGCTAGAAGGTCTTGCATGTATCCTGTCCTGTAAGCTTTCTTATAATTATGTTCACAGCTTTCTCCAGTCTGTTCGGCGCACCATACTGTCTAGACATTTCAGTTCGCCACATCTAGTCTACTGCATGGTGTAGCACCACAAACCGCATGATCCCGATCCATGATCGCACAGTTATTTCACAGAGAACGATCTTGTGTGATCTAAAGCGAAGCAGACGGCTTGTGGACGGGCAATGTGGGCAAAGATGAGTTCCGATGTATTTCTTGTTATGTCTGTGCAGCTTACCCATCTGAATAAACCCTACAGTGGCGTAGGAACATGGGGGGGGGGGGGCAAAGGGGAAGCTGAGCATCTTTCTACGCCACTGCCCTAGCTACCCCACCCCCAACTATTAATCATATAAAACAACGAAGCAGATAAATTTAAAAAGAAAGTAAACTTGAAAGTGATCAGACACCTACAAACGATAAAATTGTGACTCTAGGGAAACATTGTGCAAATGACTCAAGGGAATATGGCAGGACGCGATATTAAACCTGGGCTTTTACGATCTTCTTTCTCGTATTATGGTTTTAAGCAACGTCGTGGCTGACAATAATTCAGATAAAAAATTTTATATCTTTCTTATCGATTTGTTGCTTCCGACACCGATGCCTCGGGCTGTAAGTTTTGTGAGGGAGGAGATGTCTATCGCTACAAGTAACACAGTGATGTCGCGCGCGGAGGGGCTTGAAACGGGTAACTGTACTTTGCGAGCTGGCGAGAAGTCACCGGGTCACTTGAACGTATCGACACCACGATCTGCTTACTTGTATCCTTTCTTGTCAAAATCCTCTCCCTGGGATAATCCTAGATCACAAATACCAAAGGCTGGAGAGATCTGTCGCTAGCGGATGTGGGAGGATTAGGAAGTATTTTTTTTATCAAATTTAATTAGTAGTATATTGTTTTAGAGTCCCCACGTTTACCACAGAGTAAAATGACAGTCCCGGTTATGCAATTAGGGAATGTTGATAGATTCGGTCTTTTAAAACAAAATAAGACAAACACGACAACCAAACGTGAATCAAATTTCTTTGCCGAACACTGAGATGATATTTTGAGTCATCGATATAGTTGAAAAAGTGATATTGCTATCGCACACATAGATAGATATATAGATAGATTAAAAGAAAACACGACTAAAATTACAGCATGAATAAAAGTGTTTGAGATCAGCCAGGAAATATAACTCTAAAGAAAACATACGATGTAACGCGGTTGACGTAATTCCATCACCGAGACGAACTTTATACAAAACAAACAGGGCGTGAACGATGAAAAGCGTACCAACCGAGTACACAACTCGACGATGTCTTTTGTGTAAGCGGAGTTTACCTCGGTTGCCGAAACTCAAGATTCCCGAGTGGGTCTTGTCACCACCGATAGCCCTCCCATGATACACCCTGCGAGGTGCACAAGCTGCACAAACAACTGACGTCGAATTCTCGCACCAGCCGAGACTTCACGCGCAGCCTGTTCGTCTGCAACTGACCAGTGCACCGTCTTCAGCTGCGTCGTCGTCCCAGCCAACGGACGCCTGTAGGACGCACTGACACACCTTCTGACCCCTCAACCTTTTCCCCCAAAGCTTTCATCAAAGCAAAGCAGGATCTGGAGAACCAGGTAGGATTAGGAAGGCACGAGAGCCAGCTTCCTTTCCACTGACCTGTATATAGCTCCGCGGCTAAAGCTGCATCGCTGGCCTTACGTTTCCGTCTGTGCTTCAGGCAGATAACTCCTGTTCTGACCTTTCCACGGCTTGTCGTTCTTGCTTTGGAACAGGTCGACCATTGACGACATCCTTTAACGACGCCCATCAGTCAAAACCAAGGGAAGTGGAGAAAGACAAGTAAAAACGTAGGCAAAGGACAATAGCTGTCGACAGTTTACTAGAAAAAAGAAAGAAAGAGAGAAATAGAAAAAAAGGAAGAAAGACGATTAGGATGTAAGTGAAGTCCAAACTATGCCTTGATGCCCCATGGTGGCCCTTTCAAATGTAATCTTTGTTGTGACAGTCTGCGCAAGACCTTTAACGAGTTACACAGTAGACAGGAAGCTGAAAGGTCACCGCCATTGAACGCCGTTGCGCAAACCGGATGCCGACAAAGGCAAGGAAAGGTAACTCGTGTGCGAGTTTGAGGCCTAATGCTTCGACTTGTTTACATGCACGTTTGTTTCGTCTTCTCTAGTAATACGACGAGAATTGAGAAAGTCAATCGAAGAAAATAACTGAAGTCTGTATCTTGGGTTTGGAATGCCGAGCTCTAGACATCTACGATATCATGTGGAAAGGTGGTTGCTCAATAAAATAAAGAGCAAACTTATGGTTCGCGACTCATAATTTTTCTTCCAGTCCCTCTCCTACATAAACACCAATGCGTTGTCTTTCTGCACGTCTAAAATGGGTTGTATGATGTTACGATCACCTTTACATACACCAGATCTACCAGAAAGACAATCAATCAATCAATCAATCTACTGTAATCAGAAGCAAATGCTGCTCATTATTTATCTTACGTTGCAGTAAACATAATGTTTGTGTGTAGATACACGAATATTAAACACGACAAGCATCCTGTATTAAGATATTACATACAAAGAAAGTGATACATATACAATCACCGGTTTTCAGACACGATTGCTTTAAGCAGAGAAAAAAAATCTCTCGAGAATTTCAGGGTATCAAAAGTTCCAGAACACTGCTTGACGGGTAAAAGGTCACATAGACTGTTGGCATATAAAATAAGTGTTACACAATCATCAGAGACTCGATTGAAGAATGAAATGGTTGCTTTCGTGTGTGGGAAGGAGACACGAACACTCATCCAGTCGAGCTCTGGTGTGGTCGATATCAAATCTGCCATTTTGTATGTGCGAGTGTGTTATAATTAGCATATTTGCGTGTGTGTGTGTGAGGAGGAGGGAGAGAAAAAGAAAGTTGGGGAACAGCGAACGTAGAGATGGAGGGAGAAGAGAGTCCTTGTTAAGACCTCAGCTTCCAAAGCAATGAAAGAGTGAAGGAAATTAACGAAGGACCATCACGATAACAATGTCTAATGTCTCGCTCACCCGAGTCGTTTGCCCGCTACTCTTTGAAATTTGTTTTTGTAGCAGCTGAGCCAGCAACACCTGCGCGATAGCGACGGGTACTAACCCTTTACTAGCACCGCAGGTAAGGCAGGTGCACTCTGACAGGTGGGCGGGCATAAGAAACTCCAAATTTACGCGAAGATAATGTCTGTGATTTACTCAAGTGGAGAACACTTCGGCAATGTGTCAGGTGAGCTTTTTCCTAGGGCAAAATCGTAAAAACAATCTCAGATGAGATGAAAGTCTTTTGTCACAGAAATGTAGAAGATTTATCAAGAGATAAAAAAAATTCGGAAAAAATTCGAAGTGTTGAATTTGCTGCCGTACAGAGAACCTTGTCAACTGCTGCATTCAGCATTTCCCTATTCCTCCGCCCCCAACTCCGACTTCCCCGATCGAGAACCTACAGGTCAAAGTACTAGATGGACATTTTATAAACCAGTTGTCTAGCAGGACTCTGTTACTGCCAAATCTTTCCAGCGTTTTATTTTGTATTTAAATCAAAACTTTGAAGGTTGTTTTAAAGGGAGCTTCCGAAAAAATAGCCTCCAATAGGTCCTTACAGCTACATATAACACATAAACAAGTCATAACAACTACTTGAATTTAATGTTTCTTATGTGACAGGGTTTAATGTGATTGTAATTAAAGCATCGCTGTATAGGAGTAAAGAATATTAAAATGTTTTGGAAGCATATGTTGTACGTGAGCACACATTTCGTGTACAATTCAGTTTAGTGTACGATAGCCAACAGTGACCAGCCCCCCCCAACCCGTTTTCAAACCTAACCTAGTTAAGTTATAGTTACTATTTCTTTTAAGGCTTACTTCTTTCAATAGATAGTAATCGTGATTTTGGGGGAATCACCATGCTACTAACACTTTTCAATATAAATGGTCCATCTGTCACTCCGTTACCAAGGCGACATTTGTAAACTTAAATAGGGAAGTCTTGTTTTCCCCCCTCAGCAGCTGACAACCCCTCCTCTCATAAAAAAAGCGTAAATGACAGCAATGAAATTTCTAAGTATAAAGAATAATAGGAATGTTATGACTAATACTCATCTTAAATGCTATCAGTGTTGATGCAATTCAAAGTGTGTATTTTTGGCTGTAACTTTCTCAAAGTATTTTACTGTCAACATCGCCTCTGGTGACTAGAATCGATAAATGTTTACTGACGAGCCCTCCGAGCCTGTAAGTAAATTCATTAAATCGGAAATGGTCAGAGGTTCTCATCCTTCTTTAAGATGATCTCTCGCATGTGTGTTTGCATTGAGGGCAAAGGCGGACTTAACATCCGTTATGTAAACAGCATGTCTTCACAGCAATGGCGTATGTCCTTACGTGTGGCTTATCAACATCCCTGCGAAAGTTTGTGGTGAATGAATATCAGAGAATTGTTTTCACGCAACAGAAGATTTCTTAATATGCAAGTCATCACAATAAAAAAATATCTAGTTAATAATATATCTGTCTCCCCCTTCTTAAATGACGTTTTACGCCGAGCCAGCAACTAAGACTACATCACGGCAAGGCAGCCAGCCCTGTAAACAGATGCCACATGCAGAGAAGAACAGCATGCCCGAGACGAGAGCTGAACCCATGACAGCCACCCATCAAAGTATTGGTGACAGGTGCCACTAGGCCGCCAGTGATGTAAGGCGATCAGTTGTGTACGTCACGACTACTTTACGTCACCAATACTTTGAAATGCACTTTGGGACTACTTTACTGGCGTGCGGTGGGATTACCAAACCAGTCTAAAGTCACCAATACACCAATACCAATAAACGTACCCGAGAACTACTTTTCTACTGTACAGTGCATAGCCCACCTGTCAAACATCAAAGATACCGACAAACACACTCAGGGACTACTTTACGGACGGAGCTATATGCTCAGTGCAGAGTGTATACGGAACGTAGTTAAGAATGCTTTAGTCGTCAAGAGCAAGTGAATCTATATCCAACTTAGTTCACATGTTTATCTTTTCTGTGTTTGCTCGGGAGGACTCTTCCTGTCTACGTGTGATAACCTCAACAGATAAGGAAAAGGAAACTTGAAATCTACGCAAGAACAGTGTACATTGTTGCAAATGATTAAAAAAAATTGGTGAGCATCCTGTAGCTAAAGTGATCAAAAACTACAGAAATGGATGCTAATGGAAGAAATAATCCCACATGTGTCTCAGAGAAACGTATTTCCTGTAAATCAAGATGGTTAAAGATGCTTAGACCAAAGAATGAGCAGTGCTTATGACGGCTCGTGGTTCAGACTGTGAACACAGCAGATGCCTTCCACTCTGTAAAAACATTTCACACTCGGTCTAGCTTCTTCTGGGAGCATAACGTTAAATAATTAAAATAAAAAGGTTTAGGAAGTATAATTTTACAAATAATTTAGAGGTTTCAGGCTTTTAAAAAAACCCGCAGAAGCCAATCGCATGACTTCGTTATGATTATGACAATGTCACAGTATTGATAAACCGATTAGCAGTGCCGGCCACCCTACCCCTCCTGCACTAATTAAACTTTTGTGATCTGGATTTCGGCCCTTCCTGCTCTAATCTTGTTTTCGTGGATCGGTCATTCAGTCTATAATGCACGCGACGAATAAACGGAGTGATCGCATTAACAGCACGAAGCTCAAGCTCAGAGTAGTGTGTGTGTGTGTGTGCGCGCACGCGTGTGTTGTGAGTTGTGTGTGTGTGTGTGTGTGTGCTCATGTGAAACCACATTTTAAGTCATTTGTCTCTCCTCTCTCAAGTGTTCTAACTGGTCAATAACTGTCTCGCATGACTTGGCTGAGGGTAAAGGGGTATAAAGAGTTCAAATAAAATGTCTGTAAGTTATGGGACACAAACGAAGCAGCAAACATTTTAACGAGATAATATTTTTAAAAAATACCTGGTGGAGGGAATTCTTCTCTGAACTGATCGAATACAGCTGTTACCGATGGTCGCCAGTATAATCCAGTATGTAGGCTGGTATTCACTGCACAGACCCTCCGTGCACAGCGTCAAGTAGATTAAAGAGAATGCTTGCAAGTCGCAGAATGTCGTCAAAGGGGCGGCGCGCGTTGCGGGCGCGCTGTTCCATAAAGGACGACAACCAGTCCCTACAACGTGCACTGCGGTTGCTTCCCCTCCTGTAAATGACACAGCGGTCCTAGCAGACGGCAGAATGCGAAGCACGAGCGTAAATGTGGAGAGATGACGAAGACAGAAGTGCGCAAATCCTGTAGACACCGCGGCCTTTCTGTACTATCGTTAACGGTGCACGCGCTACTACAAAAACCCAGAGAATTTTTGTGTGCATATCAAGTTACACTTTAGTTAACGTTATCTAAATGTTTTTTTAAACATCAGTTGCCTCTCATTGCATATCTGTCCCTTCCTTTTCTCCCTGTCGTTCTCTCTCTCCTTATCCATACTCTGTATCCTCAGGAGTTAATTTCTGCCCCCCCCCATGTTTTTGCTTTGCCCATCATTTTCTCTTTGTGTGTCTGCAGAAGTTTTTTTAAAAAAATTCTTTGCCTGCACATTCTAATTAAAAAACAAATGAACATGAAAAAAAAAATTCTAAATTTCTCACATATCAAGCAGTTTCAAAAATGTCACTCGCTTTTGCCGTGTATGGTGCTGGTGGAAAATGAAGCCCAGGCGATCCAACACCTCACTGGCTGCCGTAGGTGCAAGGAATTGTAAAGTTAGGGTAGGGAGTGGTATTGACTTGTGCAAGTGGAGGAGCACGACCCTCTCCTGACGCTTATCATCCTTCTTAGATTAGCTATTCAATGTTGTTCAGTGGGCAGGGGAAGATTTCCATGAACGTTATACTGGGAACCTTGTGCTCTGAGGATGAGCCCAATAAGCACACCTTTAATAAGATTGGGATAGGCTTTTTGCAGATGATTAGATCTTTAGTTTTCCTTCCCACTAATTCTTATTCTTTACCTCACCTCATGTACCCTCAAGCACACCTACAAAAAGACTTAATTAAACGTCCATCTGAGTTAAGCGATTAAAAAAGCCTAGTAACGTTTCAGGTATGATTAGAGTTGTTGATTGCAGTTGTCCTGGGATAAACTTTACTTATTAAAGACCAACCTGAATGGTTTTCGAAGTTTTCATATATCGGTAGATACAGGCGATATGAGAGAATGAGCGACGGCTCGGGTTATTCGGACGCTGAAAGTCTGTATTTCTCGTGGTTTTGAAAAACTGCTACTTTAGCACGAGAAAAGCAGACTTTAACGTCCGAATAATCCCAACTGTTGCTCTCTCTCTCTGTTTGGTGTTGACGGCTGCCAATGTTGTGAATGGTGCACTACTGTGACGTAGTACACTGTTAACGGCGCTCGTTGATCGCAGGTGCGAATCGCGTACTTTGCTAGCGGATAATTAATTAACGGATGGGTTTTGAAGGCTGCAATTTACAGGTTAGAGTTATATCGCCTATATCTACCGAAATCTGCAAAAAAAAAAAAAAAAAACGCAAACCTCTTAGGTTGGTCTTTAACGCATGTTTAAGCGAAACTCTGCCCATGAATTTCGATACGACACGCCAAGTAGTATAGCAAGTTTCTTGCTATAATAGGACTTTCCCAAACCTGTTAGTTTTTCAACGGATTGCTGGCACGTCCTGTTTCCTGATCACCCCTTTCATATGTCTCCTGACACTTTACGACAAAAAGTGAGTATTTCGTGAGTCGAGAAGACGACAGGAGACACTAGTGTCGAACGGGACTGCCTCATTCTCGGAACACCTGACATTCTAGCTCGTGCCTCGCGACTAAGTTTCTCTCCTGATTTACACAGCTTGACAAACGTATGCGACTGGGTAAGTTGGGTTGGTGGGTAACGGATTTTGGCAGGCTGTTGCGAAACAGGTAGTGGCGGTGGTGGTGGGGAAGGTAGCTAGCTAAGGCGTAGCTTCGCTGGATTTTTGTGCTTGAGTTTTGCATGACGTTGGGCTCCCCAACATCTGACTTCAACATCTGTGGGGTTTTTCCTTCCCCCAACCTCTTTGTTGACTTGAATGTTAGGTTTTTCCAGTACAAATACAATACAAAATATATTTGTTAATTATTTCCAGGAAATAGCTTTGTCTGCAATCGATAACAAGAGAGCATCACTTTGCACAAATCATTAACGAGGCTATAAAAAAGAACATAAACCACGTCCCATTTATTAACTATGACACTTACAGTCCCTCTCGCAACTGTTAAAAATCTGTACACCTCCATATAACTACTTAAAAAAGAAAAACAGTATAATATTAGTTCAAAAATGATTATATGTGGACAGTCCCATTAGGGTGGAAGGCGAGCGTAATGATCATTGGCGTTCATGTGTGTGTCCTCTTCAGGAGTCGATTGTATATCTTTTTTACTTTTTAAATTTTTTTATTTATTTTTTTTATTTGGTGTTTTACGCCGAGACAGCAACTAAGGCTATATCACGGCAAGGCAGCCAGCCCTGTAAATAGATGCCACATGCAGAGAAAGAACAGCGTGCCCGAGACGAGAACTGAACCGAGGACAGCCAACCTTCACTGTATTGGCGACAGGCGCTAACCGTTGATTGTATATCTTGAATGCAGGCGGGATAAATGATTGCAGATAACATGTGGTTCCCCACTAACCTCCATGTCGACTTTGACGTCTGTTAAGTTTTACCTGAGTCTCCATTTCCTCGCCTTTCTTTCTTTTTCACATACGTTTTTGCTGGCACTCAACCAAGTTAGACAAAAAACTTCGTGCAAGCATTAAATGATATTGTTAAGTTCGAATCCTCCTTCAAAATTCATTCATTATGCTAAATTTAATCTTCTTCCCAGTTCTTATTTCAAATTCTCGCCTTTACGCTTAAACTGTTTCCTCAAACCTTGTTTCAAACTTTTCATGGGCATTTCAAACGGTTTTCTCAAATCGCTGTTGCCAATGGACAGCTGACAAAGGGACGACCATATGAGGCCCCAGTATGATTTGCACAGCTCCACCATGCACCACGTTTCCACATAGTTCAGTAAATCCTCAAGTAGAGGGGCTTTGCTTAAGATACCTTTGTGCTGTTTGCATCACTAATAACGTAAATTCAACAGAAAAAGTATTCTTGGAAACCTAAGAGAAAAGTAATTTTGTGCGGGTAATTTTTTGTCATGTAAATTTGCACTACACATTACAATACAATTTCACACAAAGAAAAGATTTCAACCTAGAGTCGAACAGGAAATATTTGAACAAGAAGCACCCGAGAGAGGACGTCTTCTACTCCAAAACATTGACGTGTTATCTTCGTAGTTATTTCTACCGATGACCAATTACCTCCTCAGCTTAAAGGCTACAGGCAGCGTTAGTAGCAGGTTTTCCCCATGGGTGACATCTAATACCTCGACACATGTGAAGAAACAAGAATGGAAAGGTGACATTGTGGTTAGAACGCCGATATAATTACAATCTTTTGCACATTTGCATTTAAAACAGAGGTGTGTGTGTGTGTGTGTGCGTGCGTGCGTGAGAGAGCGAAAGAGAAAGAGATTTTATACAATACATCAGTCGCTAAGTGATGTACTCTTCGAATCTCACAGAAACACAGAGATATAAAAACAGAAAGACAACAGACAAAGAATAAGATCATGATGATCGTGATGATGATGGAATTTTTAGAGTGCATTTCCCCCTGACAGCCGTATGAGAAGCACAAGCGCCAGCAAACAGACAACACCATGACAACAGTCATAAACTAAAAGCATGGAAGAAGACGAAGAACAGAGGAGCGAGCAGATGAGTATGATCATTCAAGATATAACTTAAAGAGATGGCTTTTGAGGATTTGAAGGCTTCGAACGCAGACATAATTAGACACAACACACACACACACACACACACACACACACACACACACACACACAGAGAAGGGGGAAAAAGATAGAGTGGAAGAAGGGGAAAGTTGTACAATTAGTGACTAGACAGAAGAGATGAAGGAGGAACCTTACAGCTAGAAGCAAGAAAAGAGAAAAGATTCTGAGAAGAACACAAAGTGAGGATGGACAAAGACAAAGAGAGAGAGAAAAGAATAAAAATGGAGGCAGAAATGTTAATACCGGGTGTGAAGGTAGGCCCCCTCGCTCGTTGGAGGACACGCACGTTTCCGTTAGGAGGAGTCTCACAAGGGCTCATTTGTTGCCTTCGTATGATTGTCGCTTGTCGCGGGGATGTCGCAGTCGCTCACCGTGTACCGTGAAGATCGAGGTTTGGCCAGTGGCCAGTGCTGCCACCTGGCCTCCTGCCGGACTCCTGCATATCTCCGGCTTGCGAGGACGTCGTCAGAAGATTGAAACTTCCCTCACATTCACGTCGCTGCGATAAGGGTGCTGCCAGGGGACCGTTTATTGGTTCAACCTTTTGGCCTTTCACGTCGTCACGGCATGAATTGACGTCCTTGCTTTGTTGTAGAATTACGTTGTGACGACAGTGCCAATGCTTTACGTAATAATGATCGTCATTTAGCTTTCCGACTGTCGTTTTATTCACCACGATTATCACTTAATTTTGCGATCGTTTCATTATTTTACGACAATCATTTAGCTTAAACATTGTGTCATTGTATTACATCATTGCATTAATTTGGTTTAACGTTTGTGTCACTGCTTTACAGGATTAATTCCGTTATTTAGCTATATGACAGTGTTATCGTCACATCACTCCTCCACCATTTAGCTTTACGACTGTGTCATTGCACCGTTATGCCGACCAGTTAGTTTTACAACCGAGGGACACGTTTAGCTAAATCGTTCCTGTCGAGTCAATTAGCGAAGATTTTCTAGACAGACGTTTTAACAACCTCATATTGACTTACTGTCATATTGTGACTGGGCTTATCATCGATAAAAGCATCTTATCAGAACGTTAAAGTAACCGAGAGTTTATTAAAAAATATTTTCAAAGGGGACGCTGTTTGCTCAACGGGACGTGTTGCCGTCGTCTATCAGTTTCCGTTGTTGGTGCGTGTTTGGGTTCTTATAAGTGGCTGTATGTGTGTGTGTGAGAGGAAGAGGGTGTGGGATGAAATGATAAAGTCGGGAAGGAGGTTAAAAAGGAGGTAGAAGCAGGCCTGTCTGAAGTGAACAAGTTTTGGGAGTAGCGGGTGTCTGGCGCAGGGGGCACGAACAGAATCACAGAAGGTGACGACGAGGGCCAGACCACGGAGACCTCGCCTGTCAGGACACCGGAGATTACCGATGTCAACATGTGACACCTGGGCAGGTAAACACGGTAAAGCCTTGGAGACTGTGCCGCCCGTGGGCCGGGCCCCGACTTTTCTTCAGTCGAGTCAGCGCAAACTGACAATTTGCGAGTTTTTGCCAAAGAAAGAAAAGGAGAGAGAAGGAGAGAAAGAAAGGGTGGGAGAGAGAGAGAGAGAGAAGAGAGAGAGATGTTTATTTTTATAAAACACTCTGGGCCGTCACCGCGGGGCAGCCATTGACAGGGGGACGATGCACATACCCAGCCGCCGAGAGACAAAGACAAAGATGCAAAATAAGACCGCTGCAAATAATCAGACACAGGAAGACAAACAGACACTAAAGTGACTTTTAGAACTGTAAAAATACGCTTCTTTTTACAGTCCACAATGATATTGTTTAGAATAATAGGCCAAAATATATTGAATCCCTCTTCTTTTATATCACACAAATATGGAATAACGTGCCAGGTATTTTGTATATTCCTCTTCCCCCTTTTTCAACATCATTCACGGCATTTTCTTCACTGTGGCTATTGAAACGAACTTTCGTCGAGGCTTTTAGAGCAGCCCAATCAAAGTAGATAATAAATAAATACATAAATTTAGAAGTGGTGCTGATCTCTCTTTTTTCGAGCTCAACTTTCCTGCTAGCTCTCTGATTCGAACATGTCACTTTAGTTGCGTTACGAACACTTTATTGCGAACACCACTTTGCGGACATACTGCAGTTCCTTCTAACTGTTATTTTCTTTGGCTTCTGTTTGTTACTTTTATAACGTCTTTTATTGTTTGCTTTTGAATGTTTTATGAGTGTTATATAGTTTGTCTGATTGTCCACTTTTCGTTAAGGCGCTATGAAGTTTTATGGTGTTATGAAACTTGCAGAAGATCACAGCTATGAATGCCAAAGGTTTTGGTTAAAAAAGAAAAATGGAAAAAGTTTTCCTTAGTTAAAATTTTTTCCACGAGCGCAAATTAGTCTCGGCGCTTACATATTGACACTCATATCACACACACATGCATATGCATTTATCCTTATTAGAAATTTGACTTATGGTCTGTAACCGTGTAATTGCACACGCTGAGTGCAGACGCTGAACAAAGCATTTTTTTTCGACAGGTTATGCAAACTTGCTGACAGATCTTTTAGGCAGGTCGTTTAAATCACGTCTCACCTCCTTAGTTCACACCTGCCCTCTATCACTGCAACTTGTAAGTGAATTATCTAAGGGGTAAAAACCTAGCTTGCACTTGACGAAAGATTAGAGTTTGGAACCATACCAAGCTGCGTGCTGTTCATCGAAACAAGTGCTGACGTACGTGAACAGGAGAGCTTTTAAACAATGGGTTGATACTTACACTAGTCGTGACTTCGTTCCGCAAACTCCTAGATCCTTGGGGTTTCTCCTCCTCCTGGTACTATTACTTCTGATAGTGAGGACGATGACAAAGAACTACCACCACTGCCACACCCCCACCTTCCTTTTCATCCTCCCCCTTCTTAACCTCATACTACTACTACTACTACTAAAACCGTCACACCCTCATCATCAGCACCATAACCATCCACCAATCGAACGGAAATGATTATCTGAGGGCACATCGTTTTTCATTTTACATCGAGAAATCCAAGACTGCCTTAACAATAAATCAAGGGAACATACGGCGCGTTTCTCAAGGCTTTTCTCCAATTTCGACTTAAACACTGTCAGTCTTTTCAGGAAAAGAGGGGTTTAGGCGTAAAATCCTGTTTCTTTTTTAGACGTAAAATGTTTTTAAATACTGGTATTTATACTTGAAGTAAGCTTCTTCTCCATGCACTCGTTATTTAAATGGAGGCACGGGTCTTGTCTTAAGACTATTTTTTAAGAAATCACATACCCGTTTAACCAGTACTGCATGGGTCTTCTACCCAACCGCACCTTAAAGTTCTGTTGTTTTTTTTTAGTGGGACGATTTCAGATACTAGCTATTACAGTTTACAGGTGGCGACAGTTGTATTCACAGGTTGCAGCGAAGCAGAGTTTGACAGATTGAAACAAAGGGCAGATGGGCGTGGGTGCTGAAAGAGGTGGAAGGGCGTTAGCTGTAAGAGAGTCAAAAGACTCGGAGATTTATGACTTTATGTCCCGACTGACCGGGTATCGGCTGTGGTGTGGGTCTGAAAAGGCAGCGGTTTCCGCTCTGCCATTCACCTGTTTGTTCTCGGCTTCAACCCGCAACTTTGCATGTCAGCGCATACCTCATAAAAACTCAGACAGCTTCCTAGGAAGTAGAAGATATTTTTCCGTTTAAAAATCGTTTGATAGCCGTTCCGTTTGAAATAGCTGCGTTGACGTTGACACATGGGCGCCGCCTATCATCTGCTGTGACTTCACTGATTGAGGTGAATGACTTCAACGTTAAACAAGAAGGTTCACTTCTTTTGTTGGAGAATTAGGGGAGGTGATTCATTCTTCCCCTTTTTCTTATCATTTTATTTTTCTCTTCTATAATCGTTATTTAGTGATTCATGACTGGCAGAGAACAGATCACAATGTAGAACCTTGTCAACTATATTGTTTCTCATTATTAACTCGGTGCAACCGGCTTGTCACCAATGCAGAGAGGATCGAATGTCCTGGGTTCACATCTCGTCTCAGGTAATCCCTTTTTCTATATCTGAATATGACACCTGTTTATCAACTTCCGATTCCTAATGCCTCCCTCCCTTACCATGTTACCCTCTATCCTTTCTATGAGTACGTAACTAAACTAACGTATATGTCGCCCCATTAGTTAGTGGCATAATCTATTAAGAAAAAGATAAAAACAAATTACATCATGTCTAAGCTGCACCTGATTTCATTTTTTTAATACAGAAATTATATGCATCTTGTGTTTTTACCCCTTGCACCACTTATTCTGTTTGACATGGGGACAAATTAAATATAGCAGATAAAAAAATGTCAACATCAGGGAAGACGGAAGTACGACGTGAATGTTATAAAACAAGTAAAGATATTTTCTCCCCTTACAACCCCCACCCCTCGTATTACGTACACCAGTAACGTTTTTGTTATCAACATTCTGACAGGACAAGTCCTTTAAAATGACATTGGAATGACCGTAACTCGTCCTTGCTAGACTAAAGGAAAACAACACACGTTTAGTGATGATAATTTATACTCTTTTTTATCAATTGCTTGGGTGCGCAAAGGCGCTGTTTGCTTGCAACTGACATCCTTGTCCTCCCCACTCTATCAACCTCCTCACTTCCTTTCCTCGTGGCAAATAATGTCACATTTCCTTAATTGAAATTTTATATGCTCCTAGCATATAATTCGCGTAGAATTGGAGCTCAGACATATCTAGCACTTTACTTATTATAATTTTTTTTTGTTTCTAATTTATTGTTTAAATATTCTCGGTAATTGTACACTTGCTAATTGTATAAACTTGCTTATTGTATAATCATGCTAATTGTCCATCACAAAGCTTTGTTCCACTCATTTTTGTCGGAGGAAAAACTTTCGTCTTGACGAGTGGAGAAAACTTGAACGTTTGTTATGGTTATATGTAAATACCTCGAGATTCTGCAGCAATTTGTAACAAACATCCCCATCCAACATATGTGTAACATTTAAGCATCACAAATAGTTGAGATGATTTGTCACACATTCAATAGTCAGCAGGTAGCCTGCAAGCATTTAAAACACTAAGATAATTTGTATTTAACACACCCAACTTTACAGTTAGTCTGATGAACATAAAATCCCTCTCAACACTTATGTTCAGCTGTTTACTCTCCGCCAAAAAAGAGTCAGTGGGAGGACGCTAGAAACTCTACATTTATAACATACGTCAGACCCAAATATAAGACACACATCAGAATGCAGCGAAAAGCCTTTACTACAGCAGCCCCGCGAAAGCAAAGTCCTTTTTAAATCGAAACGCATCTTAAGTAGAAAAATTACGAGGTAAGAAAGACGAAAAAGCAAAAGGTGAAGAAGAAGATGATTATGAGTTTGAATTGTTACATATATCACAAATACCAGCTAAACATCAACATTGTCGCATACAAACGACTCAAACACACACACACACACACACACACACACACACACGCGCGCGGGCGCGCGCGCAAACACACGTGCACACACGCACGCACGCCCACACATCCGCAATTTGTTTTTACAAATCCGCAATTTATTTTTACATCATACGAGAGAGCGGAAACACAGAGCTGTTGACAGAAAAACAATCAAGCTGTTACCGGGCTCCGACTCTTAGCACACGGACAGCAAACAAGTTTACAGACGAAGACTCAAGTGCGCGCTACCGCCGTAAGAGTGTGTGGAAAATGAAACTTGTCGAGGGTACTAATGAGGCTGAAACACGCAGATTCCAGGACAGTGCACTCAGTCTTGCCTGCCATGCACGGCGAGAAACAGGGCTTTGTAGGCCGGTCACGGAGTAAAGTACATTCTGCTGGCGTACAGCAGCCGAGAGAAGCTACGGCACATGATATGAATCTTGTCAACTATGTAAGTGGGTCACAGTTTATCTTGCTTTGGACAGGTATGTAGTTGATATTGAGAAAACACCCAGATTAAAACGTCAGATTGCTTCTTATGTACAGTTATTCCTTACCCTTATGGAAAGGTAAGGATTGAAAAAAACAATTCTCAGGTGACTTTTTAAAACGCAGTTATTGGTCGACAGTCGTTACGTCGGTGTGATAAGGACGTCACTAGTTATGACTTAACCATAGAGCTAGTTAGGTGTGTGACGTCTCAGCTCGCAATGATATGATCATTAACGTAGGCTCTGCAGCTTTTTTGTTTCAATTGACGCAGTCAGCAATTATCCAAGTACCCATCGTAGCCATCCTTCCAAGGATCGAAGGATGGATAAGGTGTGGGTGGGGTCCTTCCCTCGAAATCTCGGACAAACATTGTTAGAAGAGGTAGTCCCGGACCTTACGGCCATTGGCGAATGAGGTGTTAGAGATCGTACTTACGTTGGAGCTGGCTTTTTATGCGAGGGAGGTGAACATCTGCACTCCCTCGAACTTTCAGGTGAGTCAGCTGGGGAAGGGGGAAGTGCACTGTGTCACACCGAAGCGGCTAGTTTGGGCGTCCTTGGGTCTACAGGCTGTTGATCTTTTCTTTTCTTCTTTCTTTCTTTGACACGAAAGGCTTGCGAGCACAGCAGAATGACCAGGCGGAAACAGCAAACGCAGGCCCCAAGGATGGAATGCTGACAAGTGCTGGTAGCACAGACGTTGGTCTCGCGCTCCAGAGTATCAAAGACACGCGCTAGGTCTGCCTCTATTCAAGCGCGTGCTCGTGTTTTGACAACCAACGCCTGGCGCCGATAGTTCGCAGACTCCAGTAGCGTGTACCTAAGCCCCCCTGTATGTCACCCGCATGGTGACGCGCCTACGGAAAACGTGCGTAGCGTGGACGAACGCGGTTTTGCGCACGCTGTCGAATAAACAAAGCACAGGAGCGTCAGACCACAGAGGGGGGGGGAGGGGGGAACTGCTAGCCGGCGGTAGCCCTGCTCGATTTACAATCTAGATTAACAGTGTAACAAAATGGTGAAACGTATTTCTGTGAAATATCGCTAAACCCACTTGGGAAATTATCTGTTTATGTGCATTGTTCCCTTCTCCACCCGTCACATTTCCACCCTTCATTCCAACTTATAGAGGTAGCTTGGTGAGGAATGAAGCTTGTCGTAGGTTTTTCAAGCACTTGAAGACGCTGTCAGAGACACTTCGGTGGTCAGGGTAGCTGATTGTATGATTCTTCAAGCACTTATGGCTCATTTTCTGCCTTATCCCTAAGGTGTAGCATTTAAAAGCAGTTTTTCAGGGTCACATTTTTGGAAACTTTGTCTCCTTTCTCGTCTTTTTGTCTCTGTCTAGAAAATGTGTTTCCATTGCTCATGTTTTAGCATTTTCAAGAAGATAAAAGTTGTTATTTCAGTGTATTGTTGATGTGTACTTAAAAAAAGTAATAAAACAGACGCGCATTTAACAGCACACTTATACGTTTTGTCCCGACCCACCTCATGCACCATATGCACTGTATATTAACAACGAAACGGGTATAAACATAGAAATTATCAGAAGACAAGTATTCCTGCATTTATGGGGGATAAATCCATTATTTTATAAATAAAAATTATATTTTAAGAGGTCACCTTCTAAAGATCTGTATAAATCCCACTGAAATAACATTCGTGAGACAAAATACTAGAAGAGAAGAGACAGGCTGGAAATCGCATTGTTTAAGGGAAATAACTGTGCTTTGTGCAAGTGAAGCAGCAATGTTTGTTGCTTCCCTTGCATCAGATTCCCATTAGGGTTCGCGTTTGCAAATCTGACTGGCCTTTTTTCAACACTAGCATCAAATAATAGTCGTGAAATTGACCCAAAGTCAGCAATATGTCTGATCTCCAACACGGTAATAGATCTGACTAAAGCTGCATAATTTTTAGGTTACGAGAGATTTCGGTAAGCACAAAACAGTCGAGATGAACTGTTACAGAAATACATGTGCCACAGAAACATATGCCAGTGTGTCTGTGCGTGCGTGTGTAAATATGAGATGGTGGAAGGAGGAAGAAAGCAAGGGCTAGCAAGCCTGCGTACATTTTTACAGCATAGTTTATTTGTTGTTTTCTACCCGCATTCATCTTTCCAGGGGCAATACACCCTTGTATTTCACACCTAACGTGTCTTTTATATTCTCTCATGTTTTAATGACATATTATTACGCCGTCGTGTCGATTTTTTCCACTGACCATATCAAAACAACGACGTCCTTTTTTTCATCCAATTTTTAAGACAAAAAAATTTAGTAAATTCATAGAACAAGTCTTTCTTCTGAGAACATGTTATCAACATTGTTTTTATTAAAAAATGACAAGAATACAAACACGTCGCTTAGAGGCAAACGATAATCGGGATCAGACTGATATTGAGGAATTAACCCTCAACTCTTTAGGTATATATTCAAAATGTGAAAACACTAAGTACGCCAGTAACACGTTATCGCACACCACAGTTTGTTGGAAACATTTTTTTTACAACATATGCACACTGCTCACAAACAAAGCGTTGAGAGAGAGAGAGAGAGAGAAAGAGAAAAAGAGAGAAAAGGAGAAAGAGAGAAAGAGAAAGTGAGAGAGTGAGACTGAGAGAGGGAGTGAAAGAGAGAGAAAGAAAAATTAATACATTTGGAATCACTTCACAACTGTCGCAAGGATGTTTATAAAAGGCACCATATAGTCTTTCAAAGATTTGGGACACGAAATGGCTAGAGCAAGATCCTGGCAAGGTCATGGGTGAACATGCTCATAGAGAGATCGAGATATACAGAGAGACAGAGTCATGTGGTACAAATATTGGGTGGAAGTTAGGTTTTAGGTGGTACACAGCCTGCTTCCATGTCCTGGATGACGGCTCTACACAGTCTCTTTAGGCCGCATGTGCTGTCCAAAGATAAAATGGTCCAAAAATTAACTACAGAAGTATTGGACAAAAAGCTTCTTAAAAAGTTAAACTACACACACACACACACACACAAATCCCAAAAGTAACCGTAGAAAATATAGTGATTGTAGTGCAACAAAAGACTATTTGGATTGTACTCAAATCTGAATGTCGTATAGCAACAAAAGCATTTTTCAGGGAGTTTGAGAAGAGTGGAACCCAAATCGACACTTGCTACAGTTTTTAGCTCCTGGTGACGTCTCTTAGTCACCACCTGACTTGTTAAAAATAACGGGTAAATGCCGCTCTTCCATTATTTAAAATTGTTTTTCAAACGCTTGAGAAAATGTTTGGAGTGTATTATTTTGGAGAGTCCGGCTTTGAGAGCTGATTAGAGCTGGCTTTTCATTATCCTTTTAACTTTCCCGGCTAGAATTTAAAACTTCATTCTATAATGTTCTTTAATCTGCTGCTTTCCTCGCATTAACATTTCTTACACCTAGAGAACTGGGTAATCTAAGCGCGAAACGAACTCATCAGCATGAACCCCGAATAACAAAATCTAGAATGCGTTTAAAACAAACATCAAAGGCCCTCACATTAGTAGCGGATGCACTAACAGTATCAACTTTCAAGAATAATGCATCCAGCTATACAAGGATAGTGCTGATATTGCTATAACTAAAATTAAGCAACAACTGGCTAATTACAGTTCTAGCAAAGGAAGTAGACATCGATGATGGAAAACCAGAGATGGACTGCCAAATATCAATATAACAGAATATCATTCTAACACAAGCCCTATGCTTAATAATACCGAGAACAATAGAATGCTGTTTGTGCATAATAAAACAGAAGTACTCAGTCAGGTAACCAACCTCTGCTCTCACGATTAGCTGTATACAATGATACTATTCTCAGACTGTTTTAACGATTAGTGTATGCAATGATACTTATGCACTCAGTCAGGTATCCAACATGGGATTTAACGGTTAGGTAGGGATACAGCACAACTGGCCTGGTTGACCAAACATTTCTCAGCAGCATAGAAAGGGCACTGCAGGCAGTACTAATAGAAAAAAAATTGTAGGGCTGCAGAAGAACATAAGCAATAGGTGCAAGTATATTTTTTTATCATTTCTGAGGCTAAAAAGAACTAAAGAAGAAACATTAATTTGTGATTTGGACTCAACAAAAGTGTTAGTTAAACTTAACAAGCATTATGCCATATAGGTATTTAATAGTTTAAACCGTCACATAAATTAACATTTAAAGATGGTTTACGTGTAATAACTTCTCAATAATCACCGAGACATTTTTTTTAAAGCGAAGAGACAAGTAAAACATCTAGGAAAGTATTCCCTTCTGAAAAAAAATAGAAGACGTTAATAAAGATATCGTTTTGAAACAAATTATGCATCAGGATTATGAAATGACGTCCGCTAAACATGTAACGAAAACTGAACCCCCGACAAAACAACAACAACAACAACAAAGCCCTCACAAAATATCGACGACAACATACAAAAACAAGAACAAGTAAACAGTTCTGTAGAAACTTAAGAACGGTATCGGACAACAATCACACATCACGAAAGTCAGTGATATCCTCAAAGAAATTAAACTCTGAACTTTAAGTAAATGAGTGAACAAAGTGACCAATGATGACTATTAATGAAGAAACCGGGTCTTCTTCAACAATGAGACGACAACACGATGATTTATTGTAATGCTATGCATAAACTTTCCTGCTTCTGCTCTGCTGGTTCGTTGCTAGGTACAGTATTCAATAGCTAATAGATGTGGATATAGTAAGAGACCAAAGAATAACATTTTGAACTGATTCTTCGTCGTCACTGTCTGTTACCTCGTTGTCTGTTGCACTTCTGTTGCGCTTCTTTCTGTTCCTTTATGTTGATGTACTAAACATGAGCCTAGTTTTTGTAGCAAGCGCATAGTGCATGCGCCTATATGAGGATTGAATCCCAGACACTTAATCCCCGACACTTAATCCCCGACACTTAATCCCCGACACTTCATCCCCTAGACACTTAATTCCCAGACACTTAATCCTCAAAATGAAATTTCAACTCAAGAAATTATGAAGTGAATGAAAAATTTAATTATGAAGTAAATGAAAAATTTAATTCAAATTCAAATAATTATTTTCATGTAAACATCAAAATAATTTTGACAATTAAAATAATACTTAACTTCAACATTTATAACATTGGGGGCATTTTTGAGGATTAAGTGTCTGGAGATTAAATGTCTGGGTATTAAATGTCTATGGGATTAAGTGTCTGGGGATTAAGTGTCCGGTCACCATGAGTATTATTTTACGCTATATAAACTGCACAAGTATTATTAATAATATACCCATTTAGCTAAGGGAGTTATGGATTAATTTCATTAAATTTTTCTGATTCCTTAACCATCTCTAACTAGTTATCGTAGGGCCCTGCTATCTGAATATTGTCTCACTCAACTGCCCTTAAATTTCACAGACTTTTGATTACCAAATATAAATGTTAACTTTACATTTAAGCAAATTTATTCACTTCGCAACGTCTCTTTTTAAGTAGTTGTTAAGTTCCTTTTATATTATAGTTTTTTCATCATGTAAATAGTTCTTTTTCCCCCATTATTAAAAAAGTATTTTGCGTCACCCTATCAGTCTGTACTATTTCATGAGAATTTAACAATGCTATTATGTGATATATCCCTGTACTGTGGTTTACTGCCCATGGTTAAACTGCCTGCATCCTCTAGGTTCATAGCCATCAAATAAATGAAATGAAAAAAATGAATGTGTACAGTAAACAAAGACAGTTCAAGAAGATAACCGCGGCCCATCCCTTTCACTTCTGGTTGTCTCTCTGAGAAGGGAAAATACAGACTGGGTGTCGTGTCCGTCCAGACAAAGCAGTTTAATGCATCTTCGAAAGAGGTAATACGTTCAGCTGAACTGTTTACCGTTCATAGTTTCATACTCACTTTAGATGTGCTAATCCGACTCTACATATTCCAGTAAACACGGTTATTGGTAAACAAACAAGGGTAAAGGAAAACTATGCAGAGGCTGGAGTTTGTCATTACCACACAAGCAGCCTTACTATTGAAAAAGAAAAGAAGTTAAATAATCTACTATGCAAAGGAAACTATTAACAAGAAATATTTCTAATCGTTATTTAATTTAAACAAAACGTTCAGCGTCTGATTCTATGGCATCGGGGAGCACAAGAGACCTGGAAATCTTTACAATCTTGGCCCCGATACAAGCCGTATTTTTATCTTTGAGAGAGCACATGAATGATATTAGAATTTGTGTGAAATTTTATTTATGAATAAACATAGCCTTCCTGGGGCGGTAGTGAAGCGAGGATAAATCATTGCCCTGGGTCAGCATAGGGAACTCAAGGACAAGCGTCTTATTTCCAAAATTGTAAAGCAGTGAAGATGTTGTTTTGCTCCTAAAGCCATGGTTATAAAGCTGTGGCAAAGGTGTCCTGGGATAAAGAAACACGAAGTAGTGTCCGTGGGGTCTGAACACCGCTCTATAGCAAGACGCTTTTCCTTGGATTCCTGATTTTGGCCTGTGGAAAAGACTTCCTCTCGCTTCGTAACTACGGCCCCATGGGGAGTAAACGTAATTCTTTATACGATCATTAACATAAATCACGAAGGTTAAGCTCGAACGCCAGGCAGTACTTTATAGGAATCCGAAAGCTGACTAACCAGCCAGCTGGTCCGTCAGATAGTGGAAGACGTCATACAAAGTGATATATGCGTGCCGCCTAATGACCAGGACCATATTTGTCTTGTATTTAACAAAACAGTAAAAAAATATATAATCATGTTGTTGTTTCATCCTCTTTTTAAAATTGTATGTTAACATGAAAATTTACAGAAGTATAGTACTCGCAAGACAGTTTACGGAATCTCTCTTTAAAAAATTGATCGATTGTGTGTGCGCGTGTCTCTCTGTGTGAGTGTGTGTTCGTAGGGAGGGAGGGAGGAGGATACATGAGCAGTTACAAATCAGCACAAAAATGAGAGCCAGGTAAGTACATCTTTATCGTTAACTTGGAACAAGAAAACAGCGGACATAAATACATTGTACTTCACATTCGCCATTACGTTTTGCGTGTCAAGTGTTGTCCCACTAGGACGAGAAGGACCATTGATGCTGCACACCAAACGGACCAATCAGTGAACGAGAAACAAGGCGAGCCGTTAACAACATTCGCTGGCATTACGTTACAATTTATGACCTTCCTACATATAAACTGATGTTTAGTAGGAAGAGTAGGCAGCAGACACTTCGATTTTACCGTTCGCAGGACAGAAAATGCAGCGGCAAACACGTGACCTGTCCGTCAAGATTTGACCGCAAGTGGAGCGCGTGGTGCGTTCTTAATAACGACTAGAGGAACGCTACACATCTCCCATGGAAATGATAAGACTGTTTTTCAAAACCATTGTTGTTGGTTGTCTCCCTGCCAGCAGGGCAGGGAGTATACTGGTCTCACGTTCTTAAGAAACCAGTAATCCATTGTTCTCTGGTTCACCTCCTTAACCATTTGGTTCGGGTGACAGATGAGGTCATTCAGAAAAAGAGGGTGTGAAGCGAAAACATCGCACAAAATGATAAGCGGAACATCAACAAATCAACAACATTCGCTACATTCTATCACGTCAGGTTCACAAACTGGCTCGTCAAAACAGGTTTTTGTAGCCCTAACATCCGTCCGGGAAGAATCGTGACTACACGCTGGCATGATTCACTCATCTGTGACACGTGACCGGCTGTCCCTGAGCAGCCAATGGTTGGCCGGAAGTGTCCGTGATGGTTGTTTTTGGCCGGTCGTCGATTCCAAACATCCGCATCTGGGTAGAAGAGTTTCTCACTGGTATATTTTCAGGACACTCGGCTGCAGAAGAAGATTAATTGATGGATTAGAGTTACAGGAAGAGATCCATGAAACGGATGTCTGGTAAAGATAAGAGAGCAGTTAGAACCGGACACACTGTCTAGACTACTGTTGTTCGTTTTTGTATTTTTAGGACTCAAAGCTCTTTCTCTCTACATTCGCATGGAACTACGAAAAACAGAAGAAAGGAAGAAATAAATAAAAATGAAAGTATGAGAAAAGAAAGAAGAAACAAGAACAAAAATAAAGGAATTAAAAGAAATTAAAAAGTTAGAAAGTGGGAACGGGGAAAAAAAATCAATATAGTAAAACATACGTAAAGAGTTAGCGAGAGAGAGAGAGAGAGAGAGAAATCGATCGTTCCATACTTAACGACATCTTGTTTACTCAAGGTGGAAAAACCGGCGTCTGCGGACCCAAGGTCCAGCGATCGCGCGTACCGGGTGGAGACAGGATGCAACAGTCTTTCATCAGCTCGACAAACAGGTCAGCTGACGATTTATCGACCACTCTTCCTTTGCGGAAATGAGTCAGGTAAATGCTGTACGCGCGGTGCTGTGCGATGGGACCCGCAAAGGGAGGCTAATCTCCTCTTTCAGGACGCGTTTCGCCAGATCGTTTCTCGTCGAAATTCTTCTCTTAATGGACACTGTTGTCGGGACGCGGTCGAAGCAAGCATTGGCCACTATTATCATTGTTGATTTGATTTTTTTCCCTCCGGTAGCTCTTGCTTAAAAAAAAAAAACAAAAACCTATACGTTTAGCCTCACGGCTGGTGTTGAGATCGCAGTGCCCAAAGCGTCAACTCGCCTCTTTTCATATTTACATAGTACTCACGCTGGCGGGGACCGTTGGCGATTGAAGCCGGCTGGGACCAATGGACGGAGGGTAAAAAAATGGATGACGTAACACAGTTTTTGATCAAAGATTAGAGCTAATATTGGATTTCAAGGAACAAATTAACCCGTCCTGAATGTTTAGCTGACGACCCTTGACGAACGAAAAATGGATGACGCAGCACTCTTCTGATCAGAGATTAGAGCTAATTTTGGAATTAACGAGCGAATTAACGTTTTATTAGAGCTACCCGACGAGCCTTGAAATCATTAAACCGTTTTTAAAGTCTTTTCTTTCGTCATCGTTGCTATCTAAATGTTATCGCGAAAACTTTTTTTTTTACTCACCATCCTGTCTTGATATGCAGGCTCTCTTCAGTCAAAATTCGCAGTAAGTACTCTCCTTCGTGGGAGTCTGAGTTGTAGAACGGTACCAGAAAGTAGCTTCCGGGTTCAAGATCGAATCTAGCGTTGACTTCTCGCATTTCCGGCTCACCTTGAATCTGGTCCAGAAGCTGAAACTTGGATATGTGTCGCTTATCATCCTTTTCGGTTCCTTTGCTCTGTAAACATACAATGTTATTTTGGGCGACCTTAGAATAATTATGATGCGAAGTTAAACAGTGGAAGATGTCAGTCACAGTAATTAATTATAGATGTTAAGAAGGAACATCTGATTTCATAAATGAACGATACAAAAGGGAATGGCCCCAGCAATGATTTGACAACAACTACCCCTATTATGAATTAAACAGAGCAGAAAATGTTATTATCACACAGCTTAGAACCAGTCAGTTCTTGTTAAAAAAAAGTAATTCTACATTAGAGACTATGGAGCATGTCCCTGTAGATGACTAGCACATGTCGTATGACAGCTAAACATTTGTTTGCAAGCTTTTCCAACCCACCACCATTTAAGGCCAGCACCGCAAAGTTCGATATATATATATATATATTGTGTCTCATACGATTTGTACTTTTTAAATTGTTTTGTTTCTCTAACAGCATAACCGATGGAACACATAACTAACAGCTGAATTGTGGGTCTGTGCTGTGCTCTAAGAGCGTGTAAGCAGACGGAGAAATATCTGGCACGGGTATACAAAAGGTGCTCATGGATAAAAAACAAAAAACAAAAACAAAAAACAAAAAAACACGCAGTTATCCATCCAGCCACACATCTACTCAATTATCAACCCACTATCGTACCCTGTACAAGCAGAAGCCGATAGGCACTAACAAGCTGTTGGCAGTGAGGGCCCCGTGACGATAATCCTGCACAAGGGACACAATCACGTGACGCTTGCCCTGCAGAGTAGGGGGAGACAACTCGTCCGGTCCCTCCAGCCGTGTCACTTGGAAGTGATGGCGCTGTGATCGGGAGTGAAGGTCAAGATTGGCACGGGAAGAGGATGGTTTTAAACCTGAGGGAGGAATAAGACTGAGTGAATAAGAAAACGAACAACGTCTGTGCTACTATCATTGCACCTACATCTACAGTGTATTTCTACTACTATTACTAGCGTATTACTACTGTCATGGTTGCTAATTTCTGTTATTTTTAATAAATGTTAGTAGAATTAGTACAATTACTATAATTGTTTCTTATTCTTATCTACGTTTACTAGTTCTATTAATTTTTATGACAAGCATTTACGCTTATTATTATTGAATAGCATTGTAAGTTCTGTACTAGTTCTTTTATTTATTTTATATTCGTTTTTGGGAAAAGAAGCCAGAACAAACATGCATGTGCAATCGTGCACTTACACGCCGGAATTTGTACGTCTGCATGCGTGCGTGTGACTGTGTGCACTTACGCGTCCACTTGTCGTAGACTTCCAGCATCAGACGCCAACGACCTTCTGACCGGAAGTAGTCGGCTTTGGTGGCCCGGAAATGACCTTGCGTCAGCGAAGAGAGTGAGTTGGAGGAAAAATGACGGACCAGGTTGGTCTGCGGAGCGCTGTGCGGTCGCCGATCCTCCGAGGCTAACACGCGCCCGAAGCATCCAGAGGCTGAAGTCCCGTCTCCTCCTCCTCCGCTTCCGCCCGCTGCACTGATGCCGCCAGGATTCGCCGCATGCATCGTTGGCTTGAACTGCAGCGAGATCTCAGACGAGCTGTGCGCGCTGCCAGAGTCCGACTGGTTGGAGATCGAACCACGGGATTTCTTCGTCGGCGTGCGCGGTTTGCACTTTGCCGAGTGGGGTGGGGCACTCGCTGAGGCGCTGGCCGTCCCAGACCTGTGCTGGTGAGGATGATGGAGACCTGAAGTAAATTCCGTGGCTGCCGGAAACGTGAACACTGTTGTCGTCTTGATGGAAGGGGACGTGGTGGCGCTTGCTGAACTCTCGCTGTGCGCCAGTGAGTGAGCGGAGCGAGGGAAACTTCCCGTGGGAGATGAAGCAGACGATCCTTTGCTTCTAGAAGATGATGGAGTGTTCACTTCCATCTCGTCCTGATCCCCCATCCAGGCAGTTGAAATCAGTGGTCTAGTCACCTCGGGAACAAACTTGTTAGATTTCTGTGGCAGTTCCATCAGATGCGTTCCTAAGGAACCTGGCTTGTCTTTTTCGTGAAGAGCTCCGGACTTTGTCACTTTCGTGAGTCTCGCTGATGCAGCCAAAGGAGATTTGGGCAGTGTTCCTGAAAAATGGGGCTGGTTTTCAACGCACACGCTTTTTACAGCAGCAACGTTTGGTGAGTTCGAGGATTTCACGAGCTCCATCGATAGATTGGGAGATATATTCCCTTCCTGTTGGGGATCAACAGAAAGGACATGACCATCCAACTGCCATCTTTCGTTTGAAAGACTAGGCGATCTGGTGCAGCCATGGTGCAGACCGACCGACAGCACGCGACTCTCTTTCGCAGAATCTGCTGACGTCATATTTCTTGTTCCTGCGTGCGCTGCTCTACTGGACTCATTAAGTGACGTAAAATGTGACGTTGTCGGCGACCAAGAATCCTTCTCTGCCAGTGGTGACGTTTGACCCTCCCCTGTCACTCCCTTTTCAGGAACTACATACGGGGATCTCGGCGTTTTGGGTGCCGTTATCACATATGTTTTGGCCAAAGGGGCGCTCTCTTCGGACGCAGGACTCGCGTCTGGGAAGGACATAATCGCGGGGTGCTTACCATCCGAGGTCTGGCTGGAACGCTTGTCCACGAGAACCTTACTTCTGGACCCTTCCGGCTGAACTACCGCGGCTGTCACCAACTTTCCACTGATTCGGTTGGCCTCGCTCTGAGCCATCGCTCGCCTCTGAAGGTCGCAGCTCTTGCGAACGGCATTTCTGCTCACCGAGCTGGTGTGAACCCCGTTCCTGATCCCCGCTTCTCCGAACGCGGTCCGCTCGACGAGATCCGCGGAAACGAAGCTAGCAGGCGATGACGGTGACATGGGAGGCGGCGACGAGGTTGATGAGTGCTTCTCTGATCCCTCTCGATCTCCCCTTGTGGGCGTGCTCGGCACTTCGGATGACCTGCACCCAAAGAGCTGGTAGTCTCGGAAGGGGAAGAATAGATGACCCTGCTTTTGTTCACCGCCTCTCTTCGTATGAGCATGCCGTTCGTCGTGCCGCAGCGGCACCATCGAGGCATGACTGGCGCGCCGTCGGGCCAGACTGAGCGTGTCCGAGTCCAGCAAGCGGCCTACCGTGTCGTCCGGTTTGGGGGCGGAGCCTCGCCGCTGCAGACCGTTGGTGCTGGCCAGGTCTGGCGACGCGAGGCCGCTATTAGGCTCCCAGCATTCTAAGGCGGGCGGCAGGTGGTAGCTACGCGCCAAACTCAGCCCGTCCACCCGGAACGGTTCCGGAGAGCTGACGACAAAGAGACCACCAAAGTTGCAGCGGAAGTCCTCCATGGAGACCCAGTACTCATCGTCGTCTTTTTTGGTAAGGGGCTGCAGGCGATCCATGAAATCACGGTTGACTGAATCCCAGGATGCCGAATCTCTGCAAATGGGTTAATCTTCGGTTAATTAGATGTAGCTATGAAACAGTGATACATCCAGTGTTTGTTTCAGCTACGCTTCGTACTGACCTCCCCTAGCAAGCCTTCAGCAAGACGAGACGCTTAGAGTACCAGGTGATCACCCAAATCTGCACCTGTTTGTAATTGCAGGACCGGTTCCCAGTGACCCTTATGTAATATTACCTGCGCTTCATAACGATGGCCCAAAGAGTTTACATATGAATATACTACTCGTGATGTAGATGTCCTGCTAATGCCACAGTGCGAATCATCGACAGGGAAAAACATATCGCTTAAAAAGAGATGTCTACATAAGGTAATCCTTGACATATAAAACAATGGTAAAGAGTTTCATAGTATAGCTAATGGAGTTGGCTTTGACCAGCTCTCTCCTTCAGCAGGCTGCTCGGTAGGCAAATGACGTTTTCCAGCCACAGATTTGAACAGCGACATTCGGCGCCAAAGTCGAGCGTCCGAACTAATCCGATATGGAGCCTCTCCGTGTAGTGAATCAACATATAGGGATCACATGCGTGATTCATCGAAAGTTCCCCCTCCCATTAAGAATTGGTGCATGGTGGTAGACATATGGGAGACAACTTACCTATCTGAGAATTTGCCCTGCCACCTGGCTTCGCCAGGAAAGGGACACTTGAATCGAATCATCTCCACCAGACGACCGTCCGTTGTAGGAAACTTGGTAACTGCGGTTATGACATGGAGATACCGCAAATTCTGGGCTTCCTGAAAAATGTCATGATTACAGAAGTGAAAACAACAGACGATCTAACAGACACGCGCGCACACGCACACACAAAGAAAAACAACGACAGACATGTTGATGGAACAGTTTTGGATTTGGGACAGTTAGTAGCGCAGTGGTTATCACCACGACAGTGACAATCAGGCTCGCATCTCGGCTCCGACATAATTCTCTCTGAATATGAAACCTGTGTACAGGGTTCATCGTCGTTAATTTCCTCCAACTTGTGTGTGTGTGTGTGTGTGTGTGTGTGTGTGTGTGTGTGTGTGTGTGTGTGTGTGTGTGTGTGTGTGAGAGAGAGAGAGAGAGAGAAATTGTAATAGAAATGACGGTGAATAAATGTGTAAGACGCAACTGAAAAGTGTTTTAGCATGCAACTTTATGTTTATTATTATTATTTATTATTTCGGATACCTTTTTCATGGTTGGTTAGTTTATCATGCCATGTCGATAAAAGGTAAATAGCGTAGACGATTCTGTTAATAAAAAAACAATACGTAGGGATATTGCTGCAGCATAGACAGCTGATACATCGTCGTTTTCCATAAAATGTAAAATTAAACCTTCTCTCCAAAACTATTTAGCTTTTCTAAATCGCTTTCCTATGCAGACTACAGTACCTGAAGTTCGGAGTCGACTGTAAAGCCGGTCGGGGTCAACCTCTTGTCGTTTCTCCAGCAAACCATCATGGAGCGGGCCAGGTGTGACTTGAGCAAGATTCGGAATAGGTTTGACGGCGGGCGAACGTCAGGTGAGAAGTGCTCGCACACTGCCCCCGTCAGATCCGTCAGGGCGTCCAGCGTATGACCATACTCAATGGACTGGAAAGTCTTCTTGCACCTTAACCAGACGCCAGCAGAAATGTCAGTGTCCACAGCAGCTGTTAGGGCCAGAAACTTCCACGTTTTCACGTGGTGCGTGTAATACTAGCTGCAGTGTTAGATCTTAAAGCCTTTAGACTTAATTAAGTAGATTAAGCACTGCGGAATGTTTTGTAAGACTCGTAGGACTTGCTTCATACCTATGGCCCCAGATGAGCAACTGGCACTGTGTCATGTTCCCTGAGAATGTCAAGACTAGCCATGGCCATTAAAGAACTAGCGGGGTGCACATTTTTGTCTCATAATTCGTATAATTTTGCACTCCACTAGTGCTTTAAGCAAGAGTAGGCAGGGCAAACAAATGAAGACAAAAGACAAATGGAACTAATAATAATGACATGCCGGCACATAGGAGAAGCGGAGTGGGAGCAGAGGAAACTGCGTAGAATCCCAGACAGCTGATGGTGTGAGAAAACAGCAAAAGTTGGAGTGTCATTACATATGCTCCATCATTCTTGTCACAGAGTGCGCGCACGGGCAAGAGAGAGAGAGAGAGACGTGACAAATCTGGTTATTAAAAAACACTACTTGATGAAGATTCCTGCTTTCTATCAATCACGTTAGACACGGAATACAAAGTCCCATCAGCCGCCATGAAAAAAAGGCGACATCCACCGCTGTTTTCTCTATTTTTCTTTTAGTTGGAATAAAGGTTTTGCCTCTTACTTTGGACTGAATCGAACTGAATCTGGTCGAACCGTCTGCAGCAAATGATTTAATTTCGTAAAAATTCGTCACATGTTGTGTTGCAGGCTCGCTACTTCAATAGAGAGGTATTGCTGGGGAGAATTTAATGACATTTTTGTTATAGATGGCTAACGTGGTTTATGGCTACAGTTTTCACTGACATTAATCATAAAGCGAGAGGCTGTTAAACAACATACGAGTAAGGTCCTAGCTGTGTTAACTATTTTTAGTCACATTGTTTAATTTATTGCCTAGAAAGGCATCTTCACAAGTCTGAAAGTGCACACTACAGATTTTTACTGTCTTACGAACAAAAAAAAAGTGAATAACCACACAGGCAGCCAGTCCGCCAGTCAGCCACTTAGCCAGTCAGCCAGTCAGCCAGTAAGCCCGTTTGTCATAGCTGTTTGTTTGCTGTCGGTTTTTCTGTCTGCTAGAAAACTTGCACAACCAATAACTTCGTCAAGAATGGGAGAAAACCTACAAACTCACTAAGCCTCAGTTTAAAGGCAGAAAACTAAACATGCGTACTTGGCATACGCTTTCTCCACCAGGGGGCCCCACAGCTCCTGTGCGCTTCCCATTGGGCCACAGAAAAGATGTCGGCCGTCCAGCATGGGCATCCGGTCGTCGACCACGATGTCAACCCACTCTCCAAATCGCCATATATTGAAATGAAACGCACCTGCAAAGAAAGAAACCCAAACAAAAGGCCTTGTTACTTCAAAATTGTATGATCAAAATAAGACTGCTGTACATGAGCATTGTGCTAAGGAGGTAGATGATCAGAAACAAATCTCTGTCTATATCCATATCTGTGACGACGACTTGGTAAGAGAATGTGTGTTTGTACGTGCGTGCGTGTGTATCTATGCATGTAGGCGCGTGTGTGTGTGTGTGTGTGTGTGTGTGAGCGAAAGAGAGAGAGAGAGGCAGGCTGTTAAATCATATCGATTCCAACTGATAGTTAAATCCACAAGATGGTTCTGACCAGGTAGCCCATTTACCACCTGCAACGATCTCCTTCGTTCAGACTTCGATTAAATAAAGACGGATGTGCAGTCTAGTGGTCGGGTTCAAGAGTTCATTCAAGACGTCCTACCGGTGTAATCCTTGCTGAAGCCCTGCTCGAAGTTTTTGTAGCCTGGTATAATCTTCTCCAAGTGTTTCAGGCTGAGCGACACGGTCACCAGCGCAGCATGAAACCAGTGCCGCAGCTTCCACTGTCGCCATGGAAACGGCTCGTCGCATACCCCTCCCACCCCAACGAAGACGGGATCTTCTTGGGTTTCCTGCAGAATCGGAACAGACATCTTTAAGAAAGACGGGAAGGAAGTGTTCACAGGAAAAGAATTTCCACCCTCTCCTCCCCTTTCATGTCTTGGGAGAATATTTTGCCTGGTAAACGTGTGTGGCTCAGTAAGACATGCGATTTGTCTTTAGGGGAGTGAGGCTGGGGTCTCGACTGGAGCGAAGTGCAGTCTGGGAAAAGAGAAAGCTGGCTATAGACTAGGTTAAAAAACTGTCCTGACCTTAAGGACGTGCTTTCGAGTGCGGCGTTTAATTGGAATGTCTGTGGACGGGTTCACGAGCAAAGCACACACACACACACACACACACACACACACACACACACACACACACACACACACACACACACACACACACACACACACGCGCGCACGCACGCACGCACGCACGCACACACACACACACACACACACAAAGTAAGTAAAGCTGGTATCAGGTTACAACAGGATAGAAAAGCCAAGTGATCCGTATTATGTTCATACAGTTCTCTCAATTCCTGTCTCTGCAAAATCGTTTGCCTGTAAAATGGTAAGCACGGAGCAAGGACAGCGAGTTTTAGTTTACAAACACGCCATTCCCCTCTCCCCCCGGGACACACAAGCGCATGCCATGCACACTTACAGGCACGCACACACGCACACGTGAACACACGCGCACGCCTGTTTTGCTTACAACACTGTTTGCCAGCAATGACCCTCGTTATGTGTAGATAATTCATTCCTTTGTATGCATATAAATAACACGCAATGGGACCTTGTTCTCTCCTATCATTTGCGGCTTTCTTGCAGTGTGATTATACTTACTCAGGTATCTTAGTACACCCGAGTACACGCATACGTCTGTGATCGTCCCTACACAGTTGATTAGAAGACATCTGCTCTGGAGCCAGACGAGTGACCTTAACAGTTCACCATCAGATGACCATGGGAGACATAAAGATCGTCATGAGTTTTAAAATCCTTTTGATCAGCGCCGCACAGACAGCGGGGTCCAGGTATTAAAGGAAACAGCATAGCAGGCATCTCGCCCTAACCTAGTCCTACCGACCTCAAGTAAATATTAAAATTACACCGTCAAACGAAATTGATGTCACGCGGCAACCTTTTCGGGACATAACACATGACCCGTCTGGAACATGATGGAGAAGATCTTAAGACGGGGTTAGCGTGACACAGCTTGAAGGAGCCCAACAGATGTGACCTCACCGAGGTTACTATGCTAATTCCTGATTAAAATGATGCCCTGGTTAAGCCACTGGAGATCGTTACAATGTCTAGAGCCCCGCAGAGAGATCGCCGTTCCCAAGGTCTGAGTAACACTGAGGTCTTTTGATTATAAAATATTTTGGTTATTATGTGGTTGTGCTTCAGTCATGCCCATTTATTTTGCAACGTATATAAGAATAGATGTGTGTGTGTGTGTGTGTGTGTGTGTGTGTGTGTGTGTGTGTGTGTGTGTGTGAGGGAGTGAGAGCTAGAGAAAGAGATCAGAAAAGCTAATATTAAATCAAAAGAGTCAGACTAGTGAACCATCTATGGGCGATGTACCTTGTCTTTGTTTGATACCTCTTAGTCAAACTATGAAATTTGCTAAGGAAATAACCTACGAGGCGTTTATTATCCAGAATATGTTTGCTGAAATGCGGTTCTCTTTCTCTCTTCCCTCCCCCCAGTTCTTTCACTTTCATTTTGACATCGGGTTATTTTCTTGTCGGTCTGTCGCCATGGTTTCTTTGATGTGTCTGTTTTTGCATATCAGTTTTAAATTTCATTAAATTCTCCCCACCCAAGTTTTTTTTTTGCTTCTTCGCCGCAGTTTTTTCGTCGACTTTTCTGCAGTATCTCTACTGTCATCCGGTATTACCGCTGCTTTATCTCATTGTCTCCACTGCTTTGCCTCGGTGTCTTCGCTTTCATTTGTAGTGTCTCCACTTTCATTTCACAAATATTTTGCATTGTCTCCGCTACTTTTTCACTGCCTTGCCCCAGATTTTTTCCACCTTCGTTTGATTGCGTCGTTACTTCTCGATGCTTCTCTGTGTTGAAAAAATTTGGAAAAAAAAAATCCGAGCCCGTTAACACACCAGCAAGCAGCGCGGTGATCAATAGGTTCACCTACAGGTCGCGTCACGGCCGCCATGGGAGCGAGGTGACGATTGGTGACGGCACGCGACCTGCTCGAGATTACCATCAATCACGACACACAGATCACCTGATGCTTGCTACCTGTCCATTGGTCACTGCCACCATGGCATACCTGAGGATACTCGGACACAGATCAAAGCCAAACTTGGCCCAAAGATAGCGAAAGATCGTTACCAAGGCTATTTTAAGATAAAAGCCAGATGAATTTCGATTTCCGAGAGAAGGTTTTCAGTTCGTTTAGTTTTTCTTTAGTAAGACTACGGAGTGGGCTGTCGCCGAGACTGCACGAAGCGCCATCTTGAAAGGTGATGTCGAATGAGATCGCCGCCCTTGATAAAATTCACTTGGTTGCTGATGGCACTAGAGAGCAGGACTAGTACCATTGTTCAGATGACTGCGCTATCGAGACGTCAATCTTTCAAAACGAAGCTATTTTTAGCATTGCTATTGCTGTGTGTAACTGGAGAAAACCAGTAATACTTGCAGTATTTAACGGCTTCATTGAGTGGAAATACTGCTCTTGCTGCAGGTGTGAGATAGGCGACTTGCAAGTGTTTGCTATTAATGGAACATTGAAGAAGCTGAGACGGTGGCAAGTGTTCCGGGAATATGAGAATATTACAAAAAATAAAATAAAAAACGGGGAAGATCTGTAACCGTTGCTGCTTTTCCATTGAAATCAATACCATGCGTGGAGCTTTTACGATTGTATCTACACTAAAATCAAATTAGTGACGTTTTTACAAAATGAGTAGGAAATCATTTCGGCTGACAATGAATATATTTAAAAAAAAGACCACACAGACATACATACCCGAGAGCACTTACCCTGGTCCCTGACAGGCTGATACTCATGGATACCAATTAACCCATGGATAAAATTGTTCTAGCCTGAGTAGAGAAATTGATGACAACAAAAAATATTAATTTATTTTCATTTCAAAACAAATGACCAAGAGAAAAACCGAAGTGAACGGTCTCTGCAAAAACGAACACGAAAAAACGATGTCGTAGATGAAATGGGCCTGGGCTTGTTCTCATAAAGCGCATTTACCCAGCCTGTTACACTACTTGGAGATAACTCGTCTACCCACAGAAAAACGAGTAAAACCCTGTATTCATGTACTCGGGATAAGCTTACATAATTCCTTTACAAGGCGGTAATTTATCGACGGGATTCCTTTCCGATAACTGTCGCTCTTGTAGAATAAATACGGAGAAAATCCAGATTGATATAGTTCAACAGAAACTTTATCTGGTAATAGCAAACCCCATAAGAGACAATACTGAATATCATAATAAATGTAGTTCACTTCGGTTTTTCTCTTGGTCATTAGTTTTCAAATGAAAATAAATTAATATTTTTTGTTGTCGAATATCTGGTTAAATAACAGCATTTTTTCAACATGAAAAAATTCTACATTTCGCGGCTTCTTGCTTATGTTTCTCGTTTCACTTGCAGGCTTGGGAATGTATGGTTAAAGCGCTGGTGTTGGAACCGCGAAGCGCTCCGGTTTGATGCTCATGCGGTGCAGCAAACATCCACCAGTCGATACACCTGTCGGGAAAGGGTACCGGACTCCCAGCTCGGGGAGGTAGCCACGAACATAATTTACTGAGGGGCTCATAAATCAGCGGGTTTTTTTTTGTTTGACTGTCGGGTTGACTGAGTCATCAATTTCTCTACTCAGGCTAGAACAATTTTATCCATGGGTTAATTGGTATCCATGAATACCAGCCTGTCAGGGACCGGGGTAAGTGCCCTCGGTTATGTACATCTGTGTGGTCTTTTTTTAAAAAAAATATATTCCTTGTCAGCCGAAATGATTTCCTACTCATTTTGTAAAAACGTCACTAATTTGATTTTAGTGCAGATACAATCGTAAAAGCTCCGCGCATGGTATTAATTTTATTGGAAGTTTTGAAAAGACAGCTTTATGATCAACTTGTATGAAACGAAGATGGTCACATGATTGCTATTATAAGGGAAAGCTTTTCTTCACGCGTACTTGGTGCTTACTGAATAACTATAGTTTACAGGAATTAAGTGGAGGAGACATACATCACCGCAGTTTCCTCTCAAGGAAACCCTTCGAGCAGCAGTGGGAAGCACGAATAATGCTCGTGAGTACCTCGCCTGGTTGGAAGGTAAACTCTGTGTGAATGCATTTCTCTTCCTCGTGGTATTCGGCAGATGAATCAATGCCCCGGCCAGTCCGGTAGACCCAAGCGCCTTTCTCGTTTTCGGATACAGCCACCAGGAGATTTTTTTTCTCTTTGTGTCGTGGATTTTTCTGTGGTACGAAAGTCAGAGTCTTTTTTGGATCCACTACTTAGAGAAAGTGTTCTCTGTTCAGAGGTCATGTCTAGTGTGGAGAAGTATATGAATGTGTTGATTAGAAATTAAATAATTTTAAGGGACATTGCCAGTGCAATGTTTTGTTAAAACTTGCTTGTATGTGATGATTTATTTCGTAAACGGATCAGAAGAGTATTTGTTGTTGGACTGATCATAAAATATCAAGAAGCCAACAGGATTTGTCTTTTGATGCTTTAAGAGCACGTGTGGACGCAGTGCATGGATCCGTGCTGCGCGTGTCCCTGACACAGCTCCAGTCAGTAATTGTGCCATGCAGGCATTTTTTGCGCGGTCTGGGAGGGAAGAGTGAATGCTACTCAGGATCTGCTCAAGGGAAAGAATTCCCGGCAAAATGTCACACATAATGCGATCCCTAACAGGCGATGCCATGGAAACTATTCCAAGAAAATGTGTAAAATCCCCCCTCTTACATTTTGTGGTTTTGTTTTGTTTCTGACATTTATATATTTGTCCTCAGCTGGAGATATACTGGTTTCTCAGTCCGCCTGTTGCCCGCAAGCAGACCACAAAGAACGACTCCCTATGTTACTGACAACATACAAAAAGAAAATGAGAACATGAATAATTAAGCTGAATAGGGTTGTTGTCGTTCAACTAGCTCCCTCAGTTTCAACGGACAGCGGTGCGAGTTGGACGTTTGCTCGGAGCATGAAATGGACGACTGTTCCCGTCCACCCAGGAATGAACACCCCATTCCCAGTTTGCGCGATCGTTCTCGGAAGATAATAGGGGTGGAGAAGGAGAGGGTGGGGCTCAGCAATCCATTTGGAGCGGTGCACCGGGAGCAGGGCGTCAAAAGTTGCTGCTAGACGAGAGATAAAGGGCGACCAGTCACAGTGTGTGATGCTGAAGAGCGGGTGGAAGCGCGTCCTAGGAAAAGTTGCCACGTCAGCACAGTTTCTCCTCGTGGGAAGTACGCAGTCACGTCATCGATCGGGTGGTTTGCTGGTTACACGCATGCCCGGGACGTTCTCATTTGCATACCGCGTTGTCGCGCCGTGTTACCGTGGAAACAGAGGGGACACGAGAGAGCGAAGGGAAGAAAGGTCAGACAAGTGTGACGAGTGATGACGTGACTGACCTGAGGGGTGTGGGTGTGGTGTGTGTTTGTGTACATGTGCATGCGCGTGTTTGAGTAAACATTTGTGTGGATGCGTGGGTTTGTATCTGTACGTATTTGTGCGCGTTTGTGGTAGTACGTCTATGTATACGTGGACGCGTGCGTGTTTGTTTATAGGATGTGTGTGTGTGTGTGTGTGTGTGTGTGTGTGTGTGTGTGTGTGTGTGTGCATGATGCACGAGTAATTTGGTTTTTTAAGTTGTACACGCACTATTACAGATTTTTATACACCTACATTCAAACAAACATCCACAGCGCACAGCCCTTTGCTATAAACATGTTTGCAGAAGTGAGCTTAATGCCTCTGTACATGCACAGATCAATACACGTCACAGTAAATTCTCAGTTTACTGCGGAATTATTCGAAATCTGTAAATGGCGTTCATATTGTTACCTTTTCGAGTGTGCTATCCAAGCCATCAGCTCTACATCGTACAAAGATCAAAGCTACTTCAATAACTTTGTATTTTGCGTCCGTCCTCACTCTCTGAGCTTAAAGAGAAGTCGTACGAGGGTGCCATCGTGTTCAAGACCAGAGATGATCTCAGAAGGAAACCTTGTTTAAAAGCATTTGCCAAGGGCTTTATCACAGCGGCTAATTTTTCAGATTTAGGGGTCAAGAAAAGTCTGATCAAAGCCTTTGCTACAGTCCGACTTGTTGAAGATAGTAGTTCCTGTCAGCTTAGCGACTAGCTGGTCGGTCGATGGCAGAGGAGTTTTCTCCCTCTTTACAGCCTCATTCAGCTTTGTGAAATCGAGTCGAGTCTGCCTTGATGACGTGGGACAACCACAATGGGGGCACACCGTTGTAGCAATGATGACAGGTTTGAGGAACCTCATCCACTCCATGTTATCCAGCTTCACTTTACCATCTTCTGTAGCGGAATTGCGAGCTTGCGTGAAGAAGGTAGAAGATGGGATCCAGCCTTGAGGTGAATCCGATAAGGCTTTTCCGCTTGTCCTAGTCCAACAAAGAGCCGTGGAAACTCCTCATGCCATTGTTAAGTACCAACAGCATGGACCTGAGTTAATAGCTGAGCTGTAGGTATAGGTAGACTTCCCAGCAGTGGCTCTTCTAAGCCTCGAATAACATACATCTCATGAACTAGAAGCTGAAGTGTGACAGCTAACTGTTCAATCACTGTGATCTGACTTCTGATTGGACCTTATGGTTTTCTGTCTACTGAAAAAGTACTACATTCTCTTCTTTTATGGGGATGACTGTCACATCTGCAACTGTGTTTAAAGCTCATCCCATTCTCCATTCACTTTTACGTCTACTTTCCAAGGAACATAGATCGACATTGATGATCCCAAGGTAACATCCTCCTCCCGTTTAACACTCCTTCTTCCTCTTCTTCATCCAGTATTACGGTTGCTGAGCAACAGCAGATGGCAAAGTGCGCAATTCTCGCACAGTTTCTGCACTTGGCCAAACTTGTTCCTCACGAACTTCATTATCTTTGAAGCCCAAAACTAGTCGATCATGAATCATCGTTTTCTCTTGAGCATCAAAGTTGCATGACTTGGTCATCTTCAATATTTCTAAGAACTGTCATATAAGCTTCAAATTTTTCATCATTTCTTTTTTATTGTGAAATTTAAGTGTTTTACTTTGTGTAGAGTTGATGCAACACTCTTTGATCTTTATAATAACAACAGTATGTCTATCATGGTCTGTGCCGTAAAAAGCAAGACCTTTATAAATCTTTTTTGCATCTCCCCCTACACAGAGTAAAAGGACCGCAGTTTAGTAGCTTTATCTTCCCTGTCAAAATGAGTGGCAATGGTTTAATTGCTTCATCGACGGTGAAATCTTTTCTAGTTTTGCTTGACGTCCTCATGCACATTTAATTTTGTTGGTACTTGTAATGCGATGAAATGTTGTAGCTGCTGCTGCTTGATGCTCCATTTATATTCTTTGTTTTCTTGCATGATCAAAGCCGTCAAGGTGAAGAACAACTCATGAAACCATTTTGGAAACCCACGTATGAAAACCACCATCATTGCGAGTTATCGCCAGTTTTACTTTTTTCAGCAGAGGAAAAAGTAAGTGGCGTTTTATCTCGATGTTCAAGTTTGAAGTGCGCGTGCAAAAGATTATGCTGTCTTTAAAGTAAACCTTGATGTTATTTCGATTTCTAATTTCTTGGTGAAACTTTGCCAGTAAAAATTTCACCCACAGAATTAAGAATTTCAGTCTCACATCCTCCAGCACATCAATCGTCTCCTCATCTGCATCACGATTGTTTGTCGTCTGATACTTGTGCAGGAAACATCATTTTATAAAAATGAATAAATTTGACTTTTACCAGCATCTTGCTTGATTTTTCAACTTTTTGATATGGTAGTTGTAGGTTTAGCTTTTTTGCAGATGGACATTTGTCTTCCCAAACTAACCCCTGTCTCATCCTTTCAACAATGGTGTGTTGTTAGGATCTGAGATATACGCTTAAGTTTTCCTTTTTATTCATTCTCCTCCTCTCTGTCCTCGAATAGTCTCATTTTTGCTTCGTTTACTGTCGCCAATGACCTTTTCCTTCTTTATGTTTGGTGAGAGCGTTTTCTGTGGAAAATCGCTAGAGAAGAACAATTTCGCCGCTGCCGAGAGTTATTTCATATTCCGAAATGTCTTTCATTCAAGCCCCTTTAAACTTTCACATTTTCAAGACACTGGTCTTTAAAGTACTTTTAGAAATTTTATTACCCTTCGTCAGCAGTTCGTTATTTTAGCACGAAGAGGAGAAGGAATATTCCAGAATCACGTTGCATTGTTTGGTCTCAAACAGGAACCACTAGACCCACAGCATGATAGGCTCTTGTCAGGAAGCAACACGTAATGTGTTTTAACGTACGTGATTTTCTTGGCTTAATTTATGGCGAGCTAAATGTGCTATATCTAGAAGCCATTCGCTTAAAAGCTGAAGTGCGCGCAAGCTCTTTTGTGCAGGAGTTTAGAAAAGTGACTTTCATCAAGAAATCTCTTGTTGGATAACGTGCTTTGATTGGAATCGAGGGCCAGACGCTATCTGTTAAGATCGGCTTGGCTGCCTGCGGGGAGGTTTTGACAAAATAAGGCCAAGGACGTCAGTAAGTCTGTCCCTACTTTGATCCAATGTGAACATCGAATAATGGGAGGTCACTCGTAGAAAAGAGATTGGAGAAGAGTTTTGACCATTACTACTTACTTACTTACATACTTTTTTAAATTATTATTTTATGAACTTTTTAAATCTAAAATTTTCCCTGATACCATTTTGTTGATGTTCGCAAACTTCTTTATGATCTCTGCAATTTTGAATGAAAACAGACTATTTCTTGTAACGGGGAGAATGTTTTGAGATTTTGATTTTCGAAGGAACTGTTGTTTCCTTCCTTGAATAAACGCGATTGTTTATTCCAGTTTCCGTTTTTACA
Source organism: Marisa cornuarietis (assembly GCA_004794655.1). Classification (NCBI taxonomy): domain Eukaryota; kingdom Metazoa; phylum Mollusca; class Gastropoda; order Architaenioglossa; family Ampullariidae; genus Marisa; species Marisa cornuarietis. The sequence goes on from SMMW01000040.1 coordinate 2,147,237, forward strand.
AAGCGTTTTTCTACTTTGCTGAGCTAATAAGACAAAGAATAGCAAAGCCGACAAATGCATTTCTCACGAATCCATACAATTTTAAATAAGCAGTTATTCCCTAGATAGCACATGCATTACTCTTCTGCACGAGCGTCCGGAATGCCTCTAAGGAACTATACTTTAAAAACATGTACTCAATGTATAAAACATTATGCTGCTGCTTGGATCTGTCGGGAATATTTATTTTACATTTATAATATCGATTTACAATTGATTAAAATTTTGCGAGGAAGCGTCAGAGCAGGAAAATGAGCAAGGGAAGGTCACTCTTGACCACCCTACTCTCTCAAAATCTCACACGCAGCTAATACATTTCTTTTAAACCAAAGAAAGACACACGTCGTAAAATAAGTGGATAAAAAAAGAATTTAACTTACATGCGGGCGTTGAAAAATAGTTCTCTCGTACTTGTCATCTCCGCTATAGACATAAGCAAGAGACGTCATATCCGGTGCAAAGGAAGGGTCGACGAAGTAGTCGTCGGGTGAGAGGGAACCCTTGGCGTCTCTCAGGGCAAGGATGGTGCGCCGAATGCGGCAGATGTCCTGGTAGGGGGTCTCTCGGATCCTGCGGGCTGCTGCCAGCTGGGCACCGGACGAAGAGGAAGCACTCTTCCGCCTTTCCTTTTTGTCGTTCATCTTGAGCTGCAGGGCATGCATTCAACAAAAGCATTTCGTGCTTTCTTGAGATGTGACTGGCGGCTTAAGTATAAATTTTGGCGTTGCCTTCATCAAGCATGTGTGTGTGTGTGTGTGTGTGTTTACGCAAGCGTGCGCTTGTTTCGATGCATGCTCATTTTTTTTGCATGCTCATGTGTGTCTCTGCACGTGTTAGTGAGTGCCATTCTTATTTACAACAAAAACATCAATAACACCATTTAAATAACATTAAGATTTATCTTCGCAACCATCTATTTACGTAACATTAACATTCAGCCTCTCAGCCATCCCTTTATGTAACATTAGCAATCATCTTCGTACCCATCCATTTATATAACATTAGTTATCAGCCTCGCAGCTGTCCAGAAGACGGGTTGCACAACTTGAACAGGTCGTGAGAAGCACTCAAGAAAACACAGAGCAAGTTTCTTCTTCCTTCTTAGCGCAACAAACCTACAATCACCTACATAAAAGCCGTACAAATAAAAGCTTTTGTGTTTTAAATTGCAATGCTTTTGTCTCGGCAGGACAGCACAGATCAATATCATCGTAAAACTCTACTAACGCCCGCCCTTACTCCCCCTCCCCCCCACAAAAGAACTCAAGAAGAAAGCAGAATCGTTGGGGATATGTTGAAACAACAACCCAGAGAGGTCACAAACGTTTTATGACGTTATTTGACTTAATTTTTTTTTTACATTACTTAAACGTCCTTTTCGAGAGAACACCTTTAAATCAGAAGGAAGCACATTATCTATTTATCTGTCTATCGAGTAATTCTTACATATATATCTCTGCTCTTTTCTTAACTATGCTGTTATGCATATCTGTTGTCCTATGTCTATGTAGGAGTACGTATAATACATATTCATTTATATATATATATATATGCAAACACATATCTGTGGGGACTGAGTTATGTTCTTGTGCATGTGAACGCTAACACCCCTCCACGCCCGCGCACGCACGCACGCACGCACACACACGCTTTCTCGGAGTCTCTCACTCTAAATGTAAGTGTTTTGGAAAAGCTGGTTAGAACAAGCTATCAACTTTTTTTTTTTTGCACTATTGCATATGCTTTGGGCAAATATACAAGCACAGGAAGCATTTATATGATTTAACCGCAAGCGCAAGATAGTTCTTTGTTCTTATGGCTGGGAGGCTTTTTAAGCAAAACACTTAAACGTCATATTGAATGGGCTCTCCATCAGTGTTATAAATATTATATGTTACCTTGACTGTATAATTTTTAAAGTATTCTTGTGTTCGGAAAATAAGATTCGACACTAAGGTTTGTTATAGTCTTTTATCCATGAAGACAAATGCTGCACACCTGCAATATGGCTGCAGGGGGCATCAGCAACATTATGGCAAAATAATAAAATAAGTTATTCTTTTAGAAAAATGGCAGGTCATATAAAAGTGCGAGTATTTAGATTTAGGAAAAAAACTTGTACAAACAAGTTGATGAAAGTTTCTGGACACCGCTAAGCAATGGTTGAAAGCTTTTGCAATATCGATTTAAAACACTAGAACACCTGCAAAATCTGTGTATGTGTGTGTGTGTGTGTGTTTGAGAGAGAGAGAGAGAGAGAGAGAGTTAGAGAGGGAGAATAAAGACAGAGAGAGCCAGCCAGCTAGTCAGCCAGCCAGCCAGACAGAGAAAGAGAAACAGAGAAAGAGTCAAGAAAGTGCAGAAAAGGATAGGGAAGGCAGAATGTTTTATTAACACCTTATTTCGTCAGGGTTTTTATGACTTTGATCGGGAAGAACAAGTCCTGATTGAAAACTTATCACGTATAATACAGCAGCCAAGTACTGAGAACATTTGATGATGAATTTTTGACGCTGGAAGCCAAGTCTTCAAACTCAAGTTTTAAAGTCTGTAATCAAGAATATCGACGTCAACTTTAGGATGACCTAAGAGTAAACTTTGTTTGCGCCGACTTCCCTGCACTATTCCCTTTTCTGAGCATTGCATGAAAGCGCAAATTAGACATCCATACTCTTCTGACCTGTGCCACATGAACTTTTGTATCTCTTCGACACATTAAAGTGCACATTAGCTGCTAAAGGAAAACAGGCACTACGAGACCTTTGCGTATGTAGGGAGATACGAACCTTCCTGTAGCTGGGCCCCGGCGAGCAAAGGTCAGACCACTTACACCCCGCCTTGTGAGCGTATTTCTTCTTGACAACCTCCTCCACTCCTCGCTATCGCCCAGCTGTTCGCACAGTGCCTTCACCTCTTCACACTCTGCTTCCGGATGATGCCGAAGAAAAGCCGACAAATGATAATAATAACTCTTATCGTCGTGACGATGAAACAGCTTCGGTTTGCCGTTTTTTTTCCTCTCTCTCTCTTTGGTCAGATCCTTGCTGTTTTTTCCCTTCTACGTGTTTCCAGAACTCGCAGCTCTGCCCTGAGGGAAGGCTTCTGACGGCATTTTGATTCTCAGACGCGCGTGTTGTCGGCTATTAGAGCTCACATCCTGCAGTCACAGGTCTTTGGTTGATTGTCTGGCTTGGGAGGGATGGGGTCTAAGTGGCAGAAATCATTCAGCAGGAAAACAGAGCGATTTGGAAAGATAGGTTGACTGACAGGAAAGAACCAGAAGTAGTATATACGACTGAGGCAAAGAATATAGTCAGCAGGCTAGATAACCATTACAATAAGAGCGCTCACAAGGGTAAACGACAAGGACGAAGAGGCTATTCATCAGAATAGATGACTAACAGGCTACACGACAAAAATACTTCAGACCTTCTTTCAAACTTCAGCAGGCTAGACGGCCAAAATGAAGAGACTATTCAGCAGAGTAGGCATTCAAAAAAGAACTGGCTATTTAGCAGACTAGATGATTGATCGGTGAGGTTGTTAGTAACCTTGGTAACCGGCACAAGTCTTTGACTTGCTAATTGTGAGGAGTGGCACGAGAAAGAAAAAGTCGTTTTGAGATGCCTTCGTCAAATTGGAGACAGAACCAGATTTGCATACTTTGACATATATCAGATTATTCCTTTCTTTCCAAAGTGGTTGAACATTTGTCATCTTCTCTAGTGCAGACGAGATTATAGCACATTCTGGAAAAATTTTAGTGAATTTTAAAAGCGAAGGAACCCCAAGAGGAAAGCAGCTGAAAAGCTGTGGCTGCACGATGGAGTGATTCAACTGAAACAAAATGTGACATCTAGATGAAAACTAAATCAAATAAAAGAGACGATTGGAATGATGCTTGAGGAAATAGAAGACGAAAGAACGTTGTTTTGTGGACTTGTATTCACCTGCTCAGAACGTGGTGTTGCAGCCAGTTTTGAAGTTTCTTATGAAAATAGAACGAGTTAAACAAGACAGATGAACATCAGGTGTCGGATATGTCTGTTAGTCGCCAAAAACTATTCCTGCTCGCGATTACAGGAAAGTGAGAACGCGAACATACTATGTAGTGTAAATAATGGTGTGTTACTTTGTTTCAATGATCTTGTCTTGGTAATATAGCGATGAACAATGTTTTAGCTCTTTTAAGAGTTCCTCACATGCATAAAAAATATTAAAATATAACCAAGCAGGCTGGCACAGCTCATGTTCATGTTAGTGAAACTGTGTTAAGGGCATCAACTAAAGCTGAGTGTCAAGTTTATGATAATTTGTGCAGTGATGATGCTGCAGATGATGTTGAAAATGATGTTCTCAGAAATGATTGTCCTCTTGTTGTTATAGTTTCCTTTGCCTAGTGCACTCACCTGCAAAGCAAACGGTTACTGGTTCGAGACCTACTCGGGCATACTCTGTATCTGCTTGATAATAACGAAACTAAAAATATTCCCTTGCTTAGCGCCCTACCATTTTCCTAACGGTTATGCTTTAAGTGCCAATCAATTACATGATAATTATGATTGATAGATGATTTTAATTAATTTAACTGAGCAAGACATGGAGTACACTGAAAACTGCAAATGATATGGAACAATAAAACAAAAGGAACTTACTATGTATTCGATACTTTCATTAGCTCATGATTTGTCTTAAGATCGGCTTGTGCTACAGCATCACAAATTTTTAGTTTTATGGATAAACTCAACTAAAAATGATATTTGAAAAAAAAATTTCCCCGTTTGCTGAGTTCATGAGGTGGGGAGGGGTTTGAGGGGGTTACTTTCTTCGCTTGTGTCTTCTAGACCTCTTGAGATATAAAAAGTTTTATCAAGTTTCCTTTGGATCAGATAATCGTCTTTAGTTTACAAAACTTCCAGGAGCTTTGCTATGTGACAAGAAACCGTGTAAATTTATTTTTAAAATAATTGTAAGCTTTTAAAGTAAAACTTTGATTAAAGTCACAGTTTTTGTGGTAGATACTCTAAAACATTTTTTGTACTGTTGATGTGGTATTTTATTTTTCCGTAACAAAAATTCTTAAGGATACTCAAAACATAGGTTTTCCCTTTCGGAGTAGCCTCCGGACTTTTTATAATAACATAAATATTACTTAAATATAGGAATTGTTTTCATAAAGCAGACTCTCATAACATGAAATTCTAGCAAGAGATGGAGCTCGTGGAAAAAGACCGTCATGTCACGAAACAGTTACAAACTATAATAATATAAATAATATTAAACTATAATAGAAAAGAACTTCTTAGCAACAAGTATTACATCGTGTCTCGCTAAGATGTTCAGCAAAACAGTTTCCTCCTTCTTTCTTTGCAAAGAATAACGCATTTCTAATAAACTCTCTTCCACTTCGTTAATGAGAAAATTTCTGTTATTGAAAGTAGGGCGGCGCATTGAGAAGGGTTAAGGAAGACCTGAGGCAAGTTGTAGTCGTGTAGGAGCAAGGGTTTTGGTTGCTTAACGTTCGCAAGCAGCTGAAGCTGTCACGTAGGAAAAGGTCACAGAGGTGACGTAGGCACGCTCCATGACAGATAAACTTTGCATAGTGCACCACGAATAGTTAACGCAAGGATTGGAGGGGGAAGGGGCCGAGGGATGATAGTAGCGACTCCTTTACTGTAGTGCGACAGGGTTCTTGGTGAACAAGGGGACTAATGTACTTTATATACCGACTTATTAATAGTAAGAAGGTAAAAGGTTATCCCATAATCTGTATCAGTGTATGAAGTGTTAGAGACCGCACCTGTCTCTGGACCAGCCTCTCCCTTTCTCTGCTTTACCTTTTCCGCAACTCTCTATGGTCAGGTACCCGTTAGCAAACAGCTGGGTGGACTGGGGGAAGTGCCTCCGGGTTTGGATGCCCGTGCTCTAACCAGGACATACGGTTATCCGCTTTCCCCTTACTGACATGTAGTATGTAGTTGTACTCATGTATACATAGAGAGAAACACACAATCACGTAAACATAATTACAAAAAATCGCTAATATTATATTAAAATAAACACGAATGCATAGGCGACTAACATTATTATATTTATAAAAGTGAGCGAGAGAGAGAGAGAGAGAAAGAAAGTGTGTGAGAGAGAAAAAGAAAGTGTGCGGAAGAAAAGACTACAAGATTTTTGTCTGGTTTTGTTTAGATCATGAACTTTTGCAGAGTTTTGCAACATTACATTTACATACAACATATGACAATGAGTTTTCGCATATCAAAACCATCTTTTTCGATTTGTTTTCTTTTCCGCTGTTTCAGAAATCAGGGTATGTTGTGTCGCAATGGAAACTTGGATAACGAACAGGAAGTTTTAAGCAACTTTAAAGTGACGTGTGAGGATTATCTTTAGTATCACGTAGTGACGCGTGTGGAGTTAAGATAGAGCATCACGTATTGTCGGGTGAGGGTTAGCTAGAGCACCACGTAGTGACGTGCAAGGGTTAGCTAGGCTAGAGCTCTACGTAGTGACGCACAAAGAGCTAGCTAGAGCACTACAACGACTCATCAACTAGCAGGCCGCTCAATTGTTATAGCTTGAAATTGTACTCGAAGAACGAATATTTTCGACCGGAGAACTCTCCTTGACTGCCTCCGTAGCTTCGGCACTTCAAACAAAACGACTTAAGTGCCTTGCAGCTCGAGTGCACCGCAAGATATTTATGGAAAACGTTACTTCCTCTCTCGACGGGGGCTAAATGGTTGCCATTAATGTCAGCAATGGTGATACTAGCAATAAACACTGAGAAGATTGGATGAAAACAATAAAAATTAAAAGAAGCAAAAGCTTTTCTACGCTTAATCTTTCTTCGTCCAAGGGTTTCCTCGTAAAAATTAGTGCACGCGTCTGAATAAGTTTACGTATGTGTGCGCGTGAATGTGTAAGGGCGTGTATGTGTGCGTTTGTTGGAGTTTGTTTTTCAATGCCTTGGATGTGTTGGGGAGGGGGGAGAGAGAGAAAGGAACAGAGAGAGAAGGACAGAATAAGAGAAACAGAGAGAGAGAGAGAGAGAATGCTTGGAAAGGAAGGTATTAGAAGCTTCCTGATAAAAAGCTCAGCAAGGGCGTGTTTGTCAATAATCCCGACTAACCGTAAGTCTGAACATTTGCTCCAAGAGACACGCCTTTTCTCGAAGAGCAGAGAACACTGCATCAGACCGATCAAGATGTAACCCAGCGTAATAAGACGTAACATGAGAAGGAAGGGGAAGGAAATGTAATTAGCAGCCCACTTACCCCCGGACATCCCCATCCATCGATTAGTTGTTGAACCTACCTCTATCACTGTCACTACCAAACAAGCCTCACCCTCCAGGCATCTTACACTAGGTGCTTCAGACTTTATAGATCAATGATATCAGAGATGCTGCTAGAAATGTCTTTGCTCGCCACAGTATCCTTAAACAAGAAATGGAAACATTTTTATATCATGAAAAATTACGTTTTTTGACCACTTCGGTAGGTTTCCTTTTTAAGCCATTAGTCAACGCATCAGTGCCATTCTTAACGAATCAACTGTTGGCTTAGACAAGGACCTGACACAGGTTAAGGACAGGTTGACTGCGAGTTCCATTTAGTCAGAAAGATGTAGAATGACATGGCTGATGTCACATCCAGGAGCTGGCGAACTCAATAAGCCCCGTAATATTCACCACAGCAGGGTTCTTAGACAGGTGGAGAAATTGAAAACCGCTTGAAGAATAAACAAATGTGTAAACCGCAGGCTGCGAAAAGCCAGAGACCATTGGAGCAAACAGCATCGCAAGAAGCAAGATCAAACACCTTAGTTACTCACACACACCGGCGTTATCAAAGACGCGTGACACCTGTAATCTCCACTCACCTGGCGGCGGGAAATCGTTGGGAATCGTCGAACTGCTCAGAAGCTCGACGCCTCCAGTAATCTGTTGCTCCCTTCCTTTTGCAGTTAGTTTCCTCCTGCTGCACGGTACCCGGAACAGAGCCAAGCTGCAGGTGTCGGGTGCGCTGCGACTGTCACAGGCGAGAGGGGTGAGGTGCGAGCAGGCGACGGGAGGGGACAGTCACGCAACGGGCTGTGGCCAGCCGCCTGGTGACGACGGCGGAAAGAAGGAGACAGAAAGGTGAGCGATACCGCTGCCACATTGTGTTGCTGATATTTCTACGACTGCCTGCTGCTGCTGCTGTTGCTGTAGCTGCTGCCGCAGCGCGATTTGACAGCCTTGTACACATGGCGTCACCGCTGCTGATACTGCTGCGGGTGCTGCAGGCTCTTGCTTCCAGTCGTGCGCTGTCGCGCAGGTGCCGTGCCGTGCCGTGTCGTGCCTGATGCCATGCCGGCGCTGCGTTATTTTTAATGCCCTGTAGAAAGATTTTGCTGTGCTTTAAAAAAAATCAAAATTCACTACGTTGATGGTAATCTAGAGAATAAAATCTCTCAACATTGGCCCCGAATAATGACTCGAGATGATCGTCAAGATGACGAATGTGACTAACTGAAGTATGTTATTATTTACTTACTGTTTAAAACTCTTTACTGCTAACTTATGATAAAACTAGATCCTTTAACTGCAGGAGCTACTGCTGTTAGTGTCGATATACGTCCCATTACCACCATCTGCCATCACCGTTGTTGTCGTCCTCGTGTTGATTAGACCATCATCATCGCAACAACGATCAAACATAGATAGTGCTGCAGTGAAAACGTGTACATATTTTACTCTTAAAGAAAATAAAGTGGAGACAAGAGAAACACAGTGCGCTTTAAGCTACAAGAGCGTCGACAGTCACTGTCAAAGGGACACTGTGGACGAAACTGTGCAGCAAGGATCTGTTTTTGTTAGTCGTGAATCCGGGGTAAACGATGACTCCTCGAGTCCAGATTTCCTGGTCAACCTCGTGTATTCTTACCTGTGTCTTTCAGACACCTGATCAAGTCACATTCTTACCCGTTCACCATCAGCTCTGCCCAGCCACGAGCTGTCCGGAGGTCGGACTATATTTGTCTGCGCATGGTTACAAAGAATGGACAGGAAACACTTCAGCCATGGATTTTTTCTGGTGCTGCCTCCCGGGTTATTGTGGGATGGAGACAGATGGAACCAGAACACCAATATAGCTTTTGTACGCTATCTATCTATCTATCTATCTATCTATCTATCTATCTATCTATCTATCTATCTATCTATCTATCTATCTATCTATCTATCTATCTATCTATCTATCTATCTATCTATCTATCTATCTATCTATCTATCTATCTATCTATCTATCTATCTATCTATCTATCTATCTATCTATCTATCTATCTATCTATCTATCTATCTATCTATCTATCTATCTATCTATCTATCTATCTATCTATCTATCTATCTATCTATCCCTGTTTGAGTGTGCCATCTAGGCGTTTCTCTGTCTAATTGTGTCGTATGTTCAGATTCCCACATCTTTGCCGGTATTTTTGTCTCTTTTTCCGTTTCTAATCTTGGTGAATCCGGGACTTGGTATGAGTCTGTCTGTAATCAATATATCTGCCTGCAGGAAAACCTGTTTGACTGACTCTTATCAGTTTTGTCCAGCTGTCTGACGCTGCCTTTCAAGCTGTCATTGAAATAAAGCTTTGTATTTCAAAACTGGCGAAAACACACACACACACACACACACACACACACACACACACACGCACGCACGCACGCACGCACGCACGCACGCACGCACGCAGGCATATGCACATTCATTTTCTCATTCTCTCTCGCTTTTACACACAAGAGTGCGCAGATTTGGTGCGGAACTTTCCTGTAATCAATTTAAAAGGGAACAATAAACTGTTACGGGCATGTGTTTTGCCAGTCAAGCATCACTTGCCGCGAGACGCAATATAAGTACGACGCCTGTGCAGTTATAGGAGCCACGCCTGTGTCCTCGATATCCTGACATTTTGTTGGGCCGCGTGCACAACGTAACAGCGCCCTCTGTTGACTTAAAGGGAGGTAAACAAGTCTACCTCAGTCACTACCTTCACTGCCTGCGGCACATATCGATGGTGTTCCCGGAGGTGTGAGATCATTGGGAGCACCAAGTCATTGGCGCGGTCAGGAACACACACACACACACACACAAGTCACACGCACACAAACAGGGAGAGAGAGACACACACACAGACACACACAAACACACACAAGCATGCTTGCAAAAATATTCACCTGGAAGTTGCAAATAATCATACAGATAATGCAGTTATGTATTTATTGCTCATAAATATTGATAATTCGAAAAAGTGGGAGAGAGGGAAAAAGAAAGAGAGAAGAAGAGACAGCAACAAGTAGGATATAAGCCATAAACGAGAATAGGTTTTCACATAGACATAATGATAATAATACGTAAATTGCATGCTTACACAAACGCACAAACACAAAAAAGGGAGGGAGAGAGGGAGAAAGAGAGAGAGAGAGAGAGCAAGAGTTAGGGGGTTCACACTCGAAATAAAAATAAGTTTTCACATAGACATTTAGAAGCAAACATTGAGAAAACATATTTCAAACATCACGTGCGTGTACACCACCACTACAAGCTTACAATACGCGAGATAATCGCGTGCACCAGCTGAATACTCTCACAACTTTGTTTTGAATTAAAAAAAATTTTTCCCTTACACATGAGCAACTACCCATTCACACGTGTTCACGTGTGCACATGCGCAAAACACGCTCACATTCATTCCCACACCCCCCCTACCTCGTATCTCCGTTTCAGTAACATGCATTCTCACTCATGCCTAAGCGAGAATTGTTCTTCAGATAACTTTTTTAATTATATTTCGCGTACACGCTTTTGGTAACTCAACGATATTGATCAATGATATATATATATACACTGTTTGTGTATCTATATATATATATATCATCACCTTTTCAATAAATAATAGGCTTGACAATATTAAATGCATTCTTAGAGGTGTACATGGGTTGTAAATATTAAGCTGTATGAATGTATGTGTGCATTTATGTGTGTGTGTGTGTGTGTGTGAGAGAGAGAGAGAGAGAGGTCACACCGTTGAAATCGCTCAGATTCAGAGTCAGTCATCCTTGACCGTGACCTTATAGGGCACTTTACACCGAAGGTGCGCATGTTCCTAGCCTGAAGCAGGCAGGTATTGATGTTTAGTCGCCATGGAGACCAGTAAACACTCGCGTCGTCTGCTACACACCTGTTTGGTGTGTCAGTGCTGGCACGCGCTGGTGACTGAATGAAAAGTCTAAGTCTACAGCCCACCTGAAGAAAGTAGGCCGTACCCTTAGACCGCAGTGTGAAAAGGCATTACGTTTGTCATTGCATACCACCTTGCTTCAGGAGTAGCATGAGCTGATTTGGACCGGAACATTTCTCTACCCTTGAGGTAGCCTCAGCAAGCGCTTATGTGTTCGTTGTGAGCGAAGCATTTCTGACGGAGATTTGCGGCTTTACAGGAAAGAGTGTTTCATTCAATCAAAACACCTGTTCTAGTGATCAGACAGCTTTGCTGCCTAAGACTGGTGTCCTTTCTCCCGGTCGACTACTTTCACTTGGAATATATTTATTTATTTATTTTTTTGTCCGACGTCAGTGCACGACAGTCATGGGAGGACTTGAGTGATGGTTGCTGATTAGAGGTACGTCACTTTCGCTTAGCTGAGAGCTGCAACGATTATCTCCCTAAACTAGGATAAGCTGCAGGAATACTGTCATTCATTACTAGTTGCAAGGATACTCTCGCTGATAACAACTACATGGTAACACACTAGGCTGTGACTCATAAAACAAGGTAAAAATGACTCTCGTAACATTACGGTCGTAGGGGAATGACTTGAGGTGTTTGAGGGACCCCCATTAACCGTCAGTGGAATCAAAAACCTTTTCTTCAACTGGGTCAACTATGGGAAGTATGCTGCGTCACACTGCTATCGAACCGGATAGTGTATAGGACCCTTCGTGTTCGTATACCGCTGCTGTAACCATGCACCAGGTTTTCCGTGTACCCACACTAATTACTTAAGCAGCCATAGTCTTACTAATTCTAAGAAACCGACTGAAGGGTAATTACTGTACAGGGAAGATACTGTGCAGCGGTTTTCTTGTGCAAAGAAGCTTGCTGAAAAATAAGAGCAGACATACCGTTGCTGATTAGATTTAATTATATGTGTGACCCACCACCACAGAATGAGTCTTACGTCAGAAACTTCAGAGTTTGCGAACTGTATATTTTTAAAATGTACAGGTTTTGGCCTTTCTCTTTCATCTCCTAGTCCTAAAATTGAGTGAGTTATAAAGAGTTATAAAACTTGACCCTTAGCATCTTTCTAGGCCTCTACTACGAAGCTGCTCTGTGCCACTTAAGACTCATTTCGTGATGGCGGGTCACGCATTATTAACTAAAGGTATTATTTATTTAGATAGCTACAGTTTCATTCTTATTGATTCTATGAGAGAGGGCGAATTTGAGAACTGATGAACCAATTTCTCTTTCTCTCACTCTTTCTTCTCTCTCTCACTCTTTCTCCCCCACTCGCTCTCTCTCTCTCTCATACACGCGCGTGCGCACACATCTCTACAATCTACCTAATGAACAATGTATAAATGTATACAATCCACATCTTTTGTCCGCGCCTGATCAAACTTTTCAAGAGTACCCTTTTTTTTTCCTCGGAAGGTCGTTGGACTCACGTCTGGTTCGATCAGTTTGCTCCATACATCTTTAACCTTGTTGCTTGCCATGCTAACATGTTACCAATAAAGGTAAAGGTAAAGGTCATCCCATAACCTTTTCAGGTCGTTGGGGAGTGAGGTGTTAGAGACCCCACTTTTCTAGGGGGCCAGTTTTTACATGAGGGTGGTGGCAATCTCCTCTCCCTCGCTGCCTTACCTTCCCCAACCCTCTATGGAGTCAAGTACCCATTCCTGTCAGCTGGGTCGACTGGGGGAAGTTTGCTGCGCTTATCGGGAATGGAACCAGCGGTTCGGTCGCCAGCGCTCTAACCACTCGGCCATCCGCTTCCCCATGTTACCAATGGCTCTACATAAAAACAACCACAAAACAAATCTTGTCAATAATTTTGAGGTGACTGACATCGATGTCATTTCAGAGAGATAGATACAGAGAGAGGGAGAAATAGGAAGAGAGAGAGAACTCGAACTCGAACATTTTATTGACTTAGGGCCATTTCAGCCATTGTCACTCAAGGTGAGCATATAGGGTTCATCCTCTCATACATACAGTCACCTATCCATTCATACCCATCCCGTCGTACACTTTAAAGACATGCACTGTACAGTAGTCCTCTCACACACCCACTCATCCTAACACCTCTTCATTTATACCCTCTCATCCCTACCCTACATAGACACATCGTATGTACACATACATTATGGCAACTTTCAGATGTCAATATTATCAATCAAAAAGGGTATTTTTCGAGCAGAGAGCATCCATATACAGAGGGTATCAATCAGACTTCACATAATATCAACTTCGCTTATCTCCCTTCTTCTCCTTAAACATTTATGAATATACCATGCCAATTGTCGTATTCTTCCTGCGTTCTCGGATGATAGTATCTGCACAAGATATTGTTTTGATTGTGTTGTGAGACTTGCTGGAGATATTTGGGTCGAAGGTCTACATATCTGGGACATTGAAAAAGGACATGGGTTTCATCCTCTATATAATTTGTACAGAAAGGGCATTTGTTTGTGTTTTCTGTCCTTTGTTGTATAAAACGATTTTTATGGGTATTTATCTCGCTCACACCTAGCCGAAAGCGTACTAAAACATCCCTGAAAATTTTAATGTTTACATAGTCAAAGTATAGCTCTGGTACGAGAGTGGATTTGTACGATCTGTATAACTGGTACCGTTCACTATTCCTCATGTTGGCCACCCACGTTTGCTGGGTGACATCTATCACTCTACGTTTGAGAGTAGCGAGAAACATTTTATCGTCTCCTACTCCTTGGTTTACCCATACCAGATTAAAACCCATAGATCCTAGGGCTACTCTCACTTTTGTTACCCAGTTTGTTTTGCCTTTTGCATCTAGATTAAATAGTAATTGGTATGCTTGTTTGGGTATGCGGTTGATGGGCATTTTTGTCACTCGGAGCCAGAATTTAATTGTTCTCAGATAGCAACTGACGATGAGCGGATACCTTCCAAGTTCGCCATATATCATCTCTGATGGAGTAAGTATGGGGACATTCAAAAACTTCTTACATGCGTAAAGGTGTACCTTTTCCACAGGACTATTGTCATGGAGAAGTCCCCATACTTCGGATGCATATAGAAGGGTTGGTTGTACTACTGCGTCGAAGAGTTTAAAAAACGTCTGCCTACTCATGTTGTCAATATTTTTTAAGGCTCTAACTATGTCAAACGTAGCATTTTTCCCTTTTACCGCTAACTGCTTAGCCCCTTGGAACGAGCTCATGGTTGTTGTAAAAGTAAAGCCTAGGTACACGTAGCTGTTAACTACTTCTAGGGCTGTTTCTCCTATGGACCACTTTTCCCGTCTTCCCAAGAAACCCCCCTTCCTAAAGACCATTACCTTAGTTTTGCTACTGTTAATTTCTAGTCCTAGCTTCTGGCATGACTTAGCGAGGCAGTTTAGCTGGTTTTGAAGACCAGCTGGTGTGCTTGATAAGAGTACCAAGTCGTCTGCAAACATCAGAATGAACAGTTCAACTAGACCGGGGCAAAGCTGAATACCGTGTTTACCTTCGGTAGACAACGCATCGGCTATTTCATTCATAATAATAGAAAAAAGGGTTGGGCTAGCTACACACCCCTGTCGAAGGCCGCGGGGACAGTGAAAGGACTCAGTAAGTTCCGTTTTTGTCCGTATGCGTGCCTTCAGGGAGTCATACATCGCCATTACTGCTCTGGTGAAAAATCCGGATACTCCGCATTTAATTAATGCTCTCAATAGGGTTTCGTGTTGGACTGAGTCGTAGGCCATCTTTAAATCCACAAAGCATGTGTAAAGTTTAGCTGGTTTACTAAAGTATTTCTGGACAATAGCATATAACGAGAATATGTGGTCAGTTGTAGAGTACCCCTTTCTAAATCCTGCTTGTGATTCAGGGATAATCTTGTTTTCTTCCAGCCATTCATACAGCCTAGTGTTCAGGATTGAAGTATAACATTTACCAATCACACTCAGTAGCGAGATTCCTCTATAGTTACTGGGGGACTCTCGGTCTCCTTTTTTGAAGACTGGTACAATGATAGCTTCTTTCCATAGGTCGGGACATTTCCCGTTTACAAACATATTATTGAAGTATTTAGTCAGAAAGGCCAATACGTGTTCTTCGGCAACTTTTAACATTTCTGCCAAAATGTTATCTACACCACATGCCTTCCCAGAGTTCAGGCCCCTGATTGCTGAGCGCACCTCGTCTTCGCTTATAGTTTCATCTAATGCGTCTACTCCGGACAATTGGTCAGCATCAGAGAGGTTTAAACTGGGAGAGCTCACAGTATTTGATTTAAAAACTTCAGTAAAGTGGTTCATCCATTCATTTGCAGAAATTTTTTCGCTAGCTGATTTCCTGGCTTTTTTGTTAAGACATGAGTTAACTTCTGCCCAGAAGAGCTTAGGATTATTTATTTGTTGTGACAATCGCTCTGCTTTCGTCTTTTTGAAATTTTTCTTTTTCTCCCTGATTATTCTCTGATACTGACGTCTTGCTTCCACGTACTGTGTTCGGTACTCGTCCGATATATTTCGCCTCAACTTGCGTAGGTAACACTTGGCGAGTTTCTTGGCTTCTACACACTCATGGTCAAACCATTCTGCATCTTTTTTACGATCTCCTACAAAGATTCTTTTCTTCATGCATGTCGCAGCCGACTGAAGGCAGTTCACAAAAATCCCCATGGCATTGTTCGGGTCCTGTTCTATTTCACAACTTGCACGTGCTAGCTTCTCTTGGGCTTCCCCTGTACTCAGTGCAGCTAAAAATAGATCTGTCTTGTCCTTGTCCCACACTACTTTCTCTATGTACCTCCCCTCTGCACGTGCATCAGCTCGGTCTGTCCGCGTGACGCTTACCGTCAACACGACTGGCAGGTGGTCTGACTCTACTCTATTTTCAACTTTCAGAGACAAAAATATGCCTTCCTCGCACAGATCGTTTGATGCACAAAAGTAATCTAGCAAACTGGACCCAGCCTGTGAGATAAAGGTCATGCTACTATCTGCACCGAAAAAGCTACAGCCATTAAGAATAGAGCATTCATACAACTGGCACAGGTCAAGTAATTTCCTGCCAAATGTGTTGATTACTGGGTCATCTGAAGTCCTCTCAAAAATTATTTCTTCCTCGTCTTTCGAGAATATATATCTTGGGGATATACAATTATTGGACATACCAGTTCGTGCGTTCATGTCTCCACACAAAAGGATATAGAAATCTTCTTCCATTTCCCTTAAGTCTGAGAGACACATTTCTAAAGCATCAATACCATCTATGTCGTTCGTGGCATTATAATATGGTGAATCGTACGGTGGTATATAAGTACAAATACAAATTATATCTTTGTCTAAGTTCAGTAGTTTTCTTTTCATATTAAGTACCACTATTTGGTCGTAGGCAGTACTTATATGTTCTATGGAATCGTTTAAGTGTTTCCTCACCATGACCACAACCCCACCAGACGGTCTGCCATGATAACTAAGTTTTTTCGCAGGGGCAAAGTACCACTGGAATTTAGAGAGAGTGTCTAACTGCATAATGTTTTCGATATATGATTCTGTTATGCATACAACATCAAATGATTTCAAATATTCTACCATATCCTTATCACTAAGTTTAGGTAAAAGCCCTCCCACATTCCAGTTCAATATTCTAAGACTACCTTGCATTGTTGAGTCTGTATTGTTCCATACTGGGTCCTGCTTGGCAGCTGAGTCACAGTTCACAGTTGATGTGTTCATGCATTGTGTGTCAGCGACATGGCTGAGGCCGATTTCCTATTTGAAAGGAAATTTGCTGTTATTAGTTCGTCCGTTTGTTGATAGTCGTCGAACATTTGTCATACTGTCTGGCGTCACAGCTTGGTTTTTCTTGGGTAGTGGTGCTGTTTGGAGTTGTAGTTGTCGAAGTCGGGTTGCAGGTCGGTTGGGTTCCCCAGCGTTGTTCGGCGGTCGGTCGTTGCAGTTCGAGTTATCGTTCTTGTTCTTGGTTTTGTTTCCTGCACCATGCCTTGTTCTATTTATGAGAGAGAGAGAGAGAGAGGGAGGGAGGAGGCGAACAAAGGATCACAATTCAATGACTCGAAAGTGGTGAGCTGTAAATATTACCTAGCTAACAAAGGGACACCCAGAGTGCAGGGTACAATATATAAAGAATTATTAAGCTCCAGAGATGTCGGAATCACAGTCAAGCTGAACCAACAGCAGTGTTTGATCACAAGAGCATCGCGACGTAGGAGCATGTGTTTTATGATTCCACTATTCTTACTTCATGCATGCCGAGTATTGAATGATTTCGACTCAGCTGAAGGGGAAGATCCAGATTTGACACTAAAATCATAGCTGGAAGATTTAGTGGGGAATCAACAGCACTGAAATGAGTCGCGTGCCGCTTCGCCTATGGCAGGCATGGAAGATCACCGAGGCTAGTTACACTAATCAGTGTGGCCATTAGACATAAATACACGGACAAGCGCAATAAATGCTGTCGTCTGTCAGGGGAGATTACTAATCTCTGGCTTTTTTGGGGGAGGGGGGAGGGGGGGATGAGTGAGGACTGTTCAGCCGAAACTGTGGATGCTGTTTTGTATGTCTCAAATAGAATTTACGCAGATCTGAAGAACCCAACACCTGCATTCGTCTAATGTTTTTTGACTTCTCCTGTGCTTTCAATATAATGAAATGCGGTTTGGTTGTTCAAAAACTAATTCGAATGAATGTTGATACCAGAATTTCTCTGTGGATCTTAGACTATCTGACCAACAGACTTCAATTTATAAGAATTTCTAGTGATTCCATTTCTGATACTCTGTATCAGAACCAGTAGTGGTGCTCCCCAAAGTACTGTACTTTCTCCTTTCTTATTTGCCCTGTACAGGCCAGAGTGTAGACACAGGAACGAAACTGCCCTATAGTTAAATGTGCAGACGACACCGAACTTACAGGACTGATTTCCCACGATTATGACTCCTACTACAGACAGGAGATTGAGCATTTTGTTACATGGTGTTATAACAGTTGTTTATAGTTAAAGGCCAAGAAAACAGAAGAAATGATTGTAGGTTTCAGGAAAGAGAAGGTTGATTTTGATGACGTACTCATTAAAGGTGAGGTTGTAACAAGAGTAGACAGTAACAAATATTTAGTTATAACTATCGACAATAAACTCTCCTGGAAAGCTCATGTTGATAGCGTTGTCAAATAAAATTCATAGCCGCCTTTGCTGTTAGAGAAAACTTAGATCTCTTAATGTTCGCCCTGAACTTCTGCAACTATTCTAGACTTCAGTAATATGCAGCACCGTGACTTTTGGCCTAGTGCTAGCAAAACAGGATAGGGATAAGCTGAACAAAAACATTAAAAAGACAGGAAGGAAGATTGGAAGGGTGCAGAATGACTGAGAGACACTCAAGCTTCTGTACAACACACTGACTACAATTTTAGCCGATGACTGTCATCCACCCTGACAGGAATTCGACCACAGACCCATAGACAGAAGTGGTAGGTTTAGAGTTCCTCGCTATCTGCACTCTTTTATTCCGGCGACAATCCACATATACAACCAAATCATGGCTAGGACACGTCTTTGAGTGAAGGTTCTCACACGGCTGGCACCCATTCCCGTTTTTTTTATTGACGAAACCATCAAGTAATGTCTAATATTATATTCGCATGGCAGACTGAATAATTAATTTCCCCGAAAGGGATTAATAAAGATGTTTTCTATTTTATTTCTATTTGTAGCACGAATATTTTGCACGTAAGGGCAGAAATCGTTGCTGTGAAATAAACGTAAAAAAATTATTTGAAAAAACAGGAAACATCCATCCATCCATCCACCCATCTATTTTTCTGCATAGATACAAGAGAGAGAGAGAAAGAGAGAAGAAAGAGGAGCTTAGAGGGAGAAGAGGAGGTAAGCAGTGAACAGGAAGCGGAAGATGGTCAAGCCTGACGGTAGTCCAGAGGAAGACTCAAGCCCGGGTTCTTCCCAGGCGCCTGCAGCCTCCGTAGCAACGGCAGCGACAAAAGGCTACGCCCATTTGTTAAAGGTCAGTGCGAACTTTTGTCTCCCTCTGTCTGTCTGTCTCTCTCTCCTCTTCATTTTGTAGAGTGCCAGCCTGGATAGAAGACTTGTAAACATCCGCACTCTCCTGACGCCCATCAGTGGCAGGCTCGTCTTCAGGCTCATTACCTCAGTCATCATTATGCCTCCGCCAGTTACCCCGCAGCCCTTACCCACACCACTTCACTCTTTGCACACCGCTGTTCGGTCACAGCACGGACCTTCATCTACTGGATAAGTGTCTCAGGCTTATATCCAGTGTAAGTCTCGGCTTTCCTTATCAGCCCGCCCGTGTTTCCGGTTCCGGTTTGCTGTTGCGAAGAGACACGGACCTTCATTTAATTTTAATAAACGTCAGTGGTTTGCAGACGTAAATGGATTCGAAAAAAATTAACAGGTGCAAATTTTTGCATTGTTGGATGTCATACCAATAAAGCGAGATGTCGTTATCCTCAACAAAAAGTAAACATCTATCCTCGTCGCTATCATAGCTTACAATACCAACCGACCTAAGCCAACGGGGCACTTCCCTATTGTCGTCTGCTAGTAAATGGCGTTGTCGTGAACTCAATGCTACCACGGACCTTCATATGTGGCATTTATTAAATTAATTCTTAAAGTATAGGCTTTTTGTAACAGAATAATCTATATAATTGTGTCCGAAAAATCAAATACAATGCTTTTTAAAAAAAATGTTAGTGGTAGAGCAAGTCAATGGCATCTGTTGTGACAATGTTTTTCTATGATAAAATTGACGATAAACCCACAACAGAAAATACTACTGTTGATTTTGCAATCAGTCTTCTTTAACAAGGTTCTTATGACAGAAAAGCTTAATTACTTCTAAAATTTCTTCGACGTTAGGAAAACCCGCCATTTTGAAATCGGAAACGGAAGTGAAAACCTAACATTGTAGGGTTTGTTACAATTGGTCACTCCTATGATAGCGCAAAGAGGCAACGAATGAGAGACACTCATCCAGTAGATGAAGGTCCGTGGTCACAGGCACTCAGTCGCAACAAGCCGAAGACTTGCCGAGTATGTTTAGCCCCTGTCAGCTGTCACTAGCATCTTTTCTCTCAAGCGCTACTGTTACCAGATTTCTCACACTCATGGCAGTGACATCCCCCCCCTCCCCACCAAATCCCGCGAGATCCGCTCTGTCCTGTCTTTCTCTTATTTCTCTTTCTTTCTTCAACTACCACTGACATGGGTGACAAGTATAAGTACGATGGCGTCAAGAAATGTCGTCAGAAGCAGCCGGTCGCCTGCGGCAGTGAGTACGGAAATGGTTTCTCTTCTTGGTTTTGCAGATCATTCTGCTGGGCGATTCCGGCACTGGCAAGACCGCGCTTTTGAGGCGGCATCTGGAGGACGTGTTCGAAGAAAAACGCCTCCCGACCATCGGCGTGGACTTCGGTGTCAAGTCGATGGAGATGCCCAACGAAGACATGGTAAAACTTCAGGTAAGAAATAACGAAAAGTGTTTGGTGGTTCTAAATATGCGTGTGCATGTGTGATAATGATGATGATGATAATAATAATAATGTGTGTGTGTGTGTGTGTGTGTGTGTGTGTGGGCGCAAACAGACGAAGTAAATCAATAGATGCAACAAGGTACAGAGAGTCTCGTAACCTTTTGCCGTTGTGGAATGAAGTGTTTGAAATAGCACTTGTCTTTGGTCAGCTTCTTTCTGAAGATGCTGTCAGTCTCCCCTACAGCAATGCTTACAGGGTGAGGTACTCATTTCACAGCTGGGCAAGTGGGTGGTGGTGGTGGTGGTGGTGGTGGTGGTGGTGGTAGAAGAAGTACGTTGTGTCTCACGGTATCGATTATGATAAAAATATAAATTTAACAACTGGCTAATTATTCTGGGTTTATGCTCCAGCATAATTTTAAAAAGCTTTGAATAAACAAATAGTTTCCATAGCTCTAAACTTGCATTTGTTAGGGAGTTACCGAAGTTTAAAAGTGGTAAATAGGAAACTGAGGAAAATGGACTCGTAGAAAACTGAGGCGTGTAAGGATAATTAGGATAACTAAAAATCAAATTCTCCATATTCTTCAAATGCGGACTGTTAGACAAAAAGAAGCAAAATTGCAAAAGATAATAAAAAATACACACGAAATAAATTTGTGCAATGCTTATTACTTCCCTTTTGGGAACTACCTCTATTGAACACTTATTACTTCCCTTTGTAAAGACATTCGACGAGTACTTTTTACTATTCTTCTGTGAAAGACATCCACCAAATGCTAACTGCTTCCTTCTCTCAGATCTGCAAAAGACATTCACACAACGCCTGTACCTGCTTTTTGTCGTTCATTTACCAAAGACATTCCCAGAAAGATTTATTTCTTTTTGTGCCAGATCTGGGACACAGCCGGGCAAGAAAGATATCGCAACATTACTACCTCATATTACAGAGGGGCCCAAGCAGTCTTGGTTGTGTATGACGTCACGAGCAAAGAGTCGCGCGAGAACGTGAAGAACTGGATACGAGAAGTGAGAAGATATGGTGCCGATGACGTCGTCATGGCAGTAGTGGGCACCAAAGTAGACCTCAAAAACACGGCACCAGAGTTTTACAGCGCAGAGGACCTTAAGAGGCAGCTCGAAGCTGATGGGGAAAATATTGAAAGCTTTTTCGAAGTCAGCTCCAAAACCGGGGAAGGCGTGGAGAGGGTCTTCCGTAGCGTGACGGACACGTTCGTGGCCAGAAGGCTGCAGGACCGAAATTCGCTTCGCGGAGCCATGAAAAACATTGACAAGAAAAGCGACGTGATCTCTGTTGGAAAGAGTCCCGTTGAAAGAAAGAAAAAATGCTGTTGACAGCATCGAACAGTTCCATCCCACTTGTTAGTCCCGCGTGATGCTTCTACAGTTGTTCTATTATTCTACATAAATGATATTTTAACACTCAGGCACACCAGGCAGTGAACCGTTTGTTCTCTTCCTCAGCTGACACGTAGAGGGCAGAAATGAGTCTCAATTTTCGTCCTCTGCTTCACTCGTAAGGGTTAATCAGTAATTTTACTCTTGGCACGTATTCTAGAGATGTGTAGCCCCTTTACAATGCATATTTCAAGTGACAATTCCTTATAATTCTGTTTATGAATAGACACGTAGAGTTCAGGAGACTTCGTCTAGTTTGTCCCTCAGACCACACCTATTTTGTCACTCCACACACCCCTCAGTCCAACATGCCATATGGAAATGTATTCCTTCCCTCACGGTGACCAACCTATTTGTATCATTACTTGGTAACCACCTTACTTGAAGTTTTTTGCTTTTAAGAGGCCACAGATGCTGTCACCATCACACGTCCATCGTAAACCTTAGAAATAAGACCGCGGGCAGATTCTACGACCTTTATGGTACAGCAATGTAAAATATTTTTATAGGAGCGTAATCGATTTTTCCATTAAACTTGTACTTTGTCTCGCCGACATTTTACTATAGGACTCACAAGCCAGCAATGTTTAGCTGTTTTGAAACATTGACGTATTTTAACCCTTTGGCATAGTTGTTTTGTAAATGCCATCAGCTGGCTTGTCTTTTGCCTCCTAGAAAAATCTAGGTCTTCTGCACAAAAAACATTTAATTTCTAGTTATTGAATCATGCCAATTACTGCTTGAAATACTCCTGTGACGGTATTTACAAAAAAAACCTGTCAAACATTTTTAGCGACAGGCATTTTTCTAGGGTCTCATGATCCAAAATATGAGTGGTCTTCTAGAGAAAACTGCCAAGTGTGCTTGTTATTTTCATGCAGATAATAAAGCAGCTTGTAAGTTTTCTTCGAAGGAGTCTTTACGTCCTCAAGGGTACAACATTCCCCTACCCCCCACATTCCCCTCTAATAGTGTGCATGTCACTCTGTTCGCATTACGTTAGATACCCGCGGGGTACAGCCGCCCAAACTAATTTTGAGTGGCGAGCTAGGTGATGGCTTTCTGTAGGAATCTCTTGCGGCCATTTACTTTTCGACGAAATGATACTTTCCATCAGATAAAAGTAATTAAATAAATAAATAAATAATTAAATTAAAAAAGCCGGTATGTTTGTCGCTGACACAGATACTCGTGAATTCTTTCTTAGTTCACTTGACTCACGTGTTATGTGACAATGAAACTCATGGCTGACTACAGCCGGATAGCTCTATATATATATATAGCTCTCTATTTTACTTCGGCTACCTATCAAATAATTATATATAATTTATATATATAAATAAGCTGCTTGGTTTACTCTACCAGCATATCAAATACTTTAAACCACCTTCATATTGCCTGACTCCCAATTTTACTTGGTCAACATATCATGACACGAGTAGCAGGGAAAAGCAAAATTTCCGTCATATAACTGCAAACCAAGTCAGCTAAAGTATCCCTCCACCATTTTCTCTCTCAGTCAGCCAGTTTCCCCCATTTTCTTGTTATTTAAAATGGCGTAAATGTAAGGCTTCTATTGCATATAGAGACGTTAATCCTACTCGGTCGATCTATTATAGCTCTTTGTCATGTTTTTTTTGTTTTATTTTTTTTCTCTTTACTCATCACGCACTCGCGTGTGCGCGCACACACACGCACACAGAGCTGTCACGCCTTTGCTACTGAAGAAAAAACGCTCACTGTGCTCCAGCCGCAGCTGCTGATACTCTGGTGACATCAGCAAGCCCACTTAGGGAGCACTCAGATTGCAGAAGCCGCCGGACTATCAGCAAGTGCGGCCTGAGCCCAAGGAGTCGTCAGCTAAACACCTTTCTGGACAAAGACACGTCAGCGGCC
This sequence comes from Marisa cornuarietis, assembly GCA_004794655.1. NCBI lineage: Eukaryota > Metazoa > Mollusca > Gastropoda > Architaenioglossa > Ampullariidae > Marisa > Marisa cornuarietis. The sequence continues at coordinate 2,171,388 of SMMW01000040.1, forward strand.
TGTGATTATCTTAACAGCCGCGTGACCTTTAGTATATCGCGTAGTCCAGACTTACTGCGTTGGTGACATACAAATGGGACAAGAGGAGAATTTACCCCGTACAGGGCCTCATCCTCAAGAGAACTAGTCAAATGCACGAAAACGTAAATGACAACTAAACGAATGTAGAAAAGGTTAAATGCTGAATAATAGTTAGAAAAGAGAATGGTTAGGTTTATTTCTAAAGAAGTGACAACAACTATGTAGCATTGTCTCGGTGACACGAAGGTAATAATTAGTGACTAAAAACTCCAACTGATCAAAATTGTTGTCAAAAGAGGATGATTCCTCTCACTCATGGTTCCATAGCGACAAAGGGGTGAAAGTGGTGTGAGTTTAGAGGTGACACAAATGCTGGAGGCCAGCCAGTCTTCAATACTCTAGCTGTGGGTGGCTGTAAAGACTGTCTAGGTGGCTGCTAGCGACTGTAGCAGTCAGCTAAGCTGCTATTACATAACATTATTCCGCCTCGTCCGAGCGTATTATAGGATGGGGGCTACTTTTAAGTGGCCCGCCCTGTTTTGTGAAAGGAGTTTAGTTAACAGATAGGGTTAGCAGTCAGCTAGCCTCTGTGCACTCGGCTTCAAAGCTGGTCTTTCGTTGAAACGTAAACAACAGCAAGTCTTGTTGATAAGATACAGTGTTGTAAGAAACTTCCCATCCCCTCTCGGTCATTTACGCGTCAGTACCTTCCTGTATCTGTTCCTGTTGATTTACAATATTTAAACATTTAGGGTATTGACGAAGTTCAGATTAGTCGGTCGGCAGCGTGAGCTGTAAGAGAATTAGCATAACAAAGGAGGGATAGAAGGTAGTCCAGTCGGGCACCGCCCCCCTGTACCCCAATCGTCATGTGACGTGGGCAGTGCCCTCTGACCGTCAGACCAACAACAGAGGTCAAAGAGCTCGCGACCAGTCCGTCGGTGGTGAGTTGTTTTGGTGGCTACGAGCGTGAGGTGTGTCGTCGGGAAATAATCAGGTGCGTAAATGCTTACCATGTAAACTGTTGACTGTAGACTGTACCCTGTAGACTGTAGAACCTAATAATGTTGTATGGTCGTAAATGGGTCTGATACCCGTCCCTCTCCAGTTTTGTTAAGCTCATGTAAATTCTAGGCTATGAAGATTAGCAGAGCTACGTTTGTTTCTGATAGGTTTATATAATTGGAATACTGTTTATACACTCTGCTTAAGAACAGAATTGTTATACATATGTAAAAAATTGAAACACAAAGAATCATTAAAATATACATTGCAGTTTATTGTCATTTAAATTTTATAAAATTATTTAAGACATTAATGAAGCTAAACCATGCATAGCGTGTACAAAAAAGTATAATTTTGTTCCAAGAAAGAAAGAAGTACATCGTGTAGAGTCAGCTCAAAGCAATAAAGAAATATAAAAAAAAACGAGGTAAACAATTTAAAATCATTTTTATTACATAAGGCATAATCAAAATGTAAATGAAAACTGAACGCAAATAAAAAGCTTTACAGAATTGCTGCAACGCTCCACACACACACACACACACACACACACACACACACACACACACACACACACACACACACACACACACACACACACACACACACACACACACACACACACACTCTCTCTCTCAAAAACAGTCATGAACATCCATTTTAAAATTGAACAATCTTTAGCAGAAAAGGCTGCAAAAAAGCTGATTTACCCCGGAAACAAAACGAAACAACGGCTTGTAGGTAAACAAGAACTCTTATAGCTCGAAACATTGAATAGTCATGTCAACAATCAGGCAGGTATACACGAAAGCATAAGTCATATCTTAAGATGCTCGCTTATTTATTTGCTATCAGATAACATCGTGGAAGGGTGACTATTGTGTAGAAGCTACTCTGTTTGACAGCCACATTGTTGTGTAAACTTCTCCAGGAGCCCTTAGAATGCGTACCTCAAGGGTCGTGGCAAGTGCAGAACCCTATGGAGACAAGACAGCGTGGACTACAGCGACACGTCGGTATACATACTTGTTTAAGGTACAGTGACAAACTTTCTTGCAAGAAAGCGCGATGAACGAATTTATTCAAGTTATTTTACATTTTTGTGCCGTTTGTTTGCTGTTTTTGTCATACCTGTTCTGTTTATCAATTCTTGTCATATTGTTAGAAATGAGTAATAGACGTAGTTTGCCATAGTTATTGTCAGAACTCAGCACTTGCCACTTGTCATATGTTGTCAGGACTGAATAATTTATTAATTATGAAAATGTTAGTCATCACGCATGCACACACACACAAACACACACACACACACGCACACACAGACAGACACACAGACAGACACACAGACAGACACACAGACACACACACAGACACACACACATCCATGCTCCATCACTTATCAAATGTGTCATCAATCGTTACTTGGCGTCTCGTGTGTGGGTGTGCGTGTGCGTGTGTGTGTGCGGGTATGCTTGCGTGTGTATATTTGATGTATGTGATTGTATAGTACATGTATCTGTATGTATAAAGCATATATATATATATGTGTGCCCGTGCTTGCAGCTGCTCATGCTGGGTGAATCGGGTGCGGGTAAGACATCATTGTTGCAACGGTTTGAGCGAGATGAGTTCAACGATGATCACCTTCCGACTGTCGGGGTGGATTTCGTCGTTAAGACCTGCTCCCTGCCTAACGGAGACCTAGTGAAGCTACAGGTAAAAAAACTCGCTGAACTGTGTGTTGTCATGTTTTGGGAGGGAGAACTCAAAGGCACACTAAAAGATACTTTCTCGGAATAAACGGTATTTTAGGAAACTGAAAGGACACGAACATGGTTTACAAAGTCTATCAAATACCATAATACTACTATGTCTTCAAAAGTACGGTCTCTGTTGTAATCATTTAGTAATAATGTTTCATACTATCGAAAAGTTAGGTTCGATTCCTTCTAACATTCAAGCACGTAGCGAGAAAGCGTTCGTCTGCTGTGTGGCTACACGGGCACCGGGGCGCAGACACCTACGGGCTCCTTGTAATTGTAATCGTAAATTATTTTCCCAATATATAATAATATGCTTACAATTCGTTTGTCAACGTCTACATTTCACTCAGTAAAGTAATATAGACTGCAATACATTAGGACAAGTGCACTAGGCTCTACATCACTACTTAAGCATAGAGTTGTTTACACGTGAGTGGTTAGTAAACGACAAAATAACGATAAAGGATCAAACTTGTAGCACCCCGCTCCATAAAAAAATCCCCTGAGCGAGGAATGTTATATCAACCTTCCTTCGAAAGAAAACAATCCAATGACCAAGGCAAGGGCTACTTCACAGCCGCAGGCCCGAGTACACCAGACCCTCCTGTACCCCCACCCCTCTCGTCAGGCCTGCGCAGTGGTTAACAAAAGCATTAACTCAATCAGATCGAGCTGACGATGGAGTGGGCTCACTGTTGCGAAACGCGCTGGATAGTCACGCCCCACTGACTCGTCGCCTTGTCTCCAGGTGTCCCCTCTCTCCTTGGTACACCACTGTGGGTTCTGAGCTTCTGGAAGCCAAACGTGAATAAAGACGATCAGAGCGGGAGGGGAGTCACTAGACTCAACGTGCCCTGTCAGATTTTTCAGGCAGCCATTTTCAGACATTGTTCAGCGTGCAAAGTCAATGTTCTACTCTGAAAAATACTTGCCTGTAAAACCACTAAACAGTTATTTAATGCTAGCAACAATCTGCTTGGAAAAAAACACTTTTACTCCACACCCGTCAGTGTTTCCTGCACAAGAACTCCCACAGAAATTTGCTGATTTCTTCACCAGTAAGATTGTATTGATATGCCAGAAGATTGGCTCTGCTGCTGTTCCATCTTCATCTTTGTCAGACACAGTTTACAACGTCCTAAATTATGTGGGTTTGAAGGAGTTAGTTTGGTAAGGAACTCTGTCTGAGCAGTAGCCCCAAAACATGTGAACGCGATCCTATTCCCTCCAATCTGCTCGTCCATTGTCTAGATGTCCTGTTACCACATAAAACCTATATCATCAATGCTTTTCTCACGTCGGGGCACTTTCCTCCCGAGTTAAGGTCGGCTAGTGTTCGTCAACATAAAAAACTATCTTAAGATCATAACTGCTTAAGCAATTGCAGACCAGTTTCAAACCTGTCCTTTCTGTCTAAGGTTTTTTCCCAGCTTATTGTCCACGTGGAGCAAAATCATCTTCTTAATCCCTTCCAGTCGGCCTATAGAAAAGGCCATGGTACTGAACCTGGACTTCTAAAAGTTGTAAATGATCTACTCCTCAGTGCTGAACATGACAAAGTGTCATTTCTGGCGTTGTTAGAATTGTCAGCAGCATTTGATACTGTAGATCACTCTATACTTCTACACAGACTTCAGCGCTCTATTGGTATTCATGGCGTTGCTTTGTCCTGGTTTCGATCATGGACCGAACCCAGACTGTGTGCGTGAATGGTGTTAACTCAGATGCTTCTGACCTGAGATATGGTGTCCCGCAGGGATCTGTATTGGGGCCAATACTTTTTGTGTTATATGCCTCCCCTCTGTTTGGTGTTATGTCACGCCATGCCATGTCACACGTGAGTTATGCTGAAGCTTTATCAGTCACCTCCACTTAACTATTCCTTTCTCCACCTCTGTTCGCAGCTTGGGTGTCATTCTTGATCAGAGTTTGACTTTTTATCAGTATATTTCTCATGTCTGCAGAAATGTTTACCTTGAACTTCGTAGATCAGCACCAGTCGTCATTATCTCACCACCGATGCAAGTAAAACTCTAATCTGTGCTTTTGTGATGTCGAGGATAGACTATTGTAATTCTCTTTTAGCTGGAATTCCCAAGAATCTTCTTGACAGACTTCAAGGGATCCATAATAACGCTGCTCGCCTCATATGCAAACCATCTAGATGTGAACATATATCACCTATCATACGCTCTCTTTACTGGCTGCCAGTCGTGGACCTTATAGCCTACAAACTTTACACTTTAACTTTGCCGTTTCTGGCACTGGTCCTCAGTACCTCTCCGAACATCTATATGCCCGCGCGACCTCTTCGCTCATCTTCTGACACCAAGCTTCTTTGAGTCCCACTAAGACAAAGACGTGTGGGCAAAGGTCTTTCTCCTACCTAGCCCCATCAACTTGGAACGGAGTAGCCGTCAGCCTTCGTCACTCTGATTCTCTTACCACCTTTAAGTCTAAACTTAGTCACATCAGAGACTTCACTGTGACCCTGTCCTGACCATTAGCGTGTAGAACGTGTGTCTGTAATTTACTTTGTGTATGAGTAGTGTTTGTTGTAGAAGTGAGCGTGTCCGTTAGTTGTTAATGGTTTAATCTATATGGTTTCTGCAAAGCGCCCTGAACAAATCTTTGGAAAGGCGCTGTATAAATCCTCATTATTATTATGACTCACACAACAGATATAACACTAAAAATTACTTGGTTCACCTAAAAATGTTCAGTACCTTAAATATCTTCAAAGGTTCTAAACATTTTTTTTAACATTTTGGACTACGGTCAGCATTGGCTGGATGAATGTAATCAAAGAGCTGGCGAAAAGGTGAGAGTTGGGAGAAAAAAGCGCTACTTTAATGATTTCCTTAAAAGATTTCACAGAGGTATTTTTTGCGTCTCTAAGAAGAAAAAAATGCATCGAAAGGAATGTTACTTTAGATTATTGCTTACAGACGGCTTTCGCTTAAAAATAATTTATATATATATATATATCAAATCAGTGCAACCTTATTGTACATTAATTACAGACAAATATAAATATTTTTAATTTATAGAAGAAAAGTTAACATTATTGGCAGATTAAAAATTTATCATAATTTCACGAGGGTGTGTAGTATCTCATAAATCAGTCTCCATAAAAAGAATAAATATAAATAAAATACGAACGACTTTTAAGCCGAGAATAAACCTTCATGTACGAAAACCTTGAAAAATAATGTATGCTTCGAGTTAGAACAACAGTTTCTTGTGTTTATCTATCTTTTTACTGTGACTTTGCCGCCTGCTTCGCTGTAAAATGTTTGGACTGTCGAACTGGTACGACGATCTTCTCCACAAATCGAAACACAACGCGAGACGTTTCAAGGGAATTTCACTGTTGTTTTATGATGTATTGCGCGAAGAATTTAACATTTGAAACTGTTACAATGGTGAAGGCTGCAATGGATGACAGTATGGAAAGTATGTAGAGGACGGGGAATGAAGGTCCACGCATTGCGGAATGATACATCAGGGGCACGTTTCTAAAACTTAATACTATTCTAAAGAAGCAAAATATCTTTTTTAGCCATTTTGATACATTGCAGAAAAACATACAAAATTGTACTGACAGGACGGAAAGTCTGACTTAAACAACTTTCTCTCACTTAAAGCAGTTTTAGTTTTAAAAATTCTAAAATTGTGGTGTGCACTTTAAACTAATTATCTAAATAGAGTTAAGGCCTAAAAGTGTTTAAAATTAGAAATGTGTTGTGCAACTGACCCCTGGTTTCGTTTCGTTGGCTGCTTCAAAGCTCGCCGGTTGGACTTCGTTTAAGCAGATAGGGAGGCCAGTACTAAAGCTCATGTTATGATTTGTTTTCCAGCGGCAAGTACATGTTTAATAATTTATCGTAATGCTAGCCAACATGTGTATTTTAAAAACGAAAATGACATTATTTTACTTGAAAAGCTGTCTGGTAACAGCTCTTTAACTACAGACAGACGATTGACGTTAATGGCCGACAGACAGCTCGTAAAGGCCTTCATGTCATGATATCACCCTGCATTATCGCAGGAACTTCACCTGCTCACCGGGCTTTTAACAGCTTTTACCAGGCTCACGTAAGCCTTCAGTTAACTGAACTGGTTTATCACATCGGCTATGACTAATTTCACGAAGCCCTTGCCAGCGTCTAGGTCCTCGGTAACACATAGCGGTGCGCAGCTTATTTAGTTTAGCTTTTGTCCGTACAATTAATTGTGATGTCACGAGACTTGGTGATCAAGTTCGGACATAGGAATACTTTCCAGCGGGTAAGAAATACAACCGTCAATAAACAGCCCAGAAGATATACTTTGCTGCTGGTAAAGAAAAATTGACAGTTGTCATCGAGCTTGGAATAAAGAACTAGACAGTAATGACTCATATGACTTGAATTATTAACTTAATCTTTAAAAATTCTGTGAGCGTCGAATAAGACAATATTATATCAAATCAAAGTCTCTCTGTGACCCTGGCTATCTCCTCTTCACCCTTCCAAAAGAAAGCGTTTGTGTTTTTCTATCTCAAGCTAACCTATTTATCAACACACAAAACAGCCACACCCACCCACCCACAAACTTGGATAAATCTGCTTAGCAAGAATGCCTACATGACTTTTTAAAAAGCGAAATCCTTTTGTCGTATCCACTAACTTCTTAATAGGTTCCTGACATGCAACCGGCTGAACAAAGCAATTTCAGTGTTAGGTATGTAGTCTTATCAATAGACGGAAAATTCAATGTGCCAGGATACGCCACTTAAAACGAAGCTTTAAAAAGACGATCAAGCAGATGTGAAGGAATCGCAATGAATAAAAATATAATATTGTGTTTCCCGATGAAGTGAAAAGACCTCATTTACTCATGAGAAGGGGGTTAGCAGCAGCTTACTCTCCCCTTTTCTATGTGTGAAATATTTTAGAGCTGACGACCTTAACAAACAAACAAACACACACACACACACACACACACACACACACACACACACACACAACAAAAAAACAAAAAGATCTATGTGTACACATTCCTTGAACATGTCTTTTCCTTGTGTTCTTCCTATTCTTCCACATTTAAGTTCCTCGTCTTTAATGTCTAGTTATAACTTTAATTCTTCTCCCAAGATGATTTTAAATAACTCTTTTTGCTTTCAAGCCAGTATTATTACTTCACGTAGTTCGGTCTTGAAGCCATTTGTGGATTCATTTGCAAATTGACTGTTTTCTTATTTTCTCAGTGAGCTTTGAAAAGTTTACATGACAACCATATACAGTTGCTTTGCCTTTTATGCTTCAATAAGATAATTGAATCACATTAAAGTACAGTGAACACAGTTTTGTGACGAGTTTCACATTATTCCCAGCTTTCAAAGATTTTAAGAAATCTTTCTTTAAAAAACAAGCCTTTCACTTACAATCTCAGGACATCGTTTTGTCACATTAATTTTGTCCGTTAATTGTTTACATAGTTTATGACCTTATTCTTGTCTGTACGTTTCTTGGTATCATTACTTGCTGTACGAAGATGCTTCTGTCACAATAAAAAATGGATCTGGATGTTCAAAAAAATTACACGACTTTTTAATGTGATTTAAAAATGTTGTTTTTTGTAAAGGTGTAAAATCTGAATATCCATGCTAGCATTCTGGAATGTAATAATGGTAGTTTCCGCATGATACTGGGTAGGAAGAATCTTTCAGGTCATCTCGGGACAAGTCGATTTCGACGAAACCTTTAGACTATTCTTCTCTCGTTCCCTTTGTGCTTACTTTTATCTCATCACGGACTAGTGATCTAAGCTGTTCATCAGTAATGGTGATAACCTAGGTTGACCTTATCTAAGCGGCAGAGGTGGTGGCAGTTGAAAACGTAATGATTCTGATGATGGTCACAAAGACTGTTTTTGTTTTTCTCACAGATCTGGGACACAGCCGGCCAGGAGCGGTATCGCACCATCACGGCCTCCTACTACAGGGGAACTCACGCCGCGGTCATCATGTACGACCCCACACGTAAAGACGAGCTCCAACACGTTCTGCACTGGCTCAGCGAGGTCAAGGCTCATGTTAGAGATGACGTCATGGTGGTGCTGGTGGCCTCCAGGCTGGACCTTAAGCTCACTTCGCCGGAATTTTATGGCGCCAGGGCCCTGCCACGTGACGTGGAGAGACACCTGCTCAAGGACGACGTGGCGGGGCCCTTCGAGGTCAGCGCCAAAACCGGAGAAGGGGTGGCCAGGGTCTTTCAGTCCACCATCGACAAGCTCGTGGCCAGGGAGATGGCAATCAGGGACTCCCGCGAGGAAAAAACTAAGACTGAAGGGATGGTCTCTCTTGTCAACAAATCGGAGGAGAAAAGCTCATGCTGCTGATCTTAAAGAGGGGTGGAGGTGGAGGGGAAGTAGCCCTTCGTCAGTGTGCGTTTTGTTCAGAAACGTGCAGGAGCATGCATTCATTTGTTCGCTCGCAGGTCATCATAAATCGTGACATAAATGTGTTGAAGTAGCGAAACATTCTATAACAATACTTTCACTCACCACCACCCTTCATCCCTTTCTGCACCAAGTTTAGTCAATACGATCATCTGGATCAGGAAGTCATGACATCATTCATGATGAATACTCTAAGGTCATTTCAATTTTTTTCTTTATGTAATGAGAAAAAGGTAAATATTTATAGTAATAGTATTTTAATATGTATTTTTGTTCTTGCACTAATAATACCTGGTCTTTTGTAACGACACCAGCTAGTTCTCCTTCATATCTAACTGGCGGTAACGGCAGTCTAGCAACAGTCTTGCTCCACGTTTACTGCAGTAGAGAGAGGCGACCACGGGTCCTAGTTTCGTGGTCTGGACTGTATCTATAGTTACAGGTACAGAGCAACCCTTCTTAAGTAATACGTTGAAACCGGCGTCTCCGACCTCTTAATTAGCTGTGTTAGACCCCAGTTAATTGTAAGTCTAGCGGCAAATACTTGTCCGAGATAAAGTCTTCCAGAAGCCTCCACATTTTGCCCCTGCAGTAACCTCTGTTTTCTGTTCCCAGTCTAAAAAAGACTTAAAAAACTATTAAGAGCACAGAACATACATTAACGGAGATGACAAAAAATGAGATCGGGCTATTTCCGCACGCAAAACAAAAAATATTTGAAGCTGATTAGAAATAAGTGATGAAACCTTTTTTGGAGTGGCTAAAAATTGTTGGATAAAAAATCGCAAGAATGAGGGTAGAACTAATTGCACCTAGACTTCTTTGGCAGGGAAAATGGGCTGTTATCTAATATATATATATTTTTTGCGTATTAGCTCTCATGAAGCTTTTAGCCATGTTTCCGTCTTTTAAGGTTCCCAAATGGCAACCTTTTACCTGTCACAAAAGCAATATCCTGTCAAAGTTTTCTCTCAAGTGTTATTAGGAATTCTCTTTTCTGTTCCAATGTTCATTGCAGTTCTTATTTTTAAAACTTAAATTTCCTTGCGTAGAGACGTGAGGAGAAGAAAATGACTAGAGCCGTAAAAGAAGAAGCGATTCTAGCTTTGAACTAACCGTAGAAAGCCTGTGATTGTGAAAGAAAGAGAGAAAGTAGTGAGAGAAGGAAAGCGAAAATGAGAAACAGAGAGAAAAAGAGAAAGAAAAAGAGAGGGGAAGAGCGAGGAAAGAAAGAAAGAAAGAAAGAAAGAAAGAAAGAAAGAAAGAAAGAAAGAAAGAAAGAAAGAAAGAGAAAGAAAGAAAGAAAGAACATCTCTAAAAGACGGCTAAAAACGATTAAGCTTTAAATGTACTAACAATCTTAAAATTCAAAAAAGTGAGAACCCAGTTTTTTTCTCTGTACAATAAAGTAAGCTGTTGTTAATAAATATTAAATCGGATTTTTGTTGCAGATCAATTGTATTCAACCTTCAGTTTTAATTCTTGAATCGTTGTTTTGGAATGTTTGCATGTAGCAACAGTTTCCACCCAGTCCAAAGAAACTGCTCTGGGGGGGGGGTCAAAGAAATTCTAAAGTCTCCCTCCCTCGTTCAAGATGTGATCATCCAATCTAAGGTTCCTTCGTACTAGTTTCAGAGAATCAAATTGAGTAATAACTGAAATGAAATGCCACTGAAATCGGCAAGTCTTTAAAAACTATAATGCTGATGTTAATATCTAGCCATCTTATTACTTTTGATAATTCGAGTCGTTCTACTTATGTTCACGTAGTAAAGGCAATGCTTGGTGCAGAAAAACAAAGCTGGGTTGCATGAGAATAAGAATGTTGATCCATACAGATACTTTCCCGTAGGTCAGGACTAAGTTACAAATTTAAGCGCATCTCAGGAAGGAATATTAATCCTCATGCAACCCGACCCATATCTTTAGTTTTTGTGCCTTGGTGCTGGGAGACACTGACAGTTTCCTTATTTGACGTCCACATTGAAACTCGAGAACAAATGTTTTCACTTGACCGTAAATTGTTACCTGGGAAACATGCAGTACACATGCATTCTCTAGTCCACACGTGCTCTTTCAAAAAAAACAAAAACAAAAACAAAACAAAAAAACAAAAAAAAACAACAAAACAAAACAAAAACGAGACAAAGACCTGCCTGTGGGTTCCCGAAATTTTGTGCTCAGCCTAAAAACTAATGTCTTTTTTCTTGCGTGATAGGACTGACTGACTTATTTTGAACCTTAGTTGAGTCAGCCAGAATAAAGGTCTACAGTTTGCTTTTAATTTTTATTATTTCCTAATGATTAGGTTCTTGCATACCTAGTTGATTTATGGAGCTATTGTTCACTATCGCAATTCTTTCCCACACCCCGAAGTGTGTACTTCAGCAGACGACATAACAGTTAGCACTGAAGGATGCAGTTTAACGTAACTTTGGTTTATGGGACCATAGATTAGTCCAAGAATGAGAGCAACTGAATAAAAAAAGTTTACTGAAGCTTACTGACTTAATCAGAAAACAAATTTCCATCGAAATTCGGAAATGTAGAACCTATAAATGGGTTTGAAAACATAAATAAGCGAAGTAATATAACTTGCGTAAGGTAAAAAGAGAAATTATTTTGGGAAAGAAAGAAAACTAAAATTAAGGTAAAGACGAGAAACTATAAGGTGGCAAAAATAAAAAAGAAAGAAAGAACATGTTAAAGGATTGTGTATACATCGATGTTTGTCTTCACGACTATATCACATCTAAAATATTTCACCAATAGCAGAGAGAGAGAGAGAGCGTTTATGGATTTCTTCTCAGGAGTAAATGAGGTTTCCTCCCTTTGTGAATCACGAAATATTTTCACTCCTCAAGGCTCCTTCACATCGACATGATCATCTTTAAATACTCGCTTAAGTGGCGTCCCCTGGGGTAGAAAATGACTCCACTTATTTGTATGACCTCACCATAAATGTTATATGTATGACCTTACCATAAATTCTGTAGCATTTGACATTACTCGCGTCAAGTACAGTTTTCTGTCAAGTCAGAGAAGCAGTTTCTCCTTGAACAACAAGAGCAACGTTCTAGAAGGCGATGTAGAATCTTTACCAGTAAGACCGACTTGGCAACAGGTTGCTTTCCTTAGCAATTTCATGTGGTAAAGGTCAAACAACATTAATTGCCTCGCTTATGTTACCTCTCTTTGATTAGACTACCTACTGAGCTCCGAAATCGCTTTGTTCACCTGGTTACAAGTTTCTGCCGACTGCATTCAGTAACCCATGTAGAAATCCCAGCGGAGTTTGCAAAGAAATCTCACTCTGATAACTTGTACTTTTCTTCTCCGTTCATGTTGCAAGCTTGATAATCAAATGGTTAACTTGATAACATTCACAATTGTTCTTTCCCAGCAGTAATGCGTGTCTTCTTGCTCGTTTAACGACGGTTGCATCTCTTTACTAGCATGAAAGTAATTGCATGCCTGTTTCCGACCTTTACTTCTCGTCACATCGTGATTAACCGCACGGACAAGAGCTTAACTAAATAAGCTGCAAATTGCTTTGTGTTGCCGAGGACCTCTGGCGCAAACAAGCGCTTCGGGAAATGAGGAAGTTATGTGGTAAACCAGCCCAGGTATCTGAAGGCTGTATGCGGAACTAGTAAAGCTCAGGGCCGTTAAATGCGCAGTGAGCAGGTGAAGTTAATGCGATAACGCGGGGGGGGGGGATTATGTCGTGCGTAACGTCAGCAGTCTGGTACATGCTTTTGTACGCTTGTGGGTGTACAGTGCAGGCATCTGTATGTCTGTGTGCGATTTTGTGAGCAAGAATTTATGCCAGTGTGTGTGTGTGTGCGTGCGCGTGCTAGCACGCGTGTAAGCAAGTCAGGAACAAGCAAAACAAGCAAGTAAACGAAAACGAAAAAAGTGAGTGATTGAAAGATCTCTAATCAATGCCAGGGAACAAGAAAGAGAGCGAAGGAGACAATGAGAAAGTGAAATAGTGAGTGAGAGTGAGTGAACGTTAGAGACTGAATGAGAGAGATAGTAACAGTGAGAGAGAAAATGAAAAAGAAAGCGAGAGAGTGTAAGTGAGAGTTTTCAATCTGTACTATGTCCATAAGTTGTTGTTAAAAGATGGTGGCAACACACGTGAGCCACGTATAAACAATAAAACTAAATATTTTAAGTAAAATTTGTTGTCTTGATAAAAGTGATTTGATGGTGACATTACGCCTGCATATTCTCCGATATCTCCCTAGATAACACACACAAGCTTCTAGAGAAATATTTTGATCTTGCTAGACATTTACAAGACGCAAACGCGTAAGGCTGAAGTGAACAATTGCGAAAAAATGGATGGACAAAGAGGGAAGCATGGATGAAGTGGGAAGGTCATGTTTTTGACAATGTTTGTGGAGAACACGCAGAATAGTCCATAAAAAAGAACGCAGGAGAGACTGTTGGATACTCTTTGGGTGGTTTGATGGATCCGTTAAGACAGACAGACAGACAGACAGACAGACAGACAGACAGACAGACAGACAGACAGACAGACAGACAGACAGACAGACAGAAGCAAGACACTATTTGCACTGGGTCTCTGAACACTTTTTATCCAGTCTCGATACAATCGGCTCTTGTTTAAATAAAGTGTTGGAAATACTGACCTAGGACACTCAGGACTGGCAGAGGTCAAAGGACTCCAGACTAATTTATAATACGATTATGACTTTAAGGAGGAGAATATCGTCTGAACGAGACGTCCAGAGTCTCTTGTGCCTTATTTCCGAACTTGACCAACTTTCTTAAGATGAATGCCATGCAATTGAAAGAAAAAAAAACTTTGTTGGACATTGATAACTCATTCTTTCACTTGATATAGACAGCTGAAATTCAGCTTTATGTGTGAATTATGAGCAGCGCGGCGATCACCATTCTTCAGGGTGGGTGCGTGGGAACATAAGTTTGATAGCCACTTACTGGGTACAGAGTCTAAAGCCCACTTTATCAGACACACGTACTCCTATAAGAAGCCATGGCTTGCTCTATAGGCTGTCCTGCTTCCTCCTGAGAAATATCAGCGAGAAGGGGCGAGGGACAGAGTCTTACAGCCTGCTGGCCAAGTTGAGGTGGACAAGGTATCGAACCTGCAGACATGGACACACGCTGTAGACTTCTCGCCTTCTGCGGTGTCGTACTGGCGATCTCCTCCTTCAGCGCAGGTGTAGTACATAAGGGGGTAATGCAAAAGATGTGATGACTTTTTCCATTACAATATTCTTTATCCACTTCACTTATTATTTTAATTACTTTACTTAGTATTCACAATTATTTTAATTATGTACAATATTCGTTCACATTGTCTCCAATTTTTAGACGGTAAAGCTCTCTCTTCGAAACTTCTCTGCACTGTCAGTTCATCCAATACGTCCGTCTACCCATCTGCCTCTCTGTATATCTGTGTTTATGCGCGTGGGTATGTGTTTATGCAAGGAGTTATATATTATATTTATTATATATGTGTGTGTTTGTTTATGCAAGTAGGTATATATATGTATATGTCTCTGTGTGTGCGTGCGCGTGTGTAAGAGATATCACTCTTCTATTCCAAAGTGCTATTCTTATCCAAATTAAACATAATTTAAATAATCTCCATTATGATATCTGACCTGGCAGCTCAGAGCTGCGTGGGGCGGTGTGGAGCCGGGGTGGACACGTCCAAGCCATGCCAGTGCAACACCGCGTGCCTGACCTACAGTGACTGTTGCCTTGATTACATGGCTACATGTGGTAAAAACAACTGTTAACATAGAAGTAATGGTTTGTTAAAGTTTTCTTCGAGCATAATGTCAACAAAAGGCTAGAAAAATTAGACCCAAAACTATCGGCAAGCAAACAACACTTCGCTGATGGAGGTAGCAAGGAAGTGAACGAAAGAAAACGACATAAACTTAACCAGCATAGCAGAAGAAGGAAAAACGTGAAGACCGCACGATTGTTTATACCATGCACAATATACACTGTGTCAGACCGTGGTATATTATTGGCAGAAGTTGGCAAACAACTCTGCATTTGTAAAGCACGTCTTGATCTTTTCACAAATATGATTCTGTCAGTTTTCCTTTACTCCACCTCTCATTGTCTCCTTTCAAGAAATTAACAATAAAAACTGGTAAGCGAAGCAGTAAATCCACATAACATAGTGTGTAAAATTACCACAATCAGGAAAGGAAGTACCTTGCACCAGTTCGAACCATTTCATAAGCAGCATCAAGACAGGAAACATAATCACAGGCTATCCCAACCAGAACTGAATCTAATCAACTTTGACAAAAGCGGTTATTTCTTAAACGTACGAGTCTGCTTTGTTCAATTTAACAAAAATTTTTTATGACATTTATCTTCAGGTAAAAATCTCATAACAGATTTTCAGACAGTGTGCTGGAAGCGTGAGCTGTGAGTGAACAAGGTCTGTGGAGAATAGATTATGAATAAATAAAGGAACAACATCCGAGAACGTTTTTCCCAACGAACAGAAAGTGCACTTTCCAGACTGGCGCTAAGAAACAAAGATCAGCGGCGGAAGTAAACAGCAACTCGATTATCTCTCCATAAGCGGTATCCGTCTATGGTTCTGCATGAATAAATAATGCCGGAACCAGAGGGGAAAAAAAAGCATCGTAGCTGAAAACAGATAAGATGGCACGAAATCTCAGTCGGAAATCACAACAGCAAGCTGCATTTTCTTCCCTTCCCTCTTATTCTTCGCATCCGGATGCATCCACTCATGGGATACGAGAGAGAGAGAGAGAGAGATGGGGTGAGAAAGAGCGAGATGAGAGAGAAATAGAAAGAAGAGAGAGAGAGAAAGAAAAAGATGACACGCAATATCTGTCGGAGAGAGAGAGAGCAAGCAATACAGCACAAACGTATATACACACATACATAAAGGCATATATACATATATACCTTTTCACAGGAATTAAAGCCAATATGTAGATTTAGCCATCGATGGAAGAAAGATGCGTTTCCTAAACATTTATGTAGATACCAACTCTAGGCTACTGATTAAAAAATACAAACTTTTTATACGTGCGAGCATCAATCTCAATATAAATAATCCATCCTTTTCTTTGGAATCATGTAGTAAATATTTTGTTCTGGAAACGAAGCATTGTTGACAAGATAAAATAACTCTACGCTGAGTTTTCGATTTATAAGACACTGGTCGTTATCTTTCAATAATATCTATGTTACGATTTTGTTTGCTATGTAAAAGAAGAGCATGTTCACCGCGTCGGTAGTGATCACTCATTGCACAGTACTTGTTCCTACTGATGTATCTCAAAACTGATTTTGCAGTCAGCGGGCAGACGTGTAGCGTTTTCACTGACATGACCGAGTACCTGTGGACAAACGACAACCATCGTTTGACGACATCTCAGTTCACTGCCAACTGGCAGACTCAAGTATCCAGCAGCAGCACAACTGACCAGTCGACAAGCAAGTAAGAAAACTTTTCTGGTTTTCTTGACGAGAGCGATAATGCCAGATTTTCCCGAGGCTGCGTTTAATTCTACTCCATGCCTTTATTTATTTAACATATTTTTTTAGTATTATTATATTATTATTGTAGTACAATATTTTTTCACTTGTGTTATTCTAGCTGCTTAATTTCATATTTTCCTTAAGTTTTAAATGATTATTTTTTTGTCTTTTGCTCTAATTTAATTTTATCATGTAAATAGATAGCATAACGCACTGATTCCAGTTATCAACTATAGTTGAGATGCTACTGTTCATGAAGAGCGGTCGTTGTTACCTGTTTACCTGGGTGGAGTTATCGAGAATTGGGCGGGGAGGAGGAATCATCAACAAAACACCTCTCTCTACCTTAAAAGTGTCAGCTGCATTGAAGAGTTTGCACAAATTATTATAGTAGAACTAAAACACATTCACAAGTTCATTACTTATCATCTGTTATGAAACGAGCGAAATAATTTTGGTTTAGTCGTTTTGAAATAGTTGTTTCATGTCAAGCGTAGTTTGAATTTCTAAAGTCAAGTGGACTCAAAGACAAGAGTCACGAAACAATAGTCAGAACCTACTTTTATCACTTTGTCATCTTATTTCAGTTAAAGCAATTTCCTCCTACTGCTTTCCCTTTCTTGCTCCTGGCGGTCATCCTAGTCCCTGAAGATATTCTGGAATATTCTGCTTAGCGAACTTTGCAGACTTGTCTCTTCAGTTTACTATCAACTTTGATCATCTATTTCTTTCGCAGACACCAGACTTTCAACGAAAGCAGCATTTTGTTTTTTTTTAGAAAAAAACCCTATGCACTTTGATCCAGAATTCCCATAGAGTGACATTGTCTAGCCACAATGATGCTAGTTTATTCCACCATCCCCTTTGTATTGTGTATAAATTACCTGAGTGTCATTTGAGTCCCCTCAGAACTCCAAGGCTTAATTATAACGGTATTAGAGAATAAAAACGCTTCCAGTCTTTTGATCTTTCAGAGAACAGCTCTCACGGGAAGCCAAGTCGATAAAAATAGAAGTGACTCCTTAAAATAGGAGGGACATCATAGGGGCTATAGCTTTGACATAAAAACCCTGGTATTATATTTCGCACGCTTTAAGAGAGCCGAACGAACGTTGCATTACATTTTTTAGATTCTTGTGCTGCTTTTGTGACTGAGAGTATAGAACTGGATAACACTTTCTCGTTTTATTGATTATTTGTCGTAAATAAAAATTCGTAAACAGCATACTCTTGAAAAACAGCTGTAGGCTGCTAACACGAAGAGTATTCTTGTTTTTTAAAGACTCGTTTTAAAAAATGTTCTTCTCTGTCAAATGAAATGTTTTATTTTTCCGATTAAAAGTCGGACCAAAATGTTAATGAAATGAGTAAACGCATACAGGCAAAATGATAGATATATTTTAATATTCTACTTCTTTCAACGCATTTATAATTAGATAAATGTTCTCTACTTAACATTTATCATGGGTGTGTATGGGAGAGACCTGAAGCTGCTAGTATGTGACAGGTTTTTCTCCTACGTGGACGAGACCACGCTGAATTCTCGCGCCATTTACACCGCCTTCGTTGCAGTCTTGGACAACTTCTACGCGCTGACAGGGACCAGCGACTCCATCACGACTGCTGAGCAGGCGGAGATGGACAAGCTGTACAGCCTCTTGACTCCCACTGCCCTCT
Organism: Marisa cornuarietis; assembly: GCA_004794655.1. Lineage (NCBI taxonomy): Eukaryota > Metazoa > Mollusca > Gastropoda > Architaenioglossa > Ampullariidae > Marisa > Marisa cornuarietis. Next base: position 2,189,840 of record SMMW01000040.1, read on the forward strand.
TCAACAAGCTCTACTCCTATCTCAAATGCCGAGGTTTGTGTAGAGGCAGAAACAACTTGGTTCTGGCAATGTTTTTGTTTTTAAAGTAGATGAAACTTTGTTTAAATTGCTTTCCTACTGTTTAGCATCCTGATCTCTTGGTCCTTTCTGCATGTGAAATGTGTCAAAGAGACAAATAGAGAGCAACTGTTAGCTGCATATCTGTCCATCCACCTACCTACACTCAAAAATGAGAAACAGCAGAAAAGTGCTTTTTCGGTAAGACAGCGAGGATTGTAAAGGGTGGGCGAAGATTTTGTTTCAGCGCAGATAGCTCTCTGAAACTTCCTCTTTACTGGCCATGCCTATCTAGCCGCTATGTAGCATCAGCTGCTAAATTTGTGTAGAACTGCAACAACAAGCTACAACCAAGAGATCGACCACTCACTCACACTCACTCACTCACTCACTCACTCACTCACTCACTCACTCACTCACTCACTCACTCAAGTGTAGCTAAACGTTTGATCACCTGGTCACGTGTTATTTGTCGACATTTCGCAGGCCGCGTAAGCAGTGTCACTGACTTCCAGACTAAGTTCTACTTACTCTGGTTTAACCTGTATCCGAGATCCAGTTCCAAGCCGAACGTTCTGGACAGCTGTGGCTTCGAGCACGTGATAGTGGGTGAGCTCAGTTCGTCCACTTCCGTTGGTGGCTTCCACAACTGGATCCAGTTTTACAGAGAGGAAAAAGCAGGGCGGCTAAACTACTACGGATACGTTAGAAGGGTTCTGGTAAGGCTATTTCTTAACTATCTTTGTCGATAAACCAACCAACCAACCAACCAACCAACCAACCAACCAACCAACCAACCAACCAACCAACCAACCAACCAACCAACCAACCGTCTCTTTATGCATCCTATTTGTCAAATCAATCAATCAATCAATCAATCAATCAATCAATCAATCAATCAATCAATCAATCAATCAATCAATCAATCAGCCTTGTATTTCTGCTTTCGTTCTGTCACACACGAGTTTATTAGTCTGTTCATGACTCCGTCCCTCTAAACCCGACAACCTGTTCACCATTCTGTCCGCCTCTGTCATGATTCAATACTTCATTTTTTGTCTGTATGTCTGTGTGCTTACTCCATCCTTCGGCTGTTTTTCAAAAAACACTGCCGTAGCCTAGCTTTTGATCGTTCACTTACCCCTCATCCCTACCCTGGTTCGCTCATTTCCCCTGCGTTTTTTCCTTTCGTGCTAGCCTTATGTAGCGGGCGCTAAGTTCTCCTGGAATCCTTCCTCGTCGACTTCGGAAGCTGCGAAGAGCCTGGGCTCTTTCTTCATTGGCACCAGCCCGCAGTTTGACCTGGCGCTGTACACACTCTGCGCGTTTGAGTACACCGACGCCATCTGCAACGTGAAACTCGGGGGAACGAGCTATGCCATTCAGACGTGGGACATCGCGCATGTGTCGGGATTACAGATTGGATCAGCTTATCCTTCAATCTGATTGGAACGACTTGTCCATGAGTTTGATTGTTTTACAGCAAAGCTGTGGACTTTCCATACATTACAGGATCATTGCTCATCAACTTATTAGAAATATTGCTGCTGTCACTAAAGCTGTTATCTCAGTTATTCAAGTTAAGATACAGGTACTTGTCAGTTTCTTAATTAACTTGTAAATTTTGCTTTTAACGAAGCCGCTCTGTCCTTGTTAGGCTTAAGCTGCAATCTTATATCAATATGCTTAGGAACAGAGAGACTGTTAACTTTAAAGACGTAAATCCCACGATTCCCAAGATAATTATAATAAGACAGATTTGAAGGACACTGTAATATAATCCAGACGTCCCGCTGTAAAGTGGATATATTATAATCTAATTCACAATTATTTTTCCCATAGAAGTGCTTCTTTTGCTCTGGTCCCCCCCCCCGGCAAGATCATCAGCGGGAGCTAATCCTTCCATTCAATGGCTAAGAGCGCGTGATTACCGCCCTTTGAACTCAGGTCCCAGGGGTAAAAGCTCAGCAATAAAAATCCACATGGCAAAGAAAGGGAATCACACAGACACAGACAGGGGCAGTGACTGAGGGACAGACAGGACGACTTACGACAACATTTTAAATAAACAGTCAATAGGGCCAATGAATGCAGTTTTAATGACAACACTGGCGTTGAATAAATATTGCAGAAACAGCCACAGGTTTGACGCGCTTTTGTCCTACAGCGGTTCAGAAATGTCTTCTTAACTGCCTTTCTGTGAACAGACGACTGTGTGAAAGCTTCTGCTAATCGTTTTCGAAACAGCTTCACTTTATTTTGTATTCTTTCACTCAACCCTTTCTCTTCTTTAATCACTATGTCTCACGGCTTGTGCTTAAGGTATTTGGTGAATTAAATAGAAAAAATTAAAAGAACTATAATCGAAATAAGGCACAGCTTATGAGATTTGAACCCACGATAGAGCAGCTTTCTAACAAAAAGAAAGTGCAGTATGAGAAGGTTAAAAGGTTAAGGAAAAGGCTATTTCACCATTTCATATAAACCAGTATGGAAAATGAACAGATTTCCAAATGTATCTTCAGTTTCAAAAATTAAAAAAACCCACTAAAGAACACAAAGATACAGCACTGACTAGAGCACACAGCATTGATAGTTATGGAAAGTATAATGGCAGGGCTTTGAGGCTTTCAAGCTGGCGAGACACTGGCGCAGTATCACCTTACGAGTACCAATATGAGTTTGCTGGTTTTAAGCAAAACCGCCATTTCTTCCGGCTATAAAATAATTAAACTTTATTTTTCAAAAAAAAAAAAAAATTAAACGCAAGCGTTTTTACACGCACGCACGCACGCACGCACGCACCCCCCCCACACACACACACAGAGTATCTATATAAGCCAAAGTAGCTGGCTGCAGGCTGCTGCATGTCTCTGTGTTGCTAATGACCTGTGGCAGTGACGTTAGCATCGTAAACTTTGCCAGTTATCACAACGACTTAGACACCAACACACCTGTGAGGCGGCAAACCTGCTGAAGCAGGTGAGGACGGCGAAGCTCAAAGGCTGTAAACACTGTGTCAACAGGCGAATTTTATTGCGATGATGCGGGGACTGCTGAGGCGTTCAGGACCTGAAGGACGTTTTGTGTTGTGACAGTACAACAGGGGCATGCAGTTATGAGGCGAGGGTAAGTCACTGTCCTCGATACACAAATTGGGAACGCAAGAAAAAGTGTCTTTATTTCATAGTTACAATACGATTCTATATATCGCCGACTCATGCATCTTAATCACTGTTTTATCCTTTCGGAAACAAGGTGTTTGTCCTAGAAGTTTACCTGTTGCCTTAGGGCAAAAACATACATTCGCTTCATGACTATGGCCACAGACTGTTAACTATAACTTGCCTACCTTGTATAATGTTATGCAGATGCGCTCGTGTATAAAAGTGTTTATGTATGCTTGTGAGTTGGTATGTGTTGCTATGAGTGCATACATTTACTTATATGTCTGTGTGTTTCTAAAGCCAGTGGGAGGAAAACGAACAAGTAGACAAACAGGTAAACATCAATACCAGAAATGGAAGGAGGACGGAGAGATACCTAAAAACAATGACAATGACAATGAAAATTTTTCAGTTACAAGGGTGGTAGGAGTAGAATATGCCATTTAACAAATATCCCAAACCTAAAAAGGGAAGAGTATGCTAAATTATTAGACTACTACCGTAACAAAATGTATAACATAGAAAATAGAATTGAATGGTTAAATGTGGACTAAAATAGTCATTATTTGGTCATATTTACAGGCTGTTCCTGGAGTAATGCAGTAGCTACTAAAGAGTATATTTAATAAAGTAAATTCAATGGTTAGAGGTTTTGGTACAAATATTTCAGTAATTCTTGTCTCAAGCAGCAGAGGGCGTTTAAATGATATATATATATATATATAAATTATTGCTGATATTGTCATTTTTTCTGTTACTCGGCATACAGAAAGCGCTGTGACTTGAAATGGCTTAATGTTCGGATCTGTGCTGCGTGTAGGCTCAACATTTGTGCAACTTGTGATATTTACTTGCTATGTCTTTAGTACACAATGAGCCCATTCAAAGTTCAGCTGACTGCTGATACCCGTGAAGACGAGCCTAGGTTGGGGGAAACACTGCAGTGCGCCAGGCTATTTATGTGGAGCTTGATGTGTGTGTGTGTGTGTGTGTGTGTGTGTGTGTGTGTGTGTGTGTGTGTGCGCGCGCGCGCGTGTGCGTGTGTGTGTAAGAGAGAGAGAGAGAAAGAAAATGAAAGATTTGCTAACGATTCATTAGTGATATGTGGCAGCAGATCCATGCTTAGAAAATGAGGGTGGTGGGAGAGAACGAGAGCTGCAAGCGAGTTATTGCAAATCTGAATGCCTGCGTGTCCCAGCAGTCTCGTTACGCAAGGCCCAAAAGGTGTTGGAAATACATTGTACACTCTAGATAAGGCACAGAGATTTATAACATCTCCACGCTATTATCGGGTAAAACACAACGACAGACGGTTGACACGTTCGAAGTCGAGCTTCACATGTATCACTTTTGAACATGGCCGGCTTTCGTTTAATGAATGGCTTGCAACTTCAAAAACAAACAAACAAACAAACAAACAAACAAACAAACAAACAAGCACCTCTTCTAAGAAAATGTGCTGAACGATTTTTTTCTGTTTGTATAAGAAGTGGAAGAACATTTAACACTGGTAGTGAAGATTATATTCTAGAGAAAGCGATGAAGGAGCTCGATAGCGGCCGAGTGCGTACAGAGTCTCGCATCATGTAAAGAGTACGTTACCCAGGGCGACTACTATAAATAGCCATGGCTTGCTGCTGAGAGTACAGGCTCTTTCTTTCTCACAGGAGAGGAATGTGCAAAAGGAAGGAACTTCTGAGGGTGTAGGAGCGTAGGAGCTGTAGACTCTCGGGCATAGGAGCTACGCAGAGGAGCTGCCGACATGGATACTCGCCGTCGATTTCTAACCTTCTGTGGTATCGTGCTGGCGGTCTCCTCCTTCCGTGCAGGTGTAGTTTGTGAAAAACTTTTTATGTTATCTGTGTGTGTGTGTGTGTGTGTGTGTGTGTCCTTTATCTTCTTATCATTTCGCCCTCACCTTTTTTTCTCTCTTGTCTTCCTTAATGTTCATGTCTTACCTTTCTCTCTCTCTGTGAGCGCACACGATCAGCGGTATTATCAGTTTGTTTTTAATCGTGCTGTAGTGCTACTGTTAATCAAACGTACTAAGAACGTATTTGGTTTAAGAGAAGTTACAGCTGCCAGCGTTAAACCTGCGTGACTCTTCAAAAGCCAGCACAAAATTTGCGCTAAGCATCTTGTGCAATGTAATCTTTCTATCTCACTCTCTCTCTCTCTCTCACACACACACACACACACACACACACACACACACACACACACACACACACACACACACACACACAGATAGAATATAAAGATTCAAAAAATTTAAATATAAAAATTAAACAGTTTGTGATTTATACGGCGTCTTTAGCTGTCTTTTAATATTTTGCTTGATACATTTTCTTTGCCATGTTAGCAAGCCCTTTAGTGGCATCAGTAGTGTCTGTAACAGGTCTCAGATTCGCTTATCGCAAGCCATTACAAACACTGATGAACATTAAAAAATTATTTTGCAGCCAATGGAGGGACGTGTAAAGAATTTACCGATGTAACTGAGTATTTCTGGGCAAACGACGACCATCGTCTGACGTCATCTCAGTATAATGTTAGCTGGCAGGCCAAAGTATCCAGCAGGAGTACAATAGACCAATCGGTAGACAGGTAAGATAGTTTTGAAAATTGTTCATGTCGAATAGAACAGTAAATTTATTCTTTACACTTTCTGGGCTTGCTGCATGGTCTCATTTCTCTTTTGATATATATATATATATATTTATTTCAGATTACATATCTATTTATTTCTCATTTTTCTCTTCATGTGTATATATAACATCAATTATTTGTTTATATATATATATATGTGTGCCAGGTAGCTGAGATTTTCTTGTTCTTTAATTTTCATATATGGTTAACATTGTACTATATGTCTCCATTGGGTTCACAAAGAAACTCCTCGTGTCTTCCCTCTTATTGTTTAAGTCTACGTCACAACATAATAGCTTTTTCCAGCAATGTTTTACCATGATTTCAGTTCTCTTGCTATATCTTGACAGTCCTGTGCAGGTTCTTCACTTACGTAGACGAGGCTTTGTTAAACTCCCGCCCCATATACACGGCCTTTGTGGCTCTCTTAAACAACTTCAATCCGCTCAAGGGGAAGGGGGACTCCATCACGGCTGCTGAGCAGCAGGAGATAGACACATTGTACAATCTCCTGACATCTACTGACATCTTCAGGGAGCTCTACTCATACCTCAAATGTCGAGGTTAGAGATCGTTCTGTATCTGCATATACAGGTTTTTTTTCAAATAGATGCATTATTTCTTGTTTTTTAGTTTAACAACAACAATAACCATGTTTGAGTAATAATGTACAACAGCAGCAACAACAAAATAATAATAATAATAATAGATAATAGATAATATACCTTGTATTTTTGTGCACATGAGTAAAAATAGAAAAAAAACTGTATATTTTCATGTATGTGCTCATTTGTCTATCTACATACGTACCACCAGTTGTTCATTCAACTTACTCTTTGACTTTTTGTCAAGTGTAATCTTGCGTTTGATGACCTGGTCACGTGTCTTTTGTCGACAACCTGCAGGTCAAGTAAGCAGCGTTGCGGATTTCGAGAATAAATTCTACTCACTCTGGTTTAACTTGTATCCGAGATCTAAGTCTAAGCCGAACGTCCTGGACAGCTGCGGATTTGAACACGTGATGGTGGGCGAGCTCAGTACATCCTCATCTATTTCCGGTTTCCACAACTGGATCCAGTTCTACAGGGAGGAAATCGCCGGGCGGCTAAACTACTACGGATACGTTAGAAGGGTGCAGGTAGGTCTGTCTATCTATCTATCTATCCCCTCAAACCAACCAAACAATATCTGAGAGTCTTGCCTGCGTTTCCTTCTTACGGACAATTCTGCGTATTTTCCACAAACCTTGTGATAAACATGCTATCCCCCATCCTTTTTCCGTGCCTCCCACGTCATCCATATTTTCATAACTGTATATTTCGTCCTACGTTTTGTGCCAGCCTGTTTTGGTGAGCACAAAGTTTTCCTGGAATCCTGCCCCGACAAAGTCTAAAGCTATGAAGAACTTGGGTTCTTTCTTCATCGGTACCAGCCCGCAGTTCGACCTGGCGCTCTACACCCTGTGTGCATTTGAGTACACCGACACCATCTGCAATGTGAGGCTAGAGAGGCAGACGTATGCTATTCAGACGTGGGACATCGCCCGTGTGTCGGGACTGCAAATTGGATCAGCTTATCCCTCAGTCTGATTTAATCAACGTACCCTTAAATCTGATTGGCTCACATTATCCTTCAATTTGCCTGATTGAAAGTTAATTTATATGTTTGTTTTTTTTTTTACAAAAGACAGTAGGGATTTTTTTTAAACAGATTTATTCCTTTCCTTAACAATTATAATGAGGAAATTTGTAGTATCACAAACGCAAACCACTTAAAAATGAAGTTATTTTAATATATCAGTGCTTTTCAATTTCTGTTTGTCCAGTTGATTTCTTTACAAAGATTCTCTTTCATTTGTAGACTTTGAATAATAATAATAATAATAATAATAATAATAATAATAATAATAATGCTTATAGGCTAGTAGTGCTTCCCATATTGAAAACGCTATAACTTAGGAAAGGAGGAAATTTTTAACTGTAAAATAACGATCAGCCTATTTTCTTACGATAAGATCAAATAAAGAGTTATATGCAACGATACTATACGTTGATGGTTTATAATCAGTGAAGCATTGATGCTTGTGCATTGCTAGAATTTTTTTTCGGCTGTTTGTTCATCTACAATTTCTACATCACTAACTCACACACGTAAGCACCCGAGAGAGAGAGAGAGAAGAAAGTGTAAGAAATTCTAGTGTGCTGGTGGTGTACAACATACACATATACATACATATAAGCAATCACTTGCGCATTTTTTCCACTAAGCACAACACAATAGCCTAAAGGCTGTACAGGCACATACATTGTTGTTGGGCTTTACAAAACACCTCGCAAGTACTACACAACACCATGGGTTCACGGCGGCTTACAAAGCAGCAAAACTATGTCGGCATATCGGATTGAATCTCAGTGTCTTTCATAAAAAAAACCAATCACTAACGTACTCACATGCATGCGCTAAGGTCGTTTGACATTTAGCGGCACTCAGTAACTTGGCTGAAGACAGGAGCCACACACTTGCCTCATGTTCATGAACTTTCCCAGTTGTTGTCGATTCTCTCTTTGCTTGTTATACTTTCAATATCCTCTTCTGTAACGCCTGATTACGTAAGATTCCCTTTACGTCATTTAGTTCAATGACGACACAACAAGTGAAGAGAAGAACAGACCACTCCTTTAATTTTCTCGATTCTTCTTTCAGTACCTTGTCACGGAACACACACACACACACACACACACACACACACACACACACACACACACACACACACGCACGCACGCACGCACGCACGCACGCACGCACGCGCGCGCATACACATACGTACTCATACATACACGCATAGAAACACGCACACACATACACTCATACACACCCACACACCCACACACAAACACACACGCACACACACAAAGCATAGATCAATTGCTTAACTCAGACTCCCTGCCTACCTTCATGTCAATGTCTCCATACGTGTCTCAGTTTTAGCTTCACTGACTAGCTGTAACGGGGAAAAATAATCTGTTCTCACTAATGCTCTACTTTCCCCGACGAAAATGCAAAATATTGATAACAAAATGTTATATTGCATAGAATGTGTCACACTGACACACGTTAAACACGGATTGATGCACTTCACTCGCAGGTAGAAACAAAAATGCTGTTATGTCTGTATGTGTGTCGGTTACGTACTTCAGCCTGTCTGATAACAGTTGGCGACGTTGACAAGGTTTGTGCATTGTTTTTGTTTGTATTATTGCTTTCTCGCTTTTCTCTCCTTTATTGATTTCTTCCTTCCTTCATACAGACAAAGTGTTCGCACATCCTTGGATACACATAGATACCCCATCCTCCGTTTGTATAGGCAAACACGCACACATATACCCACACACATACCCACACTCTTACAAACACAAACACACCCCCACACACAAACAAACATATGCGCGGGTAGTTATTTACTCCAAACTCACACACTCTTGTACAAGTCAAGCACGCCTTAACACAGGGCACAACAAGCACACACAGTCACTTGTATATACTCACAATTAATATGCGCTTGTTGGCAGGCACTGACTAACTCAGAAACGCAAGATAATCACTTGCAATGGGAAACATTTGTTTTAAGTATCACGACATAGCTGTAACATTACAGCCAGGTTTAAAAATACTAAATCTACTCGCGCATTCGTGCATAAAGGACAATTCATATTTATCTCTCTCCCTGTGTGTGTGTGTGTGTGTGTGTGTGTGTGTGTGTGTGTGTGTGTGTGTGTGTGGTTGAATCACCACAGTGTAATGACCAAACAATGGACTCTGATCGGATTACAAGTATCCCGCCTGGATTCTCACATCAGTTTTCGTTTACTGATCCACTTTCTCCTCGACAACCATATCTTGACGAAATAGCTGAGATGACATTTCAGTGGTAAATGAAACTTGAGTCAATTAGGGTCCTTGCAGGCAAAGGTATCCCCCAGTTAAAAACGCAATTAGAGGAGGAGATTTTAAACTGTAAAATAACGATAACTTTATTCTCCTATGATAAGACCATACACAGATTTAAATGCAACAACACTATACTTTGATGGCTTATAACCAGCGCACCTGCTTGCAAATTGCTGTAATTTTTTACGGCTGTTCATCTGTATCACTTTATAAAAGCACGCACGTGAGCAGCCGAGAAAGAGAAAGATAAAAAAAGTGTTAGGAACTCAAATGTGGTGGTGGTATACAACACACACACACACACACACACACACACACACACACACACACACAGAGTTACTCCACAAAGCACAAAACAATTGTCTAAAGGCTGTCCAGTCATCTCCATTGTTGCTGGGCCTAACACAAATAACACCTCACACATACTCCACAAAGTCATCAAAAAGCACTCAGCAAATTTACGTCGGCACGTCAGCACCTCGGAGTGAACGTACTTTATACGTATGTGAACGTAGCATAGCATGGCTTGTTTCATGCACAGAAGTAAAAAGGAATAAATAAAATAAATTAAATAATGTTTGATAACCCTCTTGTCTTTTCACTGTTGCAAAGTGGAAATAATAACCTATGAATCTAAATAACAAAATATTTAACAGGATTTCTCATACAGAATAAATAATTCGGTCACAATTTTCAGCCTTCCATCTTTTGTCTCAATTTTGCTGTCACTGGTAAGATGTGTCAGGGAAACATAATCTTTTCTCGCTGAATAATGCTGATTACTTCCCCCGATGCAAATCGCAGGGGTGAGATATTGATATTAAAATACCATATTGCACAGACAGGCCCGTTCTTAGTCCCCACGTGGCCCGAGGCGTAGGACATGTGCGGGGCCCTCTACGCCACGATCGCCACGGTTTTGGTTACCATAGTAATCGAAAGCGCGGGGCCCAGGGCAGATGCCTTGTTTTCCTGCCCCTAAGCACGGTCCTGAGCACAGGTGTCACACCCACACATAAAAAACGAAACAAAACGGAGTGATACACTTTATTGCTGGGGAAAGACAACACAACACGCGAAAGCATGAAAATAAACAGTAAAGCAGCGCTGATGACGACATCTTTAATTTTTACACCTGTTAGTCAGTAAACATTGTTTGAATCGAGCAGTCATGTTCTGTAAGTGTGTCGGTGACGTAGTGCAGCCTTTTTGATATCAGTTGGTGACTTTGTCCAGCTCGGTGTATTACTTTTGTTTTTATTATTGCTTTCTCGTTTTTCTCTCATTTATTCATTCTTTTATACATTTACAGGCATGTTCTCGCGTACACTTTGATACACAGGCATCTTCCTCCCCCTCCACACGCATACGCACACACGCTTCTGCAAACACATACAACTCACACACCTTTGGATTCACTTGAAACCCTCGTACATATCACACACACACACACACACACACACACACACACACACACACGCACGGACGCACGCGCGCGCGCACGTATCAGTTCATAACTCACACACTCTCATAAAAGTCCGACACGCCTTACCAAAGGACAGTACATTTCACACACAAATGAACGGACAGCGAGCACACACTTGCAAATAATATGCACCTGTTGTCACTCACTCACTCACTCACTCACTCACTCACTCACTCACTCACTCACTCACTCACTCACACACACACACATGTCATAGGATGCTATTTCGGTGGTAAACAACACTTAACGTCGACGACCTTCCTTGTGGGCAAAGCTATCTTCGATGTAATTGTTTTGACATGAATTGTGTCACTTCAACAGCTGTACACATTCAGCTAGTAACACAACGGCAACGTTACTGAACTGATACTTGGGCAAAAAGGACTGTCATAAGACATAATTTTACTGGGCTGATACTTGGGACTGTCATAAGATATCACGTGACCGAAACTGATCTTTGCTATGACACAGATCTAAAAATAGCCCCTGTTCAAAGTCATGAAAGCCTTAAGTATTATACTCTCAAGATAAGCAAGGCAAATGTTTTTCTCACAGTGGATGGATATAAATTTAGTCTCAACCAGATGATAATGACATGACATGACATGAAGTAACCGACTGTCACAGCAACTGTAGACTCATGGGATCATGGGCTCAAACGCTTCCATTGACGACAGTAAGAAAAGCTTGAAAAAATAAATCAGAATTATGGTAGTAAAACATAAAAAAGTAATGTCTAATGACGATTCGAGAATTCTGGGACAGGACAGACGGATGAACTAAATCCTTTCCTTCGATTCTCTTTTGCTTGTGTAAAATAGTTAGGTATCTGTCGTGCACACTTCAGAAATATACTTTTACCTTGTTGTGTACAGTAGTATAACATGCAGTGAAGGGTAGCATACCATGTTCTGTGCTGCTGTATATCATTCTGTATACTGTTGCATACCATATTGTGGAATGATGAATATCATGTTGTGTAATCTGTGTATCATGTAATTGTTACATACCATGTTGCATACTGTTGTATACCATGTTGTGTACTGCTGTATATCATATTGTGTACGGCTGTATATCATATTGTGTACTATTGTATGACATGTTGTGGGAGGTGCCGTCTGTGACGGGCACGATTGTTGAAGTTAGAACAATTCCACACATTTTAGGTAATGTCATCCCTAAGGAATTCTTTGGGCACCTGCTTACCTCCAAGAGACTGTTTATAAGCTTTTGTAAAAACGTAAGATGATGAATCTTTAACTGCCATGTTCATGCTTCAATCCTGTTCACCATCAGTTCCATCAGCACAGGAAAAACATCATCCTACCTCCAGTCTTCTAACTGCTGCTACATCACAATCGTGTTAGAGCCCGCGTCCTACTGACGTCACCACACTACACGTGGAGTATTTAGGAACAGCATTTACCTCGCGAGGCGCGTGATTTATCTTGTTCCGATTTCGCCGCGGCAGACAATATGAAGCTGTCATGATCCGGCACAAGTGGCGAGTCAGAGAAGCGGTTGGCCAGGCAATGCTGGAAGACAAACTCGAACACCTCTCTCACGCCTTCTCCCGTCTTGCTGGACGTCTCGAAGTAGGGCAAGGTAGTCATGCGCCTGAGGTCAAGATGACGGTTGAGGCCGGCAGCCAGATTCTCGGCAGTAGAGCGGCTGATGGCGGGGCTGGTGTCGACGAGATCGCACTTGGTTGCCACGACAACGCGGAGACACTCATCGAGAGCGTGTTCTTTGAGCATTGGTTCAAAACGACGACTGAAAGTAAACGACAAACGGTTCAGAAAAGAGGACAACGCTTCAGTTACGACGACCACCAAAGAAGATGCTTGTAAGTATGAAAGTACTCGAGCTTACACAACAGTTATTTCAACGGGGCTAAGCTTACATTACCACCTCTGGAATCAATGATTTTAGTCTTTAAGCATCATACGTTTTACGATAAGAAGAGTGCGGTGGAAATGGAAAATATTCCTAGCGCCAGTGATCTCCCCCTTTTACTGCTAATCGAAGTAACTGACCTCAGGTCATCGAAAGATTTTATCGAGTTGATGTCAAAGGCGAGGATGGCCGCCCCAGCGCCACGACAGTGAAAGGTGGGTATACTGTTGAACATTTCGGATCCAGCAGTATCCTGATATGACAGGTCAAAGTTCACTTCATCACATCAAGTACCATGGCCCAAGGGAGCGTGAAGGCAGATGATAATGACGACGACGACGACGACGATGATGATGATGATGATGATGATGATGATGATGATGATGATGATGATGATTTCATTGCCACGACATGGCATGAGATATTACTAGATCTCTCATAGTGCTAAATTATTTCCGCCCATGCTTATCTTGTAGCCATCTTGTAACTGGCACTTTTTGCTTATTTTATTTTTTTATTGTTTGTTTATTTTTGCATCTACTAAGCACAGCTGCCCACTGGAATTAATACTGTTGGTCATTGTCACTGTCATTGTCGTGTTTCTCTATTTCATAGCGAAGTTATTGTAAAGATTAGGCTTTCAGACTGACCGCTATATATTATCATGTATATTGTAAGAGTGCAAATAAAACAAGATCAAGCAGCATCTATAAACTATATAGGCTATTGTTGACTTGTACTTCTTCAGTACGACTTCGCACACATCGTCAAGAAAACAACTCACAAAATATACTTTTGTTTTTTTTCAGTTAGTTGAGCAGCATACCGACCGCTATTGGCCGACCAACTAGTCATCCGAGTCTCCTTACCCAAATTGCAATGGTGTAGTTTTTCCACTCCCGCAGGCAAAACGCACTTCCTATCGTCTGAAACAAGAAGACAACTCATCTACAGGCATGACAGAAAAAACACACAATCTATTATAACTACCTTGATGGCATTAGAACATTTCCTAGAGCAGCTGATGAAGATGTTGGCTATAAAGTCAATAACCAGATCTGATTTTTAGAAAATAATTTATTCTGACGGCAGAAAACAAGATTTATGCTTCTATCAAGGGATGCAAATTTTTTTGCTTTAGAATACAAAAATACCCCCAGTTACAAAGTCAGGGCTATGTATAAAGCTTTGTTGACACTAGAAAGTTAAAATCTTCCTTGTACCATGGGATGCGAACCAGCTGCATTTAGAATTATGTTATAGACTTGCGACATTAGAGCAGCCTCTAAAATAGTTCTGACTCTAGATAATTATATTTGTGTTTCTATTAGAGGATGCCAACCGATTACATTTAGAATACAAACGTGTACTCACCACGTCAGGGCAGCCTATAAAGTAATCCTGCGTGTACCGCGTCACAAGGGATGTTTTCCCCACATTGGAGTCGCCCAGTAGAATCAGTTTGATGTCACTGGTGGAAAAGGCGTGCAACATAATTCTGTGCCTGGTAATTTGAACTTACAATAAAGTGCATTCAAAAATGTATTGTATGATACGAACATCTTTCTTTATGAAGGTATTAGCCGTTAGGTTCTTGACCCTTTGTCAGTTATCTGCCTGTTGAAGTGTCGGCCTGCATAACGGCCTAGATATTTCTCCTATTCTCAAAATTCCCTTTTCTGTTTTCATTGTCTGTTGCTAACATTTCAAGTTTGTAAAATTTTAGTTTTTAATTCTTTGATTAGAGTGATAATCTTTGGTTTGAATAGATTGACAGTTCTGTCATTAGTGTAAAAGGTAAAGACAAAGAACCCCCATAGCCTAATGGCCGTAGGGGCAATGAAAAAGTGGTTCACTGTGTCTAAAGCAGGTGGAAAGCGTATTCCAATCCTCTCCTTTTGCGGCCTTTACTTCCCTTGATAATTCAGGTATTCATTTATGCTAAAAGGCTGGTGGGTGGTCAGGTGTCGAGGGTTTTCCAGCCACAGGTGCGAGCTAGCCCCGAACTTTTTTTTCTAATTGTCAAGTGCCTTTATCACTAGGATTTGGAGGAGACATTTCCGCTGTTCAAAGATCGTTACCACACTTCAAAGATTATCTGTAATGAGAAGTTCAGAGGAGTCAATAATGTACTTACGGCCTGAAAGACATCGCCTCTGTTGAAACCCTCGTTATCTCACTTCAAAGATTATCTGTAGCGAGAACGAGAAAAGAGCAAGCTTTCGTCAGTTTGAATAAATGCTGCTTTTTTACTCGCCCCCTTCATTTCCGCGTCCTTCTACCGTCTGTGATAAATTAGGTCACTAGATGAACGATGGGACTTTCCTTCGATTCTCTTTTACCCGAGCTTCAAGCCTGAAGAAAGGATTTTTGGATCGAAGTTAAGTACATCAATTTCTCCTATTTTCAAATTTTGATGAACGGCCAGCTTCAAAGAATATTCGATGACAAGTTACCGGCTTCAAGAAAATGTGTCATCGTCTATTTTAAAGATGAAGAAAAAGACTAGAAAAGAAAGAAAAAGAAAAACAAAAAAAGACTCATACTAAGACTCATACTAAGACACAAACACACACACGTACACACACACGCGCTCACTTTTTTCTCTCACATACACATACATTCACATTCATAGAATAATATTCACACACAAGCATTCTCATGCACACACGCACACACACAAATACCAGGCTCGTATGCTTAATATACCTGGGTAGAGAGATTGATGAAAAGTGACTATAGAGAAATCATTTGTTGGATAAAGTTTTTACATCACGGTTATGTAAGCACTCTACATGACGGGTATGTAAACACGATGCCAAACTTGGTGAATCCTTTTTCCATACTTGTACGGTTACTAGACACTTTAATAGAGACTTTAAATTGGCGGAAAATATGACCAATCAAACGATACAACACAGAGGAGGCCTTTTTTTCAGCCAATGATATTACAGATTTCGTGGGCATGTTTGCATGCTTTGGCTTTGAATAGCTTGGCAACCTGCCATCAGGGAGGCAAGCGTGAAAACGAAAGTAAACTAAAGGGACCCTCCATAGGCCCTGCATTTGTTGTCCTAGTGTGTACATTTGCCTTACAAAAATGTCGAGAGTATATGTGGGAACAAGAGACTTTTGACGGGGTAAAAGACCATTACAAGCAGAGAGAGAAAGATAGTACCTTATCCTGTATTGCTTATATAGTTTCATATACTAGTTAAGCAGAGGGGACATGGAAGTACCATACCAAAGTGGATCTGCAGTATATCATTGCTACACTTTTCATATTTTAATGAATCTATTTTTTTTTCGTTGTGTTCCTCTACTGCTGTTATGTACGTATCAGTCGTCAAGGAGACCAACTTACCTTTAGTGAATCACTGTCAGCACTCTACTGTACGGTATCTACATCCTTGCACGATCGCCACCACGTTAAGGCGAGGCAGACAGAGAAATATTTAGTCGGACGAAATCATTTGAAAGGTGGTGTGACGCCAGCAGTCAAACATGGCGCACCCACGGCAGGTCGCAGTTGACAGCTGGCGTGACACAGCGAACAACGGACTTTCCCGATCCCGTTTCTAGAAAAAAGACACGGAGGTGGGGATGAGGTGGGGGGGGGGGGTTCACTTCATTATGACTCGAAAGTTCGCCCGACTGCTTTTTCGTAAAAGGATTTTTCTTTTTTTGAAAGTGTTTTCAACTGACGTGAAGGTCATTTCATATTTATGGAAGGTGAGAGGGGTCATAAAAGTTGTTTTGTCTTTGCTACAACACACACACACACACACACACACACACACACACACACACACACACACAAGGAAATCTAATCTACAAGAGATTAGCAATAATGTAAATCGTGGCAACCACACTCTAAGTCGTCTAAGAGGTCTACAAAACTTTATCAAACACTGAGCGCCCCTTAGGAAGTGACGTTTCAGAATGTCATGATTTCATGAAACATTTATCATTTTCCTTAAATACCTTAAAAGTGAGAGATCAAACTTTTTATATATATTTTCATGTTACAGAGATGGGTTTTGTCAGTAAGCTAACCTTAAGATTCGAGTGAGTTTCTGACATTTTGTAGCGATTTCACTCATTCCACTTCTTAGTTCAGATTACAACGGCTAGTAATGTGTCGAAAATTGATGTATTCCTCAATGTGTACTAAATTTATGATGTATGTGTTAAGGAAAGAGCACTATTAGGATATTTAATGTAATTTAATGTGTGAACGAAATACGTCTCGAACAGATTTACACTCTTTAATATTTTAAATATGTTCCTAGCATTTTTTTTTGCTGGCTTAGTCCTTTAATGTCTCCCATAATCTTTTCTTCACAAGCTGAGAATGCAATCTATTGACAAGCAGTGTATTGCGGATCTGAAGCCAAAAACAGTCTGTTGGCCGCTGGAGCATGCTCGTGTATTTCTTTTCTTTTCACAGAGGAAGAAGGGAAAGTATGAAAGAGAGAGAGAGAGAGAGTAGAAATAACTATTGACCCGCCCTCTCTGTCTCATTTTTACAATGCTATTCTGCGTTTCTGCTATATTATAAGGTCTTCCCGGAAACTTTAACTGTACACAGGCAAGGGGATGGGCATTTTCTGAAGAGAATCACATTGAGAAGAATAAAGATACATTACGTTTTCCTTTGATCTTTTTTGCTTACTGCTCGTCATCGTCGATAGGAACTTCGATATTTACAAATTATTTTTATAAACAAAGCTTTTCCCGTGGAGTTTATGACCGGAAAAGAATACATTAAAACAATGATTTCATCACAAACATACCCTAATTCGCACGGGATTATCTGCCCAGAACATTTCCCCGGCATATCAGCAAAATAACTGTTGCAGTACTCTATCGTTTGAACTTGAAAATCAGAATCCGATGTTGTTTCTAAATATGCATGTTTCTAAAACTAAGCTTACAAAAATGAGCTGTTTAAAGGCAATAACAAGCGATATTTAAAAATTTTATGCAAAAATCTTTAATATGTATCATGATACATTACATAAATATAGTTGTAATCTGTTTTAATGCGATTATTTACAATTCTTGTGGCTCCAATCAGCTTTATATAAAGCAGCACCAGCGGGTGATTCAAAGAGTAAAAGATGTTATTTATTATTCGAATGAAAATGTACAAAGGAAAGGATCTTAGTTTTGCTTAATGACAGCTGACTGTACGGATCGAACGATCGATGGCATACTAAATTGGGTCTCTTGTTCAGTCGGATCAAGAAACGATGATCACCTTGTCACTTGCGGAATTCTACTGCAAACAGCGCAGCAGCGACGCCGCTGAGGACGCAAGCGACAGCTGACAGGATGAACCCGTACCCATAACTCAAAACGGGGAACTCTTTCAGATAGCCGCTTGTGTTAGCACCATATACAGCAAGCTCCACTATTAGTAATATGACTAAAAGGAGAGAAAAACACAAAAAACTGTCTGTTAAAAAAACCAGGGTTTTTACATACTGTCATTTGTTTTGCACACGTTGCTAAGGTTATTATTGTGCATACCAAAGATATAAAGGTGACAGATTGATTCTGTGACTTAAAACCACCTGATATAACTATACACAAAATTCTAAACCATAAAATAAGCAAGTTATTACATCAAAGAAATGTGCTGTCATAAGTGAACAAATGAAGAAACAACTGTATTTGAATAATTATCAAAGCCGAAGTGTATTGCACAGCGATCTGCCTTTTCGAAGGCGGTCAATGGGAAGCAATCCATACATTAAGTTTGTCGACAGATTCTTTATAGCCTCCCTTTTCTCGCGACAACTTTACCGGGTCTGTGTTCCAGCAAAAATAAATAAAATTGCGGATCGTGTGCATAAGTGACTATTCACTGTTGATCTGTAATGAGCATAACAGACATATGAACTCATTAAAATTTTCTGACCTGATGCAGCGGAAGTAGCAATGGCAGACAAAGACAACATGTGGGTGTCTTCTAGGACAGCATGTAGAATTCCAAGAACCAGACTTCCAGCGATGGTTAACAGCCCCAAGATGGAGAATGCTTGAGTCACCCTCAACCAGTCTAAGAAAAGTTGGCTCAAATAGATTTTAATGAAATGTTTTGGAATTACTATAAACATTACACTGAATTAAATCTCTCTCTCGCACACACACACACACACACACACACACACACACACACACACACACACACCTAGAGTCTTATTTTACCCACTTTTGAATGCACTAGCTTATCACCTGTGATAAGGAGGCTGCTGGGGAAAAGATAATCGAAAAGCGTGTTTACGGATACTTGCATATTTACATAATTTCGCTTTACTTACTATTGCAAGGACGTGGAGAGGAGATGCAAAATTACCAAGACTTCTGACAGAATGAATTCTGGAGTATTTTCCGTGTATTAATGGTTAAATGTAAGGTGTATAAGTATTTATTTCAATGACTGTGTCTTGACTTCTTGCAACATCGTAAACGGAAGAAAATCTGCAGTATGACTTTTACTGAATACGTATGATTGTGACGACAATATTAGAAAAGAATTGGCACTGGTAACTCATACTTATACAGATATAGCAAATTTTATCCCTTATTGCAAGACAGTACAAAGCTAATATTTTGACAGTTTTCTTGTTTGTCGGTCACCTCTACTTTATCTTATTCGGGTTCCTGACACTATCTATATATAAAACACACGACAAAATGATTGTATCATGTAGCAAATACGAATATATTGAGTTTTTCATTATACAGTCAAACCATCAGTCTGCATTAATACAGATCTTTACATTTAATCTAATGTTATATTTTTAGCAAATTCAGTTTTGTCATCGTTTCATTTCGTTACAAAATAGTTAAAAAAAGTGTGAATATGCTCAACTTTGGCTGAAGTATAGTGACTATGTGAAATACTTCCATGTCAAATGTCTATCATTTTGTCAGTTATCAGCTAAGAAGCGAAAAGAAGCTAGAAATGATGACATAAGTGACTATAACTTGTGACGAAGAAGAAAAAAAGGAGTAATAGAACTTTTAGATCGCCGTCATTTTGAAGTCATAATATTTTCGCTCGCAGGTACCTCACCTGAAAGTTCGTAGATGTCCCCACAGAGGTAAAAAACGCAATAACGGAATAAACCAAATTTTATACCGCCACCGACGATCCAGCCGGTTCCCGCTACAGCCACAAACTGAAATATCAGCGCCACCGCACAACATGAGATCGCCACACAAACATGAATACTGGGCACCTTTAGGTCCATATTTCCTTTGTTTCTTTTTTTTTTAACTGTTGCACAAGATTTTGATGTACAGAAAAAACGGGTTGTATCCGATTTCAGACCTTGAATGCTTTACTTGTGGGATTTTCCCTCTTACGCTGTTTAACCTCTTTGGCTTATAAAGTCCGCTTTCCCAGACATGTGCAGGACAATACACTGATTTTCGGCGGTTGGTTGAAACGAATGACGAGTCTGGACGAATGGTACTCCAGGAAATATTCGCTCAAAGGCTGACCTGAAGGTGTCAAGAGGCAGTGAACCTGAGGTTCTTGCTGTCACTGAACCTGTTTTCGTGTTTGTAATGGAATGCTCCAAAGACAAAATGACGCATCACCAAAATGACGCATCACCGTGTCAATTTTTTTACAAGACATTCTACATAGAAAATATTTGCACATTGCAAAGCTGAACAATTTTTTTTTCAGATAAAGATTATTGTTATCGTAATTGGAGACAAGAAAACCTGTTTTATGCTCTGATATTTCAACACATATTTTATGTGCAAAGTTCGGGCAATTGTTTCTCGCAAGCATTTTTGTAGTCTTGCAACAAACCGGTCAGCTTTAACTTTCTTTAATATTTGATAAAAAAAAAAACCAAAAGTGATTAAGTAAAGCACTTTTGATGTTAACAAAGCAGCTTACCAGCAGTGTTTCTATTTGATTACACCGGACACGGGCGAATAAGGAAATATTTTTCTTTACTAGTTGTCGACATAAGCATCATTCTTGGATAGGACTGGTGGAAGAATGCCTATGGGTTATTATTAAACCAGTTTTTAAAAGGACATAATAATTTTTACCTTTTTGTTATATTCTAGGCAACATAATATTTTATTTCATTTTATTCTTTTTGTTAGGCTCTGCAACACGGTAAACAAAGTCACAGTTTGATGGTTTATCGCTGTAACAAACACAACACAATACAGTACAACACAAATTTTATCTGATAAACTATGTCATCAGTCCTTCAGTATTCTCATACCCAGACTAGTAATTTTTGCGTTTGAAAAATATATTCAGTTGAAAAAAAGATCCTTTTATCTCTAGACCTATTTGAAGGAGAGGGAACGCTTATGACAAACCTGAATGGTTTACGTTGCTTGCAGATATCGGTAGATATAGGCGATATAAACCTAACCTGTACATTTTAGCCTCCAAAACCCATCCGTTAATTAATTATCCGCTAGCAAAGTACGTGATTCGCACCTGCGATCAACAAGCGCCGCTAACAGTGAACTACGTCACACTAGTGCACCATTCACAACATTGTCAGCCGTCAACACCAAACAGAGAGAGAATGAGCGACAGTTTGGCTTATTCGGACTTCATATTCGGACTGTCTAAATTTAATTATCGAAAAATTATTTTACATTAATCAATAAAATACACGATGAATGAAGAAAAATGATTCCAGTTATACACAGTCCTAAACAGAAGAACACTAGTGTTTATAGTTGGGCAAGGTCACTTTTATACCGTTCACACCTGATACTGTTTTAACAACACTCTTAATTATAATTCCTATGGACTGATGTTCCACTGATTCCCCCCAAAAAATTGATATATATATATATATATTCCACGAATGTCTGAAATCACAGGCGCCTCCACTAGAGGACAGACGTTGAAAAACAAATCGGCGCTGTCTCTTGGGGACGAACGACCATACTTTCTTCCTGTCTTGCTCCTCTCGGGCTAGCAAGTTCCTCCTTCTGAGGTAAGAGGCTCCCAGCCGTTTATCAGGACCAAATACTCCAAGGCAGAATATGCTGCCTGGTCACAAATCTGTCTTGTCAAATACTGGGCCTATTGACATTTACAAAGAAAGCAAAATTACTTATACACAGATCTACAAAGAATACAGGAAAATTGGACCTTATACATAAATTCCGCGATGCAAAAAATTATGAATACTGCATTCCACTCTTCCCAGCTGCAGTGTCCCTGGGAAGTGAGGCTGGCTCTTAACGGCTAATTATACTGTCTTCCCGCCCATTCTAGAATTTTGCCTTAACAAAAATCATTTGTTTCCCATTCTTCAATTTACCCTTCTGTGACAATGTTTGGGGCTGAAATCAGTGTGCTCTTCAGACATTCCTGTAATGCATTGCCATGGCGTTTTGACACCCTGCCATCGCTAAATCTTCACATTCATCCTCATCTTGTCAGCTGATCTGATTTTAAATACTGAGTCCAGGGGCCAGCTGCATAACACATTTCTAAATTCAAACACTTTTAAGCCTTAAATCTTTTTAGATAATCAGTTTAAAGTGCAAACCACGATTTTAGAATTTTTAAAACTAAAACTGCTTTAAGATAAAGTTGTTTAAGTCTGACTTTCCATTCTGTCAGTACAATGTTTTGTATGTTCTTGTGCAATGCATCTAAACGGCAGAGAAGAGATTTTTTAGACTTTTCTTTTATTCAAAAACCACAATATTTAACATGTACATGACATTATTACCGACATATCATGCAAAGATACTTTTCATTTTTATCACATTCATTCAGTACAAAATGAGAAGCAAGAGTAAACGTGGAGGAAGGAAAAAAAAGATGCGGAGAAAGAAAGAGGGAAGAGAAGATTAACTGGTGAGGACATCCCAGCTTCCACTATTTGGTCTTATATTAATAGTTGATTATATGGATTCTACAGTAACTCACACAGGTCTAACATTACTATGACTTCTTTCTATATTATATCTATATTTCACAATTCTTCGAAAAACATGTATAAAAGGTGTATTGTTAATCCATTCGCTTATATAAATGTAATGTTTTGCTAGCAGAATGATCATGTCTAACTGTTTTTTTTTTATTTGGTAAGTACAGTTTCACTGAACACAATTGTTGAATGTCCGTACTAAAAGAAAGAAAAGTGAGAGGGAGAGAGAAAACATACAAACATACATGACAAACAGACAAAACCAGACAACATACAAACACCACCCTGTACACTTCCACACCCACAGATAGACCTTGACCTAACCAAATACAACAAAGAACAACACCAAGCCCAAATCACTGCAGAAACAAAGCTCAAGCTAAACACCACATACAAAGAACACGTGCAGATTTATACTGACGGATCTCATGACCCAGAGACAAACACAACCAGATTAGGAGTATATCAACCTGGTAACATCACCATCTCCAGCAGACTCCCAAAACACACTTCAATTTTTACAGCTGAGCTGACGGCCATACTGACAGCTCTCCATACACTTCATCTCGGAATGAAGGACACAACGCAACAACAATATGTAGTAATTTCAGATTCACTGTCAGCACTTCAGGCTTTAAAAAACAAGTCCTCAAACAGAATAGATATAGTATACAAGACACTGTCCATCATAAAGAAAATCAACCACCAGAAACAGGGAGACATTAAGTTCTTTTGGGTTCCTTCCCACATAGGAATAAAAGGAAATGAAGAGGCAGATAAACTAGCTAAACTGGCAGTAAAACGAATTTAACCTCTAAAGTCACCACCCTAAACATCTCTATTTCCCCAGCAGAGAGAAAAATAGCTATAAAACCAGCAAGAAAAATAAGGTGGCAAGAAAAATACAAAAAGGAAGGTATAGGTACTAGAAGACTGATAGACGACCAGCCTAGTCTCACCTTGATGTACCTAACGTCAATCAGGTCGGACCAAACTAAAATAACCAGAATGAGGCTTAGTGGAGAATATTATAAAATGTATAAGGACCCACCTTCATGTGCCTGTGGGGACAGACTTAGCACACCGCATGTACTGTTGGAATGCAATGAAAATAAACCAGAGAGAGAAGAACTAAAACATTTCCTAGATAAGTATAGACTGGGACTAAACCTCAGAAACTGCCTCAACCCACCTAAAGAACTATGGAACAGTATACTGTCACTAGTAGCAGTAATAGCAATAAGCCAATAAACTCTAGTCTAATATAAAATAAGAATAGGGGTAAACAGGATAATATAGCCATCCCCACTGGAAAAATAAAATAAAGTAAAAAAAAAATTGAGGAAGAGCAATACATGGAACCCAACAAAGAAACACAATACACCACCACGGTACACGTGGCAGGACCCCTAAACACTGGCAACAAACGGCGGCAGCAGCAGCAGCAGCAGGAGGAAAGAGGGCAGCAGCACTGTAACGACCCATGCAAACTTGGCAGATCAACAATGGATAAAGAGGGCGCAAATACAGTACACCACCCATGCAGACTTGGAAAACCTAAACACCAACAAAAATAGAGGACACGTACAAAAGTGAAACCACGCATCAGGCACCACAAAACAGCAACCCTTTCCCCACATCTCCCCATCCACCCATACCCTCACCCACATCCCCAACACCCACACTCCCCAAAGACCCCATCCCCCACAGTGCGAAATCACCGAGAGGTGGAAGCACTTTCCCTTTCAAAGTCAACAACAAAGGGAGAGAGAGACAAGAAGAAAGTGTCCACATGTAGCATTACAAAAAGCTTTACAATGTACAACTGTTCTTGATTTACAGGATAAGTGTATGATTATTAAGTTACATACACATATTAAACCATCTAAATAAAACAGTCCTGTCAAGCTGACATGCAATTTACACTGAACAACATACATCAGTCACAGGTAAACCACATTGAATGAAAAAATTAGAGCCTTCAAGATTTCTACACCGGGCAAAGTGGTAACATTTGTGGCACCCAACTCTTTATCAAGCTACCCAACTTTTTTTTTTAGCTGCCCTGCACACAAGTTATTATTGTGACTTTCTCTTGCATATATCAGTCATACATGTATTACTCAACACTGTAATGTAAGTTAAGCTGTACAGCAGCTCACATTTAACTGAAAAAAATACACTGTTGTAATTATATATCAGGAAATTTGTTGTGTTCAGCCTCAAACAGAGAAGTGATTTTAGAAACATGATGTGCAACTGGCATCAGGAGTTTATACCATATCATCTGTATGACGAAATGGTATAGGTGAATTTCCATTTGTGTGTTATCTCTCTCCTTCATCCCCCTTAAGGGATGAACAAATAATTATCGAAGGCAGCGTAAAATGCATGTGTTTGTATATATACATGTATATATATATATATATGTGTGTTTGTGTTTTTGTGCGCTTTTTGTGTGCTGTTTGGATATAAGATGTATTCTCTGAGTTGTTGATCTCCTGAACAGAGGTGCACGACATTTGGCCGTGATCTATTTACTTTACTTATTATTAGCAGTAGTAGACCGCGAGGCACAGATGCTCACCCACCCACCCAGACGCACGCAGGCACGCGTTCACGCACGCACGGACGCACGTATGCACAAAGATAAAAACATGTGAAGCTGGCTTAATTTTAATGAAGTGTATTTGTTGTGTGTTTATTGGCTCTTTCAACAGAAAAACTTATCAAGCTCCTTATCGTCATATAATTATGTGAATGGAGGCCTAAATGATGGAGTGGATATAGTAAACCAAACTCTACCCTTTGTATGTTTGTAACGGAAGACAGGCACAGAAAGATAGTCACAATAAAAATCTCGATTTAAAGAAAGTGTGAATGCGTGCGTGCGTGTCAGGTGCGTGTTGTGTGTGTGTGTGTGTGTGTGTGTGTTAGAGAGAGAGAAGAAGATAGTGGCAACGCTTAATGCTTTAATAAAATGTTACAAAACACGTTTGACAGTTTTAGGTAAAGTATTATTCTTTTAAATTTGTAAGCATTTTGAAAGTTTTAAAGAACGTTTGCTATGCTTAGGAAGATAATATATAAATATTTCAAAGTAAATAGTAAGCACATTAATAAAATATCATTTCTTACTGCCTAACCAAGTCACTATAATTCATAGTTCTTACTGCAGCTATATGAGCTTGATTATAAAACCAATTATAAATAAATAATAATATAAATAATACAATAAACAATATATAATAATAATTCTTATAAAAGAGTGATGCAATTTGATTACTTAAGCATTAATGCGAGGAAAAATATCAAAAGTGTAATTTTAGTACAAAGCTAATGATCATCAAAAAAGAAATAAATAATTTTTGTTTGAAACACGATTGTAAAAATGCCAAATTGAGTTTATGTGGAATCTTGGCTTGGATCTGGCACCTGTGAGTTAGCAGCCAGTGTCAGGTTCCGATCAGGCAGACAACGAGTTTCTCCCCACTCCAAACAGCACAGCGGCGATTGCACTGAGGATACACGCGATAATTGAGAGGATGAACCCATATCCGAACTCGGGGGTACCAAGCGTAGTAGGTGCACCAACAGACGTCTTAGCCCCAAACACGGCAAGTTCTATGACCAGGAAAATGACTGCAATAGAAAACAGCAAGAATGATCAAAGTTTCCTTCAGGAAGAATAAGCACGTTGTGTTTCATGGAATTATGCTCACTTCTTACAAGTTTTTGAGGAAACATCCTTGGTAAACAAACCCCCCCTCTCCCCCAGAAGAAATAGAAACAGTCTGTAGACCAAATTGTTCTCAACTCAAATAATCTCCCGAATCACGTAAGTCGCATTAATAATCATAGCAAAAATGATAACCACTTAGATAAAGACATGCAAGGACACGAAGACTATTGTCATTAATTGCTGCAACACAAGACTAAGTCATACAAGGGGCATAATTCATGTCATGCGACAGTCACGAGCGTTCACAGTAGTGTATAGCCTCCCTTGAGTGGTTGTTAATTCTTAGTGTCTGTCCCAGAATTGTTTCCTTAAAATGGCAGCAGAAATGACAATAAACAAATCAATACAAGGTATCTTTTACTGGTATGTCTTCATAATTCTTTAAATATTTATTTAAGAAATAGTTTAGAGAGATTCTCAAGCAAGGAGTTAAATCTGATTTACAAATTACGTTTTACGAGTACTGCGTGTAGTACTTCAGAACCATGCGTTCGTGATTACGAAATACCAAAACGATTCCCCTGGAGAAATTTGGGTATGTATAACTCAGACTGACCTTACCTACTCGCTACCTAATTCACATACGATACATGTAATAAATGGCAAAGTGTACGTGAACACATGTATGGGCGTGCGCACGTACAAACACACCCTCCCCCAAGCTAGTAAACACTCACCAGATACGGAGCACAAAACTATGGCAATTAAAGACAATGCGTTCGTATTTTCCTTCCAAAAATGCGGGATTCCTAGAACCAGACTTCCGGCGATGCTCAACAGTCCCAGGATGGAGAACGCCTGAACCGCCTTCCACCAGTCTAGGAGTAGACAAACAAACCGGATAAATACACACTGCTTCTACCGAGTTTTAAAAGTTTTAAAAAGTACGGAAGCTAAGTAATAATGATTCTTGCTTCATGAATATCAATTGTTTACTAGTAAAAAAAATCATTGTTTCCAAGTCTCCATTTATCGGAGCTGATAAGCGGGGTAATATCGTTCGGCGGAGGATGTATTGATGTATTTCTGTGTAGAAACTTTACTGATA
Organism: Marisa cornuarietis; assembly: GCA_004794655.1. Classification (NCBI taxonomy): domain Eukaryota; kingdom Metazoa; phylum Mollusca; class Gastropoda; order Architaenioglossa; family Ampullariidae; genus Marisa; species Marisa cornuarietis. Next base: position 2,217,783 of record SMMW01000040.1, read on the forward strand.
GATTTGCGCTACAGATACAAAAACTTTAGTGGTTTTAATACCGTATTGTACACTGAGTATTATCTGTAAACACCTTATTACACCATATAAAACTAGAGATTCATATTTCTTCACTCTCTGCATGCAGTCAAGAGAATCTTTTCCAGTCCTGCTAATCTTATCTGTAAAGTACAGAACGTCTGGTGCTAAGAGCTAGGAAACGGGACCATGTCACTCCTCTCCTTCGGTTTCTACAGTGGCTATCCATCCGTTCTCACAATTCAGTACAAATGTATGTGCTGTGTTTTCATTTCATTGCAGGCTCCTGTCCTGACTATTTCTCTGAACTTCTCTTCCTTACATCCCAGCTAGACAACTACGCTCTTTGTCGGATGATCGTATCCTAACTGTTCCTGTCACCAAAACAACAACTTATGGTCACAGGATTTTAGGCTACTGTGCAGCAAAACAATGGAACTCTCTCCCTTTCCGCATCCGCCACCTTCCTACAATTGAATCCTTCAAATCTGCACTGAAAACGCACCTCTTCCTTGAGCATACCTCTGTGATTGAGAAGTGGGACTGCAGATGGCACAAATGAATTAAGGTGTCTATTGTTTCTACACACAGGCATAGCAAAGCGTTTACCTGAACTTAATTACACTAAATTAAATACTCTCCTGACTATTTATTTTTTAATCACAGAAAGGAGTTTAGTGCTATTGGTAAATAATCATTAGGTTGATTAGGATGAGCTTTTTTGGGGAGGGAGACTTCGGTGTCCAGCCTGATGGAGTATTTTGAAAACTAGAGAAGTATATAGATCTTAATACTCATTATTTCTCAACAACCAATTTCACATATTCTGTCAATAGAGCATAACAAAAAGCTACCTGTTCAAACTATATACAAACAGACGCACTCTCAGATAATAAATAAATCATAATAAATAAACATAACAATTTGACAACTAAATTAAGCGTAATACACCAATTGAGCCGAGAATAATAATAAATTGAATAATTAAATAAGAAAGTCAAATATTCACAACTATGAGTCACAACAGTAAGTACAAAACTATAGTTCCTCAAATCTTCATCCCCAGTAGAGTCACCGCTGTACTCAGAACTAACGAGTAAACAGGTTTGTGATAGTGAATTAAATAAAATGATCTGAAAATTGACAAGAAATAGATATATTATTTAACATCAACTGAATCTACATTGATATTTGTTTGTTAAAGGCTTTAATACTCTTCTTAACTAAGAACACGATCATGACTTCAGCAAAGTTCCCTCGGGCTTAAAGTTCATAAGTGTCAAAAATATACAGCATCAGACCGTTGTCATAACCAAGAAGAAACATGGGTAGCAAAATTAACAGTGTCGTTGTCCCTGAACTCAGCTGCAGTGTTTCCTATACATCAGTGCGGAACTTCTTCCAACTTCGAATAGAAGAAAGGTGAGGCATGTGGTCCCATCCATCCGTTATGACCATCCCCTTCCACATCCACCAACGACACCCCTTTCCCGCGCCTCTGCCGCCCCTCTGCCGCCCCTCCGCCGCCCCTCCGCCCCTCCGCCCTCTACTTCCCCGCTAGCTAGCTGGTGACTGCAAATAAGCCCTCGAACAATGGGATGTTCCTGATATACATGTATTGAGAAACTAGTGTAATGAAGTCAATCTACCAGCAGAGAAAAGGTGTCCTCTTAACCTGCGTTTGGCGTGTGTGTGTGTGTGTGTGTGTGTGCGTGCGTGCGTGCATGCGTGGGTGACACTACCCCCCCCCCCACTGTATAGAAGGTTGTGTGTATGCACTCTACATGGGCAAAGCTATAGAAAAAAAACTATGATAATAAACACAATAGCGCGTTAACAGTCAACAGGAGTGTGGTAGGCTTACGTCTTACCTGGAAACAAGTTGCCTGGGATTTTCACGCAGACGTCAGATACACAAGTACGGAACAAGCCAACCTCTGTAGACCCACTGACCAGCCAGCCGTTTCCTCCTACAGCCACGATCTGGAATATTAAGGCCACCCCACAACAAGCGACGGCCACACAGACTGGAATGCCGGGCACCTTAAAGGCCATCTTCCTCGGGTTATCTTACCTGTATGCAATTTTGTAAGAAACAGCGAGCGCGGGAATGTTTGCCTCAGATTTCTAACTTTAGTTGTTTCACTCTAAGAATAATTCTTGATCGCTTCACTTTCTAAAGAGTTGTAATGTTGCACGACCATCTAAACAATTTCCCGTCAGTTTGTCTAATCTGATCACAGAGCAATGCAAGCTTTTTAAGTCCACCGGGGATAACAGCACAGCAAAGAATGACAGTGTCTACATTTTCTTGAAAAGTTGGTCACGTGATCACACAAACGTGTCTCTGGCCTAGAAACGCCCAGGTATTGTGGTCCTCCTTCCTGGGACAGGTGTGTCTGTATGACGTCAGAGTAAACGTCTTCTCTTGCGGTCACGTGGTAAGTTTATACAAACATTTACGAAGTACTAAAGGTAGGGAAATCAGAAGGTTATGTCAACGTCTCTTTCAGCAAATAACCAACAAGATAAAAGTAAGTATGCTCCCCACACTCCTTGCTTTTCAAACGAAGCTTTTTATTGGCTGGAAAAGAGAAGAAAATTCTTCTGTAGTGGTGTTCAATCTTTCGAAATGAGCAGACGTATGAGTCATGACGCGACATCTCTGTGGCAGTTGCCTCTGTCACCCTCTGCTCCATCACGTTCTGCTTGAACGATCTTTTGATGGGTTGCTCTTCCGTGAAAAGATGTTTATGAACTGTCTTTCCCCTAGTTTGAACAAAGTGATGCTGTTTTTATTTTACCACACTTGAAATTAGCTGGCAGGGAAATTCATGTCCGTGTCCGTAAAGAGACGGAACTACTCTCAAGCTAAATACAACCATAAAAACTTTTTCTGTCCAGAAATTTTTTTGAACATTTTCTATCTGGAAAGAACGCTGTGTCTGTTTATGCTAACTGTTAAGTTAGGTTTTAATGGATGACAATTCACTTTAAAAAGTGTTACCTGTACCTCAAAGATATCTATTGACCTGATCTAAGGCTAATTCAGATAAATATTTGAACATAAAAAAATGGACAGGTTAGATATTTTCCCTTTCCCACTCAAAGATAAAGATATAGCTACCTCGAAGGCAATGTCATTCTGGTCCAGCAATACGGTTTAAGGTTACGAACCTCAGATATTACTTGTAACACCATTGAAATATGTAAAAACGGGACAGTCATGATTTAGCGAGATTAGGAAAAAAAGAGACGTTGAGGAAAGAAGAAAGAGTGTCCGGTGAAAATAAAAGTCCGACTGCCAGAGAGTTCCGAGGCTGGATTTGAACCGAGAGATTTTCAAGGCGGAGGGGACAAACTGCCGGGACACCCACACAGTTGACTGCCTAGACAGCAGCTTCGTCATGTAGCTGACAGTCGAGGCTGGGTCCTTTGAGGATGTTGTTTTGTATATTTACATATTCGTACATAGCTCCCAACAGATGTCTCAAGTCACGCAATGAGTGTGTGATATTTAGGCTAGAGAATGATGTTTGAGCTCGTCATGGCTGATGTTATTATGTCTTTTGTTGATTCACACACACACACACACACACACACACACACACACACACACACACACACACACACACAGAGTTAAGTGACTTATTGAGTGAGTGAGAGCCAGTGACTACATAACTAGACACCAAGTACTCTGGGAGGCTTTTCAAAATCTTCTTTTGAAGTGTAATTGCATGATGTGTCACAGTTCACTAGAGTGTAAAGATGATTACCTTGTAAATATGTAGCAGAGACAAGTCTCATCTGCATAACAGTATGACTGTTAATTGATTGCATTTCAAAACATTCATGAACAGCGTAGTGCACGCGAGTTCGCACGTATGCGTTAATGTATATGGTGTACATAGTGCAAATGAGTGGTTGCTTTCACTATGGCCATACATTTATTTAATGTTTAACTTCTTCCAACAAGTTGAATGTCGCAATGTCAGGTCAGTAATTGTTGCTTTCATGAAACATTCGATTACTCTATCTTTAAATGTGCCTAAAAATATCTTTGATGATTCAGGTGATAGCAAAGTGTGTGGAAATAAAGGTTAGTTTAAGAGACTGGCTTGTAAATTTTCATTTTCTGCAGTTAAGTGTGATTTCGTTTCACTTCAAATGTGTGAAAGTTTTATAAAAAAAAGAAACAAGGAAAGCACTTAAGCAGCCAATATTTTTGGCTTTTTGACTTATCGTCCTCCGTGTGTTTCTACCATCAATAATTTGTCAATGTCTTATAAATAATGTTCACACATCTCACTGACACGCCCAGGGGTGCAGATTAGCTGAATATTACACATGCGCGGCAAGGGAAGAGCTGAAAGTTCCTGCTGTGAGTAAAGTATGCCCATTGCAAATTACTGTTGTCAAAATGTCGCTTCTGGTTAGGTGACAGCATGCGAGTGCGACAGCCATAACTATTTATCACTGTGATCGTGGTTGGAATAATAACTCAGCAACCTGACGTTTACCTGCCGCTCCTGCTTATAACGTCATCATGTCGGGTGAGGCCTAGGCTTTTCCCGTAATCCACGCCTGTACTCTCCATATTATTACCACCCTCAGCTTTTGATGTGCATCCCTGCTGTTTTATTGTGGGCTTGTCTGGGCTCAGCGGATGTCAGGCCAGAGACAATGAAGGAAAGGACAGCCGACACTACTCCCGTCCAGGTGTATACAAGCCTAACCCATTGACAGGCAGCGTCCGGTCTTTTTGTGGTGTATTCGCGAGTATATCATGGAATATTGATATTGAAGAGATCCTCTTAGAAAGTATGCTTTGATATATATATATATATATAAATTTTTTAATATATGAATCATAATGTAAAATATATTTGCTCAAACAGAACGTTGTATCGTAGTATATGTATTGATTTTAAAGTCGAGAAGATGGTTATGTCAGCAAGCTCTCGCTCTCTACTTCATTGTCTTTCTGAGTGGTTACAGAAAGCGGTTTATAGCGAGTTTACCGTTTCTTAATGAATTTAATTCAGCATTAATTCAGACCAAGGCTCTAAGGAACCTACCTTAATAAACTCCATTTATTCTGTAACACATTTAAATCCTTATTTATTGATTTTTTAAACATGTTGTTTTGAACACATTCACATCGTGCGTTGTGTTAGCTTATCTTCGCAAATTATTTAACATATTACAACAGACTGCATATTATAATAGATCACTTATTATCTTCACACACATATCTCAAAATAATTACGACAGTAGCTCTGTGACACACTGTGTAAAGTGAGACCGGAAAAAACGAAGCAATGGATTAGTCCAGCGCATGCGCGACGCAAGTTATCTGATCCCGCGCTTGAGCTGCTAGTCCTTCTCTCTCTAAAGTCTATGGTCAGGCGTAGTCGCCCCGTTGGGAGAGGCAGGTCACAAAACTCGCTACAGTGGACGTTACTTGAGTAAACGGCAAAAAGAACGCCGTTAAAGACGTTTGCTTTGAAAGGTAGTCAACAGTAGGTGTGGATATTCCATCTAGCACATAACCTGGCACATCATCATCATCATCATCATCATCATCAAGTATAACACACACACACCAACTGCAACATCAACAAACAAACAAACAAACACACACACACACACACACACACACACACACACACACACACACACACACACACACATTACATATTCGTCAAAATAACCTGCTCTGCGTTGTCTAGGTGACATATTTGTTGTGACTTTTATTTGGTTTTTCATTTAAAACCGTAGAAAGGGTATAAAGAACGTTGGTACAGCGTTTAACTTGGCACAACTCTCAGCACTCACCCCACGCAAGGTAAGTCCGTAAACTGCTGGTCCGATGTTAACTACTAACTAATGTCAATGAAGGGTCATTTCGCAAAGCAGTGATGCGGAGAGAGTGAATCATGAGACTGTAGTGTACACACCTCGGACATGTTTGTTTTCAATGTTTCACCTTTTAATTCTTTTATCAGCATTACATTTCAAATAATGCCTTACATGAATTACACGTTATATGATCTAATTTTGATTTCATATTCTCTATGTTACTAGTTGGGCGTTTTTTATCACCTCTGACAAGTAGTCTTGCGTCTGAGTGACGAATGTTTATATTTGTGTTAAGCAATCAAGACCCCGGCCTTCGTAATCATCTCACTCATCTTGCACAGCGTTTACAATCTCGTTATTTATCTCAAATCTTAGTCGCGTGGAATTACTTAACATGATAATCACAAGCCGGTGAGCCGATAACCTGGCAAGACTTGATGTAGGCAGTTAGGTGAAGTCATGCATCTGTTTGGAAACTTGACTTCTTCGCTCAGTCAGCTCACATTCTTTAGCAGAAAGTTGTTTACGACCGACAAAGAAATTTGTGTACGAGGATGGTCTACAATGTACCCAAGATTCCAGTGTGCGTGGCGATCGGCTGTTGCGGGCTGGCCTTGGTGTTCCAGCTGGTTGCTATAGCGGGTACCGGATGGATTGTCAACAAGGCCACTGGTGTAGAAGCCAGCTTGGGCTTGTTCCGCATTTGTTCACTAGGCGAGTGTATCCATTATAAGAGGAGCGAAATATCAGGTAAGACACACAGAAACTCACAAGCACGAATTACCTGGATTAAGTCAAAGACAATGACCCACACAGATCGGAACTCATTCACTCACCTGGTCAGTCCAGTCGAGTTCAGTCGAGTCCAGTCCAGTCAGTCACACATACACCCGTACCCGTTCACGTACAATCAACATCATTGTGTGGAACAATATATTTAAGTACAGATATCAAAAACATCTTCTGAGTAATAAAACTCTCACCACATTCCTCCACCGTGTTATAGCCTTATTTGTTGGCATGGCTTAAAAGTCAAATAACCAACCGTCGCCGAAGCAGTATTCTCTTTAACGGAATTCGATTATATTTACCCGGCTTAAACTGCTTCTGGTCATAATAGTATTCGAGCAATAAATCGAAAAATGCAGGTGCTCCATGTTTTTTCTTTTATCGCGACGTATGTAGGATTCAGCTTTTGAGGGCTTCTTATCTCATAGCAGGACTTTACTGGGAGCCACCACTAAGAATCATCTTTATCCCACCCTTACAAAAGTTAACTCTTTACAGTCTAGTTAATCTCCGATAAAGTCTTGTAAAATTAATATCTTAGGCTTGTTAGGTTTTGAATGCTGATGTTCAGTAAAGAAAAAGCTAAACCTGGGGAAACTTTTGTAACGGTTTATACATAGCAGCAAGAAGCAGGCCATTTGAAAAGCAGAAATCGTGTGTCAAACATGAAGGACGTGATGTGAAGACGATTCATTAGTTTTCTCTTCATTTTTCTCACCTTAGGCTGGCTGAAGGTATCACAGGCGTTCTCCATCCTGGGATTCTTCGCCATCGCCGGAAGTCTGGCTGTCGGAATTCTACATGCTGTTCTGAAAAACACACGTGCTCTCTCTCTTCTTGCCATTGTTTTGTGCGCTGCTTCTGGTGAGTTAGACTTAATAATGTTCAATGCAGTTACTTAACCACAGCACTTTCTTCATAGTCCGCTACTTTCACAGTCCAGACGTATAGACGTACCTATAACAAACCTATTACAAAAACTACAAAAACATTTTTAAAAAACCCATTTAACTAAAACGTAGCTTACTTAGGCATGGAAAGAATAAAAAAGTGTCAACCTCAACCTGTGCAGAAAGACTGGTACAAAATAAAGCACCTCTTTCAACCTTCTCTTCAATAGCCTTTTGATCTTGATTACAACAGTGCTTATCCTTGGAAAGATAGAAACTAATTTTTGAAAATTTCCTTTCAGATTGTTATAATTTTAAGTATTCGGTGGTCTGATTAACATTCTGCTTACCTTGTATCCCCTGAAATTTTGTATTGGATTAAGATTTAATTTTTTTGCTGGCTGGTCTATAATACCGATAATGTTTTCTTTCATTAAATGGAAACCTTACTCCAGGACAAAACACACAAATGACAAGAATCATGACCCAACGAATCAAACCGGTTTTTTTTTAGCAGCTTAATGTAGTCAGTAGTTGAAGTTAAAGTGATCATAGTTAATGCAAATAGTATTATCTTTGCTATGTGTCTTTGTTAACAGCTTTAGTACACCGAATCTTCCTTTTCTGGTATCTTTATTGCAATGCCTTGCGAGAAAACATTCACATTTCTTATGTACCAAACACAGGGACAGGATAGGCTAATGAAAGTCGTACCAAAGTACCACCAAAGTACATAAAATAAAAATGCGGTGTCGTCAAAGAAAAGGTTTCAAAACAATTTTAACTGTTTTCTGTTTCAGTTGTAGCCCTGATAATAGAATTGTCCGTGTTTGGAGGGAAGACGGGTGATTCAGTAAGAGGATCTGATAGTTTCAGCTTCGGCTACGGGTTTATCTTTTCCATCATCGCCTGCTTTCTCAGTTGGGGGGCTGCCCTCTGTTTTGTACTTGGGCTACGAAAGTGACAAATCCTTGGAATCGATACAAACGTGATCACAATTACTACATTTCTGCTCATTTAGCACATTTATAATTTAGTTCAGACGTGACCGTATAAGAACAATAAACCTTTCACTTTGACAAGTATTGTCTTGTTTATTTCGAATGATTTCAGATGTCCATGGATGAACCTACCGTGTTTAATGCCAAACATCAAGTGGATGCCTGCTCGTTCGGTTTATCGTTTATTAGACAAGAAAAAGTTGTCATCTCGCCACAAGCTACATTAACAGGGTCCTTCATTACAATATTTCTTTAGAGTCAAACCGTCAGCTTTTTTAAAAGTTCCCATGCATGAACAGTTACTTCAGCACTGATGAGAAACAATCTCCACAAAAATTGAACCAATGAAGCGAAACTCGCTGGAAAGAGAGGATTCCCGAATGTATGATTCTTTTCATGTCTTTTGTCCAGTGTGGTGGAACGAAACTGCCAGCAGCTCATTACAGTCATCGCTATATCTCCACTCGAAACCTTATTTTCTTTTTTTTAACCTCAAAGATCCACTTTAGCAGCTGTTTCTTCCCCAAACTAGTCACCGTAAATGTAGCATTATCTTTGGAGTTTCTTTGGCATCAGTTTGCGTCAAACACTTTTGTCACGAGCATAAGTTATATTTCTGGACTAACCCAAGCTCGTGACAGACAGGACCAATCAAAAGCAAGTAGAAAGCAGAACTAAAGTAAGGGCAGGATGTCTGAACGCCGAGGTGAGCCTAGTGGCTTGTCACGAAAACATATCAATTGCTTTACCTGTTACAGAAGGTAAGGTGTAGTGATACTCTGGTCGGTAATACCGCTGTTTAACAAGTCTGATCCAACGAGGGTCAGTTAGGCTGAAGTTTAGAGGCTGGGGGACTGACGGTGTCTCGTGCTGGCAGTCATGCGTGATTGGATGTAGTTTTGCAGATGTGTGAGCGATGAGCGTGGTTGTGTGACTGACTAGTCGTGTGGTGTGTATGGGCCAAACCAGCCCTTTTAACCTTGTGATGGACCCAGAATCGGCGCTTCTCCACCGAACTCTTGAGACATACAGTTCAAGACGAGAGGAAGAGAGCCTGTGAAAACTCTTCGTCAACAATCATTGAGTCAGCTACCACCAGTCTCCCACTACTGGACAAGAGACTTGGTGTAGGGACTTGAGAGGAGTCAATGAGAGTAACCCCTGTCCCTGCAAGACAACAGTCTAATCTTAGTCCCAGAGCAAGGTTCTGGTCCCTATCTGAAGTACCATCAGGCAGCTGGTGACAGGAAGAGGTGCATATGCACGTGAGCGCTCGTTCCAACTCCCTACCAAGCCCGTCTCGCGTCGTGGTGCAAGGAGGAGATGTCTGCAACAAAGGAGATCAACGGCCAGGAGGCCACCATTCCTCCGGCATCGTATAAGGAGGTCCCTCCGAGTAGAAAGGACAGTTGTGCCATACCACCAGAGACATATTCCACGCAGCAGTGACAATTGGGTCGAACCGAGTGGTGTATGAATGGGTAACGTATGAATGAACAAGTGTAGTAGCTAATGATAGAGTGTTTTACTCACTTATACTTGCTAGTAGGGAAAAAGATTAACGGGACTCCTTAAGCTTTTTAATAAACATACAGCAAAGAGTTTCTGTTAACGGTCTTCTCTCAGATCCTGTTGTCACCTGTACCGGTTCCCCTCAAGGTTGCTGTTTGTCTCCACTACTGTTCATACTCTATACTAACAGTTGTAGAAGCACTACTGATAGGAGGTTTCTGATAAAACTTGCTGATGACTGCCCTCCTGTCACTTCTGTATGATGATGAACATGTTCACAGTGGCGCTCTTCCTGACTTTGTCCGCTGGTGTGACGATCACTTCCTTGTCTTGAATGCCTCAAAGACTAAGGAAGTGATCTTCGACTTTCGGATGAACAAGCCTGAGACAGTCATTAGTACTATTCATGATGATGTCATCGAGGTAGTCGACTCTTACAAATATTTAGGTACCATCTTCGACATAAAGCTTAAATGATCCTCCGTAATAGTCAACAACGCCTGTACCTCCTACGGAAACTCAAATCTTTTTCTGTCAGCTCGGTCATCCTCACTCGGTTCTATCAGTCCTTCATTGAAAGTCTCATCACTTTCTTTCATCTCCTGGTTCCACAACCTCTCCCTAGGTAACAGGAATAGTCTTGTCTCCCTTGTTAATATCTGTTCCAAGATCACCAGAATCAGGCAGAGGGACTTGCCAGCTTTCTGTCATCAGTAAATCCTTAGGAAGGCCTCCCGTATCCTATTTCTGATCATGTGTTGACACGTGAATTCTCACTCTTGCGGTCTGGCTGTAGGTACGTGATGCCTGTTTGCAAAAACCAATCGCCGCCGCAATTTATTCATTGCACGTGCCATTCACCTGATTAACTCTAATGGTCGTGAACTCGTACTAGCCTAAGGTCACCACTACATCCACTATATTTACCGTTACTCTGTGTGTGTGTGTGTGTGTGTGTGTGTGTGTGTGTGTGTGTGTGTGTGTGTGTGTGTGTGTGGGAGAGAGAGAGAAATAGATTACTTCAACATATATTTAAATTATCTTTTTATATTATGTATGTCTGTATCATCTCCTCCTATATCATGTATATCTATTATTTCTTGTATATCATGTATATGTATTTTTATATTATGTATGTAATACTGCTAGTGCGAACACTATTTGGAATTACCCTTGGGGATAAATAAAGTTGTATTGTATTGTAGATAAGAATTTGTAGTTAAATTTTTTCTACATTGTTCTGTGTAAACTCTCGGCGTTCTTTCATTATTATAATTAACTTTTTTTTTTTTTTACTAAATTGCGTTGTGTCATTTATTTGGGGATGTGCGCTGGGTGCTCGAGTCGATGTGAAATTATTAGTTAGCAGTTTAGTGCAGTGTATTGCGCACAGGTATATTGTACCGTCTAGGCAGTGGTCGAGCTGTCTCCGCGGAGTGATCGTCTGTTGGTCATGGTCGAGTCGGGAGGTGACCAATTTACACTGAGAGGCATTTATGTTCCACCCTACTCACTGCGCTCGACACCTTGGATTGTTGAATTCGACAAGTAAAAGAAACATATACTTAGTCAGTTCAGTAGTTTTGGTACCACTGTGTATGAAAAGGATTATTTGGCTGATTTTTAATGTGACCGACATTTTTTTTTTACATAGCACGTGCTTATGTGAGCAAACGTTCGGTTTTAAAACAATTTTCTCCTATTAAAAGTAATTTTTTAAAAACTGCTTAGCGAGTTTAAAACTGAGTTGTGCACAACGATTACATTGTATAACCTTTCTCTTAAACTGCTTTAACTAAAGACGTTTCAGGCTTAAATGTGTTGTGTCACTGGCCTCATAGCTGCTAAGATCTTTCGGCATAAAGTGTGCAGAAATCCCCCAGTGCGACATGTCAAGAGAGATGCTTCAACTGAAAAATGTGCTTCCTAGTCATACATTGAAGACAGTACACCAAAAGGTAGCTTGATTTTTATCCCTTCATTTACAGTGGTGGACAGTTTGTCAGGTGTTCTCCATCTTGGGACTGCTGGGCATCGTCGAAAGTCTATATGTATTGGAATTCTTCATTCTTCTTGGAAAACACGCGCGTGTTATCACGCCTTCGCTGTGAGCGCTTCAGCCGGTAGGATTATTGTACGTGTGTGTGTGTGTGTGTGTGTGTGTGTGTGTGTGTGTGTGTGAGTGTCATGCACCATTAACTTCTATCTATCTATCTATCTATCTATCTATCTATCTATCTATCTATCTATCTATCTATCTATCTATCTATCTATCTATCGTAATAGTAATAAAAAGTACTAATTAATATAGTGTTGCAGAGGGCTTTACATAGCAAACATAGCTGTTTTCAGGTGTGATGGTGATTTAGCAGCTTGTATAAGTGGAAATGGGTACTCACCCAGGAAAATAGTTTCTTACACAGAGGTTTACCAATCATATATAACACAAATTTTTCATCTTTAGGAATGTATTACTTAGCAAATACGTATGGATTTAAGTAAATATAATATGAATAGAGTCTCCCTGTCGTAGGGCAGCCCTCAAACTCCAGTCTTTAAACAATCGTTCTAAACAAACTATGTCCCATTTTGAAACGATGTGAATACGAATAGAAAGTTTTATGGCAATTGTTATTTGTTTCAGAAGCGTTCTTGATTATAGAGCTTGTCGTGTTTGGTGCTATCATGAGTGACATGAAACAAAACGTGTTCACTATTGGTTCCGGATTTATCTTCTCATTTATCGCAAGTATTCTCAGCTTCGACGCCGCTGTGCTATTTATAGTAGGGCTGCGACATTGACTTTCGGCTTTTTCACAGCATCATCGGAGCTGACCTGAGATGTGTGAAATGATTGGCTCCACTGTCTTGACACGAGACAGTAACTGAAAATCCTCTTTTTTCACTTTCGTCACCCACTTCAAAACTACAAACTACATCGCTGTACAGGTGTGAAGCTAGTTTCTGATGTTTATATCTGGTGTCAGCACAACTGTGTGCAAATGTCTCTCGCCTCATAAAGTAAGATTATACCCATCAGATTTACACACGATCTTATTACAGTGGATATCTATTAGATTTACCCAAGTTGTTTATACTACAGCAGATACATTAGTTAAATGCCACGCGATTTGGTCATCAAGCAAGAAAATAAATTTTATTTTTGCATTCTATTTTATTTTTTTATTTACACAAAAACCTTAAATAAAAAATTACAGATTATTTCCAAAGAGTTTTTCATTCACTTTAGACAATTCACTGTTTACAAATTTAAGAAAAATGTTTATTTATTTGGCAACGTTAACAGTATAAAATGTCGAATAAAGTTATATGAAGAAAAAACACGAAGAAACAGTCTGTTGAAAGCCAAAGGCTATTGTCTAAGAAAGTCACACTGGTTCTGGTTCCATAGATCCAACATTCAGGGAAATGTGAGCTGGTTGGGGGGTGGGGTGGGGTGGGGTGGTCTATCGAGATATAGAAAACTTTGGTTCATTAAACTGCTGGTCAATTTTCAGTGGTACGTACCTGTGGTAAACGAGGTGATAAGGTAAAAGCTCATAATAAATATTCTGCATTATTGCTGTGTAGTGTATACGTCACTGTCGTCCGTCTTCAGAATCTAAAGCTTTTCATATCTGGCAGCATTTTTGACGAAGCAATCCATGTTAAGACAGAGAAAGTAAAAATACGGTCATAACGACAATATATGACTCTTCGTCTCTTTTACAAGTATTTACAGCTGTGACGTACAGTACATTACAGTTGATATACTTCCATTCACATATCCAATCTAAACGAAATTTCTCATAATAGAACTGTCACAATCAATAATAAATCTTTCCCCAATATTTATTTTATGATTATCGCATTTTATTAACATTTTTAGATACGTCCCCTGAAGTGCACGCGATCTAAGGGATACAACTCTGTTTAGAAGCTATCCTCAAAGAGTAATCACAGGAGTTACGTAACTTCGTCGAAGACTTGTGCCAAATATCACTACACGCAACATTAGTCCTTGGAAGTTATTTCGAGTCTATGATCAGGCCGCCAAAGACCTTGCCAAAATCACAAAATCAAAACATTATTTTCGTAATCAAGTTTGATTACAGGATAGATTCTCACATAGCATGATGTGCGGTGTGTTACGCATGCGTGTTTCCTGTCTTCTCGTTAACAGCAACAAGTTCTGGATTGTATTCATTGTTATGAAAAATCAATTTGTTTCCTTTAATTTTTCCCGTTTTTTTCATTATATTTTTTTTACATTTGAAAATGATATCTTAATGGTTTAGCCGACAATGATGGTGTGCACTTGGAAATTGCTTTAAAAACCCCCACAATTATATGTTCACCTGATAACACAAGTATAGTCTTTCCGAGATAGAGGGTTGGCGTAAACCTGGAAAACGACGAGGCTCTGTTTTGAGTAGGTGGCAGTAAAGCTAACCGCGTGTGAAAGATACCGCACTTAAGTTATCACAGACCATCAACTGTTATCTAAACTGTGTGTTGGGATATATCACAGACCTAAGCCCCAGACCTGTCACACAATTTTCAGTTTTTGTTATGGTTGACAAGAGAAACTCTTCCTTTCTTCTTTGAATACCTCTCACCTAACTGAACAACTGAACCGAACAGCTGAACAGAGTGAGCAGAGCATCGCACGGAAAGTGTTACGGTCGACATATTGGTGTAGTGAAAAAGGAATTTTGAAGCAAAGGTCAGAAGGAGCAATGACAGTATTTATCGCAGTCAAGACGCACACTACACGTAGAGTCTACTGACAAAACGACACAGACGATCGTTTTGATTCAGAGGTGACAGGAGGAGGGCCGAAGATGGCGTCAGGGTGTGTCCTGCGCCCAAGGTGCCCTAAGGATCCTGTCCTTTGCGCCATCGTCTTGTGCCTGGTGTCCACTGCATTTCAGTTGGTGGCGGTGGCGGACTCCAGTTGGGCGCTCAGTGACGACGACCTGATTGGATTATTTGACGACTGCAAATCAGATCCTTGTGGCACAGGTAGGTAATATTTTGACTGTACACCTCTTCAAAAGACACGCATTTCCGTTAGCTGTGGTTTTAGATTTAAAAAATAACATAGCGCTCGTTAAGCTCTTCTGCACAACAGAAAACTAAAATCATAGAAGGTTTCTTTTAGAGAAGTATTAGGGAGATGAAGTAAAAGAAACAGGAGGAGACATATAAGTGGTCAACTGTATTCTTCAGATGTGTAATAACTCTAACAGCCGCTGGATCCAAAGCTTACTCTCTGGCACAGTTGTATCAATAGTACTAATTAACATTACTAATTAAAGTGCTTTCGCATTTCTCGTGGCTTATGAACTCTTGGCAATATTCCGCAGACTAGGTCACCCTTTCAAGATTATCTCCATGAACCGATGTTTGCTATGTTTAGCAGTGATAAGTAGTTAGCAGAATCCCTAAAGCACAGACCTCTCCTTACAAAACGCTTTATCTAGTGCACGCAGTCCGAGATGGCCACCTTAGCCTGGCCTGCATCACACAGCAGCTCGACTCACTGTCGCTGATAACGTTAAACATCTCCCACGTGTCTTCGGTTCTTGATTAGAGACAACATGCGATGCGTGTAGTCGCCTGGGACTTCAACTGTTGATCCCCCCCCCTTGTTTACGTATCCGCTCTTTCGCTTTTTAAAGTTTCCTATCTGTTACCTTCATCTTTAAGACATCCACATCTGTGACATTTGTGTCTACGTTTGTTACTTCTACCTCTGCTACATATCTTCATCTGTGATATCCACTCCTTTGCTTCTACACATGTGATATCTTTGTCTATTACATGTGTGTCTGTTACCTCTGCATCTGTGACATCTACGTGCATTACATCTAAGGCTGTTATCGCTAAATGTTTTATATGTTACGTCTATCCCTGCTTCCGCTTCATCTGTAACATATGTTAGGTAGTCTACACTGACCGAGCTGCTAGGATTGCTTTGTGAAAATTCTCTCGCTTTTTAACAATGTACATTTTTATTATTGCATTTGAAACATCAATACATAGTAACAAAAACTGTTCCCTTTCTGTCAAATGGTGTGATTTATATTATGACTGGATAAAAAACGAACAGCAAAAAAAAAAAAAAAGGTTAGAACTACAAGATACAACCGCGTCAGTGTTCATAAAAGGGAATGTTCCAGACTTAGAGTCAGGCTTCCTGCTGGACTTTGACATCCTAACGGTTACTAATAATGGCAATATATGACAAGCTTAAAATATTACAGAGACTGCTTACAGCTAGGAAAGAATTTGTAAGCTGTGATATGAGAGTGTGTGTTTGTTTTCTGCCTAAGATTGTACTGCTGTTGTTGATTACAATATGTCATTTTACGAAGAACATTCATGAAAAGGTGACATCAAATATTGTGAGATAAATTAAGACTTTTGCTGAAAAGAGCTCAACAAGCAAAATCCCTTGATACCAAGCCATTTATGTAGCTTATTTCAAATGACTAATTACGGAGTTACATAATTTTAAATTTGTTTTGATTCTTGAGTTCTGGCGTACATGAGTGTTATTCTTTAGGGCGGTTAAGGTTGCTTGAAATCCTATTAATTCAAAAGCCAGCTTTGAGTACTTACATACTTCTTTTGGTATAACTACACCTGTGAACTCTCCATCCTGGAATGTATCTCTACGTCTGTGTCTCTTGTTACCTCTCACCTGTAGACTGGTGGCGGGGCTCGCGGGCGTTCTCCATCCTGGGGTTGCTGACGTTGATGCTCAGCCTCTTCCTAGGACTGGCGCACGTCGTCCTCCCAGACAGACCCATCATCCTGCTGCTTGCGGCCGCGTTTTGCGGCGCGTCAGGTGAGAAAACAAAACAAAGCAAACGGAAGGAAGACTTAACGCAGCAGATCACCACATCACATCTGCAGCCAGCGAACTCCTTCAAACGTTTGCAGGCTGTTGTTGTTGTTGTTGGCTTTGAAAGGGAAAGTGCTCTCGGTGATTTCGCACTGTGGGGGATGGGGTCTTTGGGGAGTGTGGGGAAAGGGTTGCTGTTTTGTGGTGCCTGATGCGTGGTTTCACTTTTGTGCGTGCCCTCTATTTTTGTTGGTGTTTAGGTTTTCCAAGTGTGCATGGGTGATGTACTGTATTTGTGCCCTCTTTATCCATTGTTGATCTGCCAAGTTTGCATGGGTCGTTACAGTGCTGCTGCCCTCTTTCCTCCTGCTGCTGCTGCTGCTGCTGGTGCTGCGGTCGTTTGTTGCCAGTGTTTAGGGGTCCTGCTACGTGTACCGTGGTGGTGTATTGTGTTTCTTTGTTTGGTTCCATGTATTGCTCTTCCCCCCCTTTTTTATTTTATTTTATTTTTTCAGTGTGGATGGCTATGTTATCCTGTTTACCCCTATTCTTATTTTATATTAGACTAGAGTTTGGGTGGCTTGTTGCTATTACTACTACCAGTGACAGTATACTGTTCCATAGTTCTTTAGGTGGGTTGAGGCAGTTTCTGAGGTTTAGTCCCAGTCTATACTTATCTAGGAAATGTTTTAGTTCTTCTCTCTCTGGTTTATTTTCATTGCATTCCAACAGTACATGCGGGGTGCTAAGTCTGTCCCCACAGGCACATGAAGGTGGGTCTTTATACATTTTATAATATTCTCCACTAAGCCTCATTCTGGTTATTTTAGTTTGGTCCGACCTGATTGACGTTAGGTACATCAAGGTGAGACTAGGCTGGTCGTCTATCAGTCTTCTAGTACCTATACCTTCATTTTTGTATTTTTCTTGCCACCTTATTTTTATTGCTGGTTTTATAGCTATTTTTCTCTCTGCTGGTGAAATAGAGATGTTTAGGGTGGTGACTTTAGGGTTATTTTCTTGTTTTACTGCCAGTTTAGCTAGTTTATCTGTCTCTTCATTTCCTTTTATTCCTATGTGGGAAGGAACCCAAAAGAACTTAATGTCACCCTGTTTCTGGTTGATTTTCTTTATGATGGACAGTATCTTGTATACTATATCTATTCTGTTTGAGGATTTGTTTTTTAAAGCCTGAAGTGCTGACAGTGAATCTGAAATTACTACATATTGTTGTTGCGTTGTGTCCTTCATTCCGAGATGAAGTGTATGGAGAGCTGTCAGTATGACCGTCAACTCAGCTGTAAAAATTGAAGTGTGTTTTGGGAGTCTGCTGGAGATGGTGATGTTACCGGGTTGGTATACTCCTAATCCTGTTGTGTTTGTCACTGGGTCATGAGATCCGTCAGTATAAATCTGCACGTGTTCTTTGTATGTGGTGTTTAGCTTGAGCTTTGTTTCTGCAGTGATTTGGGCTTGGTGTTGTTCTTTGTTGTATTTGGTGAGGTCAAGGTCTATCTGTGGGTGTGGAAGTGTCCAGGGTGGTGTTTGTATGTTATCTGGTGGGTAAGGAGCTGTTATGTTAATTTCTGCTCCCTTTGTGTTTTCTAAGTGTTGTATGTGTTGTTGTAGTGTGGGCTGTGGGGTGGGGCGGCCTGTTCTGTGTCTGTGGGGTTGAACATGAATCTGTCGGACTGGATGGTCAGGTGGGAGACATTGAATTTTGTAGTAGTAGCTAGCTGTCCTTTCTTTTATTATTAATTCTATAGGTTTCTGACCTGTTTCCGCCAGTACTGCTAGGTTTGGTGTGTACGATGGTACTCCCAGAACTACTTTTAGTGCCCTGGCCTGTACTGACTGAAGTTTAGCTAGTTGGTTTACTCGAAGGTGGACTAGCAGTGGGGCTGCGTATAATAGTCTAGACATGACATGGGCCTGATAGAGGTTAAGGAGAGATTTAGGATTAGTTCCCCAGTTATTTCCACTAACTACTCTCATTAGGTTTATTCTTTTTTTGGCAGATTTTGTTATTTTGTCTACATATGGGGTCCAGCTTGTTTTTTCCGAGAAGATCACTCCTAGAAATTGTATCTGTGGACTGTAGTCAAGGGTTGTTTGGTTTAGTGTTAATTTGGGGTATTCTGTCTTCTGGTTTGGTTTTTGGAATATTATTGCCTGTGTTTTGGTGGCTGAAAGTTTGAAGCCATTATATTTGAGCCACTTTGCAGGCGCGCGTACACGGTTCTTATATACCCGTCCTACGGTCAATCCTCTTTTTCCCCTACTGCAGTGCACCAACTGTATTTAGTGTGTGTGTGTGTGTGTGTGTGTGTGTTGTGTGTGTGTGTGTGCGTGTGTGTGTGTGTGTGTGTGTGTGTGTGTGGAGAGACAGAGAGAAACTGTAGTCAACATATATATATATACTTATCTGTATACTGCTAGTGTATTAGCACTACCTGTTATTGCCCTTGTAGGTTGATGAAGTTGTATTGTAATGTAGTCATATCTCTATGCCATACAGGAAGCGTTTGTATGTGGGCCTGAACATGACCTATTCTGAACAGGTTCTGACGTCATCAGTCGCCATGTTGGTAGCCTATCTCTCCATAAAATAGAACAAACTTGTTACGAATGTCATTTTTGCTCTGGGCAAATCCCTGGTGCTCAAAGTTATTAAAAATTAAGGTAATGAGTGTCAGGACAGCAAACTCATTATACAATCATTATATAATCATTATATAACTAAGCAAGTCGTCGACAGCTACCAAGCATAGCGTCTCGTGGTGTTCATGCTACAGTGAATATACTTTTTCTTAAGTAATCCATATCGTTCCGAAGTGAAGCGCCCTTTATTTGTATCGACATCCACTCTTGTTTCAGTGCTGTTTCTGATCATAGAAGGGGGAATATCACTACAGTCCAGGACGGACCGTGCCTCGACCTCCGTGACCTTTGGTGTCGACATCGTCTTGTCTGTCTTCGCATGTGGGTTCAGCTTTTTCTCTGCTCTGTTATATCTGATGGGACGAACATATTAAAGTTGGCGACGATGTAAAACAACGGTGAGCTTGAGCCGAGAAAGACATACACAGCGAAACACATCAATGAAACTACAGTTCCTTTTATTTACACTCGTGAACAGCCACTATCCTCAAATTATCCTGATACACGTTCAGTTTTCCCCAGACAAAAATTAAATATGAGGATCATCGCTATCTCGCAGTGAACTAACCTGAATTGACGAACTCTCTGCTTTTTCTCTCCCTCTCTCTCGCACTCACTCGCAAATTTAAAGCTGTTTTAAATCAAGTAAGCTCATGTCATTTGTAAACCGGAGTCTTGGTGTGAACTGACTTCTATTTCTGCAACTCTTAGGATTTACCTGACACAAGAGTCTGTAGTAAGGAAACAAAGGTAAATCATTACCCATTAGTAACGTGGAGAATTCAAGGACAGGGGTCTTGTTTCCGAAGTTATAAAGCACAGAAGTCACCATAGCAACCACTGTCATTGAAGATCAAAACAATCAAACATGCACAAAAAATACACGCACACACACACACGCCTGCGCACATACATGCATAAACAGTTGCACAAACAAATTTACACAGAGACTGGATGCTGTGTGAATAATCACGTTATGTAATCTCCTATACATAAAACACAGCCTTGATGGATTGATTGATTGATATGCGTGATGTCGTGTAAACAATTACTTATAATTAAAATCCTGAAATGTACGAGCTTATTTCTTATCTGAGTGAAATTTCCTGCGTATGAGAGAGAGAGAGAAAGAGAGAGAGAGAGTTTGTGATGTTACGTGTCCGCGCTTGTCTTTCAAGGTCTGTGTTAGCTTTCGTTAGCTCCAGGTGCTTCACACAACACAGTGATGATAGCCAACATTGACAATTGAAAATAAAGGATGAGCAGCGTGGTATGATATCAAAATAAGGTAACAGCTTAACAGAATGACGTAGGTGTGTAACAGACTGTGTACGCCACTGTGTTCTCCACTGTGTACTCCAATGTGTTCTCCACTGTGTACTCCACTGTGTACTCCATTGACACACCACACGGTGTCACATGCGCATTCATTAACAACACAACGAAAACAGATCATTTTTTGTGGGGGGCTTCCCCGCCCAGCGCGCGACACCAGTATATCATTATTTTGAACCAAAGGAGAATTGTAATCTTTCAACCCAAAGCAATGTACATCTACGTGCAGAATAAACCACAATCCGCAGGCCCCATAGCGAAAACATTGGAAGACACGTTCATAGCAAAC
Source organism: Marisa cornuarietis (assembly GCA_004794655.1). Taxonomy (NCBI): domain Eukaryota; kingdom Metazoa; phylum Mollusca; class Gastropoda; order Architaenioglossa; family Ampullariidae; genus Marisa; species Marisa cornuarietis. Next base: position 2,238,993 of record SMMW01000040.1, read on the forward strand.
ACAGTTAATATCGGTACATCGCACAGACAACACCAGTCACATTGAAACGACGATCGAACCCCAACACACGCAAACGTCTACTGATAAATATACAGGTCAAGGCCTGCCTGGTCAGGTCAACGGGGAAGTCTTTTCGTCAAAAATGTAAATGTAAGTAAGCACCTATCTGCATTCCAGAGTGGCAGGCACGTTAAAAGCACACAACATATACCAAGTCTAGTAAGAAGATGTCAAACGAGAAAAACATTTTATTTAACAATAATTTCTTCAGCTTCCCTCTAGCCAGTGAGGCGATGGTACACTCCTCTCACAATGAGTGCTTGCAATTTACAACAAGTGGACTAAAACTATCTTTTAACAGTGAGCGATGTCTGAATTTTCTTTGAGTATTTAGCATAATGAGCACAAATGATTTCAGGAGCAGTTTTAAATAAAACAAACGTATGCGTGTAGAGAAGGGTGAACCTCACCTGCTCAGTAGTGCGAAACGTTATTGCTTTTTGTACGATACATGCGACATTTGAAACCGAACGCCGAACACATAAAATGTCGGATTTCAAAGGTAAACTAAGTTATACAACATTGATCCAGTTCTTGAGCTGAGGACTGCTTGAGATAGCATTTTTCAAAATTTAATGAACAACACCCCCCCCCTCCATTGTCTGGATATAGGTCAGTAAACACCGTCACGCAGAGAAACAGGAAAAAACCCGTTTCATCAAAGCTGTTTACCTCTACTCTCAACCGACCCAGAGGGCTGACTAACCACGTGACACTTCCTTCATACGATTCAGCCAATCAACGAAACAGCTTGAAAAAAGCAAACAGGATACATGAATACATACGTTCCTAAGGCCTGGAAAGGTACCGTGTGATAGACTCCGCCAAATAAACAGATTTTAAACGAAGAGCAGGTAAAAGATGATTTGCAAGGTGCCCAGAACTCCAGTTTGTCTGGCGATCGCCTTTTGTGTACAGGCTGTCGCATTCCAGCTGGTGGCCATAGCG